>JAHRHZ010000070.1:8722933-8743807 GCA_024137785.1 Ginglymostoma cirratum
AGGAAAACTTGACGTTTTCCTGCTCCTATGATGCTGCTTGACCTGCTGTGTTCATCCAGCTCCATGTTTGTTATCTCGGATTCTCCAGCATCTGCAGTACCTTTTATCTCTCTTGCTTAGAAATAACTTGTTTCTTGACACTCAACTTGAATTCTGCCAGAGTAACTCAGGTCCTGGTCTCATCACAGCCTTGGTCCAAACATGGACAGAAGAACTAAATTCCAGAGGGGAGTTCAGAGTGACCCCCCTTGTCAACAAGACTTCATTTGACCGACTGTAGCATTAAGATGACACACCTAGTAGAGAGAGGATGGTTGTGATCGTGAAGGTCAGCCATCTAAACTCCAGGACATAAGACTATCAGAAATAGGAACAAGAGTAGGCCACTCAGACCCCTTGAGCCTGTTGATCATGGCTAAACTATTATTCCTATTATTTCCCATGATCCTTAAATTATGTATTTATGTATTGATCAAGAATCTATCTCAGCCTTATATATATTTAAGGGCTCTGTCCGCACAGCCTTCTGTGACAAGGAATTCCAAAGACTCATAAACCCACTCAGGGAAGAAATGTCCCCTTATCTCGGTTTTAAATTGGTACCCTTTTACTCTGAGACTACACCTTCTGGTCCTAGATTCTCCCAAGAGGGGGAGCATTCTCTCAGCATTTACCCTGTCAAGACCCTTAAGAATCTTATATATTTCAATGAGATTATCTTTTATTCTTCTTAACTCCAGTGAGTAGAGTCCCAGTCTGTTTAGCCTTCACTCAAGTGAACCTGCTCTGAACTATCTCCAATAAAATGATATTTTTCCTTAAATAAACTGACCAAAACTGCTCACCATATTCCAGATGTGGTCTCACCAGCACATTATACAGCTGCAATATGACTTCCCTACTCTTAAATTTCAATTCCCATGAAATAAGTGCCAACACTTGATCAGACTTTCTGAATACCTGCTACACCTGTGTGCTAGCATTCTTTGTTTCATGCACAAGTCCCCCCAGGTTCCTTTGTGTTGCAGCTTTCTGCAGTTTTTCTCCATTGAAATAATATTCCGTTCTTTTGTTTTCACTTCCGAAATGAACAGCTTCACCTTTTCTCACGTCATACTTCACTTTGGCTCACTTACTTAATCTGTCAATATCAATGTCTCTGAAGGCATTCCTCAAAGTAGTGTTGTAAGCCTAACTATCTTCAACTGCTTTGTCAATGATCTTCATCCCATCGTAAGGTCAAAAGTGGGTATGACTGCTGACGATTGCACGATGTTCAGCACCATTTGCTGCGCCTCAGACACTGATGCAGTCCATGTTTCAATATAGCAAGGCAATATTCAGGCTGCAGCTGACAAATGGCAAGTAACATTCATTGCACAGAAGTGCCAGGCAATGGCTACCTCCATCTGAGAGAATCTAACCATTGTCTCTTGACATTCAATGGTGTTAACATCACTGAATACCTGATCATCAACATTCTGGGAACTGCCACTGACCAGAAACTGAACTGGACCACCAAATAAAAACTTTGGATACAACAGCAGGTCAGACAGTAGTAATCCTGCAGCAAGTAACTTATGCCCTGACACCCCAAAGTCTGTCCACTATCTACAAGTCAGGGGTATGATGGAATATCTCTCACTTGCTTGGATGAGTGCATTTCCAACAGCACTGAAGAAACTTGACACCAGATAGGGCTAAGCAACCAAGCTTGATTAGCCACTTATCCACAAACATTCAGTCCTGCCATCACCAGCACAGAGCAACAGCAGTGTGTCTCATCTACAAGATGAACTGCAGGAAATCCCCAACGGTCCTCAGGCAGTACCTTCCAAACCTACAACTGTAACAATCTACAAAGACAACTGCAGTAGATACATGAGAATGTCACCATGGCCAAGTTCTACTTCGCGTCACTCACTGTCCTCACCTGAAAAAAAAATTGCCTTTCCTTCAGTCGCTAGGTCAATATACTGGCAAGTCCTCAATCCAATCCAGCTTGAATAGAGATTAAATCCTGTGATACTGGCATAAATTTGACCCATATGGGCCATCCAGCTAAATGACCTGACTGGGTTCCACGCCTCCTCTTCCCCCCAGGTTTACTGTGGCAACGTTCATTTTCACATCCATGTTGTAATCTTACCAACTGCTACTGCCATGTGTTCAAAGGATGAACAAGTGCATATTCAATCTACTTCCCCACATTACAAACATACCTTCCTTGACCACCAAGTGCCAGAGTGGGACTCGAACCTGGAGCTTCTGGCTTAGACATAAGGATTTTACTACTGCACCACAAGACATTCCAGGGTCAAAACCAGAATTGGTTTGTGGTGCTTAATAGTGACTTTCAGTTCTTAATGTCCTATTGCACAGGAAAACCTCCCGTATCCTCTGCATTTTGGACTTGCTATAATGGGAAAGGGAAACAACACTGGCAATAAGCTACCCCATATTCAAGGTACAGCATCTACATTCTGCTGTGAAACCATTCTCAATCAGACTCAGATACACCCTTACCTGGAGAAAGGCTGTGAGCTGCAGAAGCTAAACAAAAATGGTGGGAAATAAATCTAAATAAAAAATAAAATTTTTTTTAAAGCTAATTGCACTCTACAATACATTGTTACTGATCATAATGAAGAAGCAAAGAGCTTGTATTGTTTTTGCATAAGATTTAAAGTCCTGGAAGACCAATAAGGGCAGATTTCAGAGCAGTGAAGGCAGTTTCATTTGCATGTTTTGTTTCTTTTAGAGTATAATATCCTAACATTCATAAGCAGAAACTACTCCACTATAAATGGATAATAAGAACTGGAATTTGATTCTTAAGTGTTATCTTTGCTGGCTCCATACTGTGTTTTTAATATTGCTAGTGTGTTTAAGCAATTTCTCATCCATTTAAAACAACACAGCATTCTCAACTGACTTCTCTAATTCAGTAGATTAAGATGTTCAATGCAATTGGTGCGCCATCTTACTTTTATGGCATAACTGAGTGGGTTTAATTGATGTGTCTTGACTGTCATAAGACAAGCTTTTATTGGCACAGATATCATCTAGCAAAATTAAGATTGATAAAGCTAATTATACACTGGAGTGAGAAATTAAAGGTGTGCACAGAGAATTTAAGATAGTTTCCCTTGTCCAACTCCCAGTTTGGCTATTTTGACAAGCACGCACCCTCACTCATTTTAAGCTTTTACAAACACTAGCTGTGTAATTAGTTTGAGAGATAAAAAATAAACTTCAAATTTAAGAGACATACATTACAATATAGAATGAGAATGTTGAGAATGTGAATTGAATTAGGCACTTGGGAAATGTGCAGAGCTTGAAAGACCCAAACTCATACCTGACATAGTACATAACTAAAGAGTATTTTCATTGGTAGCACAAAGGGTGTAGGTAGTTTCCTCTGACAAATACTCAACATTCCTCTGCATTCTAACATGCTCAAGGAAGCACAGGATCCTTGAACACTGTATCAAATTATCTTACAACTAATTAACCATTTGCATTTTCTTGAAACAGTTCTGCCCAACCCAATAGTGCAGACTTATAAAGAAGAATGTTGTCATATGGACACATATTAATGGAATATTATATAATGCTATACAAGTACACTGGCATACAAATGTATAACAACAGCACATCAGGTATATTAATAGTGTTGTGCTTTGGCAATGAATGGGGTACATCACATATTTTGTTGCAAACAAATCATCAAGGATAACAACTGTGATTTGGAATTTCAATCAGTGCTCTTCATACAACATTTACCAACGACCCTCATATGAATTTGATAATAAAATCCATCAATGCATCAAACATGTCAGTGTCAAAAATCAAGAATATCCCTGGAATTAATAATTCATGAAAATGGAAAGAAAATACATCACTAAATAAGCTTTCATTGTGCTTTTAATTCACTATAAATCATTATCCATGGTAAAGCTATTACTTAAAAATGTTTTATAATTTGTGGTAGAACATCCCTAAGTTCATTCAGTCGTGCCTGTTTCTTTGCTGATTTAGCTTTAGTTGCAAAAAAGATATATGATGGGATTATATCAAAGTATATAACATTCAGGGAAGGGAGGCATTGACTGAATTAACATGTTCTACTTGATAGGCAATGATTCTCCAATGTTAACAATATAGTAGAAAAGTCAGATGCTTTAAAAATGAAATTTAGTAGGAACGAGTCAGTGACTTACACAGCAATACAAAAATTGCACAGAATCATAAATGATAGTCTGTTGCAGACCTTTTTTTTAAACAAATAAGAGTAATGCATTATGATAATTAATGGAGATTTAGAATTTATTTGTAACTAAAATACACTATACACAGGAAGGCTGGACACATTGTGCGTGCTCTGCCACTAGAAGCCACTGCTGCATAAGATTAAATTCCTCTTTCAATCTGCAGTCCCACGCTAACAGATGTTAGCCAGATTTGATGGTTTCCCCTAAAGCTCTCCTGCCACTCCTAACCCCGGCTAACTTGGCAAGAAGTTCAAATGGCATGTCAATGGCCATCAGAAATGCAAATGTTATATGTTGTAATTACATACCCATTCATAAACTTTAAAAGAATTACTGGAAACTTTAAATTACAAGACAGGATTTTAAGACAGAGGGTTACAAACTAATGACCAGCATCTTATGAGTTGTGAGATTTCTAATTTAGTGACCACAGTCACATTACTTCTATTTGTTGCTTCAAATTGCAAAAACAGCACTCTTTTCTTTTGAAATAGAAACAAAGTGCTGGAGAAACACAGCAGGTCTGGCAGCATCTGTGGAGACAGAAACAAAGTTGACGTTTTCAGTCCAATATGACCCTGAATATGACTCTTCTTTGGAATCAATGAAGAGTCATTAAAAGCCATATTGGAGTCTAAATGTTAATTTTGTTTTTGATTCCATGGACGCTGTCCAACCTGCCGAGAGGTTCCAGAACTTTGTTATGTTTTCAGATCTCCAGCACACCCAGTACTTTGATTTTATTTGGCTTTTTGGAACGGGTGAAATTTACAAGTGCTCTCCCACACAGAGGAGTTTGCAAGCAATTTCTTTTGTAGACTAGTTCATAATTCTGAGTTAATTTACATTTTACCCCAGAAAATCATTTTTTTCTCTGCTACTGAATACAGATACCTTTATTTAAAAAGATACCAATTTTATATTTAATATATGAAATTAATCTCAAATTTGAAATCTGCCTCACAGATGATAACTAAGATTCAGTCTATTGCAAAAGAAAAATTAGTAAAAAGATGTATAGAATCTATAAAAGTTGTAAAATCCATAATCCTCTTAATTCGAAGCTGCTTCATTCAAATTGGCAATTCTAATTGAAATTTGGCAAAGTTAAATCATTGTGCTGTTTTATTCAAAGTATTTATCTTAGACTACTGGATAATTTCGCATAGTTTCAGCAAAAAGAATCTTTCTGAATTAAAAGGAGCAAACCGTAATTGCTACATTACAAAAAGTAAACTTTCAAAATAAACCGAAAAGTGACAGTTAAAATAACACTTTTTTGCAGACTGACAGTATTTACAGCTTGGTTTTTCATATTTGCTGAGCTGTGAAAGGTACAGATCTTTGTGCACTGGGGCACTGATGAGATTGCCTCTCCCCTCACAGCAGTTCCTTGCAGACTTTATTTTAATATATCACTTCAAACTTCAGAGAAACTAGATGTCATATATTTTTGCAAAATGTTGGAAAATTAAAGTGCTTGTATTGAAGTAGTCATTCACTTACAAAAATCTGAGGACAAAAGTCTTAGGCAATTGTTTGTGCCGTCTTACAATCTTGCCATAAGCTTTGAATCAGCACGTGTATCTGTTCATGATTTCAGTGCCCGTAGCAAATCCGGTGGGCTTTTAACTGAACTTTTAAAAATAAATAAATTCACATTTCTAATATATTTAAGAAGCTTCCATGTTTGATTGCAACACCTGTTCATAAATTGTCAATTCCTGTTGTAATTTATTTTGTCACACTTCTGTTAACCGAACTTCCTGCGTTTACAATTATAATGGAAACTGCCACTGCAAACATGCCATGATGCAATTACACACTACAAACAAGTCATGCCATAGTGCCAGATTGGCATTTGCCAATTCCTCAGCCTATACTGTAAAGCAATGTGCCTAGACTCTAATCCCCAAATCGATATCTGTTATCCAGAAATAATATCATAAAATTTAACACTGTTTTATAAAGTAAGGGTAGAATGTATGACTGTAAAATCGAAGCTGAAATGGAGGTTGAACTGAATTGACATATTCTGATTCTATTCGTTCCAACCTCTTACTGCAATTCACCCAAAGACTGCACTTAGTCTTCATGTCCTGTGTACAACATGGGACTTTGAGCACTAGTATAAAACACATATCTGCAATTGGGGAAAGTTAAAATTTAATCTTAGGTTTTGATGGAATTCAAACCCCTCACCTTAAATCCGCACTCTACTACAGAAACTGATATCACAAACATGGCATCTTTTACACCACAATTACATTAAATTTAGGACTATTTTTTAAATTGTTTAACGTACTGATCATTTTCTAATTCCTCGAAACCTGTCGCTACCTAACGATAATAAATGCAGTTCCACAGAATCTTATCAAGACATCTCAGAAAACTTCACAAACAATAGTTGCTGTTTACTAGGCAAAAACAGGGGTTAATTATGCACAAAAAAATCCCACATGACTCAAACGAGACTAATAACTCATCAATTCATTCAAGTTAAATTTGCATTTTACATAAGTAATAGCCAGCAAAAGAGTCTTGAATTTATATTAAGTTAAAGTCTGATTACTTTAACTTTGTTTCACTGTCGGGGGTGGAGTGGTTACACATTGTATAATCGACAATAGACTAATAGGGACCGGTAACCTTACAAGTATCATTTTCCAGCCAACAAGATACACAGATAAATCAATGGAAATAAACAAACTTTCCATATTTGGTCAGAAAGTTGGAAGTTGAGTTCTTTGCACTAGCTCAAATTTCTTTGGAGCAAGTGTACGGAAGGACATTTCAGCACTTCTCACAAATAAAGTTTTTCAATAAGATGCTTGAAGGGGCACTGCAGTAAAACCTATGGAGATCACAAAGTCAGTTCTGATCAATGACTTCCAAATGTGAGCAAAATCACGTGCGCCATTCATTCACTGATGTCAATCTCTTTTAAACTTTTAACTACTCTGTCATATCACGTGTCACTTCACTGTTTAGATATTCTAATTTTACTTGTTTTGTGTCAAACTCATTCAAATTATAATCATGAATAAAACCAAAAATTCACCAAGTGTTTGACTTGGGAATTCATTCTTACAACTTAAGCTACTTGGTACATCATACAAGTAACGGTATTTTTTTTTTTTGCTTTCGCATGGTAAGCGGGTAACAGAAAACTTCACTTCAAGCAAAGAGATAACTTGTTGCAGAATATATAAAAAAGTATCATTTCATTTCAGACAACTCATCAAGCAATAGTCTTTTTTTTATCCTTCATCAGGATTACTACATGGGGTTTGCAAACTTATCGGTACATAAGGCGTAACAGATGAACATAGAAAAGTAGAGTACAGGTATTTCTGCTATAATGAGTGTTTCGTTAACATGAATTGCCTGTAATGCGATTGATGAATGGTGGACACTGTTTGGATAAAGCAAACTTGTTGCGGTACAAGTATAGCGATTTTCTACAGCGATTTCCCTATAATGCAATTTTCTATGGCAGAACTGTGCGCGATATTCCATATGTGGCCTATCTAAAGTTCCATACAGCTGCAACATGACTTGCCAATTTTTATACTCTTCCCCCTGACCAACAAAGGCAAGCATGCCATGTGCCTTCTTTGCCACTTTATCCACTTGTGTTGCCACTTTAGGGAGCTATGAACTTGAACTCCAGGATCCCTCTGCAAATCAATTCACTTCATGGTCCTGCCATTTACTGTTACTTTCCACTTGCGTTTGACCTCCCAAAATGCTTCACCTCACACTTGTACAGATTAAACTCCAAATGCCATTTCTCTGCCCAACTTTCCAACTGATCTATAACCTGCTATATCCTTTGATAACGTTTCTCACCAACTACACCACCGCCAATTTTTGTGCCATCTGCAAACTTACTAATCAGACTACCCACATTTTCATATTTTCAAACAACAGAAGTCTCAGCACTGATCAATGCGGAGCACCACTGGTCACTGACTGCCAATCAGAAAAACACCCCTCTACAACTAACCTGTGCCTTACAATAAATAACTAATTTTGTATCCAACTTGGTTACAACTCACCATGGATTCCATGAGGCTTAATCTTCTGGACCAGCTTACTATCAGAGACCTTGTCAAATACTTTAATAAGAAAAAAATGTTCATTCAATATCAATGTTGCGCTGGTCATTCATAATAACTTTCACTAAATTCACACAATCTCGACTATGGAACTTTCATTTCCATGAAGAATTTGACACAGATGTCGCAGTAACGTTACAACTGGAAACTATTTGACATCCACTTTAATCAGTATAATTTATCCAAGTACATTCAAATTTAAAAAATGTCTAGTTTGACAGCACTATACTTTAGTTGGAAGAAAAGTCAAGTATGAAAGAGTGCTATAGCAACCTAGATATAAGCAAACCCTCTCAAGTCCATTTTAGGAATTGAAGGGTCTAGCATCCAGGTTCCTCAGGAACACAGCATTTGTAAGATAATTATGGATGAGGACGTGAACAAAAGATCCTTCTGTTTCATCCAACTGGAAAGATCTACAGTCCATCTATTTCAGTATCTCACTGCTTGTCAAGCAATTTCTGCATTCACTGATTTATCTGCGAGTCCATTTCACATGTTAATCAATGTTTGCACGGAAAACTTCCAAAAAGGCACATAGTTTTTCTTCATCCACCAATTCCCAAGGTCTATCTAGTTTACTTCCCATCATTCTGGGCCTTGTGTGACAAAATGATGGTGTAATCATTCAGTAATCAAAGGAGGTGATCTCTATGAATCAGTTTACAATGAACCCAAACGCTCCCATGGTACAGTAGTGTCCCTAAGTCTGTGCCAGAAAATCTGGTTTCAAGTACCATGCAGATGTGTTGTAATATATCCAAGCAAGTTAGAATCGTAGAATCCCTATAGTGCGGAAGCAGGCCATTTGGCCCATTGAGTCCACACTGACCCTTCGAAGAGCATCTCAACCAGATCCACTCCCCACCACCCTATTCTTGTAACCGTGCACTTCCCATTATTAATCTACCTAACCTACACATTCCTGGACACAACAGGCAATTTAGCATGGCCAATCCATCTATACCACATATATTTTTGATTTTAATTGAAAGAAAGTTGATTTAAAAATAACTTACAACAGATCCAGACAGTGGAGAAGGCCAGTGGTGAAAAGTCATACCATATCTCAAATTACTTACAACAGTCCTAAATTTACTTTTCATTTGGTTCAAACTGTATCTCATGTCCTGCTCTCATAAGTTAAAGTGATACATAGTTTTATCACACTTCAATTTTTAAATTATCCTACATTGCTTCATAAAATCATCTCATTCATTTTTTTCTTTGAAGGCTGTAAACCCACATTTTTCTAGGCTCTCCTTATATACTTATCCTGTGCTGCTCGGGACCTGCCTCGGAATCTTGTTCAACAAAACAGCAGTAACACTCTAGATACCAGAGTCAACTGGAAACCTAAGTTCTACCAGTGATTACAAGTGAATAACCAAATGCGTATTTAGAGTGATAAAAAGAAAGCTGGAATACATTTACTATAACACTAAACTCCAAATGACAGCAAATATACTTTTATAATGGACTAAAAATTTTTCTCAAGCTTTAAGGAGGCAAAATATGGTGAATGTTGGAGAAAATGTCTTAATTTCTAGGGTTAAAAAAATGAAGCTATCAAACATTTGAGGTGAGATGTCACATATTGTGAATAGATTCACACCCAACACATAATGTTTAGGGCTTTACAACTGTTAGGAAAAATAACCAACTCAATCCAATCACAGCTACAATCATGTAACATCTGGACACTGATTCCATTCTGGTTGATAGCCTGCCCCACAATTCTGAAAGAATAGAATCTGAAAACATTTTTTTTTTGTAATTATAATGTTTCTGACTCGTATCAACATTTGGGTCAGGTTATACCACCAACTGAACGGGTTCAAGTTAACTTGGCTGCAGAAAACTGGAGATGTGACAGAGTTTTTCAACTCACAAGTGCCAGACAATGACCATCTCAATCAGCAGACCCATCGCCGCCATGGCATTACCATCAATGAATCCTCAACTATCAAAAATCTGGCAGTTATCATAGACTAGAAACTATATCAGATAGCAATGTAAGTATTTTGGTAACATGAGCAGGTCAGAGGCAAGGAAGGCAACGGTTCAACGTGGCAACAGTGGCTTTACCACCACTTTCTTTGGGGAAACTAGTGATGAGCAACAAATCCTGGCCAAGCCAGTGAATAAGAAAGCCTTGCATTTTCAACGTGCTTGTTAACAGCAAATGGCTTGTTGTCAGTAAGCCTTATACAAAAATGGTGGTAAATGACTGAAAAAGTTAAATTTACCAAAACCTAAACAGAAATATTAAAAGTACTTTATCTTTAAGCTGTCTGTGGCACTGGGAGGAGGGTCCTTTAGATTGACATTACTTCCCCCAATTTGTTTCTTTAATATACTCACGTTCATTCAATCTTTCATCTGTTAAAAAGCCATGTATTGATCTAGTGTCTTTCACAAATATTGGTTGTTCAAAGCATGTTACAACCAATGAGGTACTTTTATTTTGAACAGCGTAGTCACTGTTTTAATGTAGGAAATGTGACAACGTCTCACAAACAGCAATGGGATAGTGACCATAAAATCTGTTTTTGAGATGTTGCCTGAGGGATTGGGCAGCGCAACAGGCTGAACAGCACCTGGGAATTTTTACACCCACTCAAACAGACATATGCGGCTTGGTTAAACGTTGGATCTGAAAAAGTAGCACATTCTCTGAACTGGAGTGTCAGCTTTAATCTTTGTGCTGAAGCCCTAATGAGCATCTTGAACATTAAGTCTTGCAACTCAGAGATGGGAAGAGTGCCCAACTGAGCCATGGTTGACAGAACAATTCAATATTTAATTCTGAAACATATCTGCTGATAGAGACCCTTTAGTGTAAAAGTAAATTTCTTTACCTCAATCTTTTCCTGTAGAGCTCCTCATTTCCATCATCCTTGTGCGCTCTTATCCTGCCTCTCGATTCATCTTCTCCTGAGCTTGGTGAAAGACCTTCACCCGAGTGGTTGTGTTTTCCCCTTTTCTTTGTCGTTTTTTTAAATCTGCCATTATCAGATACTTCATCATTGCTGTTACTAATTTCATCTGGATAAAGTAACTCCTCATCAGGAACATAAAGTGACTCTTCACTGTCTGAGCCTTTGTCTTCTTGCCCTCTCAGCAGATCTTGCAGGGAATTTTTCTTGGCTGGAGCACCAGCCTTAAATTTGATCTCAAGAGTCTTGTGCTGCAGTTTCTGCAAATGTTTTTTCAGTTTGCGGTCTGTTCTTGACACAGTGCTATTTTTCTTCGGGAAACCTTTTGGATTTTCAGTTTTGCCAACTGATATCTTAGCTTCTGTCTGGTCAGGAACTGCTGGTTTTCTCTGCTTGGCTCTTTTCGTGAAAGACTTCCTCCGTATTGCCGCCATTTTTGCCTGATCAGCCAGATACTTCTCAAAATCAGATGCATCATTCAGCATGATCTTGCGAGGCTCCTTTTTTGTTTCTTTCTGAGGTATTTTAGTGCCAAAAGGTGTCATCTGTCCAGTGCGGATTAGATGTTCCCATTCTGTTTCTTGTGCCGGCATTAACATACTCCCTAACGATGAAGGACCTGGTTCTGACAAGGACATTCATAGAATACCATCAAATGCAACAAGAATTTACCTGCTTTTGACATAAATATTTCCTGTGTGGTGTGCACAAGAATGTGATTTTTTAGCATTCAAAATAATGTTTCAACTCTGGTGCCAAGTAATGTGCACTAAGGATAGTCTCAATTGTTTACAGATGTGCAACTTTGTATTGGCATTTCATTCATAAATATGAATATATGGAATACAAGTTTCTAATCTGCATTTCCTGTTGTAGGAAAGTGAGCACTTTTTGTGCTTTGAATAGCATGCAGTATCACTTTATCCTAGGGGTTTACTAAAGCCTCCTCTATCTCTCTTCAGGTACCAAAGCCTAAGAGGGTATTGGTGACCATGGATTTCCAGGTGTTGGTCTAGGATTATGTTTGTCAACATACTGCAGAAGCTTGTAGTTGCATTCTGCAGGTTACAACTGATCAGTAGACACACTTGCTTTTTCTGTTTGCCACTGGTGAATAGGAAAGATTTGCAGGGTAATTATCCATCTACTTGGCTAAGTTATGAATGCACCTTTTGTGGTTATCAAGTCCCAAAATGAGACTCAAATCCAGAGATTCTGACTGAGATAGTGGCTACACACTGTGCAACAAGATACCAGCTAAGAGTCCTCTATCCTGATCTATTGATAACCTCAAAGTCAGCAGGTGAAATGTATCCATTTAAGATGAGTAGCTTAGTCCTCAATTCTGTCTAGTTTTATTCCTTCATACCAACACAAAACCACCGAATGCAGTCATAGTGGGGAAAAGAAAATTAATCTAATACTTGGAGTGCTCCCTGAGGGACAATGGATTGCCAAATTCTGATCTTGTATGAAACACAAGGTATGAAAATGAGAGCCAATACACCACCGATGAAAAATGATCAAAATGTGGGTTTATGCACTGAGAAAACTAGAATGGAAGTAACAGGATATCACAGGATAAAAGAAGGCAGCTTAGAGGTTAGAACACATGTCAAAAAGAGCAGATAATGAAAAGTTCAGACATGCATTGACTTATTCAAACGCAATGTTTAATTCAAGACTAAATTTTTGCTACTTATCCCATCATGCAACTCTTCGGTTAAGTGGAAGGCTCAATGTTATGTTCAACAATTGCTGCAATCGAAAACCAATATGATTTGTTCCTCAATTTATTTTCAGAAATGGCAAAATTAAACACTTTAATTACAACAGATAGATACAAAAGACAGGACAACACAATTAGGCTGTCTCATTTGTTTTCTAAAGCCACTTGGCTCCAGGGATGAGATTTATGCATTGAATATATGTTGGCTATTCCACTCATGCCTATGTTCCACACTTCCGTGGACAAGAGACCAGGAACTTATGTTGTTTAGATCATTAGGAATGAAAGTCAAAACATATCTGACAAATAAATCAGCTAATAAGCAATGAAAGTTTGATAGCTTTTAAGCATATTGAATATTATAGAAAAGGGAGTAGGTAGACCAGAAACGTGAGAGGTGAGTGCCGGACTAGTGCCCTCATAAAGAGAAACAGCAGCGTGGGGATCTGAAAGCTTAGCACTAGCTAGGAATAGGACCCTCAGGCATGTCGCAACATTCGCTCTTATGCTTGTGTTATTTCATAAAATTATTTACCACAAATGCTGATCACTCAATCTAATTGTGAATCAAATTTTAATATGATGATAATGAAATAAACATGGCACTACAGGATGAACTTAAAACAAATACTAACAGAGTTGGGACAGAAAGGGAAATGTCATGTTCTTGAATTCACAAAACACCTTTGATAAGATACCAGATGACAGGCTGATGGCAAAGATTAGGGTATCGGGAGACACAGAACAAATAGCTGAATAGATAGTAAATTGGCTAAAGACCAGGAAGCAAGCAGCAAGGGAAACACATGATTATTTAGACTGATTGAAAGAAGGTAGCATGCAGTGTTCTATAACAGCAGTGCTGGGATCACCGTTACATATAATTTGTACCTATAAGTAAGTAAATCAGTATCAAAATTTGGCAAACAGGGATAAAATTAATACAGAGAATGAATAACACAGGATTTTTGAAAAATTTGCAAGTTGTGCATTTAAGCAGCAAATAAATTTTAATACCAATAAACAGAAGTTGGGAACATCGATAGCAAAAACAGAAATGTAACCTCCACATAATGTGAATGGAGTGGTACAGCAAAGAAATTAGAGTTTCAGGTGAACAAATTATTAAAAGCAGCATTACAGCTCAGTGAAGCATTTAAAAATTCCAATAAAGCATGGGTTTTACCTCAAGAGGAACAGACTTGAAAGGTTATGAAGTAATGTCATTCTTGTGCAGTGTCCTGGTCAGGCTATCTTAGCATACAGTGTATCATTCTGGTTTCCATACTAAACAAATGACATTGAAAATTGGAACAAATACAAAAAGACCCTTATAAGGATGGTACATGGACTGAGAGATCACTGCTATAAGGAAAAATTGAACAGGGTGGGCTTTTCTCTTTAGAAACCAGAAGACTTGGAAAACAATGAAAACATTGGATAATGCAGATGTGGAATGCTTCTACTTGTAGCAGAATTCAAAACTAGGGACCTCAAATAAAAAGTATTGACTAATGAATTCAGGAGGGGTATTTGAGGAAATTTCTTTACTCAGAGAGTAGTTCCAGTCAGGAACTCACTACCACAGCAAGTTGTGAAATAAATAGCTTAGACACTTTCAAAAAAGAAACCAGACAAGTAAATGAGCATGAAGGCAATAAGAAAGATATTCTGAAAGGTTAAGACAATGTAATGGGAGGAGACTCAAGTGAAACATCAACACAGACTGGTTAGGTCAAATAGCCTATCCCTATCCAGTGCCTTTTATGTAATTCTGCATATAACTGAACTGAGCTCACTACCAGGAAGTTAGTAAATGTAGCAGCGCGACAAATTTAAGTGTGATAGCAAATTGCTGGAGTATTTTAATATCTACTTCATTCATTTTGCATCTTTGAGATAAACTGTGGAAAATTGAGAAGACAAATCAAAATTCCAAAATAAACAAGCAGTGTCAAAATATGATAGCTGACAAATGGGACTAAAAGACCCTGGATCTTCCCAACATTTAATATGATATTTTCACTAATGTCAAAACTGTGGATGTTTCAAGAATGTTTGGCAATACCAATCAGCCATACCGAATACTCATTGATATTTCGAATCAACTTGTTTGGAAATGTTATTACACACCCTCTGGAGCAGGTGGGGCTTAAACCCAAGCCTTCTAGCTCAGAGGTACAGATTCTAAGGTTGCACCACAGGAACCCTTACAGGGTACTTACTAAGAGGTAAACAATCAACGTTGATAGTCAAAATAAATCTGAAATCACAATGAAATTTTGTCAGTTACATAACTCACTGATCTGTTTAGACAAAGTATAGCAGACCTGAAGAAAAACTGACAGGTGAACATCTATGTAAAGGAAATATTAAACTGGGAAGACCAGCCTTCTATTTACCGTCATCGCAAGATTCATATTCGGCTTCAAGCTTCTGAATTTCGGCACCACTGAGCACAGCTTGGAGGTGTTTCTGTTTGGCCCTTATCTTTTTCAACTGTCTCTCCTTAGGAACAGGGACAAAACAAAAGTGAAGCACCAGGGAGAATAATATTCATAAACTACTTGAGCAGAAGCAAGGATATTTCTGTTCAGTTGAAAACTGATAAGTTAAATGCTCTAAGAAAATATATATTGATTGGGAACACCCTGGATAAATATACCATTTGCATTAGATAGTGTGGAAGCAGCTCATTTGGCCCATCGAGTTCACACCTGACCCTCTGAAGAGTGTCCCATCCAGACTCAATCCCCTACCTCATCCCTGTATCACCCAAGGTTAATCCCCCTAGCCTTCACATCCCTGGATACGATGGGCAACCTATCATGGCCAATCCACCTATCTTTGCACATCTTTGGCCTTTGGGAGGAAACCAGCGCACCAGGAGGAAACCCACGCAGACACGGGGAGAACATGCAAACTCCACACAGTGTTGTCACCCCAGGATGGAATCAAACCTGGGTCCCTGGCACTGTGAGGCAGTAGTGCTAACCAATGAGCCACCGTGCTGCCTTACATGCAACTAGATCTTCTAATCACATGCAGGGTGCATTGTTTGATCTCTATTTAGGCCGTTGTCTTTCGTGATAGGGACCATGTAACTACCAGAACATCATAAATGCCTTTTTAGTTCCCTTCAGGAAAGGAAATCTGCCATCCTTACCTGGCCTGTCTACATACGACTCCAGATCTGTAGCAACGCTTTGTCTCTCAAATGCCCTCTGAAATGGCATATCACACCATTTTGCTGTGTTCAAGAAGGCGGCAGGTCAGCACCACCTTCTTAAGGGGCCTAGGGGTGAGCAATGAATGCTGGCCCAGCCAGCAATGCTCATACACACACCTCCATAAATGAAAAATAAAAGTGAAGGGAAAGATTTTTGAGTGAAAGTAATAGAATAAGTAACAATAATTTCTAATCTCAAGAAAACGACGAAAGGACGCACACCGCCTGAAAGGTGACACGAGAAACAGGAGAAGAATGGCACCTTGTTCTCTCTCTGTCTTTTCACAGACTCCAGCTTTCTCTTTACTTCCTTGCTCGCAGCAGCATGTGGAGTCAACTGTTCTATGATCTTATCTGTTTGCTTCAGACAGATAGTAGTGGACCTAAATTAAAAGATAAACACATTAATAACTCTAACCTCACAAAACAGAAATACTTTGCACTAGAACTGCAGTGAAGAACAAATCCATACAGTCCATCCAATGATGCACAGCTAATGAAGCGCTGATGATGGGGCTGTCAACAATAGATGGGCTTCAATTCATGACTGTCGTCAAATTGACTGATTTAAGCTTAACTCATAATCTGATCACTGCATTCTGAAACGTTGAACCAAATCTCACTGAGTTCCTTACGACTTCCCTTGCCCAATATCTGAACTGGGCCTACTTCTTAATCACCCCCCTGGTACGATTTGCTTCTAAAATCATTTATAGTGGTGCTACATTGGACAGGAATTGTTGACTCAAAAAGCCTCAGGGATTCCCTGTTTATATCCTAAATGGACATGAAGAGACATCTCTGCCCACAAAATGACTCTGCTTGCACCCTGAATCAGAGTGTTGGGTGTTTCTTACTTTGAGGATCCTCACCAACTTGGACACTTCTGGTGGTTCCCTACCAACTATGTCGTAGGAAAACCCTGGATCTCCAATTGAAAGCTGCAACATTCTTGCCAAAAGAAATCCAGAAATTTTGAAGCCAGGTTTCCATTGGTAACTGATCACAGAGCAATTCCCATTGAAAGCCAACATTTGCAGCTTCTTCAAGTCCCAATCCATTAGGATCTGATTCCTGGCACAAGCTGAGGTGCAGAACTAGCAACGTGCCAGTTCTTTGGGAGTTAGAAATGTGGGAACAAAAGCATTACAGAATTTTTTGGTAGCAGAAAATGTAATTCTAGCCACCCTTCTAAATGACCTTTAGGTTCAATGCAATATCAAGTGGTATACTGATTTAGTCTTGCCTAGTCCACTACCTTAATCTGAATCATGCATATCAGTGAGAGTAAACATTGTAAATCTTTATTAGAAACTTTAAATTGAATTGCTTCATCCCAGTATCATTTAAAATGTTTAGTACCTCAGATCATCTAAAACAGAACAGTATTCTTTTTCTGCTTCTGCTCTTTTAGCAGCTTGACTGGCTTCACTAATCGCTCTGTCCACTTGCTGAAGAACACCTTGCTCCAATACATCTTGGTCGTAGACATCGACTCCGAGACCTTGCAGCTCCAGAGCCTGGGCACTCTGATCCACGGCTTGGATCTGCTGCCGATCAATCTGGAGAACTTTCTGAGTGCTCCTTGTGTCAGCAGGCTGGAAGGCAGTGGAAGTGGACGGTCCACTATCAGAGGTGTCACAGTAAGCAGAAGCATCCAGATAATTAGCCGAAAATCCATTATCTTGAAGGTTCTCGGGAGCCGGTGAGATGAAATGAGCTTCAGAACCTGCCACACCTGGTCTGTGGCAACCTGCTGAATCATCAACTGCAGGAACTCCTGCAGTAGGCATTTTAAACAATCTGTTAGCAGGAAACACAGAGTGTATGGCTTTAGTAAGACTTTCAGCATGCAAGAAACGTACAAGAACATTGTTCATGGCTAGTGGTAGTGTCCCTACCTCTGGGTCACAAAGCTCAAGTCCATGGCAGGTGGGTCATAATATATCTTAATGGGATGACTAGAAATATGTCTTTATTTCTTCCTCTATAAATAAAACAAATATTTGGAGTATTTGTAACCCTTCATACCAAACTGCGCTCTCTGTAGAGTTTACAGGGACTTGTAAAATACTGTCTCAAATCTATATAATTCAGTTTGAATGAAGTGTCAATAATCTGAAACATTAACTTTGCTTCTCTCTTCATACTGGTAACTTGGCCGGACTTGCATGTTTAATTTATCTTAAACGTTCTGTTTAAGAAACATTATGCAAAGACATCAATACAACAACTGTGGTCTACACGTGTTTACAGTTTATCTTCACCTCAATTAAAGCTTGGAAATAATTATGTTTATCAATTCATTCATAAAACTATTTTGGTAATTTTTTTATTGAATGTTCCACAGACATTATTCTCATCGCTTGTAAGCTTTAATCAAAATAAGCATAATTTCTACATTCACTTGTGCTAAACAAACATCTTACAAACAAGCAAAAAGGAACAAAGTGACAAAGATTGAAATACAAGCCAAGTACCTATTTAACCTCAGGTCATAACAATATTATCAGTCCATGTCTAATCTGGTTTAAAAACAGATTCCAAACTGGTACACTTTTAAATGTTTTTAATGAACACAGATTCATGCATAGATAACAAGGTGTGGAGCTGGATGAACACAGCAGGCCAAGCAGCATCACAGGAGCAGGAAAACTTGACGTTTCAGGCCTAAACCCTTCATCAGAAAGGGGGGAGGGGAAGAGGGTTCTGAAATAAATAGGGAGAGAGGGGGAGGCGGATAGAAGATGGATAGAGGAGAGGATAGGTGGAGAGGAGCCAGTAAAGGTGAGTGTAGGTAGTGGGGTAGGGAGGGGAGAGGTCAGTCCAGGGAGGACGGACAGGTCAAGGGGGCGGGATGAGGTGAGTAGATAGGAAATGGGGGTGCAGCTTGAGGTGGAAGGAGGGGATAGGTGAGAGGAAGAACAGGTTAGGGAGGCGGGGAAGAGCTGGGCTGGTTTTGGGATGCAGTTGGGGGAGGGGAGATTTTGAAGCTTGTGAAATCCACATTGATACCGTTGGGCTGCAGGGTTCCCAGGCTGAATATGATTTGCTGTTCCTGCAGCCCTCGGGTGGCATCATTGTGGCATTGCAGGAGTCCCAGGATGGACATGTCGTCTGAGGAATGGGAGGGGGAGTTGAAATGGTTCGCGACTGAGAGGTGCAGTTGTTTGTTGCGAACTGTGTGCAGGTGTTCTGCAAAGCGGTCACCAAGCCCCCGCTTGGTTTCCCCGATGTAGTGGAGGCCACAATGGGTTCAGCGGATGCGGTAATACCACATTGGCAGATGTGCAGGTGAACATCTGCTTGATGTGGAAAGTCTTCTTGGGGCCTGGGATTGGGGTGAGGGAGGAGGTGTGCATCCGTTGCGGCCTCCTCTACATCGAGGAAACCAAGCGGAGGCTTGGGGACCGCTTTGCAGAACACCTGCGCTCAGTTCGCAACAAACAACTGCACCTCCCAGTCGCGAACCATTTCAACTCCCCCTCCCATTCCTCAGACGATATGTCCATCCTGAGCCTCCTGCAATGCCACAGTGATGCCACCCGAAGGCTGCAGGAACAGCAAATCATATTCAGCCTGGGAACCCTGCAGCCCAACGGTATCAATGTGGATTTCACAAGCTTCAAAATCTCCCCTCCCCCAGCTGCATCCCAAAACCAGCCCAGCTCTTCCCCGCCTCCCGAACCTGTTCTTCCTCTCACCTATCCCCTCCTCCCACCTCAAGCTGCACCCCCATCTCCTATTTACTAACCTCATCCCGCCCCCTTGACCTGTCCATCCTCCCTACCTCCCCACCTACACTCACCTTTACTGGCTCCATCCCCGCCTCTTTGACTTGTCTTCCTCCTCTCCACCTATCCTCTCCTCTATCCATCTTCTATCCGCCTCCCCCTCTCTCCCTATTTATTTCAGAACCCTCCTCCCCCCATTTCTGATGAAGGGTCTAGGCCCGAAACGTCAAGCTTTCCTGCTCCTATGATGCTGCTTGGCCTGCTGTGTTCATCCTGCTCTACGCCTTGTTATCGCGGATTCTCCAGCATCTGCAGTACCTTTTATCTCTACCACAGATTCATACATAATCCAGATTAATATAAGAACCTTGATCATCCTATGTTTAATCCCGATTAATACTGAACCCAGACAGGTCTGCCATTAATCCAGATTAATACCTGACCCCATAGCGGTCTGCTGTTAATCCGGATTAATACCTGACTCCATAGCCATCTGATGTTAATCCCGATTAATAGCTGAATCCATACCGGTCTGCTGTTAATCTGTGTTAATACCTGACCCCAGACCAGTCCGGGTAAATCCCGGATTAATACCTGACTCCAGGCGGGTCCAGGTTAATCCTGGGTTAATACCTAACCCTAGGCCGGTCTGGATTAATCCCAGATTAATACCTGACCCCAGACCGGTGCCGGTTAATCCTGGGTTAATACCTAACCCTAGGCCGGTCTGGATTAATCCCAGATTAATACCTGACCCCAGACCGGTGGGGGTTAATCCTGGGTTAATACCTAACCCTAGGCCGGTCTGGATTAATCCCGGATTAATACCTGACCCCAGACCGGTG
>JAHRHZ010000070.1:8744173-8775318 GCA_024137785.1 Ginglymostoma cirratum
GGACAATGCACAGGCGGAGACCTCCCAACACAGCGACACCCACACGCTGGGAGGACAACGCACTGGAAGAGACCTCCCAAAATAGCGACACCGGACGGCTGGGAGGACAATTCGCAGGAGAAACTCGATAAACTGTGAAAGCAGCAACCAGAGAGAATAAGTCAGAGGCGTTCTCCCAACAAAGCGTCATCCACAGGCAAGGAGGACAATGCACAACAGGCGTCCTCCTAAAGCAACGACACTCAGAGCGTGGCAGGACAATGCGCAGACCAGGCCTTCTTGACGCAGCGACACCTAAAGGCGCACAGTATATCCATGGACATAGATTCAAACAGGAGAAGCCCTCCCAATAGAACGAAACTCAGAAGGGAGGATGATCCACAGATACTGGAAGACCCACAGGAGGATAGTGACATTGGCAAAAAGGCAGGAATACCCACAAAAATTCACAACATTTTCTCCTACCAAAAGGAAACGATAGGCAGGGAGGACAATGCACAGCCAAAGGGAGGAGCCCTCCTGAAACAGCGACTCCCATAGGACCGAAGGATAATAGACGGGAGGGGAGACCTGCCAGCATAGCGACACCAACAGGACAGGAAGGTAATTCACCGACGGCGCGACCTGACTGAACCTCCCAACAGAGCGTCACCCACAGGCTAGAGGACAGTCAGCACTAAATACAAATCATGAGCTTCACAGGCATATTAAGATGTAGACGTGGAAATGGTGTAGTTGGAGGCAGGAGGCTAAATGAAGCATCCAGGAATGTGTCCAGTTTTGCATTGGCAACCCTAGGCCAAACATTGTGGCCAGGATTGGAGGATTGTGGTGTCCAGTTCCTAACCCTGTATACATTTTCTTTTTAAGTTGCACAACATCAAACCACAAACACCGTCCTTCCCCACCCTTGTAATTTTCCACTCCCTCTCATCTGGTAGTCACTGAAAAGTCTCCCCTCTAATGATCACTGCGAAGATTGCCTGTTAACGAGGAATCTAGACTCATTTCGAAAACTCACAGCACGAAACAGCTCGTAGTCCTAATTTAAATTGGCATGAAACTTGTAGCTTATGACTGGTAAACATAGTCACCACGGGAAATCAAAAGTGTTAACTGATACGGAACGGAAGGGATCCATCAGACCTCTTACAAAAAACAGCCTTGTTTTTATATTCATCCATGGGATATGGGCCAGCATCTGTTGCCCAGTTGATGAGAAGGTGGGGTTGAGCAGGCATCATCCTGTAAAGGTTAGGGTTAAATGTGAAGGGTTGATGTTCCATGCTACTGACATGTATCTTCATGATAAATGCAAAAAAAACTCCAAGCATATAAAAATAACATGTTTATTGAGTGCGTGGCACAATTCCTCGTATCAGCTCTATTGATCTTGACACAATTGAGTCTTAATGATGGTGTTGCTCCTCTATCGCAGTGCACTGCAGTCTTGATCCATTTTCTTGTTACTGAGTAAACAATGCAGGCTAAAAGCGTTGCTCACACCTCAGGAAATCCTAGGCACACAACCGGTAATGCACCATCCATTTCCTGAGTTCTCGTCCCTTGGAGTGCTGCTCTCCTCTGGGATTGCTGAACTGCTAAATCACTGCAGTTGTCAACACTTATGATGATAGTCCCTTTCCACAATCATTATCCTCTTCCCCTTGTAAGTACCGACTAGTCTTCTGCCAGCTGTGCTCACCACTAACTTTGTCTGATACTTTAACCTCCTGTTTGCTGTCTTATTTGCTGCTGGTGTCTCCGAGGCCATTTAAATATTGAATATTATCTACCTGCTCCCTCTTGATACTTCTCCAAATTGTCTATTGTTCTCTTTGCTTAAGTTCCCTCTAATGCTGCTTCATGCTCATGACCTGTTCAATGCAACGCACACCCCAATCAAATTACTATGTGATGGTATTGGCCTTTGCTAAACATCTCTGCTTAGTCTTTTATTTTTAATGCTCTGTCATGTGCCTATCCAAAAAAGGTTACTGTTCATGTTTGTAATTTCCAGTTTTCTCAAGTGACCTCTTCCAATCTTTTCATGGCATGTTTGAGGGGAAGCTCAGGTAAGACTACACAAGAAGCAAGGATTAGAAGGACAAAGTAGGGTGGAATGAAAATTCTACCACAGACTGGTTAGGCTGAATGCCTTCTTTCATGTGTTATAAATTTGACATCATTTTATATCATTGCTTTGCATGCTTTGTCTTGCTGTATCATGATGCATTCTCCCTTGTTTCTACTCAATCCTTAAAATAATGCTTCCCGTGCACAACTCTGCACTGTTTCACTACATCTTGTAGACTTAAACATTCAAAGATCACAAGATATAAAGAGCTAGTGGTTTTTCCAGCCAGCCGTGTTGCCTTGTGCAGTTCCCACCGGCCTTGAGCATCTAGGGCTCTGTAAGAGGCGAATGAGTAGATGATCCTAGCAGGAGCGAAATCAATCCTGACCTCCTCCGTTCAGCCTTTTGATGTTTGATTTGCTTTTGATTTTATTGTCACGTGTACTCATATACAAAAGTACAGGAGAAGAGTGAAAAGTGTATAATGTTGC
This sequence comes from Ginglymostoma cirratum, assembly GCA_024137785.1. NCBI lineage: Eukaryota > Metazoa > Chordata > Chondrichthyes > Orectolobiformes > Ginglymostomatidae > Ginglymostoma > Ginglymostoma cirratum. The sequence continues at coordinate 8,746,742 of JAHRHZ010000070.1, forward strand.
CACACAAGGTGCCATCACAGGTACAAGTACCTAGGTACAGAATCTTAAAAATAAGATAGAAAGAAAGAACAAAGTTAGAAGTTAAACATTGCAGTAACTATAGTATTGTGTAAAACATAACAAAATAAGGTTAGAAGTTACACATTGCAGATGTTCTTAGTTTTAAGTACAAAATAAAGAAATAAAGCTGAAAGTTCAAACATTATAGTCTTTCTTAAGTGCCTCGCCATGGTGGCAGTGCACTTCGAGGAATCATTTCAAGATCAACACGCTGGGCTGAGAGCGTTAGTGAAACTGGTGCTGAGGATTACATTGTCTCCATTTTACACTAAAGACAATAGCTCTTTTCTGCAAAGTGACTTTGACTCCCAGCCCAGTCAGGATCCAGCTCTAGTTTGAAGGAATATGATGAGGGAGCATCCACCACTATTCCCTTGTAACATTGAACTACAAAGCTACATGAGGAATTTATTTCCCCTTGGTTTCACTTATCCCAGTAACTCTTGCTCTATTCAAGTAGAAAATAAACTTTATTTCTTTTGTTTTTACCTGCCATGAAACTCATTTTCCCCACTCAATTTGGCGGGATTGTAATTTCTCAGAAAAATACTCTTCATACTGTTGAACGTAGACAGAAATAATCTCAGAAGACTCAGATCCAGGTTAACAATTATTTTACACATTGCGAGAGCACCATTCAGAGAAGACTGAGATAGACCCCTGCCCTCAGCAAGGTATTGATATGTTATGAGTCACATAGACAGTACATTGTTCAGACAAACACCTTGTTTCTCACACATTCCGAAATAGCAGAGGCACCTAACATCTCTGTTTGCAGCCACTCCACTATCTTCTTCCCAAAGCCTGTGCTTCCTTCCCATCCTGATAAAATCCCACTGCTATGTCTTAAATGTATTTCAATGGTACAAAGTCATTCTCATATTGCATCTTCAAGTAAGACCTCGGGGTCAGTTCTGGTTCAGTCACATTGCAAAACTTAAAGAAATTCTGTTTGTCTACTCTATCAGCATCCTGAGTCAGTTTGTGTGTTTAACTCTTCTTTTGAATCTATTTTCCTTGAATAAGAATAAATAGGAAACAAATCTTAAATAAATGTTTTAAATAATTGTTGTTTATTAAGCTAACTACAACTTATTACTTCATTCTAACCCGTGCTAACTCATGCCATACCCAGTATTTCCCCCGACATTACAAAGTAGGTTAATTGCAAGGTAACAGTCTGCCTCCCTCTACTGGCACTTGTTGAAGTTTGCAGCCTTTCCAATGATCAGGCTTTTAATGGGGACACCCTTCTTCTATTAGATTGCAATAAAGACACTTTGGAAAATTTGGATGGGGTCAGTCATGGAGAATGTTTTACCCTTCATGTGTATAGGACTTGACTTCCACTGGTCAGTGTTTATCTTAATCAATAATCAGAACGACTAATGCTTTGACTGGTACATTGGAAGAGCAGAATTAATATTCTGATGAAGAAATAATCTCTATCTCAAAACATATTCATAAATCTTATTCAATAAAAGTACTACGAAATGGGTTCCTGGAGAATTTATGGAGCAGTGCAGGCCTTTGATTTTTTAAAAATATATTCTTGTTAAGTTTGCAGTTGAAGTTACTACTGGACATGCCAGATCCCAATATGAAATCTGGCTTGATAGATCACATATCACTTTCCTAATTTAATTTGACTGTGTTTCACTGAAACATAAGCTCACAAAGCTGCAGATTTGGTTTTAATAATAAAACAGAAATTTATTTCACAAAATAAATTGAAATAAAAGAAAACACACCAAGCTAACTAAATATAACCCTGTTAGGAAGATTTCAAAACACACAGCATAACAAAATTCCAAATGTACAGTTACTCAAAAATACCAGAGACATCATCTTTCCCTGTCTGATCTGTGGATGTACTTTCCTCAGTTCCTGAACGTGAGCTGTGGGCCTTTAGCCCTGTAGTGGTCACACAGCTATGATCTCAAATTTTCTCTATCTTTTAATAGTCAGTACCAAACACTGTTGATCTGGAAGTTTCACAAATTACGCACTTTCACTGAGTTAACATATTCCCTTAATCTCTCTGAACAATCTCTTTTTTTGTAAAAACGATTCTTGCATCTGACCCGAGCAAAATCTCCCTCAAACTGCTTAAAAACTTTCCTATCCTTGGATTTTCCTAAACTAAAATCAATCCTTCATTATTCTAGACCTAAAAGTAAGCTAATACCTTTCAGCAATTTTTTCTCTCTGGCCTTTAAGCCCAAACAATATAAACAAATTTTCATGAACACTCCAGGAGGCTTTCAGTCATCTGCTCTCTGACACATAATGGTTACAATCACGGGTCTGGTAAAACTGATGTAATTCATTTTTAAGCTGCTTCAAAAAGAAAAGAACAAGACCATACGTCACTAGTTTAAAATCCAAATGCTTGGGACCAAATCTGGATTTTAGAATTTCTGTGCGTTGAAATGCCTATACATAAGTATGTGAAGTAGAAAACACCACAGCTATAAATACTAACCTGAAGAATAGCATAGTGTCAAAACATTATAAAGCAAGAATAAATAGTACTGTATTTTCCATACTTCTGCTTCCAAAATGATACATAAGAGGAACGCGTGTAGGCTACTTTGTCCTTCGAAACTGCTCTGCCATTCAATAAGAACATGGCTGATCTGATTTCAACCCTACATTCCTGCATATTCCCAATAATCTTTCATCCCTTGGGTAATCAAGAGTCTATCTACCTCTTCCTTAAGAATATTTAAAGATTCTATATCCACTGTCTTTTCAGAAAGGAAATTTCAAAGACTCACAACCCACTGAGAGAATAAAAAGTTTCCTTGTCTCTGTTTTAAAGGGCCACCCACTTATTTTTAAATTATGACTCCAAGTTCTAGATTCTACCACAAGAGGAAACATCCTTTCTATATCCACCTAATCAAGTCCTCAGGATCTTAAATGTTTCGATTAAGTGGCCTTTGACTCTTCTAAACTTGAGAGATAGAAACTCAGCCTGTCTAGCCTTCATGCAACAATTTGTTCATTTCATGATGTGATTTTGTTCTGAAAGGGTGGGAAAGGGTGGCCTAATATAGCCTTTGGGTGCAGTGACCCAGTAAGAGTGAAGGATGCTGACAGTCCCTGAGGGTGCTGTGTGGAAAGTTTGCCTGCAGTGTCTAGCATTGTGTTCAAAGTTTAAAAAGGAAGATTAAACATAAAATGTGCCTCCTGCTCTCATTCCCTCATGCTCCATGGTCTATTCATGCCATCACTGATTTGAATTGATCCATTGTTGTCACATGTACCTAAGTAGCATGAAAAAAAATTTGTTTTGCGTGCAATACAGACGGATCATACCACACAAAGATCATAGGGTGATAGAACAGAGCGAGGAATACAAAGTTACAGCTGCAAAGAAGATGCACAAAAAGCAAAATCATCGTTAGATGTGAAATTTGAGAGGTCCATTTGGAAGTCAAATAACAGCGGGGAAGAAGCTGTTCTTGAACCTGTTGGTGCATGTGTTTAAGCTTTTGTATCTTCTGCCTGATAGAAGAGGTTGGATTATAATTGGGGTGGGAGGGGTGTTTGATGATGTTGGCTGCCTATCCGAGACAGCAAGAAGTGTAGATGGAGTCAACGGATGGGAGATTGGTTTGCATGATGGACTGGGCAGTGTTCATAACTCTGTAGTTTCTTATGGTTCTGGGCAGAGGAGTTGCCTTACCAAGCTTTTGTGATGCATCCAGATAGAATGCTATCTACGATGCATTTGTAAATATTGGTGAGGCTCCTTCCGGAATGCTGAATTTCCTTAGCCTCCTGAAGAAGTAGAGGTGTTGTTGTGCTTTCTTTGCCATTGCATCAACATGGGTGGTTCAGGACAGATTGTTGGTGATCATCACTCCTTGGAACTTGACATTCTCAGCCATCTCCATTGACAAACAGGGCGTGCCCTCCACCCTGCTTCCTGAAGTCAATAATCAGCTCTTTAGTTTTGCTGATGTTGAGGGAGAGGTTGTTATCTTTACACTACACCACCGAGCACTCTATTTCTTTCCTGTGTTCTGTCTCATCATTATTTGATATCCAGCCACCACATGACTGTCTGTGCCCTCTGTACCCACTCCCATGGCCCTTCATCTCCTCATGCTCATGTACGCATACGAGTGGCCCTTATAACACCAATAACCCATATCTCCTCATAATCTGCATGTGTCTATCATCCTCCTGGCCCTTAATAGACCCCTATGTCAACTCAGTGCCAAATCGTCAACCAATCCATTACCCAGCACAGGCATAACTTAGGAGGAATCCTGACAGGAAACAAAGTGATCTGTCTACACTATTGAAAGAAAACACAATTGATTTAACAAAACATCAAAAACATTAGTATTGCTTCAAGAATTTCTAACAAAAACAAACATTTCAACTGCTCAATGCCTTGTCAAGTCAGGATTTGGGATTCCTGACTTCTTCCAACGATGTCTGTCTTGGCAGAAACTGGGGCTGTAGTTATGATTATGTCAATAAATGCAGCAATCCATTTGGGTACAGTAAGGGGACACAACCGGTGTATGAGATATGACCAGCAAAACTGCTTTAATGCCTGCACATACCAACCTCCGCAGATATCCGAACAAGTTCAGTTAATTCTATCAGTGCCTCATTCACCATCTTGAGCATTCTTTCCCTCCACCACAAATGCAACTTGCCTGGTGTGTGGACCAGTCACAGGTTGTAATGTTGAAACATCTCAAGGCTATTTGGACAGGTCCTCCCAGACTCACAAAACTCTATTGCCTTGAGGGAAAAGGACAGCAGCCACATGTGAATGTCACCATTGCCAAGGCTCGCCCAAGCTCACTTTCCATCCTGACTTGGAAATATACGGGGGATCCCCATTTTACAAACATCCAACTTACGAATACTTATACTCAGAAACACAATCCAACACATACGTTTTAAAGACCTAACATATGAATATTTCCTGAATTTAGGAACAGCTGTTTTAAATTCTTCTGCGTTATGTTCCAACTTGTGTACAAATCGACTTGTGGACGGACTCCGGAATGGAACCCGAATCTGGTGTCTGCCTGTATGAGCATTGTTCCTTCGTCATGGTTGGGTTGGAAATCTATGACTCCTCACTGACCGGTACTGCAGCAGTACCTATGTCACAGGGACCTTCATGGTTCGAGAAGCAGACTCACCACCGTACCCCTATAACAGCCTTCAGTCCTGGTCAGGGAATGGAGATTCCTTGCTATTCAGCAAGCCGTCCAAAGTGATACAAAAAGGCCTGTGTTCAAATCCCACCTGTTCAGAGGTGTGTCATAATCTGTCTGAATAGGTCCTTTAAAAACATAACAAGAGTATTCCTATCTCACTGGGGATGTCCAGCTTGTATTCCTATGGCTATGCTAGTCTGAAAGTACCCGGTCTTGTCTAATCTCAGAAGTTTAACATAATCCAAGATAACAAGGTGTAGAGCTGGATGAACACAGCAGGCCAAGCAGCATCAGAGGAGCAGGAAAGCTGACGTTTTGGGTCTGGACCCTTCTTTCATAATGATAGTGTCACTATGTTTCAGGCAGAGGGCTTGGATTCAAGTCCTACCTGCTCCTGAGCTATTTCATAACACATATCTAAGCAAAGCTGATAAAAAATTTTGATAACGACCTTCAAGCCTTAGCTGCACTTTCCTGCTCCATCCCATTATCCCATCAGTGTCCAAGGGTTTATCTGTTTCTGTGGTAGAGAATTCTCACAACTGTCTGCATGAGAAAAAATCTCCATAAACCTCAACTTATTGTAAATCCTTATCCTGAGCCTGGGGCAGCACGGTGGCTCAGTGCTAGGGACCTGGGTTCAACTCCAGCCTCGGGTGATTGTCTGTGCAAAGTTAACACGTTCTCCCAGTGTTTGCTTGGTCTTCCTCCCACGGTTATGCAGGTTAGGTTGATTGGCCATACTAAATTGTCTGCAATCTCTAGGGATGTGCAGGCTAGGTGGATTAACCACAGAAAATGTAGGGATGGGAGTGGGTATGGATGGAATGCTCTTTGGAGGGTCATTGTGGACTTGATAGGCCAAATGGCCTGATTCCACACTGTAGTGATTCTATGAGTCACAAAGCCAGCCCGGACTAAACAGCTCTTACCCTGTCAAATCCTTTAAGGATGTGAAATGCTTCAATGTGTTTCTTGAGAACACTGAAAGATGGGCAATAAATGCTGCTCCTGCCAGGGAAGCCAACAACTCATCAATTAATAATGTGAGAAAGAAGAGTTAGTGCACCAACCCACTTTACCTTTCCATATGTGAGTTTTAACTTCAGTAATTTTGGATTATCCAGTATTGGAATAATTCATATGAATGTGATACAATCAGAAACCGACTGTGTGAGAAGTAATAAAATTGGATTATGAAATATATAAATCGGACCATAGAATGTAATTAAATTAGTCATTGAAATGTTGTAAAATTATGCTGTAAAATAAAGTAAAACTGAGCTGTGAGAAGTAATGAAAACTGAGTAGTGAAATCTATTAAAATGTGGCTATAAAATTTAAGTCGATCTGAGAGGATTAATGCAGTCTAGTGGGAAAGAGATAGAGAAAATTGGGAAAAGATTGCCAACTTAGAAATGACTAAATTTGGAAATGACAAAAGAATATGAAAAACCTGACAACGTAGTTCACCGTCTACACTTAGAGTTGTAGAATCTCAGAGTCATAGAGTTATACAGCTTGGAAAGAGACCTTTTGGTCCAATTTGTCCGTGCAGACCACATACCCCAATCATACCTAATCTCATTTGCCAGCATTTGGTCCAAATCCCTCTACACGTTTCCTATTCATATACCCATCCAGATGGCTTTTAAATGTTGTAATTGTGTCAGCCTCCACCACTTCCTCTGGCAGCTCATTCCATACATGTACCACCCTCTGTGAGAAAAGTTACTGCTTCGGAATAGATTTTAAAGATTCGGAAAGATTTTAAAATCTTTCGCCTCTTACCTTAAACCTATGCCTTCTAGTTTTGGACTCCCCCACCCAAGGAAAAGTACCTTGGTTATTTACCCTAAACATTCCCCTCATGATTTTATAAACCTCTTTAAGATCACCCCTCAGTCCCTGACAGTCTAGGGAAAAAAAAAGCTCCAGCTTGTTCAGCCTCTCCCTATAACTCAAACCCTCCAGCCCCGGCAACATCCTTGTAAACTTTTTCTGCACCCTGTCAAGCTTAGTAACATCCTTCCTACGGAAGGGTAACCAGAATTGTACACAGTATTCCAGAAGTGATTTCACCAACGTCCTGTACAGCCACAACATGATGTCCCAACTCCTATACTGATGTTCTGGCCAATGAAGGCAGATGTCCCAAATGCCTACTTCACCACCCTGTCTACCTGTGACTCCAGTTTCAAGAAACTATGAACCTGCATCCCTAGGTCTCTTTGCTCGGCAACACTCCCTGGAGCCCTTTCATTATCAGTATAAGTCCTCCCTTGGTTTGCCTTACCAAAATGTAACACCTCACATTTATCTAAATTAAACTCCATCTGCCACTCCTCAGCCCACTGGCCCATCTGATCAAGTTCCTGATGTAGTCTGAGATAACCTCCTTCCTATCCACTACACCACCTATTTTGGTGTCATCTGTAGACTTACTAACCATGTCTCCTGTATTCACATTCAAATCATTTATGTAAGTGACGAAAAGTCTTATCGTCTTGTAGTTGAGCATTACTGATGATAGATTATAAGACAGCAATCATGTCATTATGCTCATTTTCTCATGTGGTGTCATTGGACCAAAACACATGGGCTTAGCCATCAATGGAAGTGGTAGCCACTTTTTGCACCAAAAGAATTAAATTAATGGCCACTGCAGGATCACAGTTTTTAATGAATAAGCATAAAGGCGCAGGTAGCAGTTCTAACTTGTTTGAACTCTTTTGGCTTAATAAGTACCTCAAGCTTCTTGAACCCAATTGCTGTGCTGCTGGTAATTATGTGTTGCTTATATCTCAATAAATCTCTACTGAGTGGCTTAGTGTCATTCATTTTTCAATAGTGTGGACACCATTGTGACTCAATACTTTAGAACACTTTAACAATCGACTTCAACACTGACAGCTTACACAATCATAGAATCATTGAACTGTTACAGTGCAAAAGGATGCCAATCAGTCCATCGTGTCTTTGCCAGGTCTCCAACGAGTATTATGACTAAGTGCCATATTCTTGCCTTTTCTTCATACCCTTGTAAGTTGGTTCTATGCAAATCATCATCCAATGGCATCTTGAATGCGTCAATTAATCCTACCTCTACCACATTTCCAGACCTTATGTGATAAAATTTCTTCTCACATCACATTTTTTTCAGTTACAAGTCATCTTAAATCTGTGCCCTCTTGTTCTCGATCCTTTTGCAAGCAAGAACAGTCTCTCTCTATCTACTTTATCCAAACTTCTCATGATTTTGAAACTTCTTTTGGATCTCCTTTTGGCCTTCTTCTCTCCATGAGAGAAAAGTCCCAACCTCTCCAAACTATCCACATAACTGAAGTATCTCATCCCTGCAACAATCGTGTAAACCTCTTCTGCACTCTCTCCAATGCGTTCATTTCCTTCCGATAGTATGGTGTTCATAACTGTACACAGTACCCAGCTGAAGCCTAACATGTATCTTATACATATTCAGCATAAGCTCCTTCTTCTTGTACTGTGTGCCTCTATTAAAAAAGCCCTGGATACCTTACGCTTCATTTACTGCTCTCCATCTGCCTTCCCACTTTCAGTGATCTGTGCACGTACACACCCGGATCCCTCTGCTCTTGCACTTCCTTAAGCATTGTACCCCCTATTTTATACTGTCCATCCATGTAATTCTTACAAAAATGCATCACCTTACGCATCTCTGCACTGAAATTCGTCTCCCCCTTATCTGTTCACTCTGTCAACCTATCTGCATCCTTGTGAAGTTCTTCACTTTTGCCCTCACAGCTTACAATGCTTCCAAGTTTCCTATCATCCACCATCCTTTAAAAATGGCCTCAAGAAAGGGAAATGTCCTGGGGATTTCCAGCCCAAAAAGAATTCCTAGAGAACAGCTCTCGGTTTCCTATTACTCAGCAAATTTAGTAACCATGGTGCCGCTGTCCATTTTATTCCATGACCTATAACTTTTCTCACAAGTCTGTTACGTTGCACTGTATTGAGTCTTTTGAAAGTCAATTTACACTGCATCAGCACAATTATTCCCATTGATGCTCTCTGTTGTCTCTTCAAAAAAGCTCCAGCAAACTAGTTAAACATCGTAGATAAAAGGTACTGCAGATGCTGGAGAATCCGAGATAACAAGCATGGGGCTGGATGAACACAGCAGGTCAAGCAGCATCATAGGAGCAGGAAAACTTGACGTTTCGGGCCTAAACCCTTCATCAGAAATGGGGGAGGGGAAGAGGGTTCTGAAATAAATAGGGAGAGAGGGGGAGGCGGATAGAAGATGGATAGAGGAGAGGATAGGTGGAGAGGAGGCAGACAAGTCGAAGAGGCGGGGATGGAGCCAGTAAAGGTGAGTGTAGGTAGGGGGGTAGGGAGGAGATAGGTCAGTCCAGGGAGGACGGACAGGTCAAGGGGGCGGGATGATGTTAGTAGATAGGAGATGGGGGTGTGGCTTGGGGTGAGAGGAAAAACCGGTTAGGGAGGTGGAGATGAGCTGGGCTGGTTTTGGGATGCGGTTGGGGGAGGGGAGATTTTGAAGCTTGTGAAATCATCCAGCCCCATGTTAGTTAAACATCATTTCCCCTTTAGAAATCCATGCTGGCTCTTCCCACATGGCACATCCTTTCTACGTGCCTGCTAATTCTATTCCAAAGAATTGTTTCTAGAAGCTTCCCCAGCACTGATGAACAGCAAATAGCAGATCTTCAACTATATTAAAGCTACTCCAGAAACCTCAACATCTACACCACTGGAACAATCTAGTTTTTATTTCAATTTGTTTGTGGGATGTGGGCGTCGCTGGCTGGGCCATCATTTCTTGCCTATCCCTAGTTGCCCCTTCAGAAGGTGGTGGTGAGCTGCCTTCTTGACCTGCTGCAGTCCTCCTACTGTGGGTTCACCCAAAATGCCATTAAGGAGGGAATTCCAGCATTTGGACCCAGTGACAGTGAAGGAACACCAATACATTTCCAAGTTAGGATGGAGAGTGACTTGGAAAGGAGCTTGAAGCTGGTGATGTTCCTGTACATCTGCTGCCCTTGTCCTTCTAGATGGAAGTGGTTGTGGGTTTGGAAGGTGCTGCCTGAAGATATTTGGTGAGATTCTGCAGTGCATTTTGTAGTTACTACACACTGCTGCTACTGAGAATCAGTGGTGGAGGGAATGAATGCTTGTGGATGTGATGCCAATCAAGTGAGTTGCTTTGATCTGGATGGTGTCAAGCTTCTTGAGTGTTGTTGGGACTGCACTCATCCAGGCAAGTGGGGAGTATTCCATCACATTCTTGACTTGTACCTTGTAGATGGTGATCAGGCTTTGAGGAGTGAGAAGGTGAGTTATTTGCCACAGTATTCCTAGATTCTACCATGCTCTCATAGCCACTGTGTTATTGTGGTGAGTCCAGTTGAGTTTCTGGTCAATGATAATCCCCAGAATGTTGATAGAATGGAATTCAGTGATGGCAACACCGTTGAATGCCGTGAGACTGTCTCTTATTCGTGATGATCATGGCCTGGCATTTGTGTGGTGTGAATGTTACTTGCCACTTGTCAGCCCTAGCCTGGATACTGTCCAGATCTTGTTGCATTTGAACATGGACTGTTTCAGTATCCAAGGAGTTGTGGATGGTGCTGAACATTGTGCCATCATCGCAATCATCATTGTGCAAACACCCCCACTTCATGCAATAATTCCTGAGGCATAATGTTATTGTAGAAGTGACAAATAATAGCTATAAACTACCATGGTTTGTCATAATCTAAACATCTCTAGATATTAGCAACTTATGATCAATTAGCTTTCATTCTGTATGCAGCTATCTTAGGTGTCCATTATTTCCCACAAGATAAGCATTGTCTTTGATGGATATTAATGTAAATTCTTAAAAATATCAGAACTTCTAGTCTCCTTTCAAAAAAAAATGTAGTGGAAATCATTGGGATGAAATACATAAGCTAGCATAGGTTTAAGACCTACCTTGTGGCACATATGTTCAGATTTCATTTCTGCCTCTTGTTGAGTTCTCCTTACCCCCTTTTAGACATTAAAAAAGCATGGGATAAGAAAATATAATTTCATCCGTCAAGTCCCATTCCTTGTACAGATCACATAAAACCTAATCAGTCATTGGCTTTAACGACTTTACAGAAAATTTCCCCTTCGAAGTTTAAGTAAGTATTCCCAAATGTGAAAACAAAATCCAGGAACACTCTTGAATATCAGTCATCACATTTTCCATTTTCAACCGTATGGTTTGTCAAGCCCTACAAACAATATTCACCCTCCCCCAATCTATATCAGCCTTCTCAGTAACGTTGACATGTTTGGATTTGTCAATTTACATCTAAATTTGACAACTACTTTCAGCTACATTTCAAAGTTCTGAACAGGGGAACTTGATTCAACAAACATGTGCTAGCATAGCCATGACCAAGCACCACTCTTTCCTCATGCAAATGACTGCAATTTTAATCAGGAGAAAGTAGACCTGTCTCACAGGAGCTGCTATCATCCCAACACTGGGACCCTTGATCCCAGCTACAAAGTTGTCAGCTGAAGCAGTCAGTTCTAGGCACAGTGTGTTAGAGATTGCATCAAGGACTTGGAGACGGTGTGGAAGATATATTTACTAGATTGGTATCTGAGATGAAGTACAGTTGTGTGGAAAAACCGGAGAAGCTGGGGAGATACTTTCCTTACAGCTATGAAGGCCAAAAGGAGTTTTGATGGATATTTTCCAAATGACAAATAGTTTTTGTGTGATTAAATAATGAGAAATTAATTCTGTGCTGTAGCATTACCAGATTGGTACCTTATTAATGGCTGTGCCTAATGCGGATGCTGTCATATTCTCCTCATTGAACCAGGGTTGATCCCCTGGCCTCATGGTAAAGGGAGAGATGTGCTTGACAACCCCACTATCAACAGATCACAGCAAGCTCTGTAGTTCTGCCACAACAAATCGTGAATGCTTGTGGACAATTACAACATTTATCATTGGAGGAGTTTCTACAAACATCCCCATTCTCATTGATGGGAGATCCCAACACAATGCAAGGCTGAAACAATTGCAAAAATCTTCAGCCAGAATGGACAATTCATCATTTATGGGCTTTCCCTGAGGTAACAGGTTCTGATCGAATACAGTTCCATCTGTTACATTTTGTAGTATATATACATGCATAAGATACAGCAAACTCTGCATTAGTCGACACCCATGGGACCAGGAGTGCGCTGGCTAATCCAATATTCTGGATAATCAAGAGTTTCGGCTTAAATCCTGACCAAGCGAAGCTTCAAGACATCAACATTCTTTAAAAAATCTAAGATATCAACAACCTCCTAATATAAATGTAAAAACACACAGTAAGTTACAGAAATACAATGCAGGGGCTATACACATTACTGTTATATTTTACTTACAATATAAATAGTTCGACATCACAGTATCTGAGCTGTAGTTTTTTATGCCGGTTTATCAAGAGCGTCTATTAATAATGTACCAGTTAAAACAAAGCTTTACAGTACTATAAAATGAGAGATTGGTGTCAGAAACACAAATCAGGATTTATGGCTCTTGTTAAATCTAGCAACTTACTGATCAACTGATTTACACTGAAGTTACTGTGTTGGTTGAAAAAGTGCAGAACTATTCTAAATGCTGTGCATTTTGCAAACACACCCAAGACAAAATAAAAGGTGAGGTCTCCTTAAATCTTTTGGTATTACAATCAAGTGTGACCAACACAGGTACTTGTTCCATGTGTAACCATTTAGGTTGTAAATAAATGCACAGTGGCTCAATAGTTAGCATTGCTGCCTCATGGTGCCAGGGACCTGGGTTCAATTCTAGTCTTGGTGACTACCTGTGTGGAGTTTGCACATTCTCCCCGTTTCTGCAGGGTGCTCTGGTTCCCTCCCACAGTCCAACTATGTGCAAGTTAGGTGGATTGGCCATGCTAAATTGTCCATAGTGTTCAGGGATGTGTAGGTTAGGTGCATTAGCTATGGGAAATGCAGGGATAGAGTAGAGGGATAGGTCTGGGTGGGATGCTGTTCGGAAGGTCTGTGGGGCCGAAGGGCCTGTTTCCGCACTGTAGGGATTCTATGATATACAGTCATTTTTAAAAGCAAGTAAAATTTTGAAGTCTAGAAGTTAATATGGACAATATTAATGGTGAAATGCTTAACAGTTATGACATTCTTAAACAGTCTTACAGAATAGGAGGAGGTGAATTGGTCCATTGAGTTTGTGCTGACTCTTTGAAAAAGCTATCTAATTGTCCCACTATCCCACTGATTTCCCATATCCCTCAGTATTTTTCCCTTTTCAAGTATGTATCCAATTCCCTTTTGAAAGCTACTAGTGAATCAACCTCTATCACCCTTTCAGACAGCTTATTTCATTTCGAAACAAATCTCTTAAAATAATAGAGAGATAGGTAATAGGAATTTAGAAGAATGATGCTCAGAATGAGGGAATCCAGTTAATGTGGAGAGACTAGAGAAACTGAAATTGTTCTCCTTTCAGTATGGAGGCCTGCAAAATATAATTTCTTTTTGTCTTCCTGTAAGTTATGTTGCCATGATCTTAAATCTGTATCCTTTAGTTATTAGCCATTTTGCCAGAGAAAACAAATTTTCTTTGTCTATTCTATCTAAACTCTTTCTGATTTTGAACAACTCAAATATACCTCCTCTGAACCTTCTCTCAGGAGGACGATGGCTTCTCAACTGGACTCTCTTCTACCTCTATAAAACTCATAAGTCCCTAAACTTCTCTTTCCACTACTTGAATATAGTTGGCGACTTCAATTAAAAGTTATTCAATAATAGTGAGAAAAAAAACTGGATCTTGGCAAGAAAATTATCATTATTTAACACAAAATACACATAAATTAGTTTTTGCATGCGTAATTGTGAGGCAAAGTCAATTATCACATCTTTCCTGATCAATATTTAACAGTAATGATTAAACTGCACCCTGAACTTCTAATAACATTGTACATTTCAAAGCCTCATGCTCCTTAGGTGCAAGATAATAAATCTTAGCCATGGCTCAGTGTGCCCAAATTAATTTCACTTAAGATGTTTTACAAATGTCAGAATCAGCAGACTCTCATTTCATCTTTCTGGATGGATGAAAGGACAATACTGTCACAAGCATATGCCCATGTTCTACAAGATGATTTATCATTCCACCTTGGTCCTTTGTCCTATGGTCAGCTGTGTCACCACTCAATTGATATTACATTGTTAAAATACAAAATAACTTTTAATCCAAGATTAGGATTTGAGGTTTGCAATTGAAGATTTGTAATTGGGTTTGAATTTGGAAGTGCGATTTAACTGTGAATTTAGCAGTCTGATTTTCAATTCTAATTTCAATTTTACTTTCTGATAAGCTCCCAATGGTTTTACAGGGGAGCTGGTAGTGTAATGGTAATGTCACTGGACTAGTAATCTAATTCTGAGAAAGAGTCATGCCCAACTTGAAAGGTTAGTTCTGTTTCTCACTCCACAGATGCTGCCAGACCTGCTTAAATTCTAGGCGTTTGTTTCAGATTTCTAACATTGACAGTATTTTGCTTTTATATTCAGAGATCCTGGCTCATACACTGGAATTGTGGGCTGAATTCTACGATGGCTGGTGAAATTTAAATGCAGTTAATAACCAATCTGGAATTCAAAATATAGTCTTCGTAATGGTAACCATGAAGCTATCATTAATTGTCAAAATCAACCCAGTTCACTAATGCATTTTAGGGAAGGAAATTTGTCAGTCTGGCCTACTCGTAACTGCCCTCTGAAACTGGCGAGTTCATAATTAAGGATGGGCAACAAATGTAGACCTTGCTAGTCATGCTCTTAATTCCTGTAGGAAACAATATTGTGAAGTACACCACACAAAGGCAGCAGCAAACCACAAGTTATGCTTTCCTTTCATTTCTGGCTCTCCTTCACCATCCACTGCCATCATCATACACTATGCACATGTACGATAGTGGCACCAGTGTGTTTGCTTTACTTTTAATTGACAGGCTGCTTTTCCTACAGAGAGAAAGAAACATTCACTAATTATGCACTTATCAAGTTTTGCTGTTGTGTCTGAGACAACATGGTTGGTCCTGATCTGACAACCATTAACACTAAAATACCATCAAATTTCCTCTCCTAAATAACCATACATGCATGCTGGGAGAATTGCATGGATCATGTAATTTCCATGTACATTTTAGGTGATAAATGCGATCAAGACATAGGAGGAACTGTTTGTACTTATGTTTAGCTCATTACTGAAGCTAAGTACCTATAGCATTATTTACATGCTAACTTCATTAAAGTTATTTCAAAGTTTGTTCCATGCTCTGAATAAGCAATCTCTCAACGATTCATCACACATAGGTCTTCCAGTTGAACACTCAAACTGCCCATTTTATAACTTGGTGTGCTTGCCATAAGTGCTGGAAGACATTCATTCAATATGTTTCTTTGTCCCTCTTGTGTAGCACCTGCCATTTTTGAACAATATTTTTCATTCCCGGAGTCTCCAAAATTTCCAACCTTAACTAACTGCAAGTTAGATAAATGATGTAACTTTGATAATTTATTGAATATATAACTGGGCTGGATGTTCAAAATTCAATGAGCAGTAATGAAAAGGGTTGTGCTAGAAATAATATTAGCAAGTTCAGAATGAACTGATCCATCTTGAACTGGGTCATGTGTTCACAAATCAGTGCAGAACCTGAGTAGACCCAGGTTGACATAGTAGTGCAATGCTGAGGGAGTGCTGCATTGTCAGGAATGTCCTGGGAGGTGTTACTCTAATGGATATAGAAGATTCCTACGGCACTATTTGAAGCAGGGAAGAGCAATTCTTCACCTACTCTGGACAAAACTTATCCTCGAATTAGCATCGTCAAAATAGAGGAATTAAACACATAGCTAATGTTCGCTTAGTGGGTCGATTTGTAGGTAAACTGGCATCACATTTATCTACAAGACATGGTGACTACTTTTCAGAATCAACTAATTAGATGCAAAGCCTGACATGTACTGCATGGAAGCAAGTTCTTTCTTTTACTTAAACAAAGTGTTAGGAACTCAGGAATGGACCCTATCCAGTTTTGTTATGAAAGGTAATCATTCTTTTCTTGATTCACAGAATCTGTGTATCAGTAGTATTATGGTCCAGACCAAACCCCCTCAAAATATATTTGGAAAATAGTCTAGACCTTAACTTTTTCTTATTTAAAATGCTAGAGTCAGGCATTGAATTCTAGATGCAATTCAGTTGGTTAAACTACCAGTGTTGAAGCAAAACACACTTTATTCATACGCTGTAGCTAAAATACAACAAAGGAAAGAAGAAATTGGAATAACTTAACTCTACTGGAAAACTTAATAACAGATTATTATTTAACTTAATAACTTAATAACAGCTACTAAACAGTAACTGTTCCCATATATTAACATCCCATAAACACTTACTTGCCAAAGGCAAATTCAATAAAATAGATTGTCTCACGGGCAATTCTCCAGTCTAGGAGGAAAGACATCAAGAGAAAACTCTGAGAGAGGGAGTAACAGGGAGATATATACTGCAGCTTCCAAACTCAGCTTCCAAACCCCAGCAACTGTTACTAAAAAACGAAAACTAAAAATCCTGGTTCTGGTAGAGCTTGATACCACCCATTCAGGCTGTTTCTATAGTTCTAATTTTAGAAAAAAACCAAGGCCTCTCAAGCTGTTTACTTTATTGGTTTCAAATAGACTGCTCAGCGCCTCTGTGTTAAAATCTCTCTTCATAAAAAAAGGACAAAATGCAATCATAAAGCCATAGTGTCATCACTGTGGGAAGGCAGACTTTGATTTTCCATTTCGAGTCTACCTACAAGTAGGATGGACCTTCTCCTTGAAACTCTGACTAAGGTTTGGCACAAATGAGTGACTTGCTAGACCATCTCAGAAGGAGAGTCAGCAAAGTTCATGTGGGGACTGGACTAGACAATATAAAGATGAGAAATTCCCTAGGGGGATGCCATTTTGAGATTTATTTGAAATAGCAGAATGCTGAGGCACATTTTAATTCCTGCACGGTCTCTTACTGCAAAGATATAGAGTCATAGAATCATACAGCACAGAAACGGTGCCTTTGTTCCAACTCATTCATGCTGACCAAGTTTCCCAAGCTAGACTAGTCTGACTTGCCTGTATTTGGCCCATATCCCTCCAAACCTTTCCTATACATGTACCTGTCCAGAAGTATTCTAAATGTTGTAACTGTACTTGCATCTACCATTTCCCCTGGCAGTTCATTCAACATACGAAGCACATTCAATGTGAAAACGTTGCTGCCCCCCGGTCCCTTTTAAGCTTTCTCCTCTAGCCTTAAAAATATGCCCTTTAGCTTTGAACTCTTCTACCCTAGGGAAAAGACCTTTGTTAGTCACCCTATCTATGCCCCTCATGATTTTACAAACTTCTATTTGGTCACCCCTCAACCTCCTAAGCTCCAGTGAAAAAAGTCACAGCCTATCCAACCTCCCCCTATAACTCAAACCCTCCAATCCCAGCAACATCCTGGTAAATCATTCTGAGCCCTCTCCGCTTTAATAATATCCTTCCAATATCAGGGTAACCAGCATTGTATACATTACTCCAAAAGTGGCCTCACCAACATCCTGTACAACCACAACATGACGCTCCAACTCCATACTCAATGGTCTGAGCAAAGAAAGCAAGTGTGCTAAATGCCTTCTTAATCACCCTGTCTACCTGTGAAGCAACTTCCAAAGATACATATACCCGAACCCCTAGACCTCTCTGTTTCACAACACTGCCCAGGTGCCTACCATTAACTGTATAAGTCTTGCCCTTATTTGTTTTACTAAAATGTAACACCTCGCATTTATCCAAATTAAATTCCATCTGCCACTCCTTAGCCCTATTGGCTCCAATTGGTCAAGTTCCCTTTGATATCTCAGAAAACCTTATTCACTGTCCACTATAACACCAATTTTGTTGTTATTCACAAACTTACTGACCATGCTTCCTAAATTCTCATCCAGATAATTTATATAAATGGCAAACAACAGTGGACCCAGCATCAATCCCTGAGGAACACCACTGGTTATCGGCCTCTAGTCCGAAAAACAACCCTCCAGCACCACAGCAGGCCAAGCAGCATCAGAGGAGCAGGAAAGCCGATGCTTCAGGTCTAGACCCTTCTTCAGAATTTCTGAAGAAGGGTCTAGACCCGAAGCATCACCTTTCCTGCTCCTCTGACGCTGCTTGGCCTGCTGTCTTCATCCAGCTCTACACCTTGTTGTCTCAGATTCTCCAGCATCGGCAGTTCCTACTGTTCCTCCAGCACCACCCTCTGTCTCAATTTACAGCGCAGAATCAGGCCACTCAACCCAACAAATCTTTGTAAGAGTTCATGCTGCCCAACGAGAATCTTTCCCCACCCTTCACCTCATCTTATCAATACATCCTTCTATTCTACCCTTTCTAGATTCCTGAGCTTCCATACCACTCCACTCAACTACCTAATGAGGGAGTAAGTTCGACCTTCTAATCACTCTCTGATTTCCCTCAAGTTCATGATTAGATTTACTGGGTAACTATCTTTTATTTCTTGCTGTTTAGCTTCACGTGCATCCTCTTCACATCGACTGTATTAAATTCCTTCATAATCTTTAAACCCTGTATCAGGTCACTTGTCAGCCTCTCATTTTTGAAGTAAAGAGACATATCTTTTTAACTCTCTGCTGATAGAAATGTAGAAAATCGGAACACTGTAGGCCATTCAGCCCTTTGTGTCTGCTCTGTTATTGAATTTGGTCATGGCTAATCATCCAACTCAGTCCTCTGTTCCCTCTTTCTTTCCACAGCCTTTGATCCCTCTAATCCTAAGAACTATGTCTACTCCTTGAAAATATACAAGGTTTGGTCCTCAAATGGTTGCTTTGGCAGAGAATTCCACCATCTCATCACTCTCTGGGTGAAAGAAAGTTCTCCTCATCTCAGTTCTAAATATATCCTTTGACTGTGACTCCAGGTTCTGGACTCCTGGTAATTGGGAACATCCATCCTGTGTTTACCCTTCCTAGCCCTCTCAGAATTTTTTAACTTTTTATGAGATTTCGCCTCATTTTTCTAAACTCCAGTGAATATAGTCCTAATCAATGCAGTATCTCTTCATATGTCAATCCTGCCGTGCCAGGAATCAGTGCGGTAAAGCTTCACTGCACTCCTTCAAGAGCCAGAAATCGGTCTTCAGAAAAGGAGACCAAAACTGCACACAAAGCTCCAGAAATGGTCTCACCAACTGCCTGTATAATTGCTGTAAGACATCCCTGCTCCGTACTTCAATCCTCCCACTATGAAGGCCAACATACCTTTTGACTTCTTCACTCCCTGCTACACCGACATGCTTAGCTTAATAGTCGGAATAACCTCACAATTCTGGCACCAATGTTATAAATATTCTCCTATGCTTTGCCTGCATTTCATTCATTTAAATCAGGACGCGGTATCTAATTCTGGTACTCGACCTTTCTCCATATTTGAATTTTCACGCAGTTTCAGACGCTTTGTGAAATGCTGCTGCTTCAGTCTATCTTTGACAAAGCTGGTCTCCCTGCTTCCAAACTGATCTGAACTGAACCAAGTCAGGGAAATCTGAATAGATGATAATTAGCATAATTCAGATTAGAAAATGTCTTCAGGGCCCAACTGATTTATTAAGAACTCTTTATTGATCCTAAGTGATTAATTCCTATACTTTTATGTTAGACTGGCACAAACCTTCTTACTACCTATCTAGCATTAAAAGCACAATGTGTGCTATTGAATTTTATGGAGAAATGATCGCATATGTTGCTTTGCCCAGATGTAAAAATGGATTTTCCATGCCACGGTCAAACCATTCATATTCTTGATACTGTCACTAGGTGGAGTTAGTGACTGTGGAAAGAGCACTCGACTGAAAATGAACTGTTAACCGAGGAAGCGCACACAAATACATGTCGCTTATCTGTATAAAGTCCGCACCTTACAAAATCTCAACAGATTGCCAAGGTGAAGTTTCCTTCTCAGTGGAGCCTCTGAGTTGTGCTTGACATCTTGTTAATTAGTGTGTGATGGAATCAGTGTAAGAGGTTTAATTAAAACTAATCAACGAGCATATGGAGCATTTGTGCTCCTAACAATTAAAAAATTCAGAGAAAATAACCCGTACTGAGGGAGGAGATGGTTGAATTAGCTGTCACTGTACTGACAAGACTATATTCCTTTAAATTAAATTCAATGCTGCTAAGATAAATTCTCTCCAGTGCTGTTTCAAATTGTGGCAGCTTCCTATCAAATTGCTAGTGATTAAATGATGACTTTTACCTTTTATGGAACTGCTTATAGACATAAATCACCATTTCAATCTGGGTAAGTGTAAGGGGAGGATATTTAACACATTTACTTTGGAAAACTATTTAACAGGTGAGGAATTATTAAAATAATTTGTTTACTTTCATTTAAAGAGGAGGAAAACAATTTCTTTACATCTGAAACTATGCAGCTTTAACATATTGGCCCCTTGGTGTGACTTGAGAGAAATTAATACAGGGGGCGAAATTGGTTTTAGCTATAGAATGCATTGCCCAAGAGGCTCAGATTGTAGCATTGTTCCCGATTTAGCAAAAATGTATGTTCTTGGCAAATCTTAAAGGGACAATTAGGGTACATGTGAATAATCATGATTATTCAGTGATCTTCACATCCTTCTCCATATATCATTCTTGAGAAAATTGAATGCTTGCAGTTCAGAGTGTGGTCACAGGGAATGGGGAAAGAAGTAAATACTCAGAGTTGTCACTCATTACATTACAGATATTCAGTAATCACAGTGAGTACATGGCAATTACTGCCTGGTTTACAATGTTACAGTGGAAAATTAAGAAGGTGTTGCATTGTGTCATCTGGAAGTTTTATTGTTCCCGTCAGATCAGATCAGAATCTGGGGAGTTATGAATTCCCCAAAGAAATTTTTATTCTGCTCAAAAGAAAAGCTAAACACCAGCATCTCTGGTCTTGAACAACTTTGCCTGTATTGTAGCGCATTAGCTATAAGGAAAATTTGGACAAACTTGGATTGTTTTCATTAGAGCATCAGAGGCTGAGGGGTGACCTGATAGAACTATATCAAATTATAAGAGGTATGGATAGGGTAGATATTCAGAATCTTGCTCCCATGGTGAAAATTTCACAAACTAGGGGGCATAAGTTTAGGGGGAGAGGGGGAAAGTTTAAAGGAGATACACTAGTCAGAGAAGTGGTAGAAGCAGATATGATAGCAACATTAAAGAGGCACTTAGCCAAACACATGAAGAACAGGCAGGGCATAGAGGGATACAGACCACGTGCAGGCAGTTGGGATTAATTTAGAATGGCATCATGGTCAGCATAGACATCGTGGGCTGAAGAGCCTGTTCC
Source organism: Ginglymostoma cirratum (assembly GCA_024137785.1). Taxonomy (NCBI): domain Eukaryota; kingdom Metazoa; phylum Chordata; class Chondrichthyes; order Orectolobiformes; family Ginglymostomatidae; genus Ginglymostoma; species Ginglymostoma cirratum. Next base: position 8,768,497 of record JAHRHZ010000070.1, read on the forward strand.
TGTGTAATATTGTCCTATGTTCTATCTCTGCTGCTTGGGTAGTGTCGTCCTTGTGGCAGCATCTTGCACCCTTTTTTTACCCTGTGCGTCGTCCTTGATTGCAATTCCTCCAGTAATTTACTGTTTCAGTGACCTGTTGTTCTCCTCCTAAAATGTAAGATTGCTACTCACAAGTGTGATGTCGCATGGCTCAGTGGGTAGCACTACTTTTGCTTTAAGCCCAAAACATCTGGGTTCAAGAATAACTCCAGGACTTGCTGGTTAATAAAGAAATGCTTCTGACGTGATACCATTAGGTTGTCAGTTAGCTCGCAAATATTCCCTACTTTCCCCAAGCAAATGTGTTCTTGAAATTGACTTGTAATTCTCATTGATAAGTTGATGAAGAAGTTGATACAGTGCAAAGAAATGTGTTTAATGTCCTGAATGACAGTGGTTCTAAAGAAGGGTCATATGAGACTCAAAACATTAACTTTGTTTCCTTCTCCGCAGATGTGGCCAGATCTGCTGAGTTTCTCCAACGTTTCCTGTTTTATTTTCTATTCTACTGTGTTAGACTTGTGATACAAGTCCATTGCAATTGTAAATATAGCGTCAATGAATGTTAACTTTTCAAGTTGGGAAATACACCGAAAGAGTTTTCCATCATAATTCAGAAACATCCAGGAACGCGATGAGAGGATTCTGCTCCGTCTATTTGCAAGGTTAGTAATGAAGCTATGAGAGAAGCTTGAAGTAAAAAGTGGAAGTGGTTATAGAAGAGGGGGCTGTAGATTGCATTTAACTGCATCTGAACATGCTGAAGACCATAAAATTTAGGGACAGGAGTACGCCATTCATCTCTTCGATACTGCTTTGCCTCTAATGGGATCATGACTGATCCGACAGAGGGAGGGTCTAGGCCCGAAACGACAGCCTTCCTGCTCCTCTGATGCTGCTTGGCCTGCTGTGTTCATCCAGCTCTACACCTTGTTATCTCATGACCAGCTCGTTGCTTTGCCAAATGTGTTGGTGTTGCAATTGGATCATTAAGTTTGGCGCAGGATTAGATGTGAATATCGCGAACACCAAGTGACTTTCACATTGCAAGTTATTCAGTGTAGGTTGTGCCGCTATTGAAAAAACTATGTGAAATTTGGAATAATTTGTTTTATTTTCCCTCCATCATTTATTGTGGTTATTAGGGTATCATCCAGACATATGTGGTCAACGTCAATGTGCATACCTATAGCTTTGCCTTTCTTCATAGGCAATCCCAAGATTCGTTACATTCTTCATCTAACTCTAAGGAATTAAGATTAATCCTAAAGAGCATTTTATTCCTCATATCTTTCCATAAGCAAGTGTGTTTTTCTAGTATTTGTGCACACTCTTGTGTGAATCTCTGTCCCATCATTCAGTAAAATGCAAGCCTAGCCCATTCGTTTATCAATTTGAGTTTCAATGAATAGGTTCCTAGTCAGTCTCTTTAGGCCTGCTCTCTTTCTCCGGAAAGATGTGGAAAAGAGAAGACTAAGAGAGGATCTGATAGAGGCTTTTAACATCTTGAAAGGATTTTGATTAAGTGGACACGGAATCACTTAACACTTTCATTGGGTTCAGAAAAGAGCATCAATATAAGAAAACATATGTCAGATCAAACAAGTAGTTAGGAGGGATTACTGTTTACAGCAATTTCTTGGTGAAATATGGACCAATTATTCACCTCTGCCATCCTGGTATCAACTGGAAGAGTTTATCCCCAGCAGATTGATTTCTAGTGTATAGGTAAATGTAGGTGCATGTACATAACACCTGTTTGTAATTAGTTTTCTCTGAACAGGCCATACTCAATAATCAGCTCAGAGTTACGAAGTAAAGCAATCATATAACCAGAAAGTATGATGTGAAATAAGCCATGCTATGAGTCAGTTGCTGTGCGATGCTGCTTCTTGCATGCTGAGAACTCTAGTGTCCATAAATAGACATGACTGTAGACAAGGTTAAACACTGAATAAAACAAAGACCTGCAGATGCTTGTCATCTGAAACAAAAGTAGAAATTGCTGAATTTCGTTACTGAAGACAAGGTGCTGTCCCTCATGAAGTGATTAACCTCAATGACTGATTTCAGACTCTTGAGAAAACTCTGAGCCAAAGGATGAAGCTGACCAATTGCTGGCAGATGAAGCAGTTTTCCTATTGCCACGACATGTCAGTGAACATATATTTAAGAGCATAAGAAATAGAAGCAGGAATAGGCCATCTGGGCCGTCGAGCCTGCTCTGCCATTCAATAAGATCATGGTTGATGTTTTCACGGACTCAGCTGAATTTACCCACCCTCTCACCATAACTTTTAATTCCTTTACTGTTGAAAAATCTATCTTTGCCTTAAAAACATTCAGCGAGGGAGCCTCAACTACTTCACTGGACAGGGAATTCCAAAGATTCACAGCCCTTTGGATGAAGAAATTCTTCCTCAACTCAGTCCTAAATCCGCTCCCCCTTATTTTGAGGCTATGACCCCTAGTTCTACTTTCACCTGTTAAAGCAGAGGTCACTACCTCCCCGCTCCCCACCCCCGCACCTGTTAACTAAAAACCAAAACACTTGGGGAGGTGCACCTTACCCTGTAGTCTATTAAAAGAGCCCCCCTTCTGCTATAAAGGAGTGGTTACCTAAAATAAAGTCCTGACGCCCACTTTATAATCACCAAGTAACAATTTATTTATCTAACTCTAACAGTGAACAAATTAACTAAACTTTTGATGCACCAAATAAATCCCTTCCAACTACTAAGTTTTCTGAATAAAACAAGGTTCTAATGGTATGCTGTTCCAATAAATATAAGTCTCACTTATATAAACAAAAATCAAAAAAAAATTTAGTCTCTTGAAATTACGGCCAGGTTATGTCTTCCAGAATGTTCTGTGCCTTCTCTGTTGAATTCTTCTGTAAGGAATGCCTTCTTTGTCAAATTCTTTCATTAGAAACGTTAATTAGTTGAGCCGTAGGTACCTCTAATTTAGATGGAGCTTACTCTAAGGCTTAGAGAATTCTGTGAGAGCCAGTGTTTCTTTCTTTTAGAGCTGAGAGCTATTATCTTGGCAGATGGCAGTTGGCTGTCCCCCAATTTTCCAGATGCCCTCATCTTTTATACCCTTGATGACATATCAATTTCTTACATTAGGATTGTTCCTATGTTGTCAAAACCATCAGATTTAAATTTAATTGGTTTTTGATATTTGAGGGTCTGGTTTAAATCAATTAGCTAAATTCAAAAACATGCTGTCTTCGTAAAAATGCTGCTTTGCCTGCTAACAGCAGTCTTTTGGTACAAATGTTTCAATTCAGGTGCTCTGTGCACCTGCAAACCCACAGACATCCTTTTTGAATCGCTAAGCATAGAAAAAGCACATCATCTTTTAAAGGGACCACACACTGCCTTCCCCATAGGATTTATAAACACCAACAGTTTAGAAACACCAAATTCTAACATCCTTCCATCCAAGTACTCTACCCAACTTTGCAACATACCCGCCAGTGGAAACAACCTACCTGCTTCTATCTTATCTATTTCCTCCATAATTATATATGTTTCTGTAAGATCCCCCCTCATTCTTCTAAATTCCAATGAGTACAGTCATGATCAACTCAATCTCTCCTTATAAGCCAACCCTCTCAATTCTGGAATCAACCTAGTGAACCTCTTCTGCACCCCCTCCAGTACCAGTACATCTTTTCTCAAGTGAGGAGACCAAAACTCTACACGGTACTCCAAGTGTGGCCTCACCAGCACCCTATACAGCTGCAGCATAATCTCCCTGTAGCCCCGTGCTACTTTCAAACAATTACAACTGTATGAGTTACATGGTTATTCATTTCCTAAATCATTGCTCACTGGCTTAAAGATGTAAGAGGGCATCTAAAAGAAGCAAATAAAAGATTATTCTTTTGGAAGGCAACCTGGGTTAACAAGGCTGGAAGTGGTAGAGATATGGGTGTTTTTACTGAATAAATCCCTATAAATGGTTCTAAGCTATCCAGTGCTTATGTCGGATGTTTCACAGTTTTGATTGGTTTCTGTAGAATAGCTGAATTGATCCTGCATGGTCCAGAGTTGATCATTTTGTTTGATCCAGTACAGACTGACTGGAAGTTTAGTAATCTGCCTTGTTCCCCTATCCTGCTGCCTGTTCCCTCCTCTTCTTTCCACTTGACTGAAAACCATTCAATGAGGCCATCCCTAAACTGGCCTCCTTATTCAAATGACATGGAAATGAAAAATTGTAGCTGCCAGTGCATTTCCCTCTATTTGGCTGCGGGATGTATGGGACATTTTTTAAGCCCCTGTGTTCGCTATTTTAAGAGTGCTATTGGAGTGTTCCACGTTATTATAGTAATGTAAAGGCCTTGGTATGTTAGATAGAGTGTTGTCACCAACCCTTCTTGCTCTACTGGTAAGAGGAGCTTGTCAGTCACATGTTGTTAAGGATGAACCACAAATAAGTCTCAGCAGATGAGACACTTTATTTAAGGTAACAAGTTTTATTACATCTTAGTAGCTATGTCGGAGCAACTGTGTACTGGTGGTAAAATGAGGATGAAAAACAGGACTGTCTTCAACGACATCCATACAGGGCTTCTCCAATACTGCTTGATGTTCCATCAGTGGTTCTGTAATATCACAGAATGGGAGGAGTTTCAGCTTCGCTCATGAATTAACTCTTTGCTGTCCATTCCCTTGTTCAACAGTCCAGAAAGTGTTTGGACTATCAAAGCCTGTACAAACAGGTTGTACAGCAACAGGCCAAGCCCTGGAGGAGCAAAACTTACTTGAGAGCCTTGGAAAATGCTTCCAAAATATGACATGAATTGCCCATTACATCTGGAATAATGGCCTTGCATTTGGCAGGTAGAAATTCTGCCTCCCCAATAGTGATTCACCACATCGGAAAGCAAAGGATCCCATCCATGGCATTTTCCTCACTGGCTACATCCAGATAATGATGTGTCAGTGTTTTTGTCGCACTGCATGGTTACTTGCATGAATAATTTGCTGTGTATAATCTGGAGTTATCCACCTCTTTAGGATGAAGCACTCTATAAGATCAAATGTGTAAACAGCCCCATGTAATTTCTGCAATTGTCTAAGGAACCGGAGGTGAGTGGAGGAGAATGAGTTATGATCTGGAATGCATTGCCTGAAGGGATGGTGGAATCAGATTCAATAAGAATGTTCAAAAAAGAATTGGCCAAACAGGGGAAGGGCACATTTTCCAAGTCTATGGGGAGGAGCAGGGGGAGAAGGAGACTAATTGGAGCTGGCGCAGGCGTGTAGGGTCAGCTGGCTTGCCTCTGTTCTGTGTCATTCTAAGATTCTTTAGAGTTTAATTCCCCCTTCACTGAGTAGCTTCTCTGCAGTGTTTACGGTCACCAAAACCAAATGAGTTAAATGTAAGACCTTTATTCCATTCTCACTCTGAACCTAAATAATGGCACAGTCTTTCAAGAATTTGCAAGGAAGACGTGGATCTAATGTGTTTTCTTCCTCATCTCAGGGCATCCAAATACAGTTAGGAAACACTGAGGCACTTCTGAAGATCAGCCACTTCTGTAATGTAGAATAAAGTTGTTGCTGTTTATTTGCATGTTCATAGTAAAAGGTATGAATAAATCTATAAATAAAACAAACACAGTAGGCTTTATCATTTAGGGAACATTGCAAATACCTGCCCATTCCAAATCGTTCCTGTCCAAATTTTTCCTTGCCTGACAAAGCTATGTTCAGCTTGACCTATGACAAGCTACCTTGCTGTACTTGCAAGACGTCAACGCATAATTTGTTAAAGCAGTCAGTTCAAAGACTCCTTCCATAGTTAATGTGTATCGTTGTTATGCTGGGAGGGAGATGTTGATTCTTAATAGTAAAACTAATAATCGGTATTACAGTTTTTCAAGCTCACTGCAATTATAGCTAGAGAGAAACTTTCTCAGTCCTTATGAATGTGACCAAGTGAATATTATTGTGAACATTACGTTATCACTGTCATTTTTGCTTCCTCCTATCTGTCCATCTAGTTATGTGTTCTATTCCCAGGGCATGTTCAGATAAAAGAAACTGCAATTTATGTTATTACAAACATGCTAAATATTTGCAAATATATTTCTCTTCCCAAAGTCCTGCCATCAGTTAAGTTCTGTCCCTTGGGATCTCAGCCATGTCAGATGCCTGGAGCTTGAGTTCCCTTTAGTGCTAAAATTAGCAACAAAGCTGTTGTTAATATAGAAAGTACTCTTTTTATCCTGGGTTCTGAGTCCAACAGTGTCTAAATGAACACTGAGACTAGGAGCTTTGAAGGAGGCAAAGTACTTAGGCTCTCATGAATGAGCCACTTGGCTCCAATGTTGAATGGGAGCATACAAAGATCTATGGTTTGAACACACAGGAATCAATAACAAGTCTGCAGTGTCGTTTATTGTATTTTAATGGTATTTCATGATGTGGAGATGATAGCTATTATTATACGTGAGTCAATTGGATCACAATAGGAGGGAACAAACTAAAACTTGCATGGTTGGACAATAGATTTATGTTTGTAGTATTTATTTGTGATTAAGAAAAAGTGCAGAAAGATTGGCTTCAGTTCTATCCTTTCCAACTTAGTTTCTTTGGAATACAGTTCCATTCAGCTTATAATCCAGGAAAACAGCAGCAGGAAAACTAAGAATAACTGAGATAACAAGCATGGGGCTGGATGAACACAGCAGGTCAAGCAGCATCATAGGAGCAGGAAAACTTGACGTTTTGGGCCTAAACCCTTCATCAGATTTCTGATGAA
>JAHRHZ010000070.1:8775718-8859733 GCA_024137785.1 Ginglymostoma cirratum
GGCCTAAACCCTTCATCAGAAATCTGATGAAGGGTTTAGGCCCAAAACGTCAAGTTTTCCTGCTCCTATGATGCTGCTTGACCTGCTGTGTTCATCCAGCCCCATGCTTGTTATCTCGGATTCTCCAGCATCTGCAGTACCTTTTATCTCTGAAACTAAGAATAACTGTCTAGAATGAAACAAAGGGAGAAGGTGAGGCCATTCAGCCCCTGAAACATCTTGAGAGGAAAAAGAAATGGGCCAGGATCTATGATAGAGCCAGTAGACTAATCTGGGCTTCATTCAAATATTAAACTCCCAGTTGAGTTTTAAATTCCCTCCAATAGCTTCCCTCATCCTGGTCTTTTACCACAAAAATACTGAACTGTATCTCATTTGTTGACCTTGGCAGAAAACTCCATTGCCATTGCTTGAGGGATCAAAAGAATTAAGCAGTCATCACTGTCTTCTTTCTGTCTCAGTGATCATGGTATCGGGAGCTGCTGCAAAGCTGCAACAACCCTTAACATAAGAGCTCGGTTGCAGCTTGCAAAAATCTAGGACCCACACAGCTGGTTTTTGTTGATGGAGTTCAACTTGAGGAATGAGAGGGCGTGGAGTTTTGACATGTGTGAACACTGTGCTGGGACTGTTCAATGTGAGAAGATCAGCATCTGGCTTGCTACAATTCATATCAAGTAAGCAGTCTATGAGGGAGATATATCACAAATGTGTTAGTATTTGTGAGTCAACCGAGAATATGGTATGGGCGGTAAGCTGTTTAGCACTGTTATTAATGTCTATGCAGGCAGCAAAACTAAAAGAAATCTTGCATTTATCACATTTACAGAGTATCCCAATGTTGCATTTATGAAGAACCTCACCACATCTTGACAAAGTACTTTATCTGCGTTGAATTATTTTAAAAATATAGTCACTTGCTATTCAACTAGTACACCAGATCAAGTTATGGACAGTAAATGAGGACATAGCCGTCCAGGAATTCAGTGTTATAATATCTATGAATACAGCTAAATACACTGATGTACAATAGCTGATATAACTTGTATGATAGAAAAATAAATTTTCAGTTATGTAGCCTGCAAGACAAGACTAGGTCCAAGCCCCCATTTTGATAATTGCTATCTGGAGTTTTAAGTACTCAATATGGCAGGCAGGAATTGCAGACTGGGTACGTGCTGCAACTTTTTTGAAGCATTTTTAATATTGTAAAGGCATTAAATAAATGCAATTTTGTTCTGTTGACTCGGAACTACACAGACAATCATTCAAAGGTTGTGAACAACAAAACTAATACGTTTGGTCGACGTTATGCCTACTGTAACATCTGAGCATGTTCCTTGGTCACCTTTAGGATCAGAATCAAGCAAAGAACAATGAGAAAAATAGTTTGTATTGGTTTTGAGAGTCTTCTGCCATCATTTAAATTATATCAATTTGTGGAGCTTCAACTGAGTCCCAAGCATTCTAGTTCATCTCAAATTGGGGATGTCACTCATGAGGTAAAAGGATTTCCAGTCTGGGAGGTTAAAAAGATTCAAAGTGTGGTCACTGGGGAGAGGTTGAAGGTAAGAGTTATTTTGTTGGAGAGAGTACGTAGAGTTTTATTCTCGACTTGAGTATATCATGCATAACCTAGAATTGCCTTCTGGCTGCTATTGAACAACAAAAACAGACAAAATAGTCCATTAGCAGAAAAACCCCAGGTCTCTTGGAAGGTAAACAGAAATTTATAACTTGTGTGATATCAGCAGTTACATCGCTAAAAACCCTTCTTGTAACATGCTCTTGGCACTATTTCAGGTTAATGCTTCTGTTAGAGGACTACGGGCATAAAGCAAGACATTGTCAGCTTTACTGTCCCTGTGGTGAGGTTTCCCCTTAGAAGTCTATGTCGGAAGTGTCAGCTGTAGTTCAACTGGTACCAAATTCAAATGTTTTAGGTTCAAATTGGAATTCAGACCTTTGAGCCTAAAAACCAAAGCTGACACTCTAGTGTATTTTTGAAAACGATATTTTCAAAAATTTATTCCTACAATTCGGCATCACAGACTGCACCAACTTTTATTGCCCATGAAATATTGCAGGCCATTTCAGAGGACAATTAAGAATCAATCACATTGCGGTCGGTCTGGAGTCACTTGTTGGCCACACCAAGTAAGTGTAACTAAATGTCCAGCACCAGATGGCAACAATGAATGAGGATGCTGAGCAAGGAAGTCAAGCAGTTTTGCTGGGGCCTCCACCAGCAGGTGGTGATGGTGAAGGAGGGCAGTTGGATCCTCTTTGGAAAACCAGTGTGGCTGAGGGAGAATGAGGCCTCATGGGAAGAAAGGTCAGACAGACAAAGGATTCCTCAACCCAACATAAACTGCAGATTTCGTTTGATTTAATGCTCTAAATATTCTTAGTTTAATCTCGATTTCCCTTTGTGTTTGTGATGGCCTGATGCCAGAGGAATAAAGAATCCTTGTTTCAGTCAGCAGGAATCCACATCACAGGCATCAAGTCACAGTGGATGAGCATGGAAGGCACCCGGCTGAGATGAAGCAGATTGTGGAGGAGTTAAAAATGGCAATATCTGTGAGGGAAGCTGAAGCTGTTCCAGGATCATTGAGAGCTCAGGTATTGGCAGAGAGAATCAGATTATTAGCTCAACAAGAGATCCCTGGAAGTCTTTATAATGCATTTCACAATACTTGACCCCTGTAGTAAGAGGACTGAGCTTGTTTTCATACTTGAGGATGTCTTCACTAAGTTCATACAGGTCATTCCCAGATGTGACCAAAAGGCCTGACCTAAAGCCAGAGTGTTAGCACAAGATTTGTTCGTCCATTTCTGTATTCCATGTTGAATTCACAAAGATCAGAGGCGTAACTTCAAGGGCAAGATTCTACAGGCATTTTGCAAGAGCTATGGCATTATCAAGAATTCATCCAGAGGGTAATGGACAGTGCAAAGATTTCAACCATACTCTGCATGACTGTCTGTTCATATGACCAGATTATATGCTCATATTATATGGCCATATTTCTTCTGAGAGTAAACAAGCAGGACCTAAGTACCTTCTGGTGTTGGTTTACAGTTATAAGTGTATGCCACACAAATTACAGGCTGTTCTCCACATTATCTCTTCTGTGGATGAGACCCAGTCCTCCCTCTGGACCATCTCTTTATACTCGCCACATCTTCTGATGGAGATGGCCAGGTTAATGGATGGAGAGCTGATAATCACACAAGGCATTTGGGATGGCGTCCAAGGCGTGTGAGGATGAAGCACAGAGAAGACAAATATTGAACAAGTGCGACGCTATCAGGACTCACAATCCAATCAGTACCAGAGCATTCCTCTGAAATCAGATGATCACAGCTTGGAATGAGATCCGGGCTGTGCAGGAGCCTGAAAAGCACAGAGTCATCAAGCAGCTGGACCCAGGTGAACACATCCATGTTGTTGAACCATTTACTGGAGAGCAGCATCAGGTCTGACCACAGAGGGAGAGGGCCAGGAGGCTGGTGGATGATGTAGAGATAACCCACCCGCTCAGTGATATCCACTCAAAACCTGAAGTGTCAGTGTGTGATGACGTGAGTGAAATGGAGTGGGACTGACCTGTGTGTTGTGCATCCAGGGATTGCATTGAGTGTGGATAGGCTTACTTCTGCTTTGGAAAATGATGCAGTGGGGACCCATTGAGAGCCAAAAATTGAAGCAATAAGTACTGTCGATCATATGACTCCTGGAGACCTGACCAACCTAGACTTTAAGATGGATGATCTGCTACAGATCTCAAAGAAATGCTAGATGTCACTCCTATCTTTCCTTTTCGCTCAGGTCAGTGGCACAAGAAGATAATGCTGCTACTAATGTGGACTGGAACATTCTAGCCATTATGCTACAACTGAACCTGTTAGTCACAAAACTGTTCAACAAACAGTTACTGTGTATTATGTGTAGTGCTGGGATGGCAAGTTTCAAGCAGAGAGGTGTGTGAAAGAACCTCCAGCAGCAGATGGCGACAGTGAGGAAGGGTGCTGAGCAGATGGAGCTCAAGCAGTTGCGTCAGGACCTCCAGCAACAGGTGGCGACAGTGAGATATGGCAACTGGAACAGTTGAATTGGCCATTCCTGGGAAAAGGGGTGTTTTTGAGGGAAGATGGAGTAGCCTAACAAAGGATTCTTCAATCCGATGTAAACCGTGGACTTAATTTCATATGAATGCTTCCTTGTTACATCTCAATTTTCCTTCATGCTTGTGGAGCCAGTGGAATAAGGAACATTAATGATGGGTATTCATGACAATGGTCGCTATTAGACTAACTTCTTAAGGTTTTTTTATTGTCATTGTGGGAATTGAGTTTGTCTCCATAGAATATTAGTCTGGGACTCGGGATTGCTTGTGCTTTGATGTTACTGTGATACCACCACCTTGCTGCACTAGCCACACTGCACTGTGCTACGTATGCTGCTCTATCAGAACCATTCTCTTTCAGGCCAGACATTACACTGAGGTCCTATCTGCTCCTTCCAGGTGGCCATGAAAAGATCCCAAGACACCACAGTGTTTTTGCTACAATCTATTCTTTAATCAACACCAACTTTACTTTTACAAAGCAGATTTGTCCTTATCACCTTGTGCTTCCTACATCACAGCAGTAAACACACTTCAAAATTATTTAGGAGCAAGAAAGCTGATGTTTTGGGTTGGGACCCGAAACGTCAGCTTTCCTGCTCCTCTGATGCTGCCTGGCCTGCTGTGTTCCTCCAGCTCTACACTGTGTTATCTCTGACTCCAGCATCAGCAGTTCTTACTATCTCAAAATTATTTAATTGGCCTAAAGTTCCTTGCAGTGATTCAAGGTAGTGAAAAGTACAAGTGTTTTCATCCAGACAATTAACTTTTCGGAATATTAGACCCAAATTATCTAGTGATACGGATTACGAGCATTTACTATCAAATACTTGTTGCCAGAAGTGTTAGAAATTATAGCAGCATTGTAGTTACAAGTGTGCTGTAATATTGACTGCAGTGTCTATTTCTGTCTGCATGGTGACTTGAGTGGTTTCCATTCCAGACTGAATGACTCCCTGAATTCCTGCCAAATTGGAATAGTTGGTTTCAGACCCTTCCTTTCTGATGTCCAGGGACATAATGGAAGAGAAGCTCTGTTTTCCAACCTTGGCATCTCAATGTGTTATTGTTTTTGCTGAGGACTGTCCCATGTTTCTCATGTGCTTCGTAACCACGGCCCTGATGCCTGTTACACAGACTGAGCCAATCTGTTAGAAGTCAACTGGGAAGGAGAGAGGAGAAATTCACTTGGGGATGGCCAACTTCTCAGCCTCAACTTTGCTGAGTGCCCCTTTCTACCTGTGAAATTGTGTTGATTTTGATTGCAACATAATCCCCAATGTCCTTTTGCTCCTGAGAGTTTAGAAAAAAGAAAGATTAATGTTACGCTGCATCTTCTATGGCCTCAGAAGCTCCAAACTATTTTAAAAGCATCAAAGTATTTCTTCGGACCAAGGATGCAGGAGTACACTGGTTTCTTACCAGTACCACTCCTCTACCGCTCATAACATATTATCATTTAACCAGAGTGATGACACAGCCTTGGACTGTACCAGGTTTAGTTTTGGGAGAAACTCAGGCAGGTTTCCTTTGTCAAAAAAGAATAACAAATCTGTTATAAATTAAACTTATTTGAAGAAAAATGCAAAGATTATTGACACAAGAAGGTTAGATTATGCAAAGATAACAGTTCGGGCCTGCACCTCATTTTAACACCTCATCTAAAAGAATGGCAGGCTTCGCTCAGTGCTCTACAGCCGTGTCAGTGTAGCTTCTGTGCTCAGTCGCTGAAAAGGGATTTGAATCTACAACTTTCCTGACTCAGAGGCAAGATAAAGTGAAACGACCAAAGTCAAGGCTGGCGCCTGAGTTTTAAAGCATGATCTCCAACAGTAGATGTTGTTTCTGGACCAATTCTGTCAGACACCCAGCCCTTGTGTCATCGAAGACTCCAATTTAATTTGGCTCTTGTTGGCATTTTCCCACCAGCTCTATTATTGAGAATCACTTTCTTCACTTCACCTGTGACTTTTCTGTGTAGCTTCTCTGCATCTGGTGCTCATTTATGAAGTGTTTTGAGATTCTTGGCTCACATAACATCCCAAGATGTTCAAATCGAGCAGGGAAATGTAGTTACATAACCATAATAACTTCCATGGTGCAAACTGTTTATAATAATAATTGTTTGATCCATGATTAATTATAACATATGGGAATGAATGAGAATACCTGGGAATACAATAAACATTTAAAACAAATCAGAGCAATATGTTTTAGCCAAGTGGCTTGTAGAAATGCTGTCGTTGTAAACTGGTGTGAAATGTTTGTCAAACTTTCAACAACCTGTGGAAAATACAACCTTTATTTATGGGTAAAGGTCAATATCTAGTCTGCTGTGTATTAGAGCCATAAAGTCATAGAATCCAACAGCACGGAGATAGGTCCTTTGGCCCAAACGTGTCCATGCTGACCAAAGTGTCCATCCACGTAAAGCCCATTTCCCTGCACTTGGCCCATATCCTTCTAAACATTTCTTATCCATGTATTTGTCCACATGCCTTTTAAATGTAGTTAATGTACCTGCCTCAACCACTTCAGCTGGCAACTCATTCCGTATGTGTACCACCCTTTGTGTAAAAAAGTTGCCTCTCGGGTTCCCGTGTATTCTTTCCCCTCTTACCTTAAACTGATGCCCTCTCGTCCTCGATTCCCCAATCCTGGGAAAAAGACTGAGTGCATTCACCTTATCCGTGTCTCTCATGATCTTATACACTTCTATATGATCCCCCCTCAGCCTCCTACGCTTGAAAGATAAAAGTCCTGGCTTGTCCGACCTCTCCCTATAACTCAGTCCCCTGAGTCCTGGCAACATCCTTGTAAATTTCTTCTGAACTCTTTCCAGTTTAATACAATCCTTCCTATAGCAAGGTGACCAGAACTGAACACCATAATCCAAGTGCAGTTTCACCAATGTCATGTATAACTGCATCATAACTTCCCAACTCAGTACCTTGACTGATGAAGGCCAGTATGCCAAAAGCTTTCTTCACTGCCCTGTCTACCTGTGACTCCATTTTCAGAGAACTGTGCACCCGAACTCCAAGGTCCCTCTCTCTTCCAATACACTCCTTAAGACCCCACCCTTCACCATGAAACTCTGACCTGGAATTGACTTTCCAAAATGCAACACTTCACACTTGTCTATATTAAACTCCATTTGCCATTTCTCAGCCCACTTCCCCAACTGATCAAGATCCTGCTGCAATTTCTGATAACCTTCCTCGCTGTCCATGATATCACCTAATTTAGTGTCATCATCAAACTTACTAATCATGTCTTGTATATTCTCATCCCAGTCATTGATATAGATAACAAACAAAAATAGGTCCAGCACTGACCCCTGAGGCACACCATTAATCACAGGTCTCCATTACGACAAATATCCTTCCGCTCTGCTTCGTACCGTCAAGCCAGTTGTGTATCCAATTTGCCAGCTCTCCCTGGATTCCATGTGATCTAACCTTCCAGAGCAGCCTACCATCTGGAGCCTTAGCAAAGGCCTTACTGAAATCCATGCTGACTACATCTACTCCCCTGCCCTCATCAACCTTCCTGGCCACTTCAAAGAACTCTAACAAATTTGTGAGGCATGATCTCCTACACACAGAGCCATGTGGACTACTCCTAATCAAACCCTGACTTTCCAAGTGCATGTATATCTTGTTCCTCAGAATCTTCTCAAGTAACTTACCTACCACAGATGTTAAACTTATTACGAGTAATAATTTTTGAAGAAGTGTTATGGTTCCCAGTTGCAGCAGTGAGGCTTGTGAAGAAAGAACTTGTGTTTACTTAGTGCCTTGCATCAATTCAGAGGTAGCAAAATGTTTGTCAATAATCAGGTATTGTTGAAGTTCAGGAATTGTACATGTATTTGAAATATTTCAAACTTACCAAAATGTAACAGCCACAGTTCAGCAGACAAGATACAATCTAAAAGAGCTAGTAAATGCCAATTTTACCCTGGAGCTACCAAGCCTGGAGCAAAATGGAAATTTAAAACAGAAATATTTTTCCGTTATTTCTATTTAATTTAATTCAGGACCCTTTTGTGGGTTGTTACTCTTGCTGCTAACTTCTCAAAATCTACTTTTTATGAAAGCTAGCAGCAAAACAAACTTACCTTCCAACTTTGCAGCTGTAATTCCTCAACAATCATTTACTGCAGCCAGGCCCTAAAGATATAAAGCATTTAATGTTTGATAAACAAGAAATTACTGATATTTTGCCATGAGGCTACTCACAGCAACATCAGGCACCAATAACACATTCCAAGTAGAGCAATGACACATGGAAATCAAACATTTGGTTTGACAACTTGACATTAGCACTTACTCTCTGTGTGAGACGATAGCCTCAGTAATTTGCTTTTCCAGTTCCCATACTGCTTTGTTCTTTTTGCACAATGTATTTCAGAAAGTTGACTTGTCAGATCTGTTTACAGCATGGAAACAGACCCTTTGAACCAGCTCGTCCATGCTGACCAGATATCCTAAATTAGTCTAGTTCCATTTACCAGCATTTAGCCCATATCCCTCTAAAACCTGCCTATTCATATACCCATCTAGATGTCTTTTAAATGTTGTTATTGAACCAGCCTCCATCACCTCCTCTGGCAGCTCATTCCATACGTGCACCTCCCTCTGAATGAAAAGGTTGCCCCTTAGGTCCATTTAAATCTTTGCCTTCCCACCTTAAACCTAAGCACTCTAGTTTTAGACTCCCCCACCATGGGGAAAATACCTTGTCTATTTACCCTATCCCTGCCCCTCATGATTTTATAAACCTCTGTAATGTGAGCCCTCAGCCTCTGATGCTCCAGAGAAAATAGCCCCAGTCTATTCAGCCTCTCCCTATAGCTCAAACCCTCTAACCCTGGCAATATTATAAATCTTTTCTGAACCCTTTCAAGTTTCACAACATTGTTCCTATTGGAGGGTGACCAGAATTGCATTCAGTATCCTAATAGTGGCCTAACCAATGTCCTGTTGCAACATGACCTCCCAACTCCTATACTCAATGTAATGACCAGGAAAGACAAGGGTACCAAACGCCATCTTCGCTATCTTGTCTACCTGTGACTCCACTTTCAAGGAACTATGAACCTGAACTCAAAGGGTTCTTTGTTCAGCAACACTCCCCAGGACCTTACCATTAAGTGTATAAGTTCTGCCGTTCAAAAATTCAGCACCTCATGCTTATTTAAATTAAATTTCATCTGTCATTCCTTGACCCATTGGTCCATCTGCTCAAGATCCTGTTGTACTGTGAAGGAACCTTATTCGCTGTACATGCCACCAATTTTGGTGTCATCTGCAAACTTTCTAACTATGCCTCCCATGTTCACATCCAAATCATTTATATAAATGGTAAAAAGCAGTGGACGCAGCACCGATCCTTGTGGCACACCACTGGTCACAGGCCTCCAGTCTGAAAAGCAACCCTCCACCACTACCCTCTGTCTTCTACCTTCAGCCAGTTTTGTCTCCAGAGGCTTGTTGTCCCTGTATTCCGTGTGATCTAACCTTGCTAACTAGTCCACCATGAGGAACCTTGTCAAACACCTTATGAAGTCCATATAGATCACGTCCACCGCTCTGCCCTCATCAATCCTCTTTGTTACTTCTTCAATAAACTCCATCACGTTAGTGAGACACGATTTCCCACACACAAGGCCATGCTGCCTATCACTAATCAGTCCTTGCCTTTACAAATACATGTAAATCCTGTCCGTCAGGATTTCTTCCAACAATTTGCCCACCAGCAATGTCAGGCTCACCAGTCTATCATTCCCTGGCTTTTCCTTACCACATTTCTTAAATAGTGGTTCCACATTAGCCAATCTCCAGTCTTCTAGCACCTCACCTGTGGCTATATACCATATATTTTATGATTTTGGGGGGGATTTTGAACTAGTGGTATATGAGTTTTTCATGCATGAAGAGGTTTAATGATTAATTGTGAGTATTTCTGTAGCCACGGTGATTAAAAACAAACAGTATGAGAAAGATAATTCTGGGACGCTATTGGGAACTTGTTTACATTGACAAATATCGGGTAAATAATGCAGTGCATTGAATTTCAGTTAGAAGATTCTGGATTTTTTTTTTGGATTCAGAGAAACCACCAAGGCTTGATGAAAGCCTTTTTGGGTTGGACAGTTTTGCAGGAGTCTTGGCTCTCGCTGGATGTGTCAAATAGTTTCTCCTAAAGAAGCCAGGCAGTTTAGAACTATTAAGAAACCTTTTATCTCCTCTACCTCACGTAAAGCGTTCAGTTTTAAAGTTTCGGACTAGATTGTTTGGTTGAAGCTCTTAAGGTGTTTTTTGAAGCTGATAAAATCATCACTCGACTGTAAAAAATTCAAAGAGGCAACCAGATTCACAAACAGGGAATTGAAGCCACATTTAAATAGAGATCTATATATGTGATAGAGAAGAAAATTTTCTTTAGTGAGTGTACATAAAGGGGCCTTACTGGGATTAATGGGATGATATTTTACCATGATTTTCATGGTAATCTGTGAAACTGGAATTATAAGTAAAGAGTTTGGTAAATCGATTGTTTTCTTCATTTCTTTTGCATAATAAACTTCCATCTTATTGTTAAAATCAAATCTGCTTGTGTTTCAGTGAAAGATTACCTTGTGAAATCAAAAAAGATCTATCAAGCCACTTTTCAGTCAGAGATCTGACCAGCTCTCTATTGATATCAGCTGGCATCATAACAATAGGTTTTGCTATGAAGAGAGGCTTCTCTGGCTCTCAGACAAGTTTCTTACATTTAAATTTCTTTCTATGGTTCCTTCTTCTAGCCCTTCAACTGCTGGAGACTGAAAAATGAATGTTTCAAAATATGAAGATGTGATGATGAAGTCAAACATTAGATGATGAGACTTCTAGACTAAGAGAGATTAGATGCATCGTACAAATATATCAAACGAGTCCATGAAAAGAATGTTATATGTACGAGTTAACTGATGGAACTGTGATAGGGTCAACATTCATTTGCAGGCTTCTTTAGAATGAAAAAGTTCTGGGTAGATTTCAAAAACAGGCACCCTTAAGTAAACTAAATTTATCTTGTCAAAAATCCAAAGATAACCAGAAGACATTCAATCACATTGTAAAGGATATGTCTGGCTCACTAATAGGAACATGCAGGTTAGCATTAATGTAGTATGGTGTAATATGTGGAATCCAGGAGTCATTTCTTTATAAACAGACCATTGCTGTTCACTCTGATCCGTGCTGTCATCAAAGTTTGCTGTAAATTTGGCTTGTGACCTTCAGCAAGATATTTGTCCGTGATGAGGTAATATTTATGTTAACTCCCATGACATCAGAATTAAACAGGAATCATGTAATACTGAAACATTCAATAGATGTTTACTACAACTCTTTGTATTTGTATATATTGCGATCACAGTCACTGCCATATCTGGGCTAGTATTGAGCAATTGGGTTACAGGCTGTCTCATGCTTCCCCTGGCTTGTTCTGCTTCACGAGGCCTCAGTAAGATAAAAAAAAATCTTTTTACCATCCATACAATGACATGGTGATGATATCATGAATATTTTTCTTAAAGGTATATTGCATGCTCACTATGAGACGTAACACAATAAACAGAGAAGAATATTGATCTCCTTTAAAACTGCATCAAGTTGGTCATGTGCATGGTTTGAGTTAATATGAAAATACAAACATAGAATTGTAACTTATGTAGTGCCTTTCATAACTTCAAGATGATTCAAACCCCTCAGAGCCAAGTAAGTAGTATTTTCAAATTGTACTCACTGTTGTAATGTAGAAAATATAATGGTTGAATCATCTGGTTTATTGATGTTCTTTAGGGAAGGAAATCTGCTGTTGTTACCTGGTCTGGCCTACGTGTAACTCTAGATCCACAACAATATGTTTGATTCTTAATTGTTCTCTCGGCAAAAAGGGATGGACAATAAATGCTGGGCTATCCAACAATGCATCATCCCATGAACAATTAAAACAATTTAGCACATCAAAGCTCCCACTACAGCTATTTTAAAATAACCAGGTCATCTGTTTTTTAGTGACATTTTTAGAGAGATAAATATTGCCCTAGAAAGAATCTCGTCTGCATTTCTTGCAAATAGTGCCAAGGGATTTCTTTGCATTTACATGAGAGACACAAATCATTCAAAAGATATCACATACAGCAGTGCAAAACCCCCTCAGTCCTGTATTGCAGTGTGGGTCTGGAGCTATCTCTTTTGTGCAGGTCTTGAAGCAACAACGTGGTAGCTGAGACCTGGTAGTAATAGTCAATGAGCCATCTAAAATGGTATAGATATTTTTCTGTGTGGGCAGGAGATTATCTTATAGCCAAGATCTATAACACAACTCAGAATTGACATGAACTCTTGAACTACTTCATTACTGGACTACTTTAGATGACCTAAGACTTCTTTCTCTCAGATTGATGTCCATGTTCATTTTCTTTCTCACCTCTCCTGCATGACTACATGTCTGCAGATGGATAGAGGTTATCTGTATTATGATGTATAGGGCAACATGACCATATGGGTTAGACTAGATGGTCTTCTTTCCTATCAACACTCATATGATGAAATTTTTTTTTTATCTGACTTCAGAAAGATTGGGTGTTCACATTTCTGCTCAGTATCTGTGAATCATTACTGATTTCTATTTCAAAGCTGCACACATCTATCAATATCATAAGTCACAAACCAGCCAGCTGGTGTGAACGTGGAATGATGCTACGAGACCTGACTTCTGTTGTGTTGCATCTGCTGCCAGTTTGAGAACTGATTCACATTTAGCTGCTGTTTTTATACTGTCTGAACCAACTTCTGCTAGTTATGACTCGCAGAATACACTGTACAATATTATCATTGCAGGATCCAATTGTCCACATTCATCGAATCTCTGCAAGGAAAGTTCACGCTGTAAAACAATTGCTAAATGAGCAAACGAGTCACCATTTCCTGCTTCTACAATCTCACCACAAAGTTGTCTGAGTTGCAAAAAACAACGCCCACTTTGACAATTAAATGGTGCACCTTAACACCAGCCTTGTCATTCAATCATTTCTCAGGAGCCACTGCTGTCCTGGGAATCGTAAAAAGTCATTCAATGTGTGTCATCTGTGCAAGCTGTTTAAATGAGAAAATTGCAATAGCTATTCATGAATTTGAAGGGTTGATTAGCTCACGTTGTGAATTAAATGCTCACATATTTGCTCATTCCACTGTACATTAATGCACAATGTCAAGAAAATTGGATTCTAAATTTAATGCAATCTCTCTTCGCTTGAACTCTGTAAATATACTTGGGCTGATTTTCCAGTTGTACACACCTGGTGCGGAATCTAGCCAGGAAATCAATTATAGACATGCTTCTAACATGACACAGGTAACAGGTATTACACCGGCTAGACCCTAAGTGTGGAATTCCCTCCTAAATCTCTCTGCTTCTTTCTTCCTCTTTGCATCATTCTTTGAAACCCAATTCTTTGACCAAGCTTTTGGTTATCTTCCCTAACATCCCCCTGTGTGGCTTGCAGGCAAATTTTGTTGATAATGCTTCTGATGTTTTGTCATATGAAACACACCATATCAATGCAAATATTGTTGTGTTATCCTAAGATTCAAGTTCTGCCTGAACATAGTATTGAAACCAGAGATTTGGCTATTTCAAATGCCAAGGTGACATTTCCAATCATTTGAACCATTTAGTCAGGACATTCCTAAACAGTAAGCACTTTCCCCCAATAGAATTCCAACTGCACTTCCTAATTCATTGGTACAGTTGTACAATGGATTGGTTAGCTGTGAAATTGGTGCATCACTGCCATCACTTCTTGGATAGAGTTTGTCTGACAAAAGAGTAGGACGCCTTTTGTTTCCAGGCCTTCTAGAAGAGGAGACCTGAGAAAATAATAACAACAGAAACAATTCCTGGAGGGGTGGTCCCATGATTCAGCTGTCACCACCAATAAAAACAAAATTCTAAATGCCTGTTTTTTGCTTAAGCTACAATTCCCCTTTAGTGCCTATCTCACTTTTCTAATTCTTTAATTCTTATTTTTGTTTTCTCATTGCAGCTGTTCACCCAATACTTATTATGATGATGGATCAAAACCCCAAGATATTCATGGACTTGAAATGGGGTAATTGATTCAGATCGATATTTAAATGCACACTTGTCATCCTAGAATAGACAAATGTAGCTATGAGCATTTTCTCAAAGCATGATGCAGCCAACACTAGTGGGGTCACTTTAGCTTGGTTGGCTGGATGGTTGGCTTGCGAAGCAGTGTGATACCAACAGCGTGGTTTCAATTCCCATCACTGGCTAAGGTTACCATAAAGGACTCTCTTTCTCAGACTCTCCCCTCACCTGAGGTATGGTGGCCCTCAGATTAAATCACCACCAGTTGTCTCTTTCTAATGAGAGAGAGCAACTCTGTGGTCCAGTAAGACTACCGTGATACAATACATACTACTGGCATGATAAGATATGAAGCTAAATCTGTGGGAATCTAGCTAAGAATGTAATCTATCTATGAATCTAGCTAAAACTGAATGTTCTTCACATCTTGGATCAACAATTTCAGGGTGCTAAGGAGACATTGAGAACATGAAAGGAACATTTATAGATTCCGTTTGTTGATAACGAGATATGCTGTAAATGCTAAGACAGTGAATGATAAGTGAACTTGAAAAACATTGTAATGAATTGTGAGAATTAAGACGATAAATTGTCATCCTGGTTAGGTTTCACAGGCAGAGCCTGGTGGTCTTTTACAGAGTTTTTCTCTAGCATTGAATCTCTGCTTGCTGAACCTAAGACTCTAAGTGGCTGTTCTAAATCACCGCAGCTGACATTATGAACTTGTAACTCCAGTGTGTTTGTTTTAATAAAAGGACTGCTACAGCCAAAAAGTGGCTGTGGATGTAAGTTCAATGATGATCTGCCAGAGTCCTATGTTAAATGGCATGCCTCTCCAGAGAGTGGGAAACTTCAAACAGGAAGATAAAGTGAGGGTTAATGAGAAGTTGACTACCCACTCACCACGCAGCCTCTCTCAACAGGATGCGTCGCCTGAAGACATGTTTGTTATATTTTACCTCTTTAGGGAGACTATATTTAGGGATATTAATAAAAGGGTTAAAAACTGTCTAAACCTGCCAGGTCTGCGTATCGCACTGGTTTGATGTGCTAATGTGTGGCCAAGTGTGCTATTAAGGTCACAGTTTAAGTCAACGTTGCTGTAAACAACCAATGGCATAGGTGAATAAAGAAGAAGAACCAATTCACTCCATCTCACCCGGGAGCTTAATGATTTGTGGCTTCACATCTTGAACAATTACAAAGGGTGGAACTTGGTTGTAATACAACTGCTACTTCGTTAAAACATGGTGATTTTTCTGATCAACCTGTTCAGTGACAGTATTACACACCTCATACAGTCAGAGAATCATAGAGTTGTACAGCACAGAAACCAACCCTTCAGTCCAACCCATCCATGCCGACCAGATCTAGTTCCATTTGCCAGCATTTGGTCCAAATCTCTCTAATATCCCTCTAAACCCTTCCTATTCATATACCCATCCAGATGCCTTTTAAATATTGTAATTGTACCAGCCTCCACCACCTCCTTTGGTGGCTCCTTCCAAACACACACCACAGTCAATGTGAAAAAGTTGTCTCATAGATCCCTTTTAAATTTTTCCCCCTCACCTTAAACCAATGTCTTCTAGTTCTGGACTCCCCTGCCCTGGGAAAAAGACCTTACCTATTTACCCTATCCATGCCCCTCTTGATTTCATAAACCTCTATAAATCACCCCTCAGCCTCTGACGCTTCAGGGAAAATAAACCCAGTCTATTCAGCCTCTCCCCATAGCTCAAGTCCTCCAACCCTGGCAATATCTTTGTAGATCTTTTCTGAACCCTTTCAAATTTCACAACATCTTTCCTATAGCAGGGAGACCAGAACTGAACGCAGTATTCCAAAAGTGGAATGTCTGAAGCAGGTGGGAATTGAACCCAAAAATCTCAGTCCAGGGGTAGGGACACTACCACTGTGCCACATGATGTCTCCAAAAGCCTATGTCACCTTATATTCCCAGGCAGTCTTCCATCCAAGTACCAACCAGGCCTAAGTCTGTTTAGCTTCCGACATCAGATGTTTTAAGCTGGTATCTTACGTGGATATCAGTGTAAGAATAATTGAGAGGAGAGTAGATTTTGCAACAGCTTTGTGGAAGAGAGGAGCAGAGCCTGACATGGGGGGATGTAGTGACTTCCTTTGTGCTGCTACAATCCTGGCAAAGGGTCTGAGCCAACATTTATCTCTCATGTAATCAAACTGCCTATTTCGTTATTGATTTAATTGCTGTTTGTGGGAACTTGCTGTGCAGATTTCGGCTGCCAATTTTCCAATGTTAGAACAGTGGCATAAGTACTTCATCAACTGATTTGGAATGTTCTCAGCCACGTGTCGATAGGTGTGAAAGTGCAAACGTGGTTCTTTCTGTCTAGAATAAAGGGGTCTTCATAAGCTGAGGTAACCAATACCTGCTTTATTCTAAATTTAAAAGCATCACAAGAAAATGTTTTTAAAAATCTACGTCTACAGAAGATAGAACGATGAGGCAAATGCATTTTTTTAACCTAGGCTGTACCAATATGATTGTAACCTATTTAAATCACATTCAAGTGTGTAACCTAATGACACCTACAGAAATATGGTTGATTCAATGGGATTGTTGCATTCTGTAGTTCAGTTTGGTTGTAAGAGACAATGAGATCCTCAACCTGCTTTTTCCAGTATCTGCTATATTCTGCTTTTCCATTTGTACTTGCTGCGTAATTACCCGGGGTTAGCTTGTTCAGTCAGGGCCCTGAGTCAATGTTTAAGCTTTGACACATGTTCATTTAATCACATTTTACGGGGAGGTGGGCCTCTGAGCTCCTGAGCTTGGTGGTCCCACGCTCTTAACAAACATGTCAGTTCAGAATCTGGCAGTTGAGATTTATTAACAAGGACTTGGGTCAGGAAATATCAACCGACTAAGGAAGTGGGAAATGTCGTATCTTCACAAAATGCCAATGTAGCCGGTAGCTGGTGACTGGAGTAATGGGAGAAGGTGTCATCGTGTAAACAGTAATACATATTAGAAGGGATTTGTCACTTCCGTGCTCCTGCCATACTCTGGGAGCATGTACTAAGAAGTTGAAAAACACAAGCCTGCAATTTTTCATTCATTAAGATGATCAAATCATGGAATGGGAATCCTTATTCCTCCAACGTTCTCCTTCTGGTTTCACTAAAAGGAGGTTTCCCCATTTCATCCAGACAGGATCCATTGATGATCCTGTCATCAGCCAGACTCAAAGAACAACTTGTTACCTGGGCAACCTCCCCAGCCCCCAAATCAACAAGCCCCTGGCAGATAACATTTACCAATTGAGTCCAACCAACAGTAATGGCGTCTAGTACCATTTGAAAGGGAAATCAGGCCTATTGTGTTTCTATTGGATCTCTAACTTGAAGGAATTTTTTTAAGCAAGTGGTGAATCAGGTGAGCTATGATTAATGAAACCAGAATATGTGTGGTGTGTTAGATATGCATTTGGTCTAAATCTTGCTAGAGGGGAGAATATCACAACATAAGTTGTAAGTTCAGTTTTGTCCTTGAACATTCGGTTCAATAACTTTTGAGTCATAACTTGAGGCACAAGGGCAAAGGGACATCCGCCCTATTCACGAATAAAGGAATCAAGAGTTTATCTCCCTAACCAGTGAGATTGAAGGATTGAGAAAGTAAAAGACCAAGGATAGAAAAGGAAATAATATGATATACAATTGATAAACCACATCCATAACAGAAGAGAATTGAAAGATTGAATTGAGAAAGAGAGATAGAGAGAGAGCGAAAAATGAAAGAAAAGATTAGAAAATGCTTTTAAAAATTAAAATTTGATAATTTAGAATCTCTAATCACAATTTACCACATAAATGTGGTAATAAGATTGAATGCTAATTTGTTTCCACTTCTGGCAGGGAGGTTAATTGGCATTACATGTGCTGTTATTTCTTGATTGAAATGATACTCACATTTTCACGAGCTCACACTTTCTATCCTGACCTTCCTGAGCATTTCAAGTGCAAACCAAGAAATTTCTTAAAAATAACCAGACACTAAGGGCAAATTGCAGGTTATCCGTGAAAAATGGCTGAACAATGTATTTCAGCCGAGAGATTTATAACACTGGTATATCTCTGAATCTTTTGAAATGTGCTGGATGATTTGTACATTTAGAACAGCAAGTGTTGTTAACCTGCTGGCATGTTGACAAGAAGACTTATTCCATTATTCTAAATGATAGGGAACCAGAAAGTGTAGAGGAATAGTATTCAAAAGAGCAGACAAATTTAGTGCATAAAATCCAGGACAGTAAAATCAACTTGAGCCGACGGTAGACAAAGACAGTCATTGGAAAGATCAATGGAAAATGTAAGAATGGAAAGCAGAGAGAAATGGTTGATGGAGATAGTTGGCTGGATGATATAGACAGATTGTAAGGAGAGGCAGTGTCATTGATAATGTTTAGTGATCCGAAGGCCTGCGGCAATGCCCTGGAGACATTCAGCAGATAGTGATATTTAAATTTAGTAAAATCTGGCATTTAAAGCAAATCTAATGGCAACCATGTAACCATTGTCATAAAAACCCATCTGGTTCACTAATCTTCATTAGAGAAGGACACTGGCCACCCTGAGCTGGTCTGATTCATATGTGACTCCAGACACACAGTAATGTGGCTGACTCTTAACTGCCCTCCAAAATGGATTAGAGACCCAATTAATTCAAGGGCAACTAGGGTTAGGTAACAAATCCCAGCCTTGCCAGTGATCCCTGTGTCCCGCATGCAAATTAAACAGAATCCAGGACAAGCAGAATTGGAGAGCAATAAAAGCCAACCTTCTTGAATAATTCATAGCAATGGATAATTGAAGAGAAACAGATGTCTGGAACTACAAGTCCGTAGCTCCTTGAGTGTAACAGAACAGACAGATAGGGCACTTAATGAGGCATAGAGGAAACTCTCCCCCATTAGACAAAACATAGACTAAGGGAGAGTAGGGAAGTTATGCTAGATCTGTGTAAGGTACCAGTTAGACCAATGCTAGAGTACTGCCTAACACTCAGGGCATCATATCACAGGAAGGATGTGATTAGACTAGACAGGGTAAAGAAGAGAAATACACAGAACTTGCAAGACTGGAGAAGTTTAGCTCACTGGAAAGATTGGGTAGGTTATGGTTATGGTTAGGCTTATAAAGTTGAAAGGTTTAGATTGAGAGGATAGGAAAAGTCACTTTGCCTCAGCACAGATATTAATAACCTAGGTTATTAAACATAGGTTTTAAGTAATAATTTGAAAATATAAAGGGGAATTGAGGAGAAATGTTGTCATCTGGATGATGAGTGGGAGTGACAGTGGTGGTGGTGTCTGGAATTCACTGCCTGAGGGAGCAGTCGAGGCAGGAACAGTCATTGTAATTAAAAAGTACAGGGACAGGCATTTGAAGGGTCATAGCCTAGAAGGCTATGGACCAAGGGTGGAAATCCAGATGGCTCTTTTTTAAGATTGCATTGATATGATGGACTGAAGAAGTCTCCCTCTGTGCCGAAACTGGCCATGATTCCACAGTAAACATTATGTTTTGCCATTTAATAAAACACGCCTTACCAGCTGCAAGGAAGCTGTTTGCATGATAACTCTACAAGAAGGGATTTTAAAGGTTATTACTAGATGGGTGGCATATTCAGCCTCTCTGCTGAAAATCTAGAGACTTTATTCAGGTGGGTGGCTGCAATATGCTTTCATCCATTAACTTTAGACTTAATTGGGGATTGTTTTTGGATCAACAATCTGTTGCTGACAGCAGATGGAGAACAGTTAGCAGACATCTGCATTCGTCATAAAAAACACATTATAAGCCAAACAATCAGAAATCCATGGGCTCAATGACAAGGGAACACATGGAGGAATAGGCAGCTGTGGGAAGTAACTTCAGAACTGTACATACGGCAGAAGATACAGGTGCTATAAATGAATTGGAAATAGGCAATCACTTGCTCTAAAGTTTTCAAAGTTGTAGTTATTTATAAGTCAATCGTGAAGGGCAATTTGAACATGCTTCCCATCCTTAACAGGAGGAGATTGAAGTAACTATGCTATGAAGATTGTTGTTTTTGGCAACCACGCACCAAATTACTTGGAGAGATTTGGCAGCCTAGAGAGTAAGGAAAGGATAAATGTGCTTAAGCGAAGAAAATCTTTGTCTTTGTGCTCAGAGTTAGAAAGTCCAACAGGAGTAAGTTAAGAGGTTGTGAGTCATAAAAGAAACAAAAGGAAAACTTTGTCAAAATGAGCACAAATCAATTTACTTTTGCTCTTGACTGTATTCCATGGAAAAAAATTGAAGCAGCTGCTCCAATTCCTTCATGATTTGCTGCACTAATCAGGCTGCCGTTGAGGTTGATTTCTGGTCTGAGTTGTGTTGGCTGCATTCAACTGGGAAAAGTAACAGGAATGCTACAATTGGCCTCAATATGTCTGGGCAAAGGCAGATATGTCCCTGGGTAAAATATGTCCATGTAATGATTGGAACGAGGTTGGTCAGGTGGAACGTGTTGAATTTGAGACCCTTGATTGGGGTTGTAAACCTGGGCCAATTGGGGAGCCCTAGCTGACAGATACAAACAGGAGTCTCAGAGAGTCTCCTCACTCGAGGTACTGGCTCTGAGCTAGTTGGTCAGAGTCCATGTACTGTGCATGTAAAAGTCCCCCAAAAAATTTGGGATTCAGCGAGTCTTTTGACGACAGAGAGAAAAAAATATTGTGCATGTGTAAATAAAGTACAACCTGGCAATGGAATACCGGCCTCTGTGCAGTTATTTCAGTGGTGATGAAAGAAAACAGTATAATCCTGGAGAAAATTTGCTCCCAACAGTCATCTTGGAATTGGGGTTAGCATTTCTGATAACATGCCATTATTTGGAAACACTGACTAATTTGATCCTGCCCTGTAAGACTGGGCCCAGTATGTGGGAAGAATGCATTTTTTTTTCCGGTCAAGTGACATTGAGGCAGATGAAAAGCAATGAGTAATTCTTCTGACTGCTTGCAGACTTGCAGCGTTTTTGGTTATTGGGAACCTAACTTCCCCTGAGGTACCAGATAACAAAACCTTTCAAGAGTTGACAGGTTTAATTAAGGAATATTATGACCCCAAGCCTCCTCTAATTCTAAGATGCTATCTGTTTTATTTGGCAGTTTGAGAACCGAGAGAATCCATATCAGGGTTTTTGGCAAGGTTAAGATAACTGGCAGAGACACATGATTTTGAGTTAACCCTGAATGTCATGC
Organism: Ginglymostoma cirratum; assembly: GCA_024137785.1. NCBI lineage: Eukaryota > Metazoa > Chordata > Chondrichthyes > Orectolobiformes > Ginglymostomatidae > Ginglymostoma > Ginglymostoma cirratum. The sequence goes on from JAHRHZ010000070.1 coordinate 8,797,299, forward strand.
TTTGGTATGTGGGATTAATGACGTAACCATGCAAATGCCCACTAGCTGAAGCCCAACTGGACTTCAAACAGGCACTACAACTGGCTTTGTCATTAGAAAATGCAGCAAGTGGAGCATGGGAGTGACAAGGCATCCCAATGGAAGTGGATACCCTAACCAGTCAGGACTGAGCTTGCGTGCAACTGAGCACGTGAGTGCAGGCACTCGCAGAGCCTCATGCAGGGCATAACCTGAGCAAAGCCCCCAGCAAAACCTCAAAACAAGGTCGAGTCTCAGCCAAGTGGCTAAAATGTTCTTCAGGATCAAGGCCAGCAAGCCATTGTAGTTGCTGCTGGTATGCAGACTTGAGACAACAAAGGAGTCCTATGAGGTCTGACTTCAGTAAGAGAACTCATACGCTGGTATCCAGGAGAGTGCACACCCTAGAAAGTCCACTTACATCTGGCTTGGAACAGTTAAATTGCCAAGCGACATCAAAATCAGAGCCAATCAAAATAAATGTCTGGTTAAATGGTCACCCGCATCTCGTGGAGGCCGATACCAGTGCATCTGTATCAGTGGTTGCAGAACCAGTCTTTAACAAAATTCGATCTGGATTCCAACCCTTAAGTTAGCGCAAGACCTCAGCCAGACTGAGAACATGCACCAGGGCACCATTACAGACTTCGGTTCCAGTCTCCTATGAGAAGAAGTTGGCGCACTTACCATTGATTGCAGTAAAAGCCTTAGCCCATGCTAAGGTGTGGAATTGGTTGAGAAAGATTCAACTTGATTGGCTCAATATTTCTTGATTATAAAATGGCTGCCCTAGTGAAGTCCTAATTAAATACCCAGATGTTTTCCAGCTGACAATGTGAGAACATTTTGTAAGGTCTACCCCAGGTTGCTAATAATCAGGATGACATGCTAATAACCAAAAGGACCAATAAAGAGGACGTAGAAAACTTGGACATAAGTTTAAATGTTTCTCCCAGGCAGGCGTACGCCTTAAAAGGGAAAAATGTGTATTCCAGGTAGCCCAAATCACCTACTTGGGCTACAGTCTCACCAAGACTGGGTTACACCCATTGAAAGATAAAGTGAGGGTGATCAAAGGTGTCCTAGATCCCACGTCTGCACCGGAGCTTAGGTCTTTCCTTGGACTGATGAATTATTATAAAAATTCATATGTAACCTGGCCTCTATCTTGACACCCTTACACCTGCTATTGAAAAAGGGTCAGCCTTGGAAATGGTCACATGGCAAAGAAGTAGCCTTTAAGGAAGTGAAAAAGCAGCTATCATCATCTAGGTGTTGGCACAATATGATCCTAAGCAAGATGTGGTGCTGACATGTGATGCCTCCCTGTATGATATCAGGGTAGTGTTGGCTTTCTAGTGGCCCAGCTGGGAAGAACACCTGCTAGTGTATGCTTCCCAGACTTTGGATGATGCAGAGCGAAAACACACACAGGTAGAGAAGAAAGGTTTGGCGGTCATCTTTGGTGATGGAAAGTTCCACCAATATCTATACAGACATAGATTTGTAATAGTAATGGATCACAAACTCCTGCTAGGACTACTTAAAGGAGACAAGGCTGTGCCACCCATAGCTTCTGGTTGAATAAAGCAGTGAGCCGCCAGGAGGCCAAGTGGCAAATGCAGATGATTTAAGCTACCTCCCACTGCCACAAACGCCACCGGTGGTGCCACCAGTAGAGGTTTCTGGTTTTAAACTTCCTGGACACTCTTCTGGTCACTGCTGACAATATCCGATTGTGGACACAAAAGGATCCTGTCCTGGCAAAACTAAAAAAGCTGGTGGTAATGGGGGAAACAAAACAGGCATCACAACCAGAATTGAAGTCCTTCTGGACCTGGCATGTCCAGATCACCGTAGAGGACAGCATATTATTACAGGGAGCAAGAGTGATTGTCCCAAGTAAAGGTTGTAACCAGATACTGGCTGAACTCCACCAGGATCATCCAGGGATTTCCAAAATGAAGGCATTGATGAGAAGTTATGTTTGGTGGCCAGGATTGGATGCAGACAGAGCTGTGTTGGTGGAGCAGTGCCCAGAGTGCCAACAAAGACAAAAATTATCACTAGCAGCTCCCCCACATTCATAGGAGTAGCTGTATAAACCCTGGACTCAGTTACATGTCAACCACTACTGATCCATTCATGGAGTCTTTGTTTTTAGTCATTGTGGATGCCCATTCAAAATGGTTGGACACGCATAGAGTTAATTCAGCAAACTCAGGAATGGTGATTGAGAAGCTGTGAGAATCGTTCACAATACACAGATTCCCAGAAGTATTGGTCACATGCTTTGGGATGTTATTTACCAGCAGGAATCGAGTATTTCCTAAGGTTGAACAGCATTCGGCGTGTAAGGACAGTTCCATACCATTCATCATCTAATGGTCTGGCAGAAAGAGTAGTCTGAAACAGTTGAAGACAGACTTAAAGAAGTAGCTTGTAGCTTCTCTCGATACCAAACCGTCCCATTTCCTGTTTGATTATAGGACCACCCTGCACACAAGAACAGGGATAGCTCCAGCAGAGTGCCTGATGGGCAGAAGACTCCACACCAGGTTAAATCTGATACTCCCAGACCTTGGGGAAGGGTGAGGGAAATGACAGCAGGAACACCAATGCTGGCCACATGTGTCCTCTAAGTGAGAGACACAATTTAATTCAGGGGATGAAGTTTGGTGCCGAAACCACGGAAATGGCCCTGCGTGGTATGAGGTAAGGTCATCGTGAGGTCAGGTCCTGTGACATACAAAGTTCGGGTAGGTGAGGGTGGTCCTGAACAAACAAGTGGGTCACACGAAAGCTGCCACTTTGCAAATGGGGCAGGAGCAAAACATCCCTGGCCCCTCAGAAGAGAAGAAAGAACCGTGGATGCTCCCCCTCCATCTAGCTTTGAAGAAACCTCAGAGTCCAAGATGGATGCAGCAGAAGAAGAGGAGAAAACTCTTCAAAGATACTGTGGAGGCAAGAGACATGCTCTGGTCTGGTACACGCCACCCGTGACTGAGTCAGAATTAGAGGAACCAGATCTGGGGTGATAAAGTCCCAGTAGAAGCTACAAGGAAAAGAACAGGCCTACATCTCAGGCTTCAAGGGGTTAAGGATATAGTGACTGGAATGTGGTTGGCCAGATGGATCTTTGTGAGTATGAGATCCCTGTTTGGGGCTGTTAACCTGGGCCAATCAGGGAACCCTGGCTGACAGATATAAACAGGAGTGTCAGTGAGTCTCCTCATTCTTGGGACTGGCTCTAAGCTGGCTGGTAAGTGTCCACGTATCGTGTACGTGTAAATAATGGGTGACTTGATGACTTGATACCTGCCTCTGTGCAGTTATTTCAGTCCAGCTTCCTGACCCTGATTACTACATGCAGACACTGTCTAACAGGCAATGTTGGAATTAGCCAACTGTACACCAACACTGGTTTTCCTTTACATTGATGTCCTTTCAAATGAAAATCACTTTTGGAACACTTGACGGCTGTCTAATTTAATGGCCTCTCTTTCATAGAAAAGCCCAAATGGTTACAGAAGGTAACTAGCATCAGTGTCCGGAGTAGCCCAGTGGACAAAAATAACAAAGAATTGACAGTGGAGAGAATACAAGCATTGTGATAATAAAGATATAACAGTCTAGGACATTGATGTTGATTTATAGTCCTGTAATTCAACAGATAGGGTCTGCTTGCATTTATAAAACGCAAGATTGATGTTCAACAATTTACAAATGTCAACAATAACCTACAATGAAAGATAGCCTAAAGAAGGCACAACTTCGTATTTGTTATCCTACGTGATACTGTATAATAAAATATGTGTTAAGTAGGTTGCTAACTTACCTGTCTCTCATTATTTAGTGGCAGGACTGAGAGGATGTGATGTAGATGAAAGCATAAGAAAGATGATTATGATCTTTGACCAGAAAGTTTATCACACAGTATGATGAGGGATTTAGAGGTGCACAGGGTTACGAACTAATCAATTAATCAATAAATGTTATTACAACAGCGCGTTGCAAGAACATAGCTGTTCGATGCATGACCCTGGTTAATGGGTTTAACATTGTTTCATGCTGTTGTCCACCAATACCTTTCAAGTCTTTTGTTAACAAGACCTAAGTGTCAGAGAGAGGAAGACATGGCCTTCTTGGCAATAGGTATTGTATAAATAAGAGCTGGAATACATGCATGTCAAAAAAGGGATCACTGGATCCAAGATTCCAGACTGGTGAAAGTTCGGTGTGTGTCACACAAATTAACAGAGTGTACATCACACTTTAAAAAAATACAGCGCTACAAATATCCTTTTATGTAAGATCATTTTTGGAAATGGTAAGACTTGTAATATGAAGTTGAAATAAAATAATAGTTATGTCACTCAAAGGGTCAAGATGAAATAAAAAAAACCAACGTTGGCCTCACACATAAACCTTTACAATAATTATTGTCAATGCTTTCCTTTCTAAAACATACAGACTATGTAATACATAACTACCTTTGGGAAAGGCCAGCTCTAAGTGGCCAATTATCAAATTTCAATGGGTTACATTCCTGACACACCAGCCTAGTATGAGAAAAGTTTACATCTCGTGAGATTTGTTACTGCTTTTTATGGCACATGAAGCATGATTTCAATAACAATTTGAGTGCTAAAGATTTCCAGGTGGCCCCATCTCCCAGCACAACTGAACTGACCTCACTTCAGCTGTTGCCACACTATAAATGTAGTGACAAACTCACACTGGCCACAATTTTATGACATAAAACTGCCCAAGTGTCAGTTTTGGCACCCCTAGAGGGTGTTGAGCTGACTCCAGCTACAAGTTATTCAGATGGGTATAGCGTGACAGACTGACACAGTATCTAATGTGGATCATAATGTTGCAATTTCATCAGAAACCAAACTAGCTTTACATTGGCAAGTGTCCAATTGCACCCTAAGTCATTGAACTTTTTTTTTAGCAATGTATTAACAATCGGAGAATCACAGAATTGTAACAGTGCAGAAGGCCATTCACAACTCACCAAGGCTTTCCAAATGAGCATCTGCCTTAGTGCCATTCTCCTGCCCTTGGCCCATAGCCCCACACATTATTTCAACCTAAATAATCATAGAATAGAATCCCAACAGTGTGTAAGCAGGCCATTCAGCCCACTGAGTCCACACCTACCTCGGAAGAGCATCCTACCCAAAGGCACCCCCTACTCTATCCCAGTAACCCTGCATTTCCCATGGTTAATCCACCTAGCCTGCACATCCCTGGGCACTATGGGCAATTTAGCATGGCCAACCCACCTAGCCTGCACATCTTTGGACTGTGGGAGGAAACTGAAGGACCCAGAGGAAACCCACGCAGACATAGAGAGAATGTGCAAACTCCAAGCAAAGAGTCACCTGAGGATAGAATTGAACCCAGATCCCTGGTGCTGTGAGGCAGTAGTGCTAGCCACTGAGCCACCGTGCCATCCCCACCTAATGCCCTCTGTTAAACTGTCTCCACTGCACTTCAAGGCAGTGCATTCCAGAAATAATCCACTAAAGAGAAAATTTTATTTCACATGTCATCTTTACTTCTTTTGTACAACACTAGAAATCTATTCCCTGATCGTTTTACAAATAGGAACAGTTTCTCCCTGTCTTCCCCGCCTAGACCTTTCATGATTTTGGAAACATCTATCGAATCTCCTCTGAGACGTTAGTATTCCTACAGTTGGTAACGTGCCACTTAAACAGATTCCATATCCAGGTTTTGATGGCATTGGACACCTACATTTATGTGGAATACCAATGGGTCTTATGATCACATATCTCTGAGCATCAGTCCGACAGAGCTGCATTTTACAGCACTAAACCTTTGTGCAATGTGGACCACACATTCTGGTCACTCCAGTTTCACATCTACCTGAAAGAAATAAGCAGGAACTGGCCTGTCTTCCATATAGATTTATTCACAACACCCAGTAAAGCATATGTGTAGGCTGCTATTCCCTTCCACTGACCAGCTGCCCTCTCCAGAGGAAACTGCTTCCTAAATATGTACGCTAAACTTTTCCTAATTGGTACCAGCTACACTATTAGAGAATGCATATGCACACACGCAAACAGGGTCTTGTGGCACTATGATACATTCCTTACCTGTGGGTCAGATATTCTGCATTAAAGACAGAAATTGCTGGAAAAGCTCAACAGGTCTGGCAGCATCTGTGGAGAGAAATCAGAGTTAAAGTTTTGGGTCGAGTGACCCTTCTTCAGAACTGAGCAACTTCCACTTGACTTGAAATATTAATTCCAATTTCTTTCCACAGATGCTGCCAGACTGCTGAGCTTTTCCAGCAATTCCTGTTTTTGTTTCTGATTTACAGCTCTTTCGGTTGTTATTCTGCATTAATGCCTCAGCTGACACAGAAATATATTATAACATGCCTAAATAGGTTGATTAAGGAGAATTTTTTTTGTAAACCCTTGCTTGAAAAAACATTTGCAACACTAGCATAATGCCCAAACCCTGATCACACACAAAACAAAATCACAGCAACCCATGCTAATATTCTATGTTTTAATGAATATCAGAAGAAGTTCACTCCCTGCTGACTTCAGTGAGAAGATGACCATAGAATCTCTACTGTATGGAAGCAGGCCATTCAGCCCATCAAGTTCACTCCAACCCTCCAAACAGCATCCCACCCAAACCTACCCCCCCCAACTCTTTCCCTTTAACTCTGCATTTCCCATGATTAATCCACCTCGCCTGCACATCCCCAGATACTGCGGACAGTTTACCATGACCAATCCAAGTAACCTGCACTTCATTGGACATTGGGAGGAAGCGGAGCACCTATAGGAAACCCATGCAGACGCGGGGATAACGTGCAAACTTCGCACACACTGTCGCCTAAGGGTGGAATCAAAACTGGGTCCTTGACAGTGTGCGGCAGCAGTGTTAACCACTGAGCCACTGTGGCATGCTTGATGTTTAATGCACCTCACTTCTGCCTCATGTACAGTAATGCCCATTGATGTCAGTGCTAAATCAGTTTGAGTTCTTGACCTAGATCCCTGCTAGTTGTCATTGTGACTTATTGTGAAAAAGTCACATTTCACAGTAAGGTGCCCCATGCCCATGCTGTGAGCTGACGGTCTGCAAAATCAGCTATTCATTATTAGTTTAAGAAGAGATGAATTTTACGGGAACATTTACAATGTTTGCAGAACTGACACGTGGACTGAGAGTTTAAGAAAAATATGGAAAATATACTATGTCATCTTGATTAGCAATCATTTTGGGATATTATCACACAATGGATTTGTACCTAAATGGAGTCTTTTTTCATGAAACCACATAGGAATCAGCTGTAAAAGGATTTAAAAAACAAAACAAGAATTAAATTCCTCTTGGCAATTGCTTGGCCACTGCAGGAAATGTAATATTAATTTTTCTTTTAATAAAAGATTAGGATGTTGCATTTTTTTTTGTTCCAATGAGATTTTGCATTTGTTTCATTGCCAAATGCTTGTCCAAAAAATAGATCTAAAAAAAATTCGAAAGCTAAGCATTTTGAACTCAAACAATGCGCTCCACCAATATTATCAGTCCTGAAAAGTCACAGATTATCTCCGGAGATTCCTTTCTTCTAACTTGCTAAATGTCAGAAGCACCAATAGGAGAGGCAGTCCCACAGAACTGAAAACAACAAGAAATCCTTTACCGTGAAATCAGTCTGGGGAATTCCAAGAATATAGAATAGAAAACAGATTTTCACGCAAAATGGCTACGAATGTTCATTACAGGAATTTGATGATCAAAGCTTAATGTTTAGCCATCCTCCCTAACAATTAAAAACCCTCTTGAGATAGGACCTCAGTCAGGGATGATGTGCTTTGAGTACCTCATTAAACTGGCCATTGTTTACATGTGAGTAACAGGAGAATCTATGAGGACCTCCGGACTAATATTACCACATGTAGACTCTCCTGCATGGATTGCCAATTTTGCTGGTCAATACTCCAAGGATATTGACATGCAGCTTAGATCAGCAAACTCAGCACAGGCCGAGATTAAACGTTCCTGTCTGTGTTGCTCAGTGATGCACTTTGCACCATCCTTAGCCATTGAAGAAGCCTATGCAACCATTATTAATTACTTTACAATAAGGATCTATTAAAGCCTGTATACTAAGCACTGTTACAGTCCCAGTTGATGTTATTACTAGACAAGTCAGATCCCAAACTAAATTTGGCTTGATAGATCATATTTTGTTATTTTTATTTATTCAGGTGGTCTTTCACTGAAACATGTGCATGCAGTGCTACAGATTTGGTTTTAACAATAAAACAGATAATTATTATGCAAAATAAATGAAGATAAAATAGAATAAACCAATTTGTTTACATGTAACATAATTTGAAAAACACACAGTAAAAATACAATCCCATTTATCCCAACACCATCACTTCACAGTAGAGAAAAACCAGGGAGAGTTCCTTCCTCCATCACTTCTTTTAATTCCTGGTCTTGACAGTTTGCTAGCCTTTTTTCTTGATTATTCACATAATTGAGTTCAAACTTTCTCATCTTCAAATATCCCCACAAGGGCTCTAACTATGCATTTTTGGTCTGGAACTTGCAAACTAAAAGCATTACACAGAGATAACTCATTTTCTGACTATTTTGAATTAACTCCTTTCTGCCCAATAAGCTGTTCTTATGTCTAACTTCACTCAGCAAAAAAAAACGTCAAATCCCAATTCTTCTAAACCAGCAACAAACTAATGCTTTTCAATGCTAACTCCATCTGTTCATAAAACTCTCACAGAGCAAACAAATTCCCATTATCACTCTAGGAGCCCTCTCTGTCTCTCACTGGTTTAAAACAGTCATGGCTCCAGAAAGAGTGACAAGTTAATTATTATGAACAAATCAAAACCCACATGCCACTAAGTTCAAAATCCAAACTGTAAAATAAATGATATTAATCACTATAAACATCTTACACAACACTACACGTAGGGGACATAAATTTTGAGTCAATTGATATACTCTTCAGAAAAAAAAAATCAATTAGTTTATAATTAGGTGTCATTGGTGCATCCAATTTTAGGAGATCTTGTTACCAGAATCATTAAGAGGAAGATATAAAAGGGACCTGAGGGGCAACTTTTTCACACAGAGGGTGATTTGTATGGGGAATGAATTGGCAGAGGAAGTGATAGATGCAGGTACAGTTACACTATTTAAGAGACATTTGGTCAGGCAAATGAATAGGGAAGATTTAAAGGGATACAGGCCAAACACAGGCAAATGTTATTAGTTTAGTTTGGGAAACATCGTCAGCATGGACAAGTTGGACTGAAGGGTCTGTTTCTGTGCTGTGTGACTCTGTGACTTGATGACTCTTTACTGAACAAGATTCCATGTAATTTACTGTTGATTTACTCAAATCATCTTTGAGCTGAAATTGTGTCAATTAATTCCAATTGGTATACCTGGATAATGCTTTTCCAAACAAAATAAAATTTTGGATTATATTCACACAGTAATGTTTCAAGAGATGCTGTGAACTAAGATGTCTGATGTTGGCCCTGGCTCTCTGGAAGGAATGGTGAGGTCAAATGGTCAAAATGGTGGTTGGGCACTTGTAGCTGCATTACCAATTTTTTTAACAGCCCCTCTGTCAGTTTAACCCTGGAGTTAGTCAGAGAGATGGTGCCCACCACTGGCTATGATGGGCTTCATCAATACTTAAATGGCAGAATCTGATGATATTATTTGGACCTCAATGTGATTTTTATTAGTGACCTGCAAGTTCACCAGTGAAACCAGGATAGAGTTAGGACAGAAGTTAGAAGAGGACTATGTATTTACTTCAGAAACATGTTATTAAGATTTCCTTTTCCTCAGGAGGAGCTATTTCTTGACTTCAACTAGCCCTAAGTTTCCCTACTCTTTGATTTGATTTGATTTGATCTATTGTCATGTGTACCTAAGTACAGTGAAAAGCTTTGTTTGCGAGCAGTACAGGCAGATCATAGTAATCGAGGACATACAGACCATAGGGTGAAGAAATCTTGGACAGAATCATAGAATCCCTACAGTGCAGTAACAGGCCATTTGGCCGAACAAGTCCACTTTGACTTTCTGAAGAATATCCGTATCAGACTCACCCCCCCACCCTATCCCTGTAACACTCATGGCTAATCCATCTAGCCTACACATCCCTGGACACTTTGAGCAATTTAGCATGGCCAATCCAGCCTAAACTGCACTTCTTTGGACTGCGGGAGGAAACCAGAGCATCCGGAGCTCTCATCCAGAGCATCCAAACCCCACACAGTCACCCAAGGGTGGAATTGAACCTAGGTTTCTGGCAGCTGTGAGGCAGCAGTGCTAACCACTGAACCACTACAAGTATGGCATACAGCTATGCTACACAGGATGTATGCAAGGCAAGATCAACATTAACAAAATCAGCTTTATTTGAAGTTTGTGAGACCATTCATCAGTCCAATTACAGCAGGGAAGCAGCTGTTCTTGAACCTGCTGGTGCGTGTTTTCAAGCTTCTGTATCTTTTGCCTGACGGAAGAGGTTGTATGGGAACATTATCGGGCGGGATGGGACTTTGACAAAGTTGGCAACCTTTCCATGGCAATGAGAAAAGTAAATAGAGTCCATGTATGGGAAGTTGGCTTCCATGATGGCCTGGGCTGTGCACACCACCTTCTGTAGTTTCACATGGTCCTGGGCAGAGCAGTTGCCATATCAGGCCGTTATGCACCTGGACAATATGCTTTCAATGGTCCATCTGTAAATGTTGGTGAGGACCCATATGGCCATGCCAAATTTCCTGAGCCACCTGAGGAAGAAAGGGTGTGTTGCACTTTCTTTACCAACGTATCTACATGGGAAGCCCAGGACAGGTTGTCAGTTATCGTCCCTCCCAGGAACTTGATGCTCTCAACTCTCTCAACCTCTGCTCCTTTGAGGTAGATGGGGGCATGTTCTCCTCCTTTCTTTCTGAAGTCAATTATGCGTTCTTTTGTTTTGCTGAGAATGATAAAGAGGTTGTTATCATTGTACCATGGCACCAAGCCCTCTATTTCCTTTCCATATTCTGACTCATCTTGTGACATAATGTGGCTTTATTTTGTTCTGAATTTATTTAAAAGAAGTTTTAAGATAGAGACGGTGAGCTGTCTAGTTGGAAAGCCAATAAACAGCTTGTGAGGCCTTGGGTTTTTCTTTAAAGTTTGAATGATGGAAGCAGCCTGACTATGTGTGCTCAAGCTCTCGCAGAACCAAGAGTTTTAGTTCGCTTTCAGCAGTTGTTTTAGGGGCTGGAAGGAGCGAAAGCTATTTTAACCCTTTCTCGGTTACAGCCAAAAGCTGGGGGTTCGCTGCCTGCTATGGGAGTTGGATGTGAAACAATCTGTTTTCTGAACTTGCCTTTTGCGAAGGGTGCATTTAGGGGATGTTGCTATATTGGACCAGTTACTGTTTAATAGTAAAATAATCTATTATTCTGTTAAGTTTTCCAATAGGTTAAGTTATTCCAAGTTTCTGTCTCTTTTGTTGTATTTTAACTACAGTGTTTGAATAAGTAATGTTTTGCTTAACATCAGGTAGTTTGATCAATTGAGTTGCATCTGGAAGACAGCATCTCACTTTTACCTTTAAAATTAGAAAAAGTTAGGGTTCAAGCTACATTCTTAACATATTTTGAGGGGGTCTGGTCTGGCCCATAACAATCTTCGCTGTTGCCTTTGAACCTTCCCTTTCGCTCCTTACCTCATGTCAGCGAGCATTCCCTCAGGTCCTGGTTCAAAAAACCATGTTAGCCAACTAGCCATTCCCACCAGCAATCAATAAGGTAATTAGGGCCGGGGATTAAAATGGTCAGTGCCTCTCTTCACTCCTGTCATCCATGTGCTCTATCTGTGCCACCCTGTCCCCTCCCCTACAACACATTTTCCCCCTGAGTATAGGTTCCACATGCAATAAAACATAATTATTGGTCTTGATGTGTCCTTATGAGGTTGAAAAGAATTCAAGAAGAAAGCAACTGGGAGGAAGAATGGAAATTCTGTCAATTTTCACGCTATGGCCTCAGTCATATTTTAAATCGCCACCTCCTGCCTGCGGCAGCTGTTCTTTTCTAACTCTTTCTCAAGGTTTTGGGGCCATTACTGCTGAGTTATTATTTATTACTCATTCTACATTACCCTTTAGAAGGTGTTGGTTCGCACATAGGCTGGAACACAGAACCAGGACCTATGGGGACCATTACCCCTTCTGACCCACAAGCAGTCTTGTAAATAGCTGCTTACATTCTGGAAAGGGCAGCACGGTGACTCAGTGGTTAGCACAGTGGCAGGGACCCAGGTTCAATTCCACCCTCGGGCGACTGTCTGTGTGGAGTTTGTGCATTCTCCCCATGTCTGCGTGGGTTTCCTCTGGGTGCTCTGGTTCCCTCCCACAGTCCAAAGATGTGCAGACTAGGTGGATTGGCCATGCTAAATTGTCCATAGTGTTCAGGGATTGTGTCGATTAGGTGGGTTACAGGGGGATGGGTCTGGGTGGGATGCTCTGAGAGTCAGTGTGGACTTGTTGGGCTGAAGGGCCTGTTTCCACACTGTAGGGATTCTATGATATAATTTGCTCTTCTTGCCTCCTGTTCGCTTCCAGGTTTCTTCGCCTCTGCAACTTTAAATCTAGTTTTCCAATTGCACTGTCGAATCCTGATTTACATATGTTGAGTGTAAATATACCCATGCTTTAAAAAAAATTAATTGCCACTTTTAATTTTTTTAATTTGCTTCTTGCCAGAAGAAGTGGTGGAGGCTGATACAATTACAACATTTAAAAGGCATCTGGATGGGCATATGAACAGGAAAATTTAGAGGGATGTGGGCCAAATGCTAGAAAATGGGACTAGATTAATTTAGGATATCTGGTTGGCATGGACAAGTTGGACTGAAGGGTCTGTTTCTGTGCTGTACGGCTCTATAACTCTATGACTCTGGGAAATGGATATGTCTAGCTAGCCAGCATTTATTGTCGGTTCCTTGTTGTCCTTGAGAAGGCTGGAAGGCCCAGAGCGGGACTCTGGCAGAAGCATGGCGTGTCAGGAAAGCCCTGAGTGGGGCTGCGGAGGTAGAAAGGAAATTTGTGTTCTTTTAAGTTATTTTTTTTTATTGTACTCTCAGTTAATGTGAATGGCGTCATGTATTTTTACATTTATTGTCACATGTATTCAATGATTCAATTCAAGATGGTGGTGAGCCTCATTCTTGAACCACTTTAGTCCTTGCGCTGTCGGTATATCTACAATACCATTAGGGAGAGAATTTATGAGCGTGAACAGGACAGTTGAATGATGAAGGATCTCTAAAGTGACACTGAGATTTGTAACAGCCATGATTCAGCCATAAAGCATAGAAACACAGAAAATAGGAGCGGGAACAGGCCATTCGGCCCCTGCAGCCTGCTCTGCCATTCATGATGATCATGGCTGATCATCCAACTCAAAAACTTATCCCCACTTTCCCCCCATATCCTTTGATCCCTTTAGCCTTAGGTGCTATATCCAATTCCTTCGTGAAATTACACAATGTTTTGCCCTCAACTACTTTCTGTGGTAATGAATTCTACAGGCTCACCGCTCTTCAGGCAAAGAAATTTCTACATCTCCATGATTGGGTGACCTGGATGCACAATATCTGCTGCCCTGCAAGTGGTGGCCTGAATACACATAGCACTTGGGACAGGGGTCACATCTCAAGTTTTAATGTCCACTCCTGTCTTCGTCCATCGCCAGTGGGGGTTAATATTGACGTTATTGCTTCTCATGGACACCAAACACCATCTCTGCATCATTTGACATATTGTTTTTGTTGTGTATAAATTATGTTTCAAACACATACTCAATCCTAAAACATTTTCAAACCAATTCACAAAGCCTTCAGATAAATATCTTAAGAGGACTAACAGGAAATGACTCTGTACTGAAATGTGTGCGCATTGTGCCACTCATTATTGCATGCTGTAAAGCTGCATCAAAAAATGTTTGTCTTTTATTCGATTACATAGCACTGTTAACTTTGTTTGAGTGAGCATATTTAACAGAAGCCAACCATTGAGATCTCCCCAAAGAAGAGGAATTTTTTTTGAAGAAAGTGTCCAGACTCCTAATAGTTTATATTTAACAGGAAATGTGAACATATCAAGTTGGAAATGAAAGACTTGCAGGGTCATGAGGAAAAAGAGGAGGGTTGAGACTAATTGTTTGCAGAGTCAGCATGCACATGATGGGCTAAATGGCCTCTTTCTTTAAGGGATCATTGTGACTGATATGAGGGTCATCATTGCTGATATGCTGTTCTATTTCTGACATTCCCCAAAGATTATCCGATCAATATCCAGGATGGTAAAACATGTTCAGGACAAGAATGAGTTCATGCTGGTACTACTGGGAGCACAGCACAGTACAGCATGTAAAAGCTCACTCAATTGGTTCCTCACAGGGCTCTCCATGTCCCCACAAATGGTCAAGCTCCTCTCCAGCCCTGTTCAAAAATCCTGTCCTCATTTGGGATGGGGGGCCCTTGTGTCTGTCACCCCCTTGCCCCAGCTGTGGAGCAAAAGGAGGGATTAAGTATGATGGGCAAGGCGATGCAGGGACAGGAGAGCTAATAGTTGTGCCAAATGAGTGAGTAGGAAGCACAAGGACAGGAAGGGGTCAGTATTTTGAGAGGACGACGAGGGTTAGAGCCGTTGAGTGGACGCGCTACACTCAATGCTGTCCAGATTAATTTAGGATATCTGGCCAGCATGGACTAGTTGGACGGAATGGTCTCTCCATTCTATACATCTCTATGAGTCTATGACTATGAAACTTGGTGACAGACATGTGTAGTGAGTAATGGTGGCCCAATGTGTATGAAGTAGTAGAGAGAAAATGATGGGACTTATCCTTGCGGAGTGCAGAACGTCATTCACCCTCTTTTGGCCTTGTTGGGGTTAAGGTTAGAGCCTGGAACAGCACATGGTGGCTCAGTGGTGAGCACTGCTGCCTCACAGCACCAAGAACCTGGGTTCAATTGCACTCTCAGCCGACTGTCTGTGTGGAGTTTACACATTCTCCCCGTGTCTACACGTGTTTCCATCGGCTGCTCCGGTTTCCTCCCGCAGTCCAAAGATATGCAGATTAGGGTGGATTGGCCATGCTAAATTACCCGTACTGTCCAGGGATGTGCAGGCAAAGTGGATTGGCCATGGGAAATGCAGGGTTACGGGAATAGGATGGGAGTGTGGGGTTTGGTCTGGTGGGATGCTCTTGGGGTGGCACAATGCCTCCATGGTTAGCACTGCTGCCTCATAGCTCCAGAGACCCAAGTACGATGCCAGCCTCGGGTGACTGTCTGTGTGGAGTCTGCATGTTCTCCCTGCGTCTGTGTGAGTTTCTGCTGGGTGCTCCAGTCTAAAGGTGTGCAAGATAGTTGGATTAGCCAAATTAAATTACCCATAGTGTTCAGGGATGTGTGGGTTAGGTGCATTAGCCATGGGAAATGCAGGGTTACAGTGATAGAGTAGGGGGTTGGGTCTGGGTGGGATACTTTTGGGAGGGTTGATGTGAACTTGTTGGGCCAAGTGGCCTGTTTCCACACTGTGGGAATCTTATTCTATTCACTAATTGGGACTGGCTGGGTCTAGTGGCTTCCTTGGTGATATGGAGGAAACAACACTGCCCTTTTTTCAATCATCTGTCTACCAGTGTCTTCAGGATACTGGGTACCAATTTCTCCTTCTGCACCATTTGCTGGGTTTCAATGGTGCAAGTGCAGATTGTAGGGTTCAGTTCTGACTTCTGTGATGAGATGTGGCTTGAAGAGGGATTAGTTCTTCTCTGGTTCTCTTGAAGAAGAGTGTTGTAAATCTGGTATCAAGATGCCTGCCCTATGGAGAGTAAATAGCTTTGGGTTTCTTTTAAAGTAAACAGAAGAAGCATGACTGGGTGGAGGTCTAATCCCAAGCTTTTAGTTTTGCTTTCAGCTGTTGGGGTTGGTGTTTTGGTGTTGAAGCTGTTGGATACAGTTACAAAAACAAAGTTGCTGGAAAAGCTTAGCAAGTCTGGCAGCACCTGTGGAGGAGAAAACAGAGTTAACATTTTGAGTCTGGTGACCCTTCCTCAGAACTGATGGTGGCTGGGAAAATGTCAGTTTATATGCGAGAAATAGGGAAGTGGGTGGGGTAGGGAGTAAATGATAAGATAGAGCCCAAAGAGAGAGAAAGACAGTTGGACAGACAAAGGAGTTGCTAACGATCAGGCTGGGAGGGTGAATAGTTGTTAATGGGGACTGTTAGTGACTAACAACAGGGGGTGTGTAAAGGCAGGCTATGTGATAACAAGGCCTGGTGTGTGGGGTGGGGGGCTGGGACATGGGAGAGTTTAGGCCCTAAAATTATTGAACTCAATATTGAGTCTGGAGAGCTTTTGGGTCCCCAAGCAGAAAATGAGGTGTTGTTCCTCCAGCTTGCATTGGGCTTCACTGGAACACTGTAGCAAGCCGGAAACAGAGATGTTGGCCAGAGAGCAGTGTGATGCATTGAAGTGGCAGGCAACAGGTAGTTCAGGGTCTTTTTTGCGAGCAGAACATAGATGTTCTGCGAAGTGGTCGCCAAGTCTATGCTTCATTTTCCCAGTGTAGAGGAGACCACATTGTGAGCAGCGAATGCAGTCGACTAGATTCTGGGAAGTGCAGGTGAAGTGTTGCTGGTGGTATTGGTGGTGAAGGAAGTGTGGACCAGGGTGTCCCGGAGGGAACAGTCCCTGCAGAAGGTGGACAACGGAGGGGAGGGGAATATGTGTCTGGTGGTGGCACCTTGCTGGAGGTGGCGGAAATGACATCTGATGATCTCCTGGATGTGGATGCTGGTGGGATTGTAGGTGAGGATAAGGGGAACCCTATCGCTGTGGGAGGGAAGAGAAGGAGTGAGGGCGGAAGTGCAGGAGATGGGTCGGACCCGATTGAGGGCCCTGTCGACAACGAAGCTGGGGAATCCTCGGTTGAGGAAGAATGTGGACATTTCAGAGGTTCCCTTGTTGAAGTTGGCCTCATCTGAACATATGCAACAGAGATGGAGGAACTGAGAGAATGGGATGGAGTCTTTACAGGAAGTGGGGTGTGAGGATATATAGTCCAGGTAGCTGTGGGAGTCAGTGGGTTTGTAATGGATAGTAGTGGCCAGTTTATCCCCAGAAATGGAAACAGAAATGTCGAGGAAGGGAGGGGAAGAGTCAGAGATAGACCAGGTGAAAGTGAGGGCAGGGTGGAAACTGGAGGTGAAATTGATGAAGTTTTCCAATTCTAGATGAGAGAGGGAAGCAGCACCGATGATATCATTGATGTATCGGAGAAAGAGTTGTGGGTGGGGCCCAGAATAGGACTGGAACGAGGAATGCTCACGTACCCCACGAAGAGGCAGGCATAACTAAGGCTCATGCGGGTAACCATGGCAACCCCTCTTACATGAAGAAAATGAGAGAGGAGTTGAAAGAGAAGTTGTTGAGGGTGAGGACAAGCTCAGCCAAGTGGAGGAGGGTGGTGGTGGGTGGGGATGGTTCAGGTCTTTGCTCCAGGAAGAAGCGGAGAGCCCTAAGACCCTCCTGGTGGGGAATGGATCTGTAAAGGGATTGCACATCCATGGTAAAGAGGAGGTGGCTGGAGGTAAATTGGAAGCTTTGAAACCGGCATAAGGCATCAGATGAATCATGGATGTATTTGGGTAGGGATTGGACTGAGGGGAGAAGACTGAGTCAAGGTAGGAAGAGATGAGTTCTGTGGGGCATGAGCAGGCTGAAACAATGGGTCTACCTGGACAGTCCTGTTTGGGGATTTTTGGCAGGAGGTAGAAAAGAGCTGTGCAGGGTTGAGGGACTATTAGCTTGGAAGCGGATGGGGGGAGATCACTGGATGAAATGAGGTCCGTAACTGTAGTGGATAAAATGGCCTGATGTGCCATGGTGGGGTCATGGTCCAGGGGAAGGTAGGAGGAGGTATCTGAGAGCTGGCATTCAGCCTCTGCAAGGTAGAGGTCAGTACACCAGACAACAACAGCACAACCCTTATCAGCATGTTTGATGACAAAGTTAGGGTTAGATCTGAGTGCACGGAGTGCAGTCAGTTCGAAGGGAGATCGGTTGGATTTGTTGAGCGGGGCAGTGAAATTGAGGCCACTGATGTCTAGTCGACAGTTCTCAATGAAAAGATCAAGTGCAGGTAAAAGGCCGGAGGGAGGGGTCCAGGTGGAGGGAGAGTGTTGGAGCTGGGCAAAGGGGTCTGTGGGACAGGAAGAGGGCTCTTGTCCAAAGAAATGAGCACGGAGGCGAAGACGGTGGAAGAACAGTTCGACATCATGTCGTGCCCGAAATACGTTCAGATGGGGACGCAGAAGGATAAATCTGAGTACAGAGCATTCAGCATCGGAGAGCGGAAGGTTAGGGGGGATGGTGAACACCCGACAGGAAGTGGGAGGGTTGGGGGAGGGGATAGAGTCAGAGGGAAGGGGAGGAGAGGTAGGTTCCAGAGGGCCATGGGTATTTTTGAGTTGTTGCATCTTGTGGGCCTTGATGCCTCAAAGGTAAAGAAAAAGTTTCTTGTTAGCACGACGAATGAGCCGGAGGATGAAGTGGAACTGCGGAGTGGCACAGCCCTGAGCCGATGTGTTGCGATGCTGTTGGAGAGAAAGGTTGAGAGTGCGCATGTGATGCCGCATGGCACTGAGCGTGGATCTCAGGATGCGGCGAAAGCAGCTGTCCGTGGAACATTGAACATCATGGAGATATCTGTGATCCTGGGAGGATTCAAAACATGAGAGATGAAACTTCAGTTGGAATCCACGTGGGGTGAGTCTGTGGGGTGAGGCAGTCACTAAGGAATGTGATATGGATACAGTTGTCTGTCTTTGCTGCTGCAAAAGCTGGAGTTACCTCTCTGCTGCTAGATTCTGTCAGTGTTTCTTCTCCTGGAGAGGAAAATCTGTTTTGCTGAATTTGCCTTTGCCAAGGGTGTCTTTATGGGATGCTGCTAGATTGTTTAGTATTTTGGTACAGTTAAAGTTATGCCAATTATTCTCTTTTTGTTTGTATTTTAACCATGCTATAAGACAGTGTAAAGTGTGCTTTGCTTAAAGCCTAGTAGTTTGAACAATCAAATCATAACTGGAACACAGTGCCTTACACTTGTCCTTAAATGAGATAAAAGTTAGGGTCTACCCTATCTCCTTGATATGTTTTGTGGGAATTCAATCTGGTCCATAACACTTGTGGAGGTGCTGAGATGTTGGGTTCTAAATATGAAACTAGCACCATGAACATCACAAAGTCCCAGCAGCACTGAACGTTTCTGTCTCTCCTGCCACACAGTCCCATGAGCCAAGTGCCAACCAGACCAGTTAACATTGTTAATGAGCTGAAGACCAGACAATTATGTGACAAAGGTTGATATGGGCCATGATGGACCACACATTATAAATCTCCGAAAAAACACAACTTGTCAAGAAGTAGGAAAATTTGGACGATGAGTTTCTTGTTAGAACTTCAGATTACCATTCCAATTTAACAAAGAAATCCAACTAAAATAACGGCCCCTGGGCACTTAGCTGAATTTAAACAACTCTCAAACTTTGTTTCTGACTTTGTCACGTTCAAATAAATATTTATACATCTCAAGGAATCTGGGGGTTTCTGTCTGTTCTGGTCCTTGAATGTCCTGATTCAAATTGAGTTTAAATTCTTGGTTTACATTTGATTTTCTTTCCTTTATGCTGTCATTCTGAGTCCAAGTTCATGAATCATTTAAAATTTAATAAATAATGTAACATGCCAAATTGTTATATATTTATGTCATATGTCTGCACCTTTGGTTAAGATTACTAGCCTTTTATGAATAAGATAAACATGAAGTAATCACATCGGGATCTTGTTCGAATATCAAAATCTCATGGGTTTTTGAGGCTATTGGTTGAATATGGACCCGCAAATAGAAAATGTTTACAGCAAAAATCTAATCAAGGTACTTCATGTCATAAAGCATAAAAGCAAAGAATTCTTTTTAAAATACTTCATTCATAAAATCTGCAAAAGTACATATTAGAGTGACAATTACAGTATTTATAATAAAATTCAATTTTTTGCCATATAGCATGTTCCACTCTGAGATTCTTCACCACAATTGCAATGCTCTTGGTATTCACACTATACATTCCATATTTGGCATAAAACCCAAAGCAAAACATTTTAGATAAAACAATACTGTGCCAATTAAGATCACTTCTTTGTGACTTGTTGTAAATGTGGCACTGTAGGTGTTCTTGGACATTCTAAACATTTTGGAAAGAGAATTTCAGAGGCTGCATAACAGAGGCTGACCTGCTATTGGCAATAGAAAACGGTCATGTAAGGTGAAAAGTACCTTTTGCATCCTCAGATTGAACATCTACAGTGCCACATTTCCAACAAGTCACATAAAAGTGATCTTAATTGGTACAGTAATGTTCAATCTAAGGATGCAAAAGGTACTTTTCACCTTATGTGACCATTTTCTATTGCCAATAGCAGGTCAGCCTCTTGTAATACAGCCTCTGAAATTCCCTTTCCAAAATGTTTAGAATTTCCAACTTGTTACCGTGAGGCATGGTCATGGTGACTAGTACAGATGTATGTAAGGTTAAGCTCAATAAATAATTGAAGGAGAAGGGATAGATGGGATGTAGTGTTGATAAAATTTGTCAACCATGGTTCAGTTTGTTAAATCATTGTTTCTGAGTCAGAAAAAAATCAAACCTGACATATTAGCACAATAGCATCAGAGGAGCAGGAAGACTGACGTTTCGGGCCTAGACCCTTCTTCAGAAATCGGTCTAGGCCCAAAATGTCAGCTTTTCTGCTCCTCTGATACTGCTTGGCCTGCTGTGTTCATCCAGCTCTACACCTTGTTATCTCAGATTCTCCAGCATCTGCAGTTCCTACTATCTCTGATATTAGCACAATACCTAGGTAGTTCAGCACTGTCAGAGGTACTGCTTTTTGTTAAACTTGTCTGTCCTCAGGTACTTGTAAAAAACCTCATGACGTTATTTTAAAGAACAGCAAAAAGTAATCCTAGTGTTCTGGCTAATAGTTTTTCCCTAATTAACATCAAAAAAATTCTGCTGTTGGTCACATCTTTCCTTCTAATATAAACCGAAAGAATGGCAGATGCTGTAAATCAGGAACAAAAACAGAAGTTGCAGGAAAAGCTCAGCAGGTCTGGCAGCATCTGTGAAGGAAAATATCAAGAGTTAATGGGTTAAAATGTTAACTCTGATTTTTTTGTTCACTGACGCTGCCAGACCTGCTGAGCTTTTCCAGCAACTTCTGTTTTTGTTTTCTTCCCTTCCATATGTTTTGAACAATAGAGGTGGCAGGAAGAGGATTCAGAAAATATTTACCAGGCTGTTGGCAGGAATGGACAGTTTGAGTTAGAAAGAGAAGTTGGATAGGCTGAGACTTTTTTCATTGGAGTGTAGGAGGTTGGAGGGTAACGTTATAGAGGTTGAAAAAATCATGAGGGGTATAGATAAGGTGAATGGCAGTTGCCTTTCCTTAGGTGGGGGATTTCAAGACTAGGGGGCATATTTTTGAGATGAGAGGAAGAAGATTTTAAAAATACATGAGGGGCAACTTTTTTTACACAGAGAGTGGTTTGTGTGTGGAATGAACTTCCAGAGGAAGTGGTGGATGAATAATAAATGTTTGGATGAATATTGGCCAAGTACAGGCAGATGGGATTGGTTTAGTTTGGCATTATGGTCGGCACGGACAGGTTGGACTGAAGGGTCTGTTTCCGTGCTGTATGACTCTATGACTCTACATGTATAAATGTAGCATAAATCAATTGGACTGAATGGCCTAGTCCTGTGATGTGGGTCTATGCTGTTCCAGTTGTGTGTGGAATGAGCACAGTATTTCAGATTGTTTGCCTCCATCCCAAACCTGTTTCATATCAGCAAGTTTGTAAGGTGACTGATATTTAGATTATCGTTTTGTGACACACTTGGCAGCCAGATTGTGTTCTATGGAAAGCGTAGAAACCACCAAATTACTGAGTGTAAATCATTGACCCAGAGCTGCCACACATGTAGGAGGAGATAATAAAACATAAATGTGACTTCTTACATTCTGCTACCAATAGAAAACAGAGGGGATGTTTCCCTGCACTGCATGTGTCAGTTTTATGAGCGACCTTTACAACTTTGAATGTTTTATATCTGAACTAGCTCCCAGATAATAATGCCTCAATTTTAAAATTCTCATCTGTGTTTCCAAATTCCTACAAGGGGCCCTATCTCTATAAAACCTCCAATAGTGCCCACCCCCAAAAGTCTGCTATGTCTGCATCCCAGCCTCTTATAGCGTCGCTGATTTTAACTGCTCCACCATTGGTGGCTGTTCCTTCAGCTGCCTGGGCCCTAAGTCAATGACACCACCCGGAAACTGGAGGAGCAGCACCTCATATTCCGCCTCGGGAGCCTACAACCTAATGGCCTAAATGTGGATTTTACCAGTTTCAAAATCTCCCCATGACCAACCGTCTCTCTCTCATCCCCACCTCCTTGACCTGACACAACCTGTCCATCTTCTCTCCCACTTATCTGCTCCTCCCACCTCACTGACCAATCCCCACTACTCCCTACCTGCACTCACCTATCACCATCCCACTTACCTTCCCCAGCCCCACACCTCTTCCCTCTATTTATTTCTGAGCTCCCTTCCCCCTCCCCCATTTCTGAAGAAGTGTCCCAACCCAAAACGTCAGCTTTCCTGCTCCTCTGATGCTGCCTGGCCTGCTGTGTTCCTCCATCTCCACACTGTGTCATCTCTGGCTCCAGCATCTGCAGTTCTTACTATCTCTGAATAATAGATTGTAAGACTTTATAAAATGTATTAATGCTGTGAGCTGGAAGTTTTAATTAAAATATAAGTGCTTTATTTTTGTAATGATAAGTAACTCTACAGCCTCCAGTGGCTCAGTGGTTAGCACTGCAGCCTCACAGCACCAGGGACCTAGGTTTGATTCCAGCCTCAGGTGACTGTCTGTGCAGAGTTTGCACATTCTCCCCATGTCTGTGTGGGTTTCCTCCCACAGTCCAGAGATGTGCAGGCTAGGTGGATTGGCCATGCTAAATTGCCTGTAGTGTTCAGGGGTGTGTGGGTTATAAGGGGATGGGTCTGGGTGGGATGCTCCAAGGGTCGGTGTGGACTTGTTGGGCCGAAGGGCCTGTTCCCACACTGTAGGGATTCTAATTCTAATTCTAATTTGTCATGTGATACAGGCTGTTACCCCATAAACAAGTGCGAGGTCAGGTTGGTGGAGTTTGAAGCTGAGGCAGTTCAACAGGATAATTTGTTTTCTAGCCAAAACAATCACTTCAGTTCCTAGAAAACTGCCAAGTGACTATCATTGACTAGGATACTCCAATTGTCCTCAGTATCCCTGCCAAGAAGCAGTAAGTGAGGCAACACAGATATGTTTTATAACTTATAAATTACAAAAAGATGACCATGGAAGGATCCGAGATAACAAGGCGTGGGGCTGGATGAACACAGCAGGCCAAGCAGCATCATAGGAGCTGGAAAACTTGACGTTTCGGGCCTAGACCCTTCATCAGAAATGGGGGAGAGGAAGAGGGTTCTGAAATAAATAGGGAGAGAGGGGGAGGCGGATAGAGGATGGATAGAGGAGAGGATAGGTGGAGAGGAGGCTCCTATGATGCTGCTTGATCTGCTGTGTGCATCCAGCCCCATGCTTGTTATCTCGGATTCTCCAGCATCTGCAGTACCTTTTATCTCTGATACCATGGAAGGATGCCTACTTTAGAAAGCTCCACACAGATAAAACTTTCAAACAGTTTGCAGTGGCTTCATTTTCATTCAGGTGTCGAGTCATTGCCAAGTTAAGTTGCATTTGCTTTTAATTTCACTCATCCTACACTATTCACTGGTTCTTCACTGGTCCATTGTGTTATATTCTCTTTTTCTGTTCTATTTCATTCTGTGCCTTATTCTATTGTGTTGCATTCCAGGCTTTATTCTGTTCCCGTTCATAGTAAAATATGTTTCAGCTTCAAAATAGACATCCACAGGCTGAATCTGTGATTGAGTGATTTATACAGATTGACCCATTATGAATGCTCTTTTAAACACAATTATTTAACCATTACCAAGAAATTGCTAAGGAAAATGTGATGGATTCTGTAAATGCAATAAGATCAGATTATTGCTGTAGGTTAGAGGAAACCACTGTTGTGGTAATGTGACTAGACCAATAAATCTTAGGGTCAGGATTAGGGACCAAATCCCATCACAGCAGCTTTTAAAATTTAAATTCACTTAATAAATGTGGAATAAAAAGCTACTCCTATCATCAAAAAACAAAGAACTACTGGTGCTAGAAATCAGAAACAAAAACAGAAATTGCCAGAAAAACTCAGCAGGTCTGGCAGCATTTGTGGAGAGAAATCAGAGTTAATGTTTCGGGTCCAGTGACTCTTCCTCAGGACTGAGGAAATTCTGAAGAAGTGTCACTTGACCTGAAATATTAATTCTGATTTCTCTCCACAAATGCTGCCAGACCTGCTGAGCTGTTCCAGGAATTTCTGTCTTTAATGCAGAATATCTGACCCACAGGTAAGGACAATATCATAGTGCCTCAAGACCCTATTTGAGTGTGTGTATGTGCATTCTTGAATAGTGTAGCTGGTACCATTGGGAAAAGATTAGTAGGAAGCAGTTAATATATAGGAAGCAGTTTCCTCTGGGGTGGAGAGGGGGCTGGTCTGTGGAAGGGAATAGCAGCCTACACATATACTTTACTGGGTGTTGTGAACAAATCTATGTGGATAACAAACCAGCTCCTGCCTCTTCCAGAACAGTTCTGAAGAAGGGTCATTGGACCCAAAACGTTAACTCTGATTTCTCTCCACAGATACTGCCAGACCTGCTGAGGTTTTCCGCAGTTTCTGTTTTCATATACTCCTATCACCAGTTGTAAAAACCCATGTGGTTCACTAATACCTTTT
The DNA here is from genome assembly GCA_024137785.1 of Ginglymostoma cirratum. Taxonomy (NCBI): domain Eukaryota; kingdom Metazoa; phylum Chordata; class Chondrichthyes; order Orectolobiformes; family Ginglymostomatidae; genus Ginglymostoma; species Ginglymostoma cirratum. The sequence continues at coordinate 8,822,431 of JAHRHZ010000070.1, forward strand.
AGAGAAGGAAATCTGCCATTCTTATTGGGTCTGGCCTACACATGACTTCAGGCCCACAGTTTAGCTGCCCTTTGAAATGGCCTCATTGTAAAGGAAGTTATGGATCGGCAACAAATGCCCACATTCAGTTAAAGATATAATAAAAAATCCCTAATGAAATCTACCCCAGCTCAACTTAATTGAACAGAAAATCATTTTAAATTCATTGAGGAGTATGGAACAAACTTTTGAATTTAACTTATGTAAAACCTTGCTCAACATTATTTAATGCACAAGCATATTGATATTAATATTAAGCATACTGCAGCTGTCCATTTGATACTCATGGAAACTTTGTTTTGTGTCTTTATACATACTTGTTGCCCTTTGGGGAATATTAGGGAAGTGTTGAACTGGATCATGCACACTCTTTCTGTCTCCAACAAGTCTCACTTTGTAAGCAGTGTAGAATTGTCCGTCTGATTCACTCTGCTCCTTTGCTTGTTTAAAGCAGAGTTCTCTACCAATGCACTCACAGAGTATGTAGAGAACTTATTACCCTCCAACCTCTGGTAATTGTCATGTTAGAAAAAGAATCATTAGGATGACAGTCCTTCAATAACATGAAAAATATTTACTTTTTCAGCATTAGAGATAGCGATCAGGCCCATACACACTTGACCTGGTCCATCTGCTGATGTTATCTATTGAACCATCCAATCTTTCCCACAGCCTCCCTGATAGTAGGCAACCCAAAATCAGGACTTACAGTTAACTCTGAAGTCCTCTGTTGAAAATTCCTCACCAATCAGGCAATGCATGGAGCTAAATCTGAAGATAATTCAGCACATTACTGTTGAACCGACCAAAAACATCCCCCATTCATTATGATTTTCTAATAACAATATTCTTCCTCTTTTTTGTAGTTATATTACACAACATTGCATCACAGAAACCACTTCAAATAATGTGACATAGAGCACCGGGTTAAATAGCATGTCACTTTGAGAAAAAAATTGTCTGATATCCAAGTATAACAACAATTGTTACCTCATTAAATCTACTCTTCATTGATTATCAAACCATCTTGTTCAATTTATGGTACTACATAGTGAGTTGTGAAGCTTGCTTTTTGGTGACGGAGTTGGAAGTCAGTGACAGCTAAGCGTGTTTAAACTAGGAATTATTTTTCATTCCTTTTTTATAATCAAATACTTTCTGTGCTCGAGAAAGCTAGGCATCTGATTCATTCAGCTTTTGTTGCTCTACTGTAGAATGTCCTGCTGATTTATATGCCAGCCTAGGGAATTCCTGGATTTGATTCATCTAATCTTCTTGGTAGTCCAGGGATCTGAGCTGTCAAATCTCACGATTTAGGGATTCATCCATTTTCTCCCTATGAGCTCTTATATTGTTCTTGGCTAAATAAGTCATTGTGCTGTAGCTCCCTGTTGGGGCTAATGAACATGTTGATTACCCCCTGTCCTTAGGTATTCCCACTGCATATTCCATCTTGTTTTCTGAACTCTTTCACAGCTTTGACAGTGAAAGCAATAATTTGTAAAGCAATAAAAATTAATGTGTCAATGTATAAAAACTTAATGATCTGAATTATGAGCTGTACCTTGCTCCATTAACATCACATACTATCCCTGTTCACTGGCAGAAAAAGCAGACATACAGATACAAGAATATATTGGCAGTCTGGTATATTTAGAAAAGGTTGTCTTGCCGATCTAAGAGCTGTTTTCTAAACAGATACCACAAACACTTGATTGTACAACAATTGTTAAACTTGCAATCAGAAAATACTCTTGGGATAAAGTCCACTAAATGATCGTTTTTGCTAGGGATTGACTAATCTATTGAACATATTTACAGATGTTAGGCCAATTTGGATTTCATCCCAAAACTGCCCCTGTGTTTACACAATGGTATTAAATATTTCAACTTGTCCAGAAAAAGCAGAGGACGATATCTATTCAGAATTATTATACTTTACTTGTACATTACACAATGGGATTTACTTGTTATTCTTTGTTATGAACATTAAGACATGTTTAGTGAATGAAATAAGCTGCATGCTATCATAATTGTAAGTGTAAATATTATTGCTGCAGTTATGAGTCATCTTTGAGTCTTTTTGATGTGAAAATTTGACATTAAATTAGACAATTATATCACTCAAATATTAGCGAATTGTCATTAAACGTATGAATGCTAAAAAACTAATTTAATTTGAATGAACTAATTGTCCTTAAACTAATACAGAACAGAATAAAGAATTAAAGCTTTGAGATTAGACATTAATGTTACGTGTCACTGTGATGAATTTTTTGACTATGGTGATATTAAATTAAAACCAGTACTGGAAGTGAAAACTATAGATTGGAAGTATGTGAAAATACTTTTCGAAAGTGATCTTGTTGCAGGTTTTTAGAGTCCCTTGTTTTTAAGACACTGTTTCATGGTCACCCTTTTTTGATACTCCAAACATCATTTCCTTTCACCCAAATTGGTCCAATTTTGTTGCCAATGGTGCTGTATAATTATTGACGGAAGGTGGAGACAAACTCAATCACGGAAATCTTTCTTAAGTACTTCCGTGACCTCGCCATACCTTATTTCTGTAAGCTGCACATGCCTTACAATCCACCCAAAACTCAGTTCTCGGCTCTGTATTTCCATTAGCCCTGGGGGCTATCTTCAGCTGCCAAGGATCTAAGCACCTCCTTGAAACATCGATATCTCTCTCCCTTTCACTCCTGCTTTAACTCACCTTTGTCTAAATGTTTGGTCACCCCTGCTATCTGTTCATGTGACTTAGTGTTAAGCTTTGCCCCTCTAATGGAGCTTTCTAGGATGCTTTGGCAAGATATAAATAAGTTATTGGGGGCAATGCCATAATAATGCAGAGGCCCAAAAGGCTGATAGTCTATTTCAACAGCTCATGGTTTTAAGTCACTGTTACAGATTCCATTATGGCAGCTAGTGGAATTTAAACTGAACTCATTAATAAATCTGGAATCAAAACTAATCTCAGTAGTGGGGTCCCTGAAACTATCATTGATTATTGTAAAAATCTATTCGGTTCTGTAATGTGTTTCCAAGGAAGGAAAATCTGCTGTCCTTACCTCATCTGGCTGCCATGTGACTCCAGATTCAAAGAAACATGGCTGCCGCTTAACTGACCTCTCTAAAGGCGTAGCTAGTCAATCAATTGTACCAAACGGAGAGGCTGGATAGACTGGGACCTTTTTTCCCTTGGAGTGTAGGAGGCTGTGGGGGTGACCTTATAAAGGCTTATAAAATCATAAGTGGGCATAAACAAGGTGAATAGCTAAGGTCTTTTCCCAAGAGTCCAATACTCAAAGGCATAGGTATAAGATGAGGGGGGAAAGATTTAAAAAGGGACACAAGGGGAAACTTTTTCACATAGAGGGTGGTACATATATGGAACAAACTGCTAGAGGACAGGTTAGATGTGGGTACTCTTACAATATTTAAACGGCATTTGGACAGGGACATGGATAGGAAAGGTTTAGACGGATGTGGGCCAAAAGAAGACAAATAGGGCTACTTCAGTTTAGGAAACCTTGGCGCCATGGATGAGTTGGACCAAAGGGCCTGTTTCCATGCTGTATGACTCTAATTGTTCATAAGGTGACTCACCACCACCACCATGGTGGATGAGGTCCACCAAGGGCAATGAGGGATGGGCGATGTTGTGGCAACTTCTAATAATTGACCACTGGAGACTGTTTACCATCTTTTATTCAAGTGAAATGCAGGGAGAGCTAATAACCAACAACACTCTTAAAAAAAAAAATGCTGAATTTGGAGTTATGGTAAACATCAGTTTACCTGACAGTTGAACCTGTTTCTCTGTTTAGGTTTTCTAAGGAAAAATATTTTTGGATCTGTCTTTGCATTTTGGATTAACCCTTTCAAATTTGGGTCACACACTTTGAATTAAGACTGAGGAAATTTTAAGTCTAATTAGTGTTCCACACTATCGTGTCAACATACTGATAGGTCAATTAGTTTATATCTTGCCAAAGTGCTCGATGATTTTGTTTTGTTTCGTATAGTCTATTTCAATGTACAGTATCTTTATGCTTCATAGATGCATGTGCAGATAGAACCAATTATGAGCAGCCTGCGTGGTACCTTTTGGGTTTGCTACCTGGCCAAGAATGCATACAGCTTAGCAGGGAACAAGGCCCCCACTCCTGTTTCATTACCATTGAGAAGAATGGACACTAATTAAAATCATAAGCCACAACAACTAACAGGAGAAATGTTAAGTGTTAGAATTTTTTTGAGCACAATTATAAAAAGAAGGATTTAGCAGGGGAACAGGTGGAATATGTCACTGCGATTAATTTCCAGCAGTCAATGAATGGAGTCCATTCACAGGAATATGAAAAGACAGTGTTTGGCTAGCTTGACTTCAATTGCTTCCAAAACAATGCACAATGATGTAAGTTGTGCCGCAATTTAACATCCATCATTCAAATGAAGGTGACCTGTGACGTCCTCTCATTCTTCTCTGGCAAAGGAAACAAATGTGCCTCTTTGAGAAAAATGGGACATTTCACTTTACTTCTAGTTTGATAGTCTCAAAAACAATTGAAAGTCAATCTAAACGCCCAATTGAGAAGGGGACTGGCTTCCTATTTGATAAGCGAAAGTTGCAGGGTTATGGGGAATGTGGAAGGAGTGGGACTAATCGGACGATACTTTTACAGAGCTTGAGCAGGACCAAATGGTGTCCTCTGTGCTGTCTGATTCTGAGGAGATGGTTTAGATTAAACCAAGAGAATGCAGGAACAAGCTCTGAGATTGATCTTAGTTGGTTGACATTGTCCTTTGTGTCACCAAAGCTCAATACCTTAGAAGTAAGAAGAGTTAGCATTTGTACTCAGTTGGGAAAATCACTTTCAATGTTTGTGGTGTTCAGGAAATCTTGTATGCAATCTACTCAGTTTCAGAACTGGTGACCCTTACCACGTCGAGAGCAATCAAAATCAGCATTTGACTAAATTCAGCATAAAACAGTGCTGATGTAACCCTGTCCCTAACAGGCTTTAGCCCTCAATGTTGTTTTTAAACGGCAACCTGTAAATAGTGCCTGTAATGTGGGAATGGTGTAATGGCCAATATAATGTTAATTCAACCTTCCTTTAATATCCTGTCAACCAGGAGAGGGTGGGATCATCACTGCACTAGAAATCTGTTCTTGGGGCAGGGGTTCATCGTCCATCATGGCAGTTGGAGGAATCTGAAATCAAATTATTTTTTTAAAAATGTAATTGAAAGCTATTTTCAGCAATAGGTGCCATGAAATGAATGTTTCAAAAAGCCCACCTGATTCACCAGTGTGCTGCAGGGAAGAAAATCTGCCACGAGAACAGAAAGTGCTGGAGAAACTCAGCAGCTCATACAGCTTCCGTGGAGAGAGGAACAGAGTTTATGTATTGAATCTGGTATGACTATTCTTCAGAACTGAAACCATTCAGAAGAAGACTAGAAATATTAACACTGGTTGAACCTTAGGTTATTCCAGCTAAGTGTTAGTTTTGTGGAGCTTCATGGAGTATTTTTCTCCATGAGATTGAGTGAGTTTTCTCACTGCGCCTTACCAAATATGTCGACCAACAGCCACCAACATCATTCTTAAAAGGCCATTGAGCAAGTACTGTTTCTCTGGAGATGCCTGGCCCAGTTCCTGATGTTTGCCCCGGACATTGCAAAGAAGGGAAAATTGGCATATTCAGTTTGGGGGCCATGACCTGGAGATCCTGGTGAATGAGGTGGTGCATTATCCATGTCCATTATCCCCAGGACCGGCAGTGGAGGGCACAATACCAGAACATGCCAGCATGGTTTAAGGTTGGCACCCAGACAGGTCAATGGGTTTCTCCTTTTTGCCAGCGTAAGGGCCAGCATGGTGACTTAGTGGTTAGCACTGCTGCCTCACAGCATTAGGAACCGAGGTTCAATTTCAGCCTTGGGCAACTGTGTGGAGTTTGCACATTCTTCCTGTGTCTGCGTGGGTTTCTGCTGGGTGCTCTGGTTTCCTCCCACAGTCCAAAGATGTGCAGGTTAGGTGGATTGGCCACGCTAAATTTCCCCATTGTGTCCAGGGATTTGAAGGCTAGGTGGGTTAGCCATGGTTACAGGGTTAGCAGGGTTACAAGGACAGGATGGGGTGGTAAATGGTGGTGGACCTAGGTGGGATGATCTTCAGAGGGTCAGTGTAAACGTCATGAGCCGAATGGTCTCTATCTGCACTGTAGGGATTTTCTAAGTGCCACCATCTTCTCTCTGATAACTCACAATCACTCTAATGGCTATTGAGCTCACCTCCCCCCAAGGCACATGCTCTCTCCCTCTCACTATTGCCTGCAACATCACCTCACTCTCACCCACTCCAACTCCTGACAACACAAACTCTGTATGCCCCCTATGCTGCCTATACACTCATTGGGATGCCTCTCCACCAGCACAGGAGTAACACCCACTTCCATCTCACGTCATCCCTGCCTTGCTCTCATTTCAGGAGGAGAGAGGCCCCCAGTAGGCCAGACATGGTCATGGCAGGTGATGAGCTGACAGACATTCGGTTCCTCAACCCGAATGGGAAGGAGATCCTGACTCTGATTACCATGGGTGACTGACAGACCCTGGACTGGTATCAGAGGCTGCTCTTGAATTACTGTGCCGGGACCTCGACTTACCTTAGGGATGCATGCTACTTTAACAAGCTTCCTGGTTTATGTCTGTGCTAAGTGATGGGGTACTGCAGTACTGTGAACCTGGTAACTCCAGGTGAGGGGGTAAAGCGCAAGAAAGCAGAGCAAGACAAGGCAAGGCAGGGATGCTGTGAGCATCCAGGTAGGCTCAGAGTGAGTGAGTGCTATGACAGTGAGGGAAAAGCCTGGAGATGCAGCCTGGTGCAGTCCATGAGGTGGGGAGTGTGTCCCTGAGTGCGCAGCATTGATAGCTACCACTGCAAACTAAAAACAGCATTAAAATGCAGAATCATCTGTAAGTGGATCAGGGTTGTGCCATGAGGGTTTACAGGGCCTGCAACATGCAGGATATCTGTGAGTGAGGGGTGCGCGTGTCCATTGCCTGTGGAGCATGCCCATAGATGTTATTGCCCGCCAAGATGTTGGGGATCCTTCAGAGCAAACGGTGATCTGAGGTTGCCAGGCCAAGAATTCACAATGTCTGGCTTGTTCAGATGATTCAATAAGAAACTGAATATTAATGAGGCAAGTTGTGGTGTTAATAAGCCATTTAACAAGCGACAATCCCTCTTTAATTTGTAAACTCATCACCAGTGTATTGAGAAACTCACTTACCCCTTGGCAAATGGGTAAGAGATACAGCTAGTTGCTCCCAAATTTGAGACAGGCCTTGCTGAATTTCTCGTGCAGCTCTGACACAAACTCACCATCACTCATGTCACTTGGAGCCTTATTGGGGTCTGTGCTCCAACTTGCAACCTTATGAGGTTCTGTCCTCCATCTCTCTCTCTCCTCTCTCTCTCTCTCTCTCTCTCTCACCACAGAAGTTGCCAGACCTGCTGAGTTACTCCAGCACTTTCCATTCTCATTTCAGACCTCTAACCTCCACAGTAATTTGCTTTAAATTTTAAAACATCTACCTTGTGACCTGCATATGATTCCAGACTCTCAGCCAGGTGAGCTTTTAACTGCTCTTAGTTCAAGCACAACTAGAGATGGACAACAAATGCTGGCCTTATCTCCAATGTCCAAGTCCCATGAAGGAATAAAGCTTTTTTTTTAAAATTGTGTTTGCCTGTTTTACTCCTCAATTGTTTTGTCCATGAATGAATCTTTTTAATTTAGCGTACAACTTTTTTTTGAGTCAAATGCAGCTTATGCATTCATGTGCAAAACCTGCTGGGTGGTCAGTTAAAATTATTGCAGCAGAAATTAGATAAAGCAATTGAGAAATCTTTAAGTATAGATTATCTCTGATAAATATACTCCATCCCTTGAATGACTGCAGCATTGAATTTGTGATTTCATTAACTCTGAATGTTAAGAGAATGTTTCAGAAATCCTGTCATTGTTCATATTGAATTGTGTTCTTGCACAGCTATTGTACACGTTCATGGTCAGAAAACCATTAGGAACTGCCAAAAGGCTGCTGGTTGATGGCTCAACTAGTTAGCAAAGGGTCATTAATAATCTTAAAGCAGAATTGAGTCGGTTCTTGACGAACAAAGGGAGTCAAAAGCTGTCAGACAGGTCAGAAGGTTAAGGTCACAATCATATCGATTGATAGAACAGGATCTAAAAGACTTACTCCAGCTCCTAAATCATATATTCACATGCACGTGCAATCAGACAGATTCCTATTCTTGTTATGTCGGTTGATCTCAGCTAAGCAGCAGCAGGAACCTAGGAACAGGAGCAGGCTACCTGGTCCGTTCAGCGGAGACTGAGCCAGTGTCTTTGCTGAGTTAACCTCAGTGCCCACACATCAAAGAGGGACAAAACAGTTAGCTTCTGATTTTTCAATGTGTGTACATGTGCATGTGTGTGTATCTGTGGCTGTGTGTGCCTGTACATGTGTGCGCATGTCTGTTAAAGACTGGCTAGTCCCTGTGGAACTTTAGTGCGGTAAGAAATCAAAGAAGAGAACATTTCAAAGAAAACTAAAATGAATAACGTTTTCAAAAGTTCAGCCAAAATACCATTTTGAATGTGTCATTGGATTTCCAGTGATATTATTCACCAGTCAATGATGTTCAGCTGCCAACCTGATCTTTTCCTTTCAGGATGCTACTTAGCAACTCCTCGGAAGTCAGTCAAGGGATGAGGTCCTCGATGTGATAACACAGTGTGGAGCTGGTGGAGCACAGCAGGCCAGGCAGCATCAGAGGAGCAGGAAGGCTGACGTTTCGGGTCAGGATCCTCCTTCAGAAGAAGGGTCTTTCTGAAGAAGTGTCCCGACCCGCAACGTCAGTTTCCCTGCTCCTTTGATGCTGCCTGGCCTGCTGTGTTCCTCCAGCTCCACACTATGTTATCTCAGACTCCAGCATCGGCAGTTCTTACTATTTTTGAGGTCCTCAATGTGACCCTGTTGAGAAATATGGGGCCATATGTTTAACGTCTCAGTTGAAAGACAATGGGCAGAATCGCATGCTCCCAGAGGTGGAAAGGTAAGGGACAGGAAGGGTATTTACTGAGTGGGGCTAGTGTTGTCGCAGTCAGGTTACATTCCAACCTCCGCAAGAATTAAGTTTGGAGTGGGAATGCCCAGGCTCAACTTTGCCAACCAATTCAGGGAATCTTAATTGGCTATCACCTACTGGGATTAACACAGTTGCAGGTGGTATTGACATCATATGGCCTTCCTGGAAGCAAAAAGAGGGTAGGATTCTTTTTAACTGGGGTCCTTGATAAAAGGAAAGGCATGGACAATGGGCAGGATTTGCCTGCTAGAATCCAAATATTGCCTTACTTCCAACTCCTCTGCCCCAAGTCCTTGTGACCTTCCATGTGAAACACCAACCTCCCCAACAACACATACACATCACTTACCTTTCTCATGGATCCTGGGATTCCAAGGTTGATCTTCCAGCTTTCATTTAGCAGACAGCTTTTGTGTAGGGGTGAGAGTGGGAACTGGACCTCCATCCCCCAGGGTCCATCTGCCCACTGGTGTCCTTGGAACTGCCCGATTGGAGGTAATCTTTAGCCAGCTATTAGGCAAGACCCATGCAAACCAACAATGGAAATTTCCAACTGATAACTCCAATTCTGCATCACTCCCTCTTTGCTGTATTGGAGGAGAGCCTCAGGAGTGGACCTGGCATCCACAAACTTCTGACTCTGAGGTGAAAATGATTTCCCCTGATTTAAGAATAGCTTTCAATTGCTTTGGCTACTTTGTGCTCTTCCTGTACTTCCTACAACAGTGAATGTGCCTGGTCAGAGTTGCAGAACTCCTTTAGCTGATGGAAGACAGTTTGTACACTCTCTGTGACCCTTAGGACCAGGGTTAGAGGTAGAGCAGCAGATGTTTGTACAGCAAAGAGCAGTCTGCTGGTGAGATAGCTTCAACAAAGTGCTTCAACAGGGAGACATGGTGGTTCAATGGTTAGCAGTGCTGCCTCACAGTGTCAGAGATTGAGGATCGATTCCACCCCCAGGTGACTGTCCGTGTGACATTTGTGCTTCCTCCCACTGTCCAATGATGTGCGGGTTAGGTGGATTGGCTGTGCTAAACTGCCCCCTAGTACCTAGGGATGTGCAATTTAGGTGGACTAGCTATGTGAAATGCGGGAGCGGGGGGATGTTCTTTGTAGGGTTGGTATGGACTTGATAGACCAAATGGCCTGCTTGTACACTGTATGGATTCAATGAAATTCCAAGTTTTTTGAGGGGAGGGAGGAGGGTTGCTGAGATTGTGCACCAAATTTATCACAATCACATCATGCAGCAGGCATTGGCCTTCACCTCACAGAGACTGGAAACAAAGGAGAGGAAATTATACTTAATTTATACATAACATTGCTCAGACCCCATCTGGACGACTGTGTTCAGTTTAAGGCACCACACGTCTGGGAGGATACATTGGCTGGAAGGTGATTCAGCTCTTTTTCACACAGTCTAGTAGAATAATAAATTTCTCTCTCTCTCCCAAAAAGCTATGAAAACTGGGACAGTTGAGCTTTCCAGATTAAGATAGATTTGTGGTAGATAAGGATGTCAAAAGTGGAGAAGTGGGGCTTCGTGAACTGAAGTGCTAGGATCTAATTGATTGGCAGAGCCCATTGAGTGACTGAATAGCATCCTCCAGTTTCTAATGTTAATGTTATGATTCTATATCTGGGTATTTGTACCTAAGACAGTGCCTTGTGCAGTGACATTATACATTTTATTCTGTACTCCTGTACTTTTGTACTTAAGTACATGTGACAAAAAACTTAAATGAAATCAAATACTGTAGCTAATGTGTGATGATTTTCCTCATGAAGTGTGTCTTGGATTGCTAAACAAATCAGAGAACAGCTGATTTATAACTTTTTCTGGGAAAATGGTACCATTTTAACAGGTCTTGATATCGGATTAGGACCTAAATGAGACAAGGTGCTGAAAAGCTTGTGATAGGACAATACCTCATCTTCTGTCAGTGCAAGATCCAATGAGGTTCAGTGATTATAAGCTGCTGAATTTGGCAGTTTAATTCAATTCAAGACACAAGTGATAAAATATTATACTCTCTCAATTGATTATAAAAGAAAAAAAACCTCAGAACTACACCAAAGCACTTTATTTACAATGAGTGTGTCTGAAACAAGCATGGCATCCATTTTGTGCAGGATAAGATCCAAGAAACAATACTGAGATGAATGAGCAATCAACGTGTTTTTAATTCGAGAGGGATGACCAATTCCTTGTTTTGAATAGTAGAATCCCCACAGTGTGAAAGCAGGCCAGTTGGTCCATGAAGTCCACACAGCATTCCACTCAAACCCATCCTGCATTTCCCATGGCTAATCCACCTGGCCTGCACATCCCCGGACACTATGGGGACAATTTAGCCTGGCCAATCCACCTAATCTGCACGGTTTTGGATTGTGAGAGGAAACCCACGCAGACAGGGGAAGAATATGCAAACTCCACGCAGACAGTCACCCAAAGGTGGGATTGAACCTCGGTCCCTGCTGCTGTGAGGCAGCAGTACTAACCACTGAGCCACCATGCCACTCCTTTTTGTTTTTTTTAAATTTGTTCTTGGAATATGGGTATTGCCAACAGGCAATTAGTTCCCACTCCTTAATTATCTTTGAGGAGGATATGGTGAATCATCTTCTTGAAGAACAGTTAGGGGATGGGGATAGAGTTCCAGGTCTGAGTGGCACATGACTTGGAAGTATATGTTCAGGTGCTGGTGTTGTCCATGTCCTTTTCGTGGTTCAATCATGGGACTACCACCCTAGTTTAAGATCTCACTGAAAGGTTAGAACCTAGAATCATATCATACAGAGGAGGCTATTCAGTCCATCATGCCTCTGACAATGCAGTACTACATCACCGTACATTGGAACACTGGTCTCAATTGCGTGCGTGAGACTAGAACTCGTGACGTTCCAAGTAAGAGATGATTAAGAATGAATCAAGATAATGCCAAGAAGTTAATAAACCTTAATTGCTGGAAAAGCCCGATAGGTATGACAGCAACTGTGGAGAGAAATCAGAGTTGACGTTTCGGGATGAGTGAATGCCACCCGAAACATTAATTCTGATTTCTCTCACAGGTGCTGCCAGACCTGCTGAGCTTTTCCAGCAATTTCTGTTCCTGTTTCTGATTTACAGCCTTGGCATTTCTTCAAGTTTTCTGGAAATTAAACCGTGACTCGTACTGTCTATAATTTATGGCATGTTTGTACAGCTTCCATAATAGAATTAGAAAAGCTACTATTCTATCAGTCAAGTTGTAAATTGAAGAATGGTGTCCCCTGATAGGAGTGACATTATAAAATTAACTCAAGGAAAGAATTTGAGTTGAAAACAGGGTAATTAACTAACAAACAAATGTAAGGAAGTAAATATTTTTAAACGTTAGATAAAACAAATTAAAGCATTTTTAAAAGTTGCCAAAAGGTGAAAGAAAAGCAGAGTGAGCTCTCAAGGGACATGTCCTTTCGGGTATGGGAGGACTGTAGTCTAGGCTGTTAGACTAGGCTTGCTTCTTATTGTCCCAACGCCATTTGCAGGAGTCAGCTTTGGCTGGATACCTTCCTGTAATGAAACAAAGCCAGAAGTATGAACAGGAAAGTGCTCAAATTATAATCAGATACACATAGCAACCAAAATGTAGGGTGGTGGTCGGGAAATGTTGATTCTGACTAGATATCGAAATAAATAGTTCACCCACACATAAACCATGGGAAATTTCTGACTCTGAAACAAACGCAACACAAAATATCCACTTCCACAGGTAGGAATCAAATCCGCACAGTTTCTCACAACAAACTGAATGCATTATGTCCTCAGTCATCATCTATTCTTGAACATGGTTAAAGACTGTAGTCTTGAATCATTAAAAAATTGATTGGTACGATGTTAAAATTAAGTGGGGAGCAACCTGGGAAAACTTTAGAACGTATTTTCTTTGCGACAACCTTCGTCTTGGTCTAAAATAGTCATTTCAGCTTCACTTAGGCCTGGGTGCAGGAATATAATAACTGTATTCGTTACTCAATACTTCAAGACTGTTCCCTCATTTTTATTCATTCACGGGCTGAGGGCATTGCTGGCTAGGCAGCATTTATTGTCCATCCTTAATTTCCCAGAGGGCAGTTAAGAGTTAACCACATTGCTGTGGGTCTGGAATCACATGTAGCCAGACCAGGTAAGGACGACAGTTTCCTTCCCTAAAGGACATTAGTGAACCAGATGGGTTTTCCCCCAGTAATCAACAATGGATACACAATCAGCATTAGATTCTTAATTCCAGATATTTATTAAATTCAAATTCCACCATCTGCCATGGTGGGGTTCACACCCAGGTCCCTCATAATGTTATCTGGGTCTCTGGATTAACAGTCCAGCGATACTACCACTAGGCCATCGCCTCCCCTCAATTTAATTTAATGATGGCTGATCAAGGCCTTAATTCCATTGCTTTTAATTTAAAGCCTTCACGATTGCCACCTAATCAAAATCTATTGATCTCAGTCTTGATTTTGTCAATTGACTCAGCATTCACAGCCTTTTGAGGGAGAAAATGCTGCATTTTATCTATGCCTTGTGCGAATAAGCTTTCTTTCATTTCACTAGAGTGGCCTGGCTACAAAATTAAGAGTGTGCCACCTCATTATGTATCATTATAGAAAGTATCTTCTCTGCCCTATTAAAACACCACAACTAAATTACCCCTCAACCTTTTAGACTTGGGGGGAAAAAGCCAAGTGTCCTTCCAACTTAACACTTTAAGCTCTGCAATCACCCTAGTGGTCTCCAAACCTTTGAACTTACATGTTTGTTTTAAGCCAAGAGGTGTAGTGGCAATGTCACTGGGCTAGCAATCCAGAATTCCAGATGCTGTTCTGTTGAAATGGGTCAAATCCCACCCTGACAGATGGTGATGTTTGGAAAAGGAGAGGCTCATATGGTGCAGTGGTATTGTCTCTACTTCTGAGCCCAGAAGGACCCAGGTTCAAATCTCACTTGTTTCAGAAGCATGTCATAACATCTCTGGAGAGGTTGTTTAAACATATCTGTGGGGTATAGGCATTGGTTTTGCACTTGACATGAATAGACAAAAATCAGCTGAGGGAACGCCAAGATGCTAATACAATGTAATCACTTCTAATGATTAAAAACAATTAGGAAAAATGGTCAAGATGTGTCTTTCTCTTCTGAACATATGTGGACTGCTTTTTGTTAGAATATTATCATGCTAGGGATGGACAATTCAATTATTGTACAGCCACTAGCACTGATATTGACATTAAATTCCCTGATCATTTCCACGCTAGTGGTTTTTGCACAGATGAATACAATCCACTCAATAACATGTCTGTCCTTGTGCTTGACCCTGGAAAACACTGTAAACTGGAACTGAAGGTGGAAGGGACGTTACAGGCAGTCCCCAAGTTATGAATGGATTCCATTCCGGAGTACATTTGTAAGATTCAGAACACAATACAATACAAAATAGCTGTTTGTAAGTATGAACGTTCGTAAATAGGATGTTTATAAATCAGGGATTGTCTGCATGCAGAAGTAAACAAGCCCTAATCTGAAGAAGAGTCACCGGACCCAAAACGTTAACTCTGATTTCTCTCCACAGATGCTGTCAGGCCTGCTTAGCTTTTCCAGCAACTTCTGTTTTTGGACCTGATTTACGGCATCCGCCGTTCTTTTGTTTTTTTTTAAGCTCCTAATCATTACTGAGCTGAGCAGCCAGCTTGCAAATGATGTGCAAATCTTTCAGACTAAAACAATTAGCTTACTTGGGCTGGAATTCTCCAAGAAGGCACATTCCAGAAGAAAGTGGTAGAATTGAACTGCATAATTACAAATGCAAAGGTGGACATTGCAACTTGTAATGGTTAAATCAAGATGCTGTCAATAAAGGAAATGTCTATTTCTTGCATGTCTACTTTATATCATTAGCATTGTCATTTTGAACAATCATAATTACCAGAAATAATGATGATGGAAATAAAGATACGTTACAGAGAACTGGAAAGGAAACGTTGTATTCAAACACTGTCAAACACTGACAATCCTGTTGCCTTCAGTGTTTGCTTTGCTCCATTTTCACTTTTATACTCATTGGCAGAGGTGTATTTGGAAGAAACTTAGGAAACAGCTGCCCCGACATCCTGACAGCTCACATCTTGCTACTTCTTCACAACTTCCTTTGTAAGAGCCAGCCAGAAGCAAGTTTGAACCCAGAGGGATGGCTATCCATTTTATTTATGACAATGTTTGCAAACCAATTTCCCTTTTAATAAGAAATGGTCACAACGCAATCGCCGGTGACCAAGTTGGTAAATGATACATTCAAGGTGGCATTGAGCCATGAAAAGCCTGGAATCCCCCGGCGTCAGATTCCCAACCAATCCTGAACAACTTTCCCCAAAAGATCCACATTCCTATTGAGAGAGGAATCGATTCTACCAAAGTTTGTCCTTCTGTTCACTGTCTCAAGCACCATTCCTGCATTATTTTTAAATATTTCTTCTCAGGGTTTTTTGTTTTTTGCTCATTCTCAGGATGTAGGCACGACTCAGAGTATTTGTTGCCCCTTTTTAACTACCCTAAAAAGGTAGCGATAGATCATCTTCTTGAAGCTGCAGATTTCACTCCCCAATTGAACTTTTCTAAGTACAATTTAAATTCATCAATAGGGAGAGGAGGGGTTGTAGACACCCCAACCTCAATGATGACAGAGCCCAATTATGGTAAGCCTTCTGAAGTAGTCAGAACTATTTTCAATTAGGAGAGTGCTGAGTGCGCAAGCCTTCTCCACTTTCACCCTAGATTTCCACTGAAAAAGATCTTAACTAGCTTATTTCAGCATGTATAAAATTGTAGGATCATATAATGTCTATCTTGCAGAAAGAGGCCATTCAGCCCATCAAGCCTGCACTGACCCTTGGGAGGTAGTGCTTCGCAACAAACAAAAGGGTCCCAGCACCAAGTTCTGCGGAACCCCACCGGAAATAGACTTCTAGTCACAGAAGTGTCCCTCTACCATCAACATTTGCTTTCTGCCTCTCAACCAATTTTGGATCCAAAGGAGCAGTTTCCTTTGGATCCCAAGGGGTCTTACTTTCTGGACTGATATGCCTCGAGCGACTTTACCAAAAGCCTTGCTAAAGTCCACGTAAACCAAATCAAACACATTACACTCATCAATACTCCTGTTTACCTCAAAAAATTCAATCAAATTTGTCAACCATGACACTTCCTTAATAAATCCATGGCTGAGTATGGTAGTCAAACAAGATGGTGAAAGAACACGGCAAGCCAGGCAGCATTTGGAGGAAAGGAAAAATCAATGTTTCGGGTATTACCCTTCTTCAGGGCTGCTATCCCTGACTAATCAGTGTCTCTTCAAGTGCAGATGTATGCTCTTCCTCACAATAATTTTTATAATCTCCCTCCAACATCAAGATTATACTGACTGGCCTGTAATTTCCTGGTCTATTCCTTCCTCCCATTTGAACAATGGGACAATGATTGTAGTTTTCCAGTCTTTTGGCATCTCATTTGTAGCTAGGGAGGATTTGGAAATTACTGCGAGGGCCCCTGGTATCTCCTCCCTTTCTACCCTCAGCAGCCTAGAATACATCAAATCCAGGCCAGATGATTACTTCACTTTTAAGGATGCTAAACACACTAGTACCTCCTCTCTGTCTGTTAATTTCTCCTAATAATTTATCATCCTCCCAACCTGACATCTGTCCTAGTGGCCTTCTTTGGTATTGTTAGGCTGATGCAGAGTATTCATTGAGGACTGTGCCTATGTCTTTTGGGTCCAACACAATTTACCCCCATCGTCCCTAGTGGGCACTACTCATTCCCTAGTAATTCTTTTGCTTTATATAAATAAATATATATATATTTCTTTACTCTACCAACCAATGCTTTCTTTGCTTTCTAATTTCATATTTAAGGTCCTCTGTGCACTTAATGTCCCTTGATATTCAGGCTTCTCTAGTCTTGGTACCAGCCTTCATCTTTACAGGAATATATTTGATCTGCACTCTCACTATTTCTTCCTTGAATGTCTCCTGCTCTCACACACTTTAAACAGCTAGTAGCTGCTCTAGTCTACTTATAGAGTCATACAGCACAGAAACATACCCTTCCTTCCAAGTTATCCATGCTGACCATGTTTCCCAAACTAAACTAGTCTCATTTGCCTGTGTTTGGCCAATGTCCCTCTAAGCCTTTCCTATTCATGTACCTGTCCAAATGTTTTTAAAATGTTGTCACCGT
Organism: Ginglymostoma cirratum; assembly: GCA_024137785.1. NCBI lineage: Eukaryota > Metazoa > Chordata > Chondrichthyes > Orectolobiformes > Ginglymostomatidae > Ginglymostoma > Ginglymostoma cirratum. The sequence goes on from JAHRHZ010000070.1 coordinate 8,839,923, forward strand.
ACCCTTCTCTACCAGTTCCTCTGACTGTTCATTTCAAATATGCAACATCCTCTGTGTGAAAAGTTGCCCCTCAGGTCCCTTTTGTATCTAAAAACCAAAAGAACTGCGGATGCTGTAAATCAGGAACAAAAACAAATTTGCTGGAAAAGCTGCCAGACCTGCTGAGCTTTTCCAGCAACTTTGTTTTTGTCCCTTTTGAATCTATCTCCTCTCACCTTAAAAATGCACTCCCTGGTTTTGAACTCCTCCACCCTAGGGAAAAGACCTTTGTTATTCACCTTATTTATGCTGCTCCTGATTTTATAAACCACTATAAGGTCACCCCCTAACCTCCTACAGGGGAAAATGTCCCAGCCTATCTACCCTCTCCTTATAACTCAAATCCTCCAGTCCAGGTAGCATCCTTGTAAATCTTTTCTGAACCTTCTCCAATTTAATAATACCCTTCCACTTGGGTGAAATAATTGGTCATCTTAATTAAAATGAGCTTATCCCCAGTTTACTCCCATGCCAACCCTTGTCCTTTCCATAATTATTCCAAATCTCACCGACCTATGGTTACTGTCTCCAACACGCTCCCTATTGTCTGCCCTGAGTGGAAAAGATGGTACAAAACAGTTCCATTAATCATTAAAGTTGTAAAGCTTTTCTCTTTGAATGATGAGCAGACCTCATCAAAAATTCAAACACTTTAATAACTAAGTTTTACAAAACTGGATCGGAAATTTTGTTATAAATTTTAAGACAATTGAAATTTCAGTCCACCAATTTTCCCACCAAAAAACAGATTATCTCTCTTACAGTCTAATTGTTGTTTGTACAGATGTTAATACTATATACATTGGTGCAACTTGACACCACTATTCATTAAAACATTTGAACTTTGACTTTTACCAATGGGAGAAAGGTTCTAAAAATACCAGTTTAGAAAAGGTTGCAATTGATTTATCATTAATGTTGACCCGTACACATTATATCCACCAGGTTCAAAAACAGGACTTTGCTCTCGGTTACATGCAACCTACTGTCTCTCAATGTTAGTGACAGGAAAAATAATTCACAAACTTGCATTGAATGAAAGGTCACGTAGCTCATCCTGTGCAAGCTGGCATTCAATGTCACGTTCAGACTGTTTCCATTGCCCTGCTATCCTTGGTGGTTAACCTCACACTTCATAAAACCCACTGAATCAAGATTTTGTCCACTGGGTGTTGAAATGCTTTAGTCTGTCCACCTTTAATGTGCTGGATGGAAGTCTAATCCATCAATTTTTAATTTTTTAAAGTCAAAAATGTAAAACATTGCGGATGCCGGAGTCTGAATTAGAAACAGAAAGTACTGGAAACAGTCAACAGGTCACACAACATCAGAGGAGAGAGAGGCAAGAGTTAATTATTCTGGTCGATGAATGTTCATCAGAACTGAAAGGCATTCAATTTGACTGATTTTTTTTTTAGGAAGGGAAAAGAGGGCAGAGAAGGAACAATAAAAAAGATTACAGTCATTAAAATACTTATTGTTGATTGTTTTGAAATTGTCCAGCCGCCGCCCCTATATTCTCAGTTCATTTTAGTTAGAAGGTGAACAATTTATAGGAAAGTGAGCCAAATTAGTAAACATTGGCTAAATTCTACAGCATGGGTCCAGATCCAAGCCAAATGAAAACTTTCTGCTTAGCGTCCTCTGTGGTTTGTTTTCAATCCAGTTCAAAGTGAATAAATGTCCACGGTGCAAAAACTTCACACTATCAACAGGATGGTGGTGTCCAAATTAGAAATAGCGCATTAGTTCCAAAGCATAACCGGTTTCTAAGATTGGAAAGTCTTTCTCACACTGAGTAATTGTCCTGTAATCATTGTACTGGCAACCTACAAACTGAACTATCTTAGTCAATTTAAACTTGGCAATACACACAACATGCATTCCAAAGCACACATGTTTATTTAACACAAAAAAAGAGAAGTTGCTGAAAAGCTCAGCAGACCTGGCAGCATCTGGGGAGAGAAATCAGAGTTAACGTACCCTTCCTCAGAATCGGATGCAGCATCTTTTGGTTTTATGATGTTTATTTGACAGATAGTCATCAAAAGTTTGCATACAATAGATTGCCAGGAAAATGACACAAGTGATCACCCTGGGCTTCAAAGTTACATATAAATTTTTTCAGTAATTTCATTTGGAAATAAGGGGACAGTTTGTAAAAGAGGTTTGCTTGAGTCAATCAGAAATTCTGCACTGTGTTAGATAGACTTCACCAGACAATCAATACAAACAGCCTGAGTTCCTGTTATTGATCGTGATCTTTGCTAAGAAATGCTTTGGTACCAATCTTTAGTGCTAACAGAACTGGGTTCATCCACAATGCCCAAAATGTGACACAGTTTGAGTACCGACGGTATTTCCTCTTGGTGCAATGCAAAAACATAATTTTCCAATGCCATTAGTAAGATAGCTCAAGGAGTCTTGAGTTGTGTGAAATGAACTGCCAGAGGAAGTGGTGGATGTAGGTACAGGTACAACGTTTAAAAGACATTTGGATATGTACAGGGTTCAGAAAACATTTACAAGGATTTTGCCAGGCTTGGAGGTTTTTGAGCTAAAGGGAGATGCTGAATAGGGTGGGACTATTGTCCCTGGAGTGTTGGAGGCTGAGGGGTAACCTTATAGAAGTTTATAAAATCATGAGGTTCATGGATAGGGTAAGTAGACAAGGTCTTTTCCCTGGGGTGGAGTAATACAAAACTAGGGGGTATAGTTTTAAGGTGAGATGGGAATGATTGAAAAGGGATCGAAGGGGCAGCTTTTTCATGCAGAGAGTGGTACGTGTATGGAACAAGCTGCCAGAGGAAATGGTGGAGGTTGGTACAGTTGCAACATTTGAAAGGCATCTTAATGTGTGTACGAATAGGAAGGGTTTAGAGGGATATGGGCCAAATGCTGGCAAATCGGACTAGATTTATTTAGAGTATCTGGTCGGCATGGATGAGTTGGACTGAAAGGTCTGTTTCCGCGGTACATATCTCTATGGTTCTATAACATGAATAGGAAAGGTTTGGAGGGATATGGGCAAAAAGCAGAGAAGTCGGAACTGTTTAGTTTTAGAACATAGTCAGTGTGGACTGGTTGGATCAAAGGGTCTGTATCCATGCTGTACAACTCTATGTAAAGCATGAGGGTGAACTCAGTACTAGGAAACTCCAGGAATCTAAAGTCGTTGCGCCTTCAACTCATTGCTAAAGTTAAAACCAAATACAGGCTTTTTCAGTTAATCACTTTTTCAGTGTATGTCAAGGAGTAAGATATCAATAACTGTTTTAGTCTCTGATTAATTACTTCTCTGTGTTTTGCTTTTAAATTGGGAAGTAAACAGCAGAAATATTTAAGAATTCCTTGGTGAGTTGTTGGATTATGAATAATCTTTGTCTTTGTAACATAATTAGGGTTTTTGGCTCAATCTTCTGAATATAACACACTTCCTTATGACCTTGCCATTCCCAAGAATCTGTTCCACTGTCAATGTGAATGCCAATGTCATGGAATTGTTGCCATTTGGAAATTTAATCAGCAACGTTTAAAGGGTTACCAGGATGAAGGATATTATGTAACATTTACTCATTAAGTTTGGTCATAAATGCTACAAAGTGACATTTAAGTTAAGAAAGATCAACATTTTTGTACAAATCCAATATATGTGGATTAACTGTGTAACCAGTATGCATGTACACCCTGCTGCATGTCCCTTCCAAATTCCAATTATTAAAACTAAACAGATTATATCAAAATATAAGTTAATTATTTTTATTTCTGTACAATAACATGGAGTTAATTTTGTAAAGATACACTTTGGTTGTATTTATACTTCATCGCAAGGACAAAAAATCATAACTAGTCTGGGAGATACTTCTCAAGTTATTGGATTTTAGGATACGAACCTCTCATGAGTTCTGTACTTAACATCCTTTTGGTGTTTTTTTGAAACAAAGAGTGCAGAATGTGGAACATTATGTTTAGAATGACAATACTGTGAAAGTGAATGGGTCCGGGCATCCCAACATATGAGGTTGCATTTCTGGGATAATGAGATTCAAGGCAACAATATCTGTTGTGGAATATTACAGCCTTGGTTCAAACATGGACAAAAGAGCTAAATTCCAGAGGTGAGGTGAGAGTGACAGCCCTTGACATCCAGGCCATATTTGATCGAGTGTGGCATTGTGGCGCCTGAGAAAAACTGGAATCAATGGGTATCAGACGGCAAACTCTCCACTGGTTGGAGTGATTCCTGGCACAAAGGTAGATGCTTCATGTTGTTGGAAATCAGTCATCTCAGCTCCAGGACATCTCTGCAGGAGTTCCTCAGCTCAGTGTCCTAGGCCCAACTATCTTCAGTTGCTTCATCAATGACTCTCCCTCCATCATAAAATTCACAGTGGGGATGTTCATCAATGATTGCACAATGTTCAGCACCATTCATGATTCCTCAGATACTGAGGCAGTCCGTGTTAAATGCAACAAGATCTGGACAACATCCAGTCTCAAGTGGCAAGTAATGTTCATGCCACATAAGTGCCAGGCAATGACCATTTCCAATAAGAGACAATCTAACTGCTGTCTCTAGACATTTATTACTGTTACCATCACCTGAAACCCCACTATCAATGTCCTGAGGGGCTTACCATTGACCAGAAATTCAACAAGATTTACCACATAAAAATTGTGGCTACAAGAACATGTCACAAGCTAGGAATATGGCAGCAAGTAATTCATCTCCTGACTCCCTAAAGCTTGTCTAACACCTACAAGATACAAGCCAGGAGTGTGATGGAATACTTCCCACTTGACTGGGTAAGTGTAGACCCAACAACACACAAGAAGCTTGACACCATCCAGGACAAAGCAGCTCACTGGATTAGCACATCCACAAGCATCCACTCCCTCCACCACCCACACCCAGTAGCAGCATTTTTGTACCATCTTCAAGAGGGACTGCAGAAATTCACCAAATATCCTCCTACAACATCTTCCAAGCCCACGACCGTGCCCATCTAGAATGACATGGGAATGCCACCACCTGCAAGTTTCCCTTGAAGCCACTCACCATCCTGACTTCCAAATATACCGCTGTTCCTTCACTGTCGTTGGGTCAAAATCTTGGAATCCCCTCCCTAAGGGCATTAAGTGTATACCTTCAGCATGTAGACTGCAGTGGCCCAAGAAGATAGCTCACCACCACCTTCTCAAGGGCAACTGGTGATGGCCAAGAAATGCTGACCAAGCCAGCAACACCATGTCCTATGGGTGAATAAAAAGAAAAACTGCTCTTGAGTGTTCAAGATAACAAGGTTCAAGATAACAAGAAAATCTGAAGAAGGGTCTAGGCCCGAAACGTCAGCTTTCCTGCTCCTATGGTGCTGCTTGGCCTGCTGTGTTCATCCAGCTCTACACCTTGTTATCTCAGATCCTCTAGCATCTGCAGTTCCTATTATCTCTGCACTTGAGTGTTAACAGCTGCAAGACCCTTTAAATCCTCACTGCTTTTTAATGTTGGCATGGACTATTAATTAGAATGCTATCTGAGTCCCGCTTCAAGAAAACCCAATCAAAGACATATGTTTTTATTTTTGAATATTACAAAATTTGCCTGTGGCCTCACAGCTCTGCATCCTGCAATCCCTTCCCCCAATACCCCTGTGCACCACCAGAAAATGCCCCTCCTGCTTCACTGAGGGTCATGGTGATTTTCAAGTCTCAAAAGGAATGACAGTAATTGGTCTTATAATTGGCCAGCTCTCAATGCTGTCACCATCTTATGATGTGGGATATGATCAGTGATGTGTTGGGTACATTCACTATCACTAATCCTTCTGATGGTATGTGTCCACGTTACTGATAATAAATGGGGAAGCATGCTCACATAATGTCTCTGGCAGAGACTTGGCTTAAACCTGATGAACAGTAAGGAGTTTATTACACATTACTTCATAGCTACACCCGGAACCAACAGGTTACAGCAGAGGAAAAGATCATTCAGCCCATCAAGTCTGCAACAGCTGAACAAACTAGCCACTCATTCCAAAGCAAAAACTATTTTTGTTGTTGTTCCCCATGTCTTCTCTGACCCTTCTATCGACCGCATTAAATCTATGGGCATGATCATTGACATCTCTTTTATCTAAGGTATTTCTTGTGAGAGATCAGGCTCAACTTAAGAGTAAGTACATTGCTATAAGGGCTAAAACATGCTCTCACAATATTAGTGACAAGCATGGAAGCAGAACTGGCAAGATACAAATACATAAACCCCAGTTAACTCCTCCAAGGAGCAGTACTTTATATTCTGATGGGAGGAGCCTATCTTGTGGTGTCAATTAGTCCTTTCAGGTACTACCTGCCTTGTACAAAGGAAGAAATTTGGGAGATGGAAGATGGGCTTAGAATTTATTTGTGGAAGAAAAAGACCCATTTTTTCCAAAGCTTTTCATCTTGCGCTCATCAGATCAATTTGCAAGAATAACAAAGGGAAGCATGAACATTTATACTATACTGAGAGAAAGGTGCTAATTGGTTGACAAACTTTGATTGGCAGGAGCATTGCCATAGAGAATGCAACAGTTAATGATGATTGACTGTTAACTGTCTGGCATCATTTAGATTTCAAATCAGGCATATTGAATCTGGCTTGCCAGGGCATTGCCCTGGAAATGAACAAGAAAATGGCTATCACTTATTGTGTTGAGTTGAAATAGGTGCAGTGTGTACACATGTTCTTTCTATTTGTGAAGAGCAGGGCCCTGTGTTTTAATATATGTAGCCACCAATACATGCAATCTCACTGATAACCCAACTGATAAGCCTAAATTGACCGTCAGTGCAGTCCTTTACACACTCAGGATTATCTAGCAAATGTTGTCCCGTGGCAGAAACACATCAATTGTGCCTCCGCCTTGGATGAGGTTCCCCGCTTCCCCAAAATGGATCCCTTACCTTGTGGATACCTTTCTCCAGACCCAAATGCCCTTATGTTTTAAAAGGAGCCAATTTATCAGGCTTTCTTGAGTTAACAATGAGTGAGTACATTAATTATTAAACACAAGAAGAATTAGTAACATAACACAAATATGCACAGATTTGGAATAAAAGATAGAAGTTACAAAAAAATGGAATCAATCTTTGAATTTTTGTGAAAAGCAAGTAGTCAAACCTTGCTGCCATTGATTTTGAGGTTATCAACAGTGTTGATATTGGTCATTTAACAGTCAGTTTCAAGCCTCTCACTTTTGCAGTTTCACTGAGAATCTGTTGCTTGATTCCTTTTGACTCTCATTGAATTTCAGCATTTAAGTTCAAAGAGAAAGAGAGAGACTGTTTTTGGTCCTTCCTTTTGGCTGGCTTCCAGCTCTCAGAGTGGAGAGCCATATTTACCGACAATGCGGGGTGCCTTGGGCTAATTCTTCAACTGTGCCCTTTACAGTATGCCAATGTTTGAACGCAGGCTGGTACCTGCAGGTGCCTTACTTGATTAACACGCGAGAGAACCTCAGTCCCATGAGTACCCATCAGTAGACCTTGAAATTGGCTTTTTGAATAGTTGTCCTTGCACATTTTTCAAGAGGAAAATCACTAAGCGTGTCTGCAGTGTGAGACATAATTCACAGGGTAGGACTTGCTGTTGGGTAAGAAGTCATTAGTCCCTCATTTTCAAAAAATCTCACAGTCCGGTCTATTTTGACTTGTCGCTTCCCACTTTGAAAGGCTCATGTTTGAATTTCCTTTCACATCTGTTGGTGTGACATTACATGATTCTCTTTCTCTGGAGAGGTGCTCAATTCACACCTGCCCTCTGTTAAAAAAAAACACATGTTAGAATTACAAGTTTAAAATGCCCCATAGTATTTCATAGTTCTGACCCATATCACTACAATTCCCCACATGTTGAACTGTGTCAACAGGTCTGATAGACTCACTTGTCCATTCTTCCCCTTTTCATATGTTTCTAGGTATACCATTCACATCAAATCTATTCTCTGTGAGATTCCTGAAGCTCCCTGACTTCAGGATGAAGGAGAAATCTCCAGAGATGTGTGTCAATGGGAATGTTGACGGCTTCCAGAAAAGTGCTGTGGAGATCTCCTTATACAAGCCATTCAAGTAGATGACAAAATAATACACTCTGAGCAACATGTGCTGCCTTAATGATGAACATTAAAGTGCTCGCAAAAGTCTACAATAAAAGTTGTCTTACATGAATGACTAGGTGGCACCGTGATATATTACTGTCTTTTTTTTTCTGTGATATGCTTTTGAATTAAGCCCAAGTTGTTGAGATGACAGTGTTTTCAATACTAGCTGTAGAAGCCCAAACTAAAATTAATGTTGCAAGTTCAGTCTTAATCTTTGGGGCTCTTGGTTGACAGTACAAAGCCTCCATAATTCGGGTCTAATTGTCTCTTTCAGTCCCAATATTTTCTGCCAGCCACATTATACAATGAGGCCACACATACTCACACCTATTTACTGATGTAAATAAACAGACTCAAGGGCAATTGGACTTGTGCTAATAGCATTTTCATCAAATTTCGCTTATGAATATTGTGATCTTTGCTGTGTATTTCATTCTGGGCACAATGCCTGTTCCAAATTCTACAGTGTAACATTAGTGTTCTGCGATCTGGTTAGATAGATCTCACTGGCAGGTCACATTAACATTTGGTGCTGAATTTAAACTGATTTGTAATCTACTAACAGCAAGGTTAACTTAACAGGAATTCTATGAGCAGATTGTGGTGAAGAGGGCTGTGATTAAAATTCTTGCAACCCCTTCCCTACTACCATGCTCTCTTTCAGCTTTACCTTTTTGCTCATTTTATTGTTAAACTATTCAAAATGGTACTAGATTGTGGCAACAGTTGAAGCTTCTCCCTGTATTATACTGTATTATTCACTGTAAAATGCAAGTGAGAATAAATCATTCCTCATACTGTTTTGGCCTTCCTATTTTCTCCAAGTTTGTTCTATTTGTTCAGTCATCACACCAGCCTGACCACAAGACCAAGGAACCAAAAAGAAGAACTGAAAGAACTGAGGATGCTGTAAATCAGGAACAAAAACACAAGTTTCTGGAAAAACTCAGCAGGTCTGGCAGCATCTGTGAAGAAATAAATCACAGTTAACGTTTTGGGTCCATACATTTGAACACTTTTCCACATACTGTTCTGTTGCAGTATGGAGCTTATCCCTATGAAATGCTCATCATATTATCATCCTGACCAATAATCAAAATCCTCATTACCTCTGTCACTAAAAGTGGGAAGATTTACTGCTTGTGCCTCTACTTTTCAGTAAACAATTTCAATGAAACAAAGTGTATGTTCCAAGGAAGGACTAATTAGTTTTTGACAAGATGATGATCCAGATCTAGAATTATTTTAAAGGGATCTGTTATCACTGGTAGATAGCATGAATCAAGAGTTTTCTTTTCAGAATGTAATGGGTTATTTTATTTAGATTATAAGTAATCAACAATATTCAAATATAAAATGTTGTGGGTTGACTAAGCTCTCTGATAGTTTTTGTCAGAATTTTCAGAGGAAGTTGTTGATGTGGATTGCCCTGAATCTTCATGCATAAGATCAAAATGCTTTAATTAAGAAGAAAATGTTTTGCTCAACTTTGTAGTTACAGACCGATTGCACAATTGCAATGATGTTGAGTTAACACAGCATGGTGGAGTACTGTGCCCTACATTTGACTCACTATGTATTCCTAAAAATATCTCATCTTTGACTCTGCACCATCATCAGTGTTTCAAGTCATATAGAAGGACTGATGGCTTTAATGTGCCGACTATATGTCAATTATATGGGGCTACGTTCAATACAATAAATTGTACATAACTTTAGCTCAACAGTTTGCTAACTATTTCAACAGGTTTATTTTTATCGACCTCTCCTTTATCTTGAAGTTAAATATATTGACTGCAACAGCCCAACATGAAAACAGTTCCCTAATGAAACTCATAAAATGCAGATCATGTGTGACCAGAGGATGATAACAAAATAACAAGCAAGGAATGTGAGTAACTTCGATGGAGAAATATCAAGATTAGAAATAAAATAACACATAAAGAACAATGCAATTCAATTTGACCAACAAGGGCTGTGTAAGTGGAATGTGAGGCATTTTGGACATAACGTCGAGAGAGGAGAGACCAGTTGAAATAACAGTTCGTCCTAGAGCTCAAGAGGGAGATGAGATATTGCTGAATGGTGTTTCCAGTCACATATTCTCCCACTTCCTTTGGAAGGTCACTTGCTACACATTTGTCTCCGGAAAGCAGGCCAAGCCTATTACAGTTTGAGGATCAAGGACACATCTGCTTGAGTTGCACTCTCATCACCCCACTCCTTCTATTTCATTTTCATATGCAATTTAACTACAGTATAATCAAATGCCTGAGCTGATATTCTTTAGAATGTTGCCTCTAAACTTGCCCAGAACTTTATGAAGAAATGTATCGCATAGGGATTGTGCAGGACTAATCTGGAAGGATCATGGTCGCATCATTTGAGCTGCTTCAGTCTCTCAGTGCCCCCGGGCTGAGAATGAACAATATTAGCAAGTCTTTTTTTTATTTCTGAATTCTATTCGGTGATCTAAGATACCATGTATAGACCAGAGTTAATTGGTCCACAACAATTAGGAAAACTCAGTACAACTTCCAGCGTTTTGTGCCGTCTGTGTGGAGTTTGCACATTCTCCCCGTGTCTGCATGGGTTTTTGTCGGGTGCTCTGGTTTCCTCCTACAGTCCAAAGACGTGCAGGTTAAAGTGGATTGGCCATGCCAAATTGCCTGTAGTCTCCAGGAATGTGCAGTTTAGACTGGTTAGCCACGGGCAATGTGGGGTTACGGGGACAGGGTGGTGACTGGGTCTGGGTGGGATGTTCTTTGGAAGGCCATTGCAGATTTAATGGACTGACTGGCCCCTTTCCACACTGTATGGCTTCTATGATTCTAACTTGCAACAGTTACAAAATAAATTTAACACCATTGTAACAAACAAAAGGAAAGTCCCAATTATTGGCCTGTAATACTGAAATGAAGCCTAGTTTGGTTAAGTCCTAACTCAAAACTTGTTTGAACCATTCTGTGCCTTGTCTTCCTGTCCTGACCCCATTGCCTTGCAGACTGCTTGCAGTGCCAACTAGAAAGCTCAGCTGGTTCAGGAATGGAATCTTAATAGACTCCTTACTTATGCTGAATGACTTCAAAATAGCTACCTAATACTTGCCGACAGACAACGGAACTGATTCCAAGATCCCTCCCCACAAATTCAAAATGTTCCAAAGATGGGAATGTGGCAGGGAACTGGCACAGACGCAACAGTGCAGCTCCGATTTCAATATCTATCTCCTTTAAAGATCTAGTTCTTATGAAGTGAACAGATCAGTCTCCATTTTTTAAAAAGTAATAATGTGGAGACCCTGGGGAAGGTGTAACAAAAAAGGCTTTAATAGAATGATACCAGGCCACTGAAGTTACATGTATCATAAAAAAATGAACTTGCTGTGACACTTTTCTTTCAAAAAGAAAAGAACAAGGTTTGACTTGAGAAGGGTCTTGAATATCGGGAAAGGATTTGACAGGACAGTTGAAGGGAAATGTTTTCATAAGACCCTAAGATATAGGTACAGAATTAGGCCATATGGCCCATCAAGTCTGCACCACCATTGATCATGATTGATATGTTTCTCAATCCGTTCTCCTACTTTCTCCCATAACTCTTGATCCCCTTAGTAGCCAAGAAACTATCTAACCCTGTCTTAAAGACACTTAATGCCTTGACCGTCACAACCTAATGCAACAATGATTCACCATCCTCTGGCTTAAGAAATTCCTCCTCATATCAATTGCTATTTGTGAAAGAGACCAGAACTGGGGTCATTGGGAAATTTTGGAGACACTCTTTACCAGAGAATGGTCAGATTGTGGAACTCACTGCAATAAGGAGTAGTTCAGGAAAAAAATGTTCAAAGGGAGACTAGTTAAGAAATGATGGAGAAAGGTTTAAAAAAAGGATATTTTGATATGCTGAGATGTATTAGAGTGGTAGGAGGCTCATGTGAAGCATGAACCAGTATATTCTAGACAGGCTGAATAGCCTGTTCTTGTGCTGTGAATTCTAGATCATCGGTGTTACGCTATTGTGAATGCAATTGTAATAAAGCAGATGGATTACATGGGTCAGTTTATTTGAAGAGAAAAGTTCTTAGGAACAGCGAAGCATTGTAAGATAAGGATTTGTAACTTCTGAACATTAAATGAGCTGTAAATTTGCTTCTTTATTTGAAATTTAGGGTCAGATTTGGTGAAGGAGTTGCTATTCCTGAGCTGGGGACAAGAGGAGTATTGAAGTTTACCATATTCAAACGTAAGGTTACATGGAAACCCCATCTACCAAAAACAAAAAGGTTCCATTGCACTATATTGAAAGAGGTTCTGGTGAATTCCCCTGCTATTCTGGACACCATTCAGCCCTCAGCACCACCAGAAACAGACAAACTAGCCTTCATGTCACTGCTTGTGATGGTTCATTGTTTCCAAATTGGCTGTCACATTCATTTAGTTGTAATAAATGATCAAATTACCATCTCATAGTCTGAGAATAAGGGGTAAGCCATTCAGGACTGAGATGAAGAATTCTTCACTCAGAGAGTTGTGAACCTGTTGAATTCTCTCCCACAGAAAGCTGTCGGTGCCTATTCATTAGATATATTCAAGAGGGAGCTAGGCGTGACCCTTGCAGATAAAGGGATCAAGGGGATATGGAGGTAAAGGGGGAATGGGATATGGAAATTGCATGATCAGCCATGATTATATTGAATGGTTGCGCAGGCTCAAAGGGCTGAATGGCCTACTCCTGCACCTATTTTCTATGTTTCTATGTCTTGTGGCACAGTTGTAATGCTCCTACTTTTGAGCCAGGAGACCTGTGTTCAAGTCCCACCTACTCCAGAGGTGCATAATAACAACGCTGATACATTTGACTAGGAAAATATCTGCAAAAATAAAATACATTGGCTATAATTAGTTCTGGGAGAATGCAATAAAGTGGAAGCCTGAGAGATGTTTACAGAATATTTGTGCTGAATTTTATAGTGTTTAGGTGATTGTTCACTATGTTCCTATTATTCGAAACTTGTAGTTCACGATTACTCAGATTAAAAAAAACGGCAAAACTGTATTCATTAAAAGAGAAACAAACATCAATAAAGTAACTTGGACTCCGTGGTGCACCTCATCAGCCAAACAGTACGACAGAACAAATATTTGTCTTCATTCTCTTTCTTTCCCCGAATGACCCCAGTTCAAAGATGCCTGTGGGAATGGATTAGTTCCATTCAGCCTCTTGGCAGGAGAATTAGTGGAAGCTGGTAGGTATTTCTTACGACAGCAGATACATAACTACCTATTAAATCATGACTTTAAATATATATAACAGTCTAAACATTCTCTCTGTGGTGTCTTTTGAACAGATACATATGCACCGTAATGTACATGCAGGCACCAACCTACCATCAAATTCTATTTATAAAAGGAACCTTTGATCTGTCCCCTCTTCATTCAAAATTGACTAAGAACATATTGCATTAAATAATTTTCATTTCACACAGCCTCATCCTTGAGAAATGGGAGGCTTTGTTTCAATCTTAGAGTTGTTTACTTGACCTACTCCAGCTGCCAACTATCCGAGTTCTGGTAACAGTCTCAATCTTTATCAAAATCATTCTGGATGTTGATTTTTGCCTCGCCAGAACATTTATCCAAGTTGCTTTGCCAATGCTTGTGTTTTCCTGATTGTTTCAATTACTTTGCAAAACGGGATAATTCATTCCAAGTTTCATTATTCTGCATCCAGCTATATTTCAGACAGGAAATATCAATTTAATTGTTAAAATCAAATAAAGATTTCATAATTTGCAAGGCCAAGTTACTCAGTGGCAGCTGTTGTCTATGGCTGCACTCTGTTGAATGAATGACTAATGCTGTGTTGTCCATGCCACTAGACCCCACACTGGGCTTTAGGAAGGAAAAGGTACATGAAGAGACTGGGAGCACAGAAATTTAGGACTCTACCTGTAGATTGGACTCCAGGCATCTGTGCCCACATTTGCTGGTTGAAACTAGAGCATCTTTGAATTGAATTACACTGAGATGCATCCTAGCCTTAACTGCAATTTCTTCCATTGTTAACTTCTGACACTTTGGAAAGGTGGGAAAGATGGCCAGTGAATGTGGCATCAGCCAATACCAATCTGTCAGCTTTTTTTAAAAGTCCAGTAAACTTTATTGAGTGGGAACCTTGCCTGTGTTCAGGATTTCTCATCTGCTGTAAGATTGGAACGATAGGTAGTGCAACAGCAATGCCCAGGGTGGAGGTGGGAGGTGGGGAAGTGTGGGGATGCTGTTTGGGATGGAAGTGGCAGTGAGGGGGTAAATCAGGAAATGGAGGACAGCACCACAATTTGGGGACCTAGAAGGTAAATGCCAAGGTGAACAGAAATTGAGAGACAGCTCAGTGGCTCCCCTTTGTGCTGATGGCTGTGTCTATAGCTTTCACACCAATTATCAATTCAATTTGGCCACAAACAGCACAATGCAAATGTACAACTCCACCAGTGCTCCAGTAGAAATGGGAGAAATATTGGCCCCAGTTTTCAGCCCTGTTCAGTGTTGAGCACTCAAAATCCAAGTACAGATCTTATTGCACCATTCCCACCCTCCAACATTTTAACTGGGCATTCAAATAATTCAAGGGTCGTGCTGGAAACAGGAATCACTTTGTAAAATGCAAATCTCAGTTGTCTTACATCAATGGGACCCCATTGCGTGTCAGTCATGGTTAGATTGTTGTCTGAGACATAAAGGATCAAGTCCTGTTCCAGGGCTTGAGCTAATAGAAATTAAGGGCTGACACTCCAGTGGAGTGCTATATGATTAAAGGTGCCTGGTACCATTCTGTATGAGAGTTTAAACTGAGGTCCCACATGCCTGATTAGAGGTATGAAAAGATTCCATTTGGAAGAAGAACGGGGAGTTGTCCCTCACGTCCTGGCCAATAAATTATCTTGTTATTACCACACTGCTGTTTATTGAACCATGCTACATGCAAATTGCATCCTCCAATTTGCACGTTATAACAGTTACTAGAATTCAAAAGTACTTAACTGGCTATAAAGCCCTTTGAGAAATCCAGAAATCCTATAGATCATATTTATAAATGCAAGCCAATCATTCTCCTTCTTTTCCATTCAATTTTCCAAGTACTGTTCTAATAGTTCTCCCACTCGGGTTGACTTGCTCATAAATCCCAGTGTTACCAGCTCTCTTCTAGGACTACATAGAAACATAGAAAATAGGAACAGGAGGAGGCCATTCAGCCCTTCGAGTCTGCTCCACCATTCATCACGATCATGGCTGATCATCCAACTCAATTGCCTAATCCTGCTTTCTCCCCATAACCTTTGATCCCATTCACCCCAAGTACTATATCTAGCCACCCCTTGAATACATTCAATGTTTTGGCATCAACTACTTTCTGTGGTAATGAAGTGGATGAACTAATTGAGCAACAAGCGTGGGGCTGGATGAACACAGCAGGTCAAGCAGCATCATAGGAGCAGGAAAACTTGATGTTTCGGGCCCAGACCCTTCATCAGAAATCTGCAGTACCTTTTATCTCTGAACTAATCGAGCAGATAGATGTAAACGGGTACGATATAATTGTGATTACTTCCTGTGGTAATGAATTCCACAGGCTCACAACTCTACCTGGTGTCCGCTTTGAACAGATGGACTTAGCTCTCAGGAGAAACTGCTAGATTTCCCGATTCCTCCTCCAGCCACCCCATCTAGTGGTGGGAGAACTGCTGCAAGACTTCGGCCCTGTGTTCTTTAGGAAAGGAAACAGCCATCTTTACCTGGTCTGGCCAACATGTGACTCCAGACCCATAGCAATGTGGTTGACTCTTAACTGCCCTCTGGGCAATTAGGGATGGGCAATAAATGCCTGGCCAGTGATGCCCTCATCCCATGAACGACTAAAGAAAATCAGGCAGACAGTGAGGCTCACTTCACCTGCCTGCCCCCTTGAATGAGTTTGCATTAAAAAATTGGGGATTCAGGCTTGTGTTTACAAAAGCAATGGTGCACAAACGGTTTAAGTTTTCTGGAATCTGCAGTAAAGAAACTGATCATTTGTGCCAACAATGGTGACTATCAATTGTATTTAATTGTATGTAGATGATGTGTATGAACTAGGGAATTCACTTGAGCCCCTACAAAAAGGAACAGACTGAAACATTGCTTGTTGTGTTAGGTGTATGCCTGTATTATGTATCTCAGTAAATAATTACTTATGAAAGTGTGCAAAGATTGGCTGCAGCTCCATCCTTCACAACCTGCTCATCTTCAATAGAACAGATAGTTGTACTCCATGAGCACCATTCACCAGATTCCATGTCCCCTCGGTCAGCATATTCTTCAATTCCTTTCTCGCTTATGAAATCATTTCCCAACTGCCCCTGCATTATTTTCTACAGCCAATCTATATGGTAACAAGGTCCACATTCAAATTTCTCTCTGTGTAAATAAGGTTCTCCTGAATGATCTATTGGAATTGTTAATGACTATCTTATATTTGTGGTCCATGATTTTGAAATCTTTCATAAGCAGTAACATTTCCTCTATGGTCTATCGTCATTATGGTCTTCATAATTTCATTGATTTCCATCAGCTCCATCTCAATCAACATTTTCTAGAGAAACAAAATTCTACTTGTTCAATCTTCCATAATAGTTTTATCCTTTTACTTCTTTTACCATCCTCCTAAATCTTTTTTACATCTTTTCCGGTGCCTGTACATTCCATTTATAAAATAGAGATGAAACTGTTCATATTAGGTACTCCAAGTGTGACCTAACAAAGATCATGTATCAATTTAAATACAACCGAAAGAACTGCGAATGCTGTAAATCAGGAACAAAAACAGAAGTTGCTGAAAGCTCAACATGGCAGCATCTGTGAAGAAAAATTTCAAGTTAATGTTTCGGGTCCGGTGACCCTTCCTCGGAACTGGAGGAAGGGTCACCGGACCCGAAACGTTAACTCTGATGTTTTCTTCACAGATGCTGCAGACCCGCTGAGCTTCCAGCAACTTCTGTTTTTGTTGTGCATCAATTTGTTGTAACTTCTCTGCTTCTCAATTTTATTGATTTAGGCAATGGACCCTTGCTGTTTGTTTGAACCTTTTGCCTTATTCAATCAATCTAACTGTATTGTGTAGTGAATGAGTGATGAATATGTCAAACAGCATTTGCAGGGAAAATTGGGAGTGGATGATGTGGTAAAGTTAAAGGGAAGATTGGAATGTTATTTGAGTGAAGGAACAATGTAGATTAGATTGAGGGATGAGTCTGTTGGACCAACATTTTCCAACATCTTTCTCTCTTTCCACAAAAATATTTTAGCTGCAATCACGCCTGATTTATCAAGTAAAATTGTTGCTGAAGCCACGTTATGCGGAGGCAGTAGTGCAGAGCTAATGTTATTGGATTAGCAATCCAGAACCCCAGGACAATGTTCCGGGGACATGGATCTCAATTCCAGTATGGCCAGATGGTGAAATCCGTAACAAAAAGCTAGACAATGGTGACCATGTTGATTGTTATTGAAAAAAAAAATCCATATGGCCCACTAATGGTTCTTTAGGGAAGGCAATCTGCCCTCCTTACCCAGTCTGGGCTATATCTGACTCCAGGCCCACAGCAATGTGATTGACTGTTAATTACCCTCTGGGAAGGGCAATAAAGGCTACTTAGACAGACTCACTGACATCCCATGAACAGTAAAGAGTTACATGCGGTAATAGTTCTGAAATAGTTAATGCCAGCAATGATATTAAGCTCTAACAATATGGTGATGTCATACAGTCTTGCAATGACTGAGGGGCTGGAAGAAGCTATTCAGTAGAATAGCTCAGGAACTCAAGGTGGGTAGATATGTCCTCTAGGTCTCTTGGTAGTCCTACTAACCATGTCTACATAGCTAATGTAACTTGCACCTAATTGCTACCATGCTGTACGTTAAATGCTTCACCTTGTTAAGCCCCATGAGTAGTTGTTCCTCTACCACTGTACACCAGTCAATGGAGGAGGATTATTGGTAGCATCTTTCCACTCACAAATACACAAAGGCTTTGGGGTGGCATGGCGGTTCAATGGTTAGCACTGCTGTCTCACAGTGCCAGGCACCCAGGTTTTGATTCCACCCTCGGGTGACTGTCTGTGCGCAGTTTGCACATTCTCCCCATGTCTGCGTCGGTTTCCTCTAGGTGCTCTGGTTTCTTCCCAAAGATGATGCATAAGTTAGGTGCATTGGCCATGCTAAAGTAAATGTGGCATCCAGGGATGTGTGGTGGGTTAGCCATGGGAAACATGGGGTTACAGGGATAGGGTTGGGGTCTGGGTGTGATGCTGTTCAGAGGGTTGGTGTGGACTTAGTGGAATTAAGAATCTAATGATGACCGTGAATCCATTGGCGATTGTTGGAAAAACCCCATCTGGTTCACTAATGTTCTTTAGGGAAGGAAACGCTATCTCATCTGGCCTGGCCTACCTGGGACTCCAGACCCACAGCAATGTGGTTGACTCTTAACTGCCCTCTGAGCAGTTGCTGCCTAGCCAGTGATGCCCTCATCCTGTTAGTGAGTAAAGAAAAAAAAAATTCAATAGTCTGGGTTTCAATATTATAATTCAGCTATGTTTGATTTGTGCTGAGGATTGCATTTGTCACACACTAGACCCGGCAGTGAAAAGTAGGAGCTGGTGGGATTGTGATCATGACGAGCTGTTCTGAGTTTTACAACAGTGTTGTAAAATTCAACTCCTCTTTCTAAAGGAAGGGCTTCCCCTTCACTAAAGTTCCCTCCTCCTTCAACAATCACATTTCTATCCAGGCCCATGGTAACAGCCTCCTCCCGTGTAAATCCTGCTCCTGCCTACTGCCTACCTCATCATTCCCATCAAACCTGGGTTGAAGTTCTCTCTCCTTTGTGGTTACACAGCCTCGGAGTTAAAATGACTCAGAATTGCTGGCCCAGCCCCTCACATCTCACTCTTATTCTCAATCTGACATGCCCAGAACTAAAATCAAGACTTTAAAACTCGAGCTACCCATTAAGAATAAATAATTTGAAGAGATGTCCTCACTGGCAATGATGTTATTATGTTTCTTCGCTCTTTGTGGTTTTAATAACAGACTCTTCTCTCCAGTTGTTCATAATGATGGTTAAAGGATGTCTGCCTGAAGTAACCTAAAACCACAAAGTTTGACAATAAAGTTTTACTGATGGGACATGTCCCAGCTCCCACTCCACATGCAGCATTTTAGTGTGGCACAAACAGGACTTGTGAATGCCTGTCTCCAATTAAGTCTCAGCACCACAATGAAAGATTGGCTGGAAGTCCCAATCTCACACACCCTTTGGGGATGGAACAGCTGCAGCCGAGGGTCACTTCATTGTTTGTGGGAGATAAGGGATCAACATGGAGGCGTCATTCTCTTCCTCCCTACTTCCAACAGCTTGGCAGATCTTTAGGAAATAGGAAGCCAGCTATTGTGGTGGTCAGAGATAAAAGGTACTGCAGATGCTGGAGAATCCGAGATAACAAGCATGGGGCTGGATGAACACAGCAGGTCAAGCAGCATCATAGGAGCAGGAAAACTCGACGTTTCGGGCCTAAACCCTTCATCA
>JAHRHZ010000070.1:8860133-8914517 GCA_024137785.1 Ginglymostoma cirratum
TTTTCTGATGAAGGGTTTAGGCCTGAAACGTCGAGTTTTCCTGCTCCTATGATGCTGCTTGACCTGCTGTGTTCATCCAGCCCCATGCTTGTTATTGTGGTGGTCAAGTGACTTAAAAGTGGGAGGACTTGGAAGTCTGCAATTATCAGAATTTTACAGCAAATAGTCTGGAAAATTACTGCAACCATCAACAGCTCCTTTCAGCATGCAGTTTCTTTATTATTTTTAAAGATGTGGCCAGGTAATTATTAATATCCTGGGGATAAAAATCTTATTGCAGCCATGCTTTTCAAAATGGCGGCAGATGACAGCTCCTGAGCTAGAGATTGTCCACTCCAACCGCGTTTCTTTTTTTTTCTCTTTTTTTTTCTCTTTTTTTTTTCAGTCTTTCTTTTCTCTACTTAACTTCTGGAGGGAGCTGGGTTGTGGAGGCAGCGGTGGCGATGGCAGCAGCTGGGGGCTTTGGTAGTTGGCCATGAGGTGGCTGGTGTGCCTGGGCAGAGCTTTGACAGCTTTGCAGCTTCTTCAAGACCTCGAGCGCTGGGGGCCTCTATCGGTACCAAATTGAGACTCTAGCCCGGATGGTGGTTGGCGCAGGGATCTCCCTTCACAGGGGCAAAATCAAGCCCTTGTAGGGTGTGTGGTCCTTCATGGGGAAAGCCTAGCATTGAGCGACTACAGGGCCATGGCTAAAGAAGGACAGTCATTTGAACTCAACTTTACTATTTCATACTGAGAAGAACTGCAATGTTGTGCTTTTAAGTTATTTCTTTATTTTTCTACTTGTGCCTAATGTTTTGCACCTAGGTACCTTGTTCTGAAGAAGGGTCACTGGACTCGAACCGCTGACTCTGATTCTTTTCTTCACAGATGCTGCCAGACCTGCTGAGCTTTTCCGGCAACGTCTGTTTTTGTACCTTGTACCTAAGATGGCACCAGGAGTGGTGACTTTGTATATTTTTCACTGTACCCCTGGTATCCCTGTGCTTGAGTACACGTGAAAATAAAGCCTAATCCCTAATTCCATAAAGAGGTCAAAAATATGTCATTTAACCACACTCCGGCCATATCCAGTCGCCTCAATTCTCTCTCAATTCCCCCCGACATTGGAGCTAAACATTGTCCAGCCATCTGCAATTGGTCAACATGGGTGAGCTATGAAAAGAGAAACACAAGGGACTGTGAAGTACAATGAATCAGAATGTTATCCTTTCACTCAGAATAGGGGCTTAAAATTAACCCAGACAGATGGAACTAAGATTTCCTCTCCTTAATGGCTGATAAATATCACTGTTTGTTTATTCTCTGACCACTCCCCAGAGAACCACATCCCAGCGAACAAAAAAGCTTTCACATTTAGCCCTTGTTGACCTTATTTTATCTGCAGTTGCATTGAACAAGGCCATAAAGACACAGTGTGAGAGAACGAAAAGGTTTGTTTTGGTAGTGAGGTACGATGGTGCAGACTGCAGTATGAAGTCTATTGTCCATCTCGTAAGGAGCAAGCACTGTACTGTATTTGAGACATCCAGCTATGCTAGTTGGAGAAAAGGTACATTTCTCCATCCGTACCTGAACAAGGGAAAGAAAAAGTGTCATAAAAGGCATATTTACTTTAACACCTCATAAAATCTTCAGGGCATCCCAGACGTTTCTCAACCAACGAATTACGTGTGTACTAAAGTTACTGTCGCTAATGTGAGGCACTAATTATCTATGCTGATTTCATCTCACCACGTCCCCAACACTTTCAACCTTTCAATATTCACTCACATCACAACGCCAGGCTGAAAGCACGAATTTATAAAATTCACCCCTAGTTTTTTTAAACGTACACATCGTCTACACGTTATCTAAACAGACGTAGGGTTAAGATTTCATTTCTGTGACCTTCCAAAGTTAGAATAAAAAGGTCACAGACAGACCTGAAACACATTAACTATTAGGTCCTCTGTCTGCAGATAGTGATAGACCAACTGAGAACTTCCACACCACCACAATAACAATAACAAAAACAAAGTTGTTGGAAAAGCTCAGCAGGTCTGGCAGCATCTGTGGGGGAGAAAACAGAGTTAACGTTTCGGGTCCGGTGAGCCTTCCTCAGAACTGAAAATTTCCACCATCTTCTATCTTTATTTCAGATTTCCAAAATCTGCAGTGTTTTGGTTTTGAATCACAGCTCTATTTAACATATTAGTTAGAGTCCATCATTAACTTCTGAACTCCTCTTCATCAGATGATAGGACATGTCAGAAGCAACATAAAAGGAAGTAGGTCAAATGGAATTTTAAAACGATAAAAAGTATTCCTCCCTTCTTTAGTTTAAGTGCGCAGTTGAATAATATCCATACTAAAAGGTGAACATCCAGAAGAGCTACTTATACATAAATCTTGCCACCAGATTGGTCCAAAGCCATGATGTGGTATCTCAACATGGGCTTCCTCTGAGCCCGCAACCACATCAAGAGCAGGAAATTAACCCTCTCTGAGTGAATTTCCTGACTTCTATGTAGTAGTTATGTAAACGCTGGACACTCAACACACAATCACAGAACTGGGACTAAAGCAGCAGTTTGCATTCAGATGATGTACTTTCTGTAGCTTAAGTGTTTGAGCAGAGAAAGTGTTTTTTTTGATGGGTCACCTTTTCCAAACAAAGCAAGCAGACATTTAAGGACAGTAGTTAGCACTGCTGCCTCACAGCGCCAGGGACCTGGGTTCGATTCCACCCTTGGGTGACTGTCTGTGTGGAGTTTGCATATTCTCCCCGTGTCTGCGTGCATTTCCTGTGGATGCTCCGGTTTCTTCCCACACGCCAAAGATGGGCAGGCTAGGTGGATTGGCATGCTAAATTGACCACCATGTCCAGAGATGTGCAGGCTAGGTGGGTTAGCCATGGGAAATGCAGGGTTACAGAGAATGTGTAGGGGAGTGGGTTGGTGTGGACTTGAAGGGCCAAATGGCCTGCTTCCACACTGTAGGGACTCTATAAAAAGGTACTGTTACATTTGGCCAATGAACCTGATTGTCCGTGGAAATTAATCAATACCTACCCCATCTGTGAGACCTGCAGGCTCAAACTCTGCCTAGAACTTCGCATTTCTCTAATTCTGATCTTTTGAGAAACCCTGAACTTCGTCACCCCCAGTATTGACGGTTGTGTTTTCAATTGCCTGTTGGTCTTAAGCTTAGAAATCCTCTCCTAAATCTCTTCACCTCTCTCTACTTTCAGATGCTCCTGAAAACCTACTTCTTCGATGAAACATTTAGTGACCTGACCTGTTATTTCTTTGAGGGACTCAGTGTTAATCCTGTTTGACAGCTCCCCTTTGAAGCATTGGGATGTATCAGTAATTCAAAGGCACTGTATAAATATTTGTTAACCCTGAGAAACAGAAATGGGTGTTTTCTGCAGTGTGTTTTGGGATCACTGTTATCTCTGAATACAGATTTCAATCCCTTTCAGACTGATGAGATGAAGGACTTCTCTCGCTATCACTTGGGAAAGACCAAGTTTATTTTCTACTATATCGAACAGACTGATATTACACACGATGTGGAGATGCCAGTTTGGACTGGGGTGGACAAGGTCAAAAATTACACAGCACCAGGTTGTAGTCCAACAGGTTTATTTGAAAACACAAGCTTTTGAAGCTCAGCTCCTTCCTCGGGCAGAGTGTGAGAGAGAGGATATAAGAGACATTATTTATAAGCAGAAAGGTAACAACCCCAAAACTGGCCACCTGTTGTTGAATCTTTATTCAGTTAGGAAGGAGACTACTGACTGAAATGCAAAATCAAGATTCCTCTCAAGTCATTGTTCTGAGATAATTAAAGGTTTCATCAATGTATATAAGAGGTGACATCTCAGGTCAGTCAATGCATTTTAGGTGTGAGGCCTTGCTTAGAATCTGTCTATGTTTTAAAGTGACGTCAGGTTTTTTTTTGCAAAAAAAAAATGTATCTGCAATTACGTAAACATCTTGGATGAAATAATTTGTGTGTGTGTGTGTGTGTGTATGTCTGTGTCTGTGTGTGTTTGTGTGTGTGTGTGTCTGTGTGTCTGTGTGTGTGTGTTTGTGTGTGTGTGTACGTGCTTGAAAATGTGTGAGTGTGAGGGAGTGTATGTGTGTGAGAGAGTTTGCGTGTGTGAGAAAGGGTCTGTGTAAGTGTGTGTGTGTGTGCGTGTGTGTGCGTGTGTGTGTGTGTGTGAGAGAGAGTGAGAGTGTGTTTGTGTGACATAGTGTAGTGCATGAGTGCCTGTGTGAGAGTGTATGTGGGAGTATATAGTGTGGTGGGGTCACCTGTAGTGCGACATGAACCCAAGATCACAAGTAAGGCTGTCCTCATGGGTATGGAACTTGGCTATCAGCCTCTGCTCAGCAATTTTGCATTGTTGCGTATCTCAGAGTCCACCTTGGAGGATGCTTTCCTGAAAATCAGAGGCTGAATGTCATTGACCCCTGATGTGTTCCCCACTGGGAGGGAACAACCCTGTCTGATGATCGTTGGGTGGTGTCAATTCATTGATTGTCATAGGGTCTGCATGGTCTCGCCAATATACCAGGCCTCAGGGCATCCTTGCCTGCAGCGTATGAGATAGACGACATTAGCCGGTCACATGAGTATCTGCTGTGCACGTGGTGGGTTGTGTTCCCACATGTGTAACGGTAGTCTCCATGTCGATGATCTGGCACATCTTGCAGAGGTCGCCATGGCAGGGTTGTGTGGTGTTGTGGTCAATATTGTCCTGAATGCTGGGTAGTTTGCCCCAGACAATGGTTCGTTTAAGGTTTGGCGGTTGTTTGAAGGCAAGAAATGGAGGCGTGGAGAAGATTGTGGTGCTCATTGTTGTAGATGATATGTTGAAGGCTGTGAAGAACATGGCGTAGTTTCTCCGCTCCCAGGAAGTACTGGATGTGAAAGGTACCCCATCGGTTGTTTCTCGTGTCTGTCTTCTGAGGCCGTCATTACGATTTTTCGCTGAGGCACAACAGAGTTAGCGATTGATGAGTTGAGCATCATATCCTGTTCTTAAGAGGGTGTCCTTCAACACCTTCAGGGATCTGTCGCATTCCCCTTCATCTGAGCAGAGCCTGTGTATGCATACGGCTTGCCCATACGGAATGGCATTTTTAATATGTTCTACATATGTTCCTCCTCATGAGAAGAAACATTCTCTCTGTCAAAACATTTTATAGTCTAAACTACCACTCACAGGTTATCCTACAGTCTTCCTTTTTCAAGAGAAGAGAGATGCAGCCTGCCAATCCTTTCCTGATATGTTTAACCACACTTACAAAGGTGGCATGCTGGCTCAGTGGTTAGCGCTGCTGCTTCACAGCACCAGGGACCCAGGTTCAATTCTGTCTCAGGTGACTGCATGAATTTTGTGCATTTTCCCTATATCTGTGTGCTCTGGATTCCTCCCACAGTCCAAAGATGTGCAGGTTAGGTGGATTAGCTGCGGGATTTTCAGGGTTACAGAGATGGAGTGGGTTTAGGTGGGATGCTCTTCGGAAGATTGGTGTGGACTCAATGGGCCAAATGCTTTCACACTGTAGGGATTCTATGATATTTCTCATCTGCATTGTCTCCAGTGCCTGTCGTGTTATTGGAGACAGTAAGGACTGCAGATGCTGGAAGCTAGAGTCAACAAATGTGGAGCTGGAAAAGGGCAACCAGCCAAACAGCATCCAAGGAGTGGAAAATTCAACATTTTGGGGTTTGGAAGCTTTGTGGCATTGTATAATATCTAATATTACAAACAAGGACTCATTATGTAAGAACATCCTAAAGGCTTGAATTTGATCTGTTTCTGTTTTGACGTGCTTTATATTTTGTGATGTTAATGAATTTGTTGTTTATTTATCCTAAATGAACTGTGAACTCAGATTTAGCTGTAGGATCTTAAAATTGATCAACATTTTGGGCTTTCCTGCTCCTTGGATGCTGTCTGACCAGCTGTGCATTTTTTCTCTCTGTCATAACAGGCAGCTAGGACTATATTACGTCCTCTTAGTATGATCTAAGCAAGGTTCAATATTTTGTAAAACCTCTCTACGTTTCAATTTTATCCCTGCAGCAATAAAGCTTCATATCTGAATTTTTAAAATGGTTTTACTATGGTGTAACATTTAGTGACTGGAGTATCTGTACTCTGAGCTCTCTCTGACATATTATGTACCAGCCTGCAGCAAGGAAACACTACTTTGAGTTAATGTTATTAGTAGCTGCACTTCACAAGTTGTTACACTAGATAGAGACCTTCTTACAGTTGATAGGGGTTGTTCAGGGTTTAGCAGAAATCACTGTCCATCCTGGGAGTCCTTGGTATTTATCCCAGAGCTGAAACATAATCCACTCCTCATTGTTAATGTCCCTCAGCAAAAGCAAAAGCACACCGCAATCCCACATTTAATTAAAAGAACATTGGAAGAAAAACGTAATTAAACACTATTAAAAACAGAAATGCAATCCACAGTCATCATCTCATATTTTAATTCTGCCAAAATTGACTTGCTGTGAAACATTTGGGTAAGTTTGAACTGCCATTAAACTATGTGAGGTTCGGCAAGTAGTTACATTGAGGTTTTTCAGTCATATGGAATTTGGTACGTTTTCCCGTCAATATTGCTAGGTTCGCATAAAAAGTATGAAATTAAGATAATTTGATGGATTACTTTGTAAATCGTAAATAAGAAAAACATTTGCATGATCAGTGTCACAAAGAGTGTCCAAACTTTCATATCTGAATTGAACTTAAATTGATGTTGAATATATATTTTTGAAGCTTTGTGGCACTGTATAATATCTAACATTACAAAGAAGGACTTGTTATGTGAGAACATCCTAAAGGCTTGCATTTGATCTGTTTCTGTTTTGAAGTGCTTAGTATTTTGTGATTTTAATGAAGTTGTTTATTTGTCCTAAACCAACTGTTAACTCAGATTTAGCTGTAGGATCACAAAAAGTGAACAGCGCAGGAAAGCTCTATCTCTTTGAAAGAGCTGTGCAATTAGTCCTGTTGCTTTTCCCGTAGTGCTTTTATATCGCTTGTATCTCCATCCCATACCCAAAACTCCTCATATTCTTTATTCCCTTTTCTTTTAGCCCCTCACTGAACCGTCCCATGGCTCATAAATCAA
The DNA here is from genome assembly GCA_024137785.1 of Ginglymostoma cirratum. Taxonomy (NCBI): domain Eukaryota; kingdom Metazoa; phylum Chordata; class Chondrichthyes; order Orectolobiformes; family Ginglymostomatidae; genus Ginglymostoma; species Ginglymostoma cirratum. The sequence continues at coordinate 8,867,282 of JAHRHZ010000070.1, forward strand.
ATCATTCAAGTTGTAGCCTCCTTTACAAATAGTCCTTTGCTGGTGTTTGCTGTGATTCTTCTGTAAACAGACAGTTGACAGTTACTGCCACCTACTTTGCTAGCTTAGCCGATTAATTCCTGATCCCATGATGATTGACGGCAGATGTCTTTATCTTATAAGTGCTTGATACTACCGATTATTTCCACATCTGCATCGTAAGAAACTGTATTTCTTGGCAGAGTTAAAGGACAATTCATTAACTTAAAAATTATGAGGCAGTGCAGTTTGAGAGATAATTGCTGTCTTTGAGTTAACTTACGTTGTTACTTTACATCCTGCATTTTCTGATGTGCAACATTTACATTAAAAGACATTACTTTAAAGAAAGAAAAAACAGTCATGATCATGCCGAACATATTTGTGTTTTATTAACTTGTTCCAATCTTTTGTTCGAACGTTTTACAACATTAAGTTGTAAAGTTTCTTGTTTCTGCATCTGGTGTCACTGAAGATCTATTTCTAACAATGTTCATCCATAGGATCTGCCTCAAATCCGTCACCACTCATTCTCAGTTATCTGATGGTTTCCAGGATTTTGGTACTGCACTTTGTGATAATGACACATTGGTCAGTTGGCTGCAGGGATCTATCGTGGAGTGAAGTAAAATTACAGAGAGCTGGCTTACAGTGGAATTGACTTGGTGCTGTGGGACTATAAAAATGGTCGTCATAGAGTTTGTGTTGAATTGCTGTCCAAAAGGTAAAGAATGGTCCCAATGCAGAGAATTGGCCTGGTGATTGTTCTCATCTTAGTGTCATGTCCTGGCTGAGGCCCACGCACCTGACAGTGTCTCAGTGCACCAGTGGAGCAATGAAGAACATGAGTTAATACCGCTGATCAGAATCCAATGACTGTTTCTGGAATGCACAGTATTCCATAAAGAAGTTTGATCGGAGCAGGGAGATGAATGGTAACTCCTAACTGAAACATCCCATTGTTCTATCTGGGATTGCAACTAATTCTCATTTACATAAATGACCCAAATTCATAAACTCAATGTAAAGTGGTCACTTTAAGAGGAAAAAAAAACTTAAATAAATTTATCTAGTAGAAAAAGTCTTACCAAACCATTTGGCTGCTCTCTCAATAGAGGAAATGATTGGAGGGTGTGGTTGGTCACATGAGGTTTACTTCAGCTCAGGCAAGGGGACAGGGTGAGAAGAAGAATCATTTATGGTAACCTCAGCCAGTGTGAGAATTGAGCCTGCACTATCACCATCACTCTGCATTGCAAACCAGCTGTCCAGCCAACTGAGCTAACTTATCACCCAATTTATGCAGCAAATCAAAGCAGGAAATCTGGCCCAATTTTTTCATGCTATGTTTGTGCTCCATATTTCATCATAGTAGGTTAGAACCTCAGCTTCCTTACTGATATATTAAACGTTCAGATAACTTGTCTTTTTTTTAATAAAGACTGCAAGCCAAGCCTGGCTAATAACATAAATTCTAAACTTAGATTTGACTGACTGTCAAAAGATTCTCTTTTTGAACCCTTGGATTATTGAACCATGTAGGATGCCAAGGAAGGATCAAAGAGAGAGGCAGCATGCCATCAAAAGGCAGAGATACAAGGCAATCTAATTATCTACACTTTGCAAGACATATTTCTATTTTACCATTCAAGTAATATTCAAAACAGAGTTAAAAGCCATTGAACCCTGGTTTGTGTGTTAGTGGGTGGATGAGCTGATATGAGCTTGTATGCTGTGAAGGTCAAAGTTTGAGGACAATAAATAAACACACTTGCACTGCAGGTTAAAATAAATTATAATTTATCGTGCTGCATGCCAGTCACCATCAAAAGGAAAGAGAACAAAAGAAGTTCAGCTAACCTACAATGCCAAGAAGCTCAGAATTGGCTGCTGAATTCCTGATGTCAATACTGATGGTTTCACCTAATGTACAAGGCAATATTCCACTATCCACTGTTCATGAACAACCCAGAGGCTGATTCGTATATCCTCTAACTTCTATCTTTTATGCACTCACTTCTCATTTCTAAGCTGTTTGTATGTTCAATGCATTATCGCATCTTCTCATGTTTAGTAACTGATAAACTCACTCTTTCTTTAACTCAAGAAAATCTGGTAAAATTTAAAGTATAAATTCATTTGGTCTGAGAGAAAGATATCCATATGACGGGGGTGGGGGGAGTGGGAGAACAACTTTTTTAATTAATCTTTTTGTGATGAACTGAGGGGTCGTGTGAATCAAGAAGGAAAACTAGTTCATTCCTTCTCAGGCAAAAAAAAACACTTTGCAGCAAAGGTCGGTAGAACCTCAGGAAGCCCCTCAGAAATTACAGAATTATTTGGACAAGAAAGCACATCGACAAAGAAACAATCTCTAGGCAAAGGATGGACAAGCAAGCAGCATTCATATTTCATGCAGATTATGCAGTTTATAAAGACTCATAGCCTTAGGACACTCAATTCTAAACATTTCCAATCAATGTCAAGCATTAATCAACAAATCCAATGGTACTTTTAAATACACAAACAGAAATAGCTGGAGAAACTCAGCAGATCCAGCATCATAGAATCCCTACAGTGTGAAAGCAGGCCATTTGGCCCATCGAGCCCACACCAACCCTCTGAAGAACACCCCACCCAGACCCACCCCATCTCTGTAACCTGGCTTTCCCATGGCCAATGCACCTAACATGCACATCCCTGGATACAATGGTGCAAGTTAACATGGCCAATCCACATCTTTGGATTGTGGGAGGAAACTCGAGCACCCAGAGGAAACCCACTCAGATATGGGGAGAACATTCAAGGATGGAATCAACGCCAGGTCCTTGGCACTATGAGGCAGTCATGCTAACCACTGAGCCATCATACCACCCATCAGTGGAAAGAAAGCAGGGTTAACATTTCGGGTCTGGTGATTCTTCATCAGAACTGTTAGTAGCTCGAGAAAAGTGGTACTTATGTTAAAGCTGAAGGTAGGGGAGTGGGGAGAAAGGGAGGGGTGAGCGGATAGGTGGAGATGGAGTCCAGACAGAGAGAGCTATGAAAGGGGTAGGTAATCTAGGAGATTATGGATAGCAGACAAGGACAGATGAAAAATTGAATAGGTTATAATAAGAACTAAGAGTAGGAGAAAATGGGTAGCTGTGCTGAATTCAACCCATATAATGTGAGTATGGGTCTAAGCAGTACGTGGGAATGGGTTACTGTGCTAAAAGTGACCCATGTCATAACAGGACCAGGTGGGAAAAAACATAGGAGGATGCAATCAGGCTCTAAAAATATTAAACTCAATGTTGAGTCTTGGAGGCTGCAGGATTCCCAAGTGGAAAATGAAGTGTTGTTCTTTGAGATTGTTGGGCTAAGGGTCACTGGAACAAGGCAACAGGCCAGCGACTGAAATGTTGGCCAGGGAACACGGTGGTATGTTGAAATGGCAGGTGACTGGAAGCTCCGGGTCTTTTTACGGACAGAACATTGATGTTCTACAAAGCAGTCGCCCAGTCTGCGCTTCGTCTTCCCAGTGTAGAGGAGGCCACACTGTGAACAGAGAATGCAGTAGACTAGTTTATGGGCAGGAGTTATACCTTTTGTATATGCATGGGAAGATGCCGGGTTGGCGGGGGAGGTATGGGAAGGTGTTGGGAATGGAGGGGTGGACCAGGGTGTCTGGAGGGAATTGTCCCTCCTGAAGCCTGACAAGGGAGAAGAGGGGAAGATGTGTCTGGTCATGGCATCCCATTGGAGCTGGAAGAAATGGTGGCTTACAATCTTTAGATGCTGATAGTGGTGGGGGGGTAAGTGAGGTCCAGTGGTCCCTATCGGTGTTGTGCGAGGAAACAGAAGGGCTGAGGGCAGAGGTACGGGAGATGGTTCAAACACAGCTAAGGGCCCTATCAAACATGTAGTATTTCAAGATGTAAAAATAGACTGGAAAGGTTGGAACCTTTTTCCATGGAGCGTAGGAGGTTGAGAGGTGACATTATTGAGGCTTATACGATCATGAGGAGTATAGATAAGATGAATGATAAGAGTTTGTTCCCTAGCATGGGGATGTTCAAAACTAGGGGGCATATTTTTAAGGCGAGGGGAGAAAGATTTAAAAAGGAGGGCCAACTTTTTCACAAAGGTGTGGTTAGTGTGTGGAATGAATTGCTAGAGATAGTGGTGGATGCAGGGACAGTTACAACGTTTAAAAGACATTTGGATAAGTTCATAAATAGGAAATGTTTGGAGGGATATGGGCCAAGCACAGTCAGATGGGACTGGTTTAGTTTGGGAACATGATTGGCATGGACTGATTGGACTAATGGGTCTATTTCCATGCTGTATGACTCTATAACAGTGATTTCCCTCACTTACATCAACACAAAGCGCACTGTAAATAAACACATTGAGATCTGGCAGAAATTAAATTCCACATCAAGATTGCCTAATTTCCAGAAATGTGGAAATATGGAAGCTCAGGATTAAACAAAACCAAATTCACCAATATCAGTGCTAAAAGGGAGAAATGTGGGAGGCTTTGATTGATAAACAAAACCACACAAGGAACGATGTGGGCAAGATTTCCTGCAATCCATGTGCAGAGAGTCATGAATGGACTGAAGTCAACTTCTCCAACCCAGGTATGACTCCAGCTGCAGCATCAGAAGAGATAGGCCTACTGCTCAAAGGGCTGAATGGTCTTGAATTTGAAGACTCCCTTCAGTGGAGTCATGGGCTCTCTGAAATGAGCTAAGTGAATCTTAAGGAAGGGGAGCAAGGAGAACAAAATATCAGATCTTTTCTTTCCAACATCAGATATCCATTTGTGTCCTAGCAGCCTATAGTTGACCTGTTACCCCTCCTCCCACAACCCAATGGCCTCTTGTGTTGGAGGTGGCATGTTAAGATGGTGGAGCCATGCCTTCTCACCATCATTTATGTATGGAGTTAGAGGGGTCAACATATACCAATAGGGAAGTGATGTGGTGGCTATGCTGTTGGCCATAGATAATATATTGGAAGAGCATCCTGTGATCTATTATTCAATATTCAAATCATTACTCACCATTACGTTTTTCCCTGTTCATCCTTACGTAACAGAAAAGTTATGTGTAAAGTCTAGACTTTAAAAAAAGCCTGTTCCTTCTAATGTACTCAGCAATAGGCAAATGGGAATTGAGCACCAAGCTTTTCATGAACATTTTGTAAGTTATTACTATCTTGTAATTAATTTCTGGGCAGCAGAACTGGTTTGCAATAACTTATAATGATGAAGGATTTCTTGTAAATAATCATTGGCCTTGATTCACATTCTGTTTACTAACTTCCTCCAAAATGAATTCAGACAAAGTCGGAGCCTTCCCATTTACTGCTCATATCGTGACAATTACTTGAAGAGTTTTCCCTGTTGACATGGGGAAGCGAAAATACATAAAGAAATTGGAACTCATCACAACTACAGGATTAGAGCTCAAAGTTCAGCAAAGTTTGGCGCTAACATTAGAAAATGTTGGGACACATGAAAGCTGGCACAAATGAAAACCATTTGGTCTACCAAGGCTGTTACTATCGATCATTTGTATTGTGTTACAACATGGACTCTACCAAGCTGATTAACCTTTGATGAATCACTTTGCAATTTCTATCCTGACTCCCAAAGTCTACTAGAGGAAAATGTCAAAACGTCAAGGCAGCCTTATCTCCAATGGTCCCTTAGGTAAGACAATAAACTAAACCGTTTTCACTTGTTCAGTTGATACAAGAGGTTCCCGGTATTACTTGATGAAGAGGAGGATTCAATGCATTGCATTAAGAGGTCAGTAGCGGGTGAGTGAAATAATTCCACAGAGCCCAAATCTCATCACCAAGTCACCCTTTATTTACACGTGCATAGTATTTGACACTGATCCAGCTTCCTCAGAGCCAGCTCTCAGAGTGAACAGAACCTCCAGTTTATAACTGTCAGCCAGGGCTCCCTGATTGGACCAGGTTAACAGCCCCAATCAGGGAACTCATATTCTATGAGACCAACCTGGCTAACCGTGTTACAATCACTACTGGGGACATGGAATGTTCTACCACCAAGTGCGAATGGTTTACAAATTGCTGTTGAGTTGGAGGAAGATAGTTTTGAAAAAAAGAGTGGAGAGACATTGGAAAGACAGGACTGTGATAGCTATATTGCAATGAATCACACATTTCAGGTGGAACTAGGTAGAACATTTCAGGCAGCTGTCTCTTTAAGGATGGCTTGTTTGTCTACAAAACACCTGAGTATTCTCATCACAAAACACATATCATGTCCCATAAGCGCAAATACAAATGGGACTTGATACCAGTTTCAGGCATCAGAACCGAATGCTAGTATGAGAAGTTTCACTCATGTGGTAGAAGGTGCACTCCTAGTGCAGGATGGGTGCATGCGGCTACCATATTGGATGTTCAGACCCCCATCGTACTCCTGTAAAGGGGTAAGATATCAACATCTTTTGGGACTAAATTGGGCCAATATTTGGTCCTCAAACCGAAAGTAGAAAAGGTGAAAAATTTGTTCTGTTGCACATACGGTGAGCACTAGAGAGCACCAAAGACACAGTAAGTTGAATCTGTTACATTATCTTTGAAGTTAGCTGGACTGTTCAGCTAGGCTTCAAAACACCGTGTGAATAATTGGTATCTGACCAAACCTGCACTGTTGGAGCTGTTAGTATTCCTCTTACTTATCATGAATCAGTCCTGTCTGTGAACCTAATTGTGAACTGGAGAAGCTCCAGCATCTCAATGCGGCACTTCCATGTCCTTCTGAGAGCAAATTCACTTACATTGACAAGTTAACAAAGACTGAACAGGAAGAAGGTACCTTTTTATTTGTTAAGTACATTCATCATAGTGATGTCCAGGGAGTTACTCCGTAATTCTACACTCTCAGCACCACATTGACAAGTTATTCGGCATAGAGAAAGGCCCAATTCCTTGACCAATTTTTGAACTGAAGTTAGCTGGGAGTCTGTTTTATATTTGTCTGTATTTTTCTGAATAGTTCTGGATCATCATAGAGCCCTATAAGATCTATACTCTATAACATCTATGGTCTAATTTTGGTAACTTGCTCACCTCTTATTTTCAGCGCGCGCGCACACACACACACACACACACACACACACACACACACAAATACAAATACCTCGAGCTGCATGGGCTCTGAGGATTGGAATTCTCTCTCAAAATCTCTCGAAATTTCAAAACATTCTTTAAAGCCAACAGACAATAAAAAAAAATTGAAGGAACTCCGCAGATCTGGCAGCATCTGTGGAGAGAAAGTAGAATTAATGTTTTGAGTCCAGTGACCCTTTTTCAGAAGTGACAGGAGCTACAAAATAGTGGTAAATATGCTGATGATGGCGGTTGGGGGAGAGAAGAGGTGAGCAGGTAGATGGAGAGGGAGCCCAGAGAGAGCGAGAAATAAAAATGGTTAGGCAGACAAATAGGTTGAAGATAGAAAGCCAGGGAAGAAGAGAAGTTAGCTAATTGACAATGGGGGTTATGAGAGAGTGGAAATGGGTTGGTGGTGCTGAAATCCACCCATGTCATGACAGGACCTGGGTTGTGGGGGTGGGTAAAAGAGTTGAAAGGAGATGGTTATGCTCTCCATTGATTAAACTCTATGTTGAGACCTGAAGGCTGTAATGTCCCCAAGTGGAAAATAAAGTGCTTTTCTTACAACTTGCAGTGACCTTCGCTGGAGCGCTGCAACAGACCCGAGACAAAGATGTTGGCTAGAGAACATGGTGGTGTGTTGGAGTGGCAGGCAACTGGAAGCTCAGGGCCATTTTTGCAGACAGAATGTAGGTATTCCACAAAGCAGTTGCCCAGACCGCATTTTGTCTCCCTTATGTGGAGGAGACCATACTGTGAGCAGCAAATACGGTAGACTGGATTGAGTGAAGTGCAGCTAAATCGCTGCTTCACCTGGAAGGTGTGCCTGGGGCCTAGGATGGTGAGGAGGGAAGAGATAAATGGGCAGGTGTTACACCTTCTGTGATTGCTTGGGAAGGTGCCGTGAGGCGTTGTGAAGCGATGAGAATGGAGGAGGAGTGGAACAGGCGTCCAGGAGGGGATGGTCCTTGTGGAAGGCTGACAAGGGAGGGAAAGGGAATATGTGTTTGGTGCTTGCAACTGGTTTGAGGTGGTAGAAATGGTGGTTTACAACCCTTTGGATGTGGATGCTAGTGAGATGAGAAGTGAGGACCAGGGGTCGCTACAGTTTTCATGGAGGGAAGGGAAATGTCGTGGTGACAGGAAATCCTTAGCTGAGTAAAAAGGTGGGCATTTCTGAGGCCAGGTCACCGCACGCGACCCCCCCCCCCCCACCCCCCACCAAGTGAAAGGTGTCATAATCAGAACAGATGTGACAAAGACAAAGAAATTGGGTGAGTAGAATAGAGTCTGTACAGCAAGTAGTGTGCGAGGATGTATTGCCAAGGTAACTGTGGAAGTCAATCGATCTTTCAGTAAACATAGTGTTGGATTTCACAAAGTCTCCTTATGTGGTGTAATGCCAAAGTTTGCATGACAAATGCTCCAGTGAAGGACTTTGGGACCTTTCTACTTTGATCCAGGTGCTATATAAATGGATGTTATCATTGTTAGAACCCAAAGATGGAGTAAAAGGTTGAAGAGCTGTCATTGTGGATGGCCATGTGAATGGGGAGGGGATGTATGGGTCTGGGTAAGATGCTCTTGGAGGATCGGTGCAGACTCGATAGGCCAAATAGCCTCTAGGGATTCTAGACTTTGGTTTGAGAGAAAATGAGCCAGCTACTTTTAAATGGCAATTGAAGTCTCTTGACAAGAAAAGAGCCACGTGAACAGGAATTTACAGCAGAATGTCTAAGTGACTTAGCTGTCCAAGGATAATTACCTGGGCATTATAATCCATCATCTGGAATATGTACCTCATAATGAGACTTTCCAATGTCTTTGGGGACAATATTTCTCAACTAGAAATATTGCTGAAACAAAGACCATCCTCTGAAACTCATTAAGCAAGGATCTATTCTATCCTATTTATTGTAACAAGGTGTGGGGGTTCATGTGGTACAGTGGTCATTCCCTGGCTCTTAGTCAGGAGGCCCAGGTTCAAATCTCCCCCTCTCCGAAGTGTGTCATAACCTCTCTCTGAGCATGTTGATTAGGAAAAAAACAAATTAGGGGTGGCATGGCGGCTCAGTGGTTAACACTGCAGCCTCACAGCACTGGGAACCTGGGTTCAATTCCACTCTTGGGTGACTATCTGTGTGGAGTTTGCACATTCTCCCTGTGCCTGCATGGGTCTCCTCCGGGTGCTCTGGTTTCCTCGCACAGTCTGAAGATGTGCAGGTTAGGTAAATTGGCCATGCTAAATTGCCCTGTCATGTTCAGGGATGTGTAGATTAGGTCAGTTAAAGGGGATGGGTCTGGGTGGGATGGCCTGAGGTTCGGTGTGGACTTGTTGGGCCGAAGGGCCTGTTTCCACACTGTAGCGATTCTATGAAAAATCAAAGGATGACCTGGGGAATGCTGATAATGGACGAATAAAACTCCTCGTGATAAAACTGGATTGTTCACATTGTGGGGCAACAATCAGTGTTTACACATTGAAATTCAATTCCTTTGAGAAGCCATGATTATAATAAGCTCATTGTATAGCTGCAAGGAGCAGTAACTAACATTAACCCCATCCAGTAACATCATGAAGAAGACCTCATTGCAGACCATAGCATCACCACCCTCCCACATTGTTCTGTCTCTGTCGTAAGCCTCGAATATTTCACAGAGATGGGGAATTTAAAAATAACATAAATGTCCAATGCCATTCTTGGAAAAGGACAAGTTGGAGTTTAGGAGGACTGTCTCCAGGAGAACAAAAAGCTCAGCTGCAGCATCCACTGCTCCCTCCAACAAAAGCCTGAGCCAGGAACATCAAGATCAACATCGGAATGTATAATTCTGGACCTAAGAACTAACTTTTATTTTTAACCATCTTCATTCACCCTGTACCCTATTCGCTTATATGCTCCTGTGTATGCATGTCACGCAATGCAGGCAGGATTTTAGCCTTTATAATAAAGGTTAGACTTTACTTCAGGGAGTTTGCAATAGACTAACTCTTTAAGTTTGATTAAGTCAGGAGGTCTGTCTGCCTTGATGCTTCATAGTTTTACATATGGTCAAGCACACATTGAATTGAAAAGCACATCTTTTAAAACGTTCTGTTGTAAAAACCCCAGGGGTGGAAACAGGAATTTATTCACCACCTCTGGACTTGGTTGCAACAAGAAATTACCGTGATGGGACTTGGATACAGGTTGCAAAGTTTTGAATAAGCTCAATTTTAAAATGGGAGGCTGAAACACTGGAATTGCTGAGGCTAGAAGAAAAAAGCTGTCATAGATGCAACAGATAAACTTTTCTGATTCTTTAATTCTTTGCTGCATCAAGAGGATCTGTGGGAGTCAGTTGCCACAGCCTAGAAAGCAGCGCTCAGTTCAGATTTGATTTTTTTTAATTTTAAAAATATACTTTACTCATCAATTTTTATAAGTAAATACATGTAGAAAACAATTTGGTACAGACGTTCCAAAAACCACAGTTGAATTTTGAAATTGCTCATTACAGCTTCAATTTAGTTGCAACAAAAAAGCCATTTTCTAAACATGAAAGGAAACTATTTACATTCTCATTAAGGCTACAAGGGTAACTCACATATAACAGACCTGCAATATATTTTGGCTGAAAGACTTTGGGCAGTGGCCTTTCCCCACTCCACCTTGTCAACAGCTTCCCCAAGCTTTGGTGCATCCCTCAGCACGTAGTCCTGGATCTTAGAATGTGCCAGTCTGAAACACTAAGATCTGATCCATTTATTTTTAATTTCAAAAATATACTTTTACTCATAAAATATTTTTATTAGCAAACATAGTCACTAAAGCAGTTCGGTTCTGTACAGTAGCTTATGAAGAGACAACCAAACTTGGAATTTGACTCTATCCAGCAAACAAACCAAAAGCATTTCTTATTTGTACAAGATTATATTTACACACATCTGAGGCACCAGGAAAAGTCTAATAACTGAACATTTAACTTTTGCACAAAGACCCTAAATGGCGGTCTTTTCCCACGGCGCCTTGGAGGCAGCTGCCCCAAGCTTTAATGTATCCCTCTGCACATAGCCCTGGACCTTGGAACATGCCAGTCTGCAACACTAGGTCAAGGTCAACTCCTTTTTTCTGGAAGACCAACAAGTTTCAGGCAGACCAAAGAGCATCTTTCACCGAGTTGATGGTCTTCCAGGCGTAGTCAATGTTCATCTAACTTATGTCCCGGGGAACAGACCATAGAGCACAGGGTCCTGCATCACAGAGCTGCTCGGGACAAACCTCAAGAAAAAACATTGCATTGGATACATGTGTCCACCAGAGAGAGGTGCAGTTTATTTGGAGATAACAGCAACAGCAAGGCCAACAACAACTAGATTCCCCAAAATATGAGGGTGACTGTCAGCTCTATAATCCTGGGGCAAAATTCAAAGGCAAGTCATCGCATTAGGCTTCAGGATTTTGTAAGTCATACGTTGACAACTTCTCCTTGTGAGACATTCATAAATGGTGGATGTTGTTTATGTGTCTCTTAAATTTGGTTTAATTGCCTTTACAAAACAAAGACAACATATAAAATGTGTTCATTAGTTGAATCCTTGATAATTTCAGCATATACATCATTACATATACAATGCTTTATCACTTACAGCCAATTCCTGTAGACAGAAAGCCAATTACTTTCTACAATAGTGCTAGGTGTAACCATGTGCTTCCTGACAGTATGTTAGATTAAAACTGCACAGCACACAAGGAGGCGATTTGGTCCATTGTGCCTGTGGAAGAATTGTTCAATTAATTGCACATCACATGCTCCTTCCCTTTCAATTTTCTCCTTTTGAAGAACTTATCCAGTTCCTTTTTGAAGATTGCTATTGAATCTGCTTCCATTACCTTTTCAGAAAGTACATTCCATGCCTTAAAGTTGGGCAAGTGAAGGATCACATTGGGAGCAATATTTGTGTAGCCACTAACTCCCATTGTGTCTGAATGTACAACAGTTCCTCCAGTGTGGCCAGGTGATTGTTGGGGAAACTGTACATCCATTTCAGTTACTAACATCAGCAGAGGATAAGGAGAAAACTGGGCAAAGAAAAATGACATCCTTGGATGTGCAGCACATACACATTGAACTTCTGCATCTTACATGTCAACACACCTCCAAGTGAAATATCACATCAGATCAGCAAGTGAAAACTATCCTGCCAGGCAATTTCATCAGACAAGACTATGTACTGAGGCCAATGTTTACAACCAACAAGTGATAAGCATTGTCCACATTGGTCATATCAACTTTACAAGCTTCTTGGAGGCAATCCTACAACTGTTCCAGTTTAAAAATGTTGAAAGGACTCAAATGTTTACTGCATAAACATTGATGAGTGTCAGTTTCCAACATTCTATGTCTATAATTGACTAAGTTGGCCAGTAGCACGTGCTTCCTGAAAACAGCAGCTTGCATACAAACATAAAAAAAGGGTTGCATCACTATTAGGGAATCAAGCGTAGAAAAATATACAGCAAAATTAGAAAATTTGAATTATTAAAAGCAGGTAGGTTGCTGTGACATGATAATTCAAATTGAAAAGACTTCACTCTTACCAATAGCAATACTTCCCTTTAAATATTTTATGTCCCTCCCATCTAGAGCCAGTGTATTCCTAAAAGGAATATGCATCGTCCCGCTAGGATAAAGTGATCAGCAGACAGTTGACCAAAGTTGGGCAGAAATGGAAATGCATGATTAATTTGGTGGATTAACTTCATTCATGGAGTGTACAATATCAGCAGGCTAGAGGGGCTGACCCTGGATATATGCTACAAATAGAATGAAGTCTTCTTATAATAACAATTTTAGCACAGGAAAACGCTGAATGAAGTGGGCCTGATCTTATCAAAGTTTTAAGTTCATTGAGGTAGTGATTAATGAGTCAGTTGCCTCCAATGGTTAAATGCATGCCATTGCTTCAACTTCCATTAACTTATCTGGAGATATAAAATCTAAGTCCCAAAGGCAGAAAACTTGCAAAGCTGGGTGGAAACATGCAGACTTGTTGTATTCCTGTGGTGGTTTTGGTCAGCATTATGAAAGTGAACTGGATGATTACCAGGTTCACTGACACAAACATTCGTAAGAACAAAAGAAGAAAAGAAAATGACACAGAGGGAACAGGCGCAAAACAAAGATAGGGAAGAATGAGAGAAAAAAGGCTGACAACTGTTAAGGATAAAATAGAGGGCAAGAGAAAAGAGGAAGACAGTGGGAGAGGGGGAAGACAAACAAAAGTAAAATTAAGCAAAAAAAAGGAGAAGATAGTAAACGAGAACTGACATGAATGTTGGAACAAAAAGGAGTATTAAAAACAAAGAAACGCAGCAAAACAGCATTGCATGGAAAACAGCAAGGGGGTGGAAAAGAAATAGTGACCAAATGTCACGGAAAGCTGAGAATGAAGCAGGTCTAGCAGCCAGGCTGGAAGGGAATGAGTTGCTGAGTCCCATAACATTAATAGAAACACACACCAGGAAAAATAGGAACATTGCATAACTGATGCATAGGAAAGTATGTGTAGAGAGAGATCCAGGGCGAAGCACAGCCAGAAATCACAGGGGGCAGGGGAAAAAGTGGTCAGGGAAAATGTTTTGTTGTCAAACAGCCTCGTTTTATACTCATCCCAACATTCAATAATTACACAAGAATAACAAAACAGCTGAGAAAAATTACTGCAGAACCATGGGTCAGTGAACAGCAGTCAGAAGTTGGAGAAGGAAAAACAAATCTGTTTGTAAAATTAGACTGAGACGTTTTCAGCGGCAGTATAATACCGTAATTCAATCTATGAATACTCAAAGAAACCAGCAGAAGTAAAAAGACTCAACCAATTCTCAACCAAAAGACTCAACCACACATTCATAATTGAAGTACTTTGATGTGATCTGTTGAAGGCACATTGGCAAGACCAGAAACAAATATTTGAGGAAAAGGGTGAGGAAATAGATGGAATATGCCAGTGATATAGGCGGTGAAGAATATTCCATTTAACTAGGTTTTTGTGACATAATAAATTTGTTCAAGCACAGGATTATTAATAAAGTTTCAATGCAATGCCTATTACAGTGGTATATAGAATTACTGTAAAAGCCCAATCATCCCAACTAGTGTGTGTTGCTGTTTATATTATTCATCACATCTGCCTCCCATCCAAATTTATCTCACCATATCCTTTCATTCTTTTGTCCTTCATGCACTTGCAAGATGGCTCACGTGACTTGCATCCCACAATTGTCTATGAGCCTCACCTAATAGGCTATTCCAATCTTATTACTTCACCTCCAGTAATGTTGATTCATTTACCACTATATCTCTGCCAGGCAGATGAAGGCAAAGCACAAATATTATTTCATTTGTCCTGTATTCCCCTGGGATTGGTGCTTCAGCACAAGACCAATGGCTGTCTGTGGTCCAGGGCTGAAGTCAACAGCTCCTATGTCAATTAGTCACCACCGGAGCCTGTTGCAAACTTCTGATGAGCTCCTAGAATCCCTACAGAGTGGAACGGGCCCTTCGGCCAAACAAGTCCACACCTACCCATCCCCCTATTATCCACCAAATCTTGACATCCCTGAACACTATGGGTAATTTAGCATGGCCAATCCACCTAGCCTGCACATCTTTGGAGTGTGGGAGGAAACCCATGCAGTCACAGGGAGAATGTGCAAGCTCCACACAGACAGTCACCCAAGGGTGGATTCGAACCTGGGTCCCTGGTGCTGTGATTCAGCAGTGCTAACCACTGAGCCACCGTGCCACTCTCTGGATTCTGTTGGATTGTCATCCTTTACAAAAAGTTAGCAAGAAACTAACTGTCCTTTAATGCATATTTGAAGAAGGTTGGTTCACTGTGAGATGATCATCTTTGGAATCTCCAACTCAGTGGCATAATTGGAGGGAGAAATTAATCTTAGGTACAAGGAGACAGAAGATAGCATTTCATCTACTATACATTATATGCTCCACTTATTGACTTCAATGGAATTCGTTCTTGGACAAAAGACATGAAACACCCTGTCCTTTGTACAACTACTCAAGACACACTTTTATCCTGATTGTATTTGCCTCAGGATCACTACATCTCATGATGCAAACCAATGCCCTGAGTGAAAAATGATTAAAACTTCTCAAAAGAAAAAAAAAGGAAACCTTACCTTCATAAAGCAGCTTCTACTTCCTCAAGGTTTCTCAAAGCATTTTAGAGCTAAGAAGTACTTCTGAGTACTTCTGTCACTGCTGTAATGTAGGAAAATATATTTAATAAAAGAAAGTCTTGAAACAATTTAGTGTTTTTCCAACCACCGGGTATCTTAAACCACTTTACAGACAATTGCAATGTAAGCATGCTTGTATCAATGGAAATATGTCAGCCATTTCTTTGTGCACAGCAAGCTCCACAAATGGCAATATGCTAATACCCAGATATTCTGCTTTCATGTTGTAGATTGAGGGATAAGTATTGGCCCAGACACCAGGGTGAACTCCCTGGCTTTTCCTCAAAATAATGCAATAGGATCTTTTATATTCAACAGTGTAGGCCAGAGCTTTCCAAGCCTTTTCCTCATGTGACAACATTTTGGCAGCGGAGTGGGCAGCGTCCAAACTCCTGTGCCCGGGCTTGTCCTCTTTGTTTGCTCTTTCTTCTTTTTTTTCCTTCTTTCCCCTTCTTCTTTTCTCGGTTTGTTTTAGTTCCCACTCAAACTTACCAGATAAGGAGAGCTCTTCGGTAGGAAGGTGGCTTCGATTCAGGAGCAGTGGTGCTGTCTTCAGAGGCAGCAGGCTACAGGGTTGTCCAGCCCGTGAAGCCTGGCATGGGACGCGCGCTTTGGCATGGAGTGGGCCCCTGGCGGTGCCATGGCATGGGCTGGTGTAGCCCAGAGTGGGGAATCTGGTGGCAGTATGGCATGGGCTGGTGCAGCCCAGAGTGGGGAATCTGGTGGCAGCGTGGCATGGGCTGGTGAAGGCTGGAGCGGGATTGTAGTAGCAGAGAAGGAAAAGTTAGACTCTCTTTAAGTTATCTTCCTTTGCCGTTTATTTTATTTAATGTTAACATGAATGGTACGCACTCTTCATGGGATTTTATTCTGAATACATGTGACAATAAATGATTCAAATTTCAACGTTTGAAATCCATCACTCCACCTCGGTGAGCAAAATGGTGGGGGTGGGGGTGGGGGTAGGTATGGGGGGTGGGGTGGGTGCAGGAGACAACACATTAAGGCAAGGAAACTGAAGTGGAAATCACCATTGGTTCTTCTCTCATTGGAGAGACAGACAGATTGACCGCCAGTGAATTTAACCTGAAGTTCATCGGAAAGCGGATCAGCCATTGCTGCTTTGGAGCTTGAGACCTCTAAATGTTATCACATGATCCCATTTTGGGGTCCTGACTCCAACTTTGGGAAGTCCCGGTGCCAAACGCTTGCCCTGGGTTTAAAGACTCAAGGCTGACACTTTGGTGCAGCACTGGCCATGTTTGGAGGTTATTGGAAATGCTGTCCTACAGATGAAATGTTCAATGAAACGTCCCATCTATCCACACAGGTCAATGTGAATGATATGATTTTGATGAACAGCAGGGTTGTCATCCCCAGGCCACTATTTATCCATCAAACAGCATCACTGTAAGGTTTAATTTAGATCGCAGTACAGAATGAAAATGAAACTAAAGTGCATCTTGACTTAAATGGCACTCATGGATGTAATATCATGGATAAGGCAACAAGTTGCTAAAACTCCTTCATGTCCTATAAGTAAAGCAATCCACTTTTATCAAACCAGATCACATGGGATTGATGTAGGAGCGAAGTTCACATTCGCAGCCTGTTGCTCATGACAAGATTCCACGAAACAAAGTTAAGAAATATTACATTAGCATACAAGATATATTGGATTGGGGAAAAAAAAGTGCAGCTGTTCTTCACAAACCAGTCCAAGGGACTGACAAACTTACTCGCTGGTCTCAGTCAATTGGAATATTTCAAGACAACTATACAAGGTCATGCACCCAAAATGGAAAGAAAAAGCTGCCTCTTTATTTGCGCAGCCGAGATGATGTGTTTTTGAGAAAACAGCAGTCCAAGAGACGCACAGAATAAAGAATTGTCCTCATCAGGCACTGAACCTTCAACCAAACAAACTAGAGCTATCACAATGCCAAGCGAGTTAAATATTTTATTCCATCCAGCTGCATATTCGTGGACTACTCAACACTCCTTGCCACCGTATCTGAAGCCCCTGTGGAATTAATTTAACATATTTTCTTAGCTGCTTAGCACAACTACGGTTAAGAGTAGCAAAACTTTTAGACAGATTGTACAAACTATAATCAGATTAGTCCCAGATTCTGGCCTTATTTTGTATTCATTCTTAGGTATTTATTCCTTTATAGTGCTTATTTTAAAAAATGACTGATTGAAATGTAATCTCAAGGAAAGTTCTTACCTCTGATTTATTGGAGCACAAAAAGTGAAGCGTTAAGTCAATATCCTGAACGTGTGACCCCTAAGTAACATTGGCTTTAGGTTTCTGATGAAACAATGGAGACCATTGTCCTCACAGTCACTGACTGAATTCCCTGAGATCTATTGATGTGCTGACATGTAGCTCTGGTATGTCACTGCATCCTGGCACCAATGGTCCTGGTCACAAATTGCAAAACTGAAACTATTCTTCTTTAATAAAAGTCTGGTTGCAGCTAGCTGTGAATTGTTACTGAAATGGGGCTTTGATTCAAGCACCTAGCATCGGTAGTAGTTGGAAAAAGCTTCACAGAGTTAAATTGCCTCATCCAAAAAAAGTTCAATTTTGTCATTAATTCTTGCATTCTAAAACAGTTCATAATTCGTAGCATTTGTACATTTGATTCTTAGTTCCCCTGGCCCCACTGGCACCAATATACATTTCCTGGATGGTTTAATGAATCATCTAACCAAATTCTTATCTATTAGTTCGTGGAATTTAAGCAATGTTGGCAAGGCCATCCCTAATTGTCCATCACCATTCGCATTTGCGCAGCTATCGGTGAGCCACGTGCAATCAGGTTGGCTCGCTAAGGCCATCTAGAAGTTAGTTTTGAGTCAATCGTGTTGCTGTGACTTCTTTCTAGAGTCACATAAGTCACATCAGGTAAGAAATGATTTAATGGAGTGTGACTTATGTATAGAGATAGAACTTCCTCAAAACTACACTTTTCTGCTTAAATTGGAGAATTTCCTAATCCATTCCAGACTACGGCGACACTTATGCTACAACGTTTTACTATGGGGCTCAGCAGGTGTGTATTATACTGATAAAGTTCAAGTCATAGGATTATAGGAGAGAATTTCATTATTGTCATCGTGTGTGTGCGGAGGTGTTTGTGGTCTTCGTGTTGTCCCCAACCTGTGTAGTATTTTATTGGAGTGGGTGTTGATCAGGTGGGGGTGGGGTGTGGGGGTGGGACCCAGGGTCTAAGGCAGTTGTCATGCCTTCACTGTAATTGAGGCCCTCAGGAGTGGTCTGTGACCACTGAGGGGGTCAATTCCTATGCAACCTGACAGCACCCTGCCCCCCTCCCCTCCCCACTTTCCCAACTCGAACACCCTTCCCCTAAAGTCTGTAACCATCTCCGACAAATGCCCACCCCTTTAGGGCCAAGCTCTCCCTCTCCTCCAGATCTTTTCAACTCAACAAACCCAACCATCCCAGGGTCCTTCCAAACCCAGCCACAAGACCCTAATCTCTCTGAGAAGGAGGAGAGAGTAGGAGGAGGAGGAGGGGTTGAGTGTCTACCTGTAGACCTAGTAGCGGCCGCTGATCCTGGTGGCACTGTTGGGCAGTCAATCTCTGAGACAAGACTTCCTCCCAAATGAGAGGTAGATATTCCACCCCCTCCTCCCAGGGCTTCACTGAGTATTAAATGTTCATAGATTGCCGACATCAGTTGGGATGCATTCCCCACTGTCTTATCTTGCTATCCCAAAACTACTTCCCCTAGGGAGTGGAGGAGGTCACTTCAGCCCATCAATCTCAATTAACCACTCATTAAACTCATGTCTTTTCCCATATTCCTTAATATCTTTTTTCCAGCAAAGGTTTTGCAATCACAGATTTAACATGAAGAGTTGATCTAGCATCAATTGCCACTTGCACAAGGGAATTCTGAATTTCTTCCTCCGTCTGTATGAGAAAGTGTGAATGGTGTAACTGTAATTTTTTGACTCTGCCTCCAAGTCAGAGCCAGCAGAAAATTTCCCCTGTCCATTTCCTTGAATATCTCACTCAAATCATTCGTTTAACCTCCTGACTTCTAAGGAAAACAACTTTGATTTTAAAAGATTATCCTCAAAGTTTAAACCTCAGAGTCCAGGTGTCGTTCTAATGAATCTAGCACTGCACTCCCTCCAGGTCATTATATCCTTCCTGAGGTGTTTTGCCCAGAACTGCTCACATGACTCCAGCTTACTGAAAAAAAAACTTTCATGGGGTACCTATGCCTTAGGCTTGAGTTAAATCTGTGTGGTCAAATTCCACCCTAAGTCCATTTACAAGTTTGCTGATGACAGCACCATTGTAGGTTGGATCTCAAACAATGACGAGACAGAGTACAGGAAAGAGATTGAATGATTAGCGGCATGGTGTAAAGACAATAAGCTCTCCCACAACATCAACAAAATGAAGGAGCTGGTCATTGACTTCAGGAAGCGAAATGGAGGGCAAGCCCCTCTCTGTATCAATGTTGCTGAGGTCGAGACGGTCAGGTGCATCAAGTTCCTACGAGTGACCATCACCAACAATTTGTCCTGGCTCACCCACATGGATGTGACGATCATGAAAGCACAATGTCTCTAAGTCCTCAGGAGGCCAAGGAAATTCAGCATGTCCACAAGGACTCTTTACCAATTTTTATAGATGCGCCATAGAAAGCATTCTATCTGGATGCTTCACAGCATGGTTTGGGAACTGTTCTTCCCAAGACTGCCAAAAATTACAGAGTCGCGAACTCAGCCCAGTCCATCAAACAAACCAGCCTTCCATCCATTGACTCTATACTTTCTCAGGAAAGCAACCAACATAATCAAAGGCTCCTCCCAGCCTTGTTATACTCTCTCACCCTCTTCCATTGCGCAGAAGATATAAAAGTTTGTATACGCATTTGAATAGATGGCTTCCTCCTTGCCATTATTAGCCTTCTGAATGGGCCTCTTAAATTTTAAATTTAATGTTGATATCGGTTTCTGTGCGCCTTCTCTGCAGCCATAACATTGTATTCCCTGCTCTGTTCTATTATGGATGTTGCTGGGTATGGAAGGTTTGAGTTATAAAGAAAGGCTGCATAGGCCGGGACTTTTTTCACTGGACCATAGGAGGTTGAGAGATGACCGTATAGAAGTTTACAAAATCATGAAGGGTATAGATAGGGTTAATGGTAGTTACCATTTACCTAGGATGGGGGATTTCAAGACGAGGGGGCACATTTTTAAGGTGAGAGAGGGGCAACTTTTATTCACAGCGGGTGGTTTGCGTGTGGAATGAACTTCCCGAGGAAGGGTGGATGTGGGTACAGTTACAATGTTTAAAAGACATTTGGATAAGTACATGAACAGGGAAGGTTTGGAAGGTTATGGGCCTAGAGCAGGCAAGTGGGACTAGTTTAGTTTGGGATTATGTTCGGCATGGACTGGTTGGACTGAAGGGTCTGTTTCCATGCTGTATGACTCTATGACTATGATTCTATGCTTCACATCTAGAACTTATATGAACACCAAATCCCCAAATATTGAAATGTTCAAGGATAATAGTAAAAACTTTATTTATTCCTACTGCAATAGCCTTACGTGACTACTTTAAGAAATTGACATTTAATTTGTAATATACTTTTTAAAAAATCTCAAAAACAAAACGCAGTGCAACTTATGCTCACACCAAGAGTTGCCAAGTTAAATTGGAAAGAATGTCCTGACCTGTGGCCTTATTATTTATTCTATGTGGAAGTTGCTGATTTATTTAGAAATTTTACAATTCTGATGTGCCTTGTTTTAGTCAGTAGTTAGTCAATGTTAACTGGTCAGGGAATATTAGTTGCTGTAGATTTTATTTAAATTGATGGGAAAGTCATGGTCTTTCTCCAGCTAAAAAAAGATAGCACAATCTGTGATAGCGAGTTCACAGAATTAAATAGAGAGAATAATCAGTGCTGTATTCTTGCCATATGTCTTACTACATCCTGATGTCCACATTTTTGTTTCGCTTGCCAAGCCAACCAATGAGATTAATGGCCACCCTTATGGCATCCAGCAGCTACCCTGAGAGTGGGAAAGCTGTTGTTTTTCAATGTTATCGAGATGATTTTCGGATTTCCCACACCAAGTTTAGACGGAAAGCTCTGCACCGTGTGTCTTAGGCTTTTCTTCATCAAGCATCTATCTCTTCTCTTCATAAAAACTGAAAGAGTTCTGAGGAAGGGTCGCTGGATCCGAAACGTTAACTCTGATTTTCCTTCACAAGTCCTGCCAGACCCGCTGAGCTTTTCCAGCAACTTGTTTTTCTTCGTATGATTACACTGCTACAATTTCGGGATATGTGAATGTAACTCTTATAGCAAGTTAATCTACAAAAGACCCTTCGGTCCATCATACCCATGCCAGCACATTCAAAGACTATCTAATTAATCCTGACCCTATATGATTATCCTTGTCCCCGCAGATTTATTTTACAGTATATATGCAACTTCTTTCCAAAAGCTATTAATAAGTTGACTTTTGCCATTCTCTCTTGTTGTGAGTTCTGTACTGTGACAATAATGTAACCAATATGTGACTCCATGCAATGTTTTCTTCACCACATTGCAGTGGGTCCAGCTTGGGATTCCGACAGGGGTGGGGGGAGAGTGAGGGGGAATCGGTTCCTCAAGCCCAGAGCCATGAAATGGCGCACTTTGTCTTAAATTCTCTATTTTTCTTTGTTATGTTATGGCAAAAGCATTGTTATTCTGATCTTTTTATTTCTTTACTTTTTTGACTGATTACTATGATTTTGCATGTTTGAATTTCTGTAATGCTGGATTTTTCAATTCTTTATTTCTTCTAATTCTTTTTCCTAAGAATCCTAGGTACCTTTGTACCATAATGGTGCTGTAATTCGCAACTTGTAAACTTCCCGCTGTACTCAGGTAAGTACATGTGACAAGAAAGCTAATTCAATTCAATATGTGAACTTAAATTCTAATTAAGTAATTTAGACCATAATTACTTGATCATCTCTTGGAAAATAGATCATAAGATAGACGAGCAGGGATCCCACTTCTATACTTCATCAAATACAGACCCGAGTCCTCATATGGTTCATTCCCCAGGATTATTCTTGTAAACCTCCACTGGATGCGCTCCAGTGCCAGCACATCCTTCCTTAGATGTGGGGTCCAAAACTGCTCACAATATTCCAAGTGTGATCTGATTAAACCCTTATACAGCCTCAGCAGCACACTTCTGTATATTCTTTTTATATTTTAGACCTCTCAAAATGAATGCTGACATTGCCTTTGCCTTCCTAACCGCCAACTGAACCTGCATGTTAATTGTAAGAGAATCCTGAACTAGGACTCCCAAATCATTTTATGCGTCAGATTTTAGCCATGCTGACTCAACTCTATTTTACCATGCACTCCCAACTACTCCGCAATCTCATCTTTAATAATGGACTCTAAAATATTACCAATGACTGAGCTCAGGCTTAGCGGACTACAGGTTCCCTCCCTTCTTAAAGAAGAATGTTACATTAGACAAAACTGAAAGAACTGCAGATGCTGTAAGTCAGAAACAAAAACAGAAATTGCTGGAAAAGCTCAGCATGTCAGGCAGCATCTGTGAAGAGAAATCAGAGTTAACGTTTCGGGTCCAGTGACCCTTCCTCAGAACATTAGACCTTTTCCAGTCCACTGGTAGTTTCTCTGACTCCAGTGATATCTGAACGATCATCACCAATGCCTCTACAATCTCGTCAGCTATCTCCTTCCGAACTCCGGTGTGTAGACCTTCCGATTCAGGTGATTTATGCACTTTGAGACCTTTCAGCTTCACCAGTACTTTCTATTTTACTGATGGACACTACATTCACCTCTGCACCCTGACTCTCTTAAAGTTCTGGTATGATACTGGTGTCTTCCACTGTGAAAAATGATGCAATGCACCTATTCAGTTCCTCCGTCATTTCTTTGTTCCCTATTACTGATTCTTCAGTATTACTTTCTAGCAGTCCAATGTCCACTTTTGCCTCTCTCTTACATTTTAGATATCTAAAAATATCTTGAAATCTTCTTTTATATTATTATCTAGCTTACTCATATATTTCGTCTTCTCCCCACTTACTGCTTTTTTAGTTATCCACTGCTGGTTTTTAAAGGCTCCCCAATCCTTTGGATTCCCACTAATTTTCATCACATTGTGTTTTTTTTTTGCTTTTAAACTGTCCCTGACTTCCCTTGCCAGCCATTTCAACTTAATACCCTCTGAATTCTAACATTAGATTCAAATCTGACTTAAATGGTTCAGGTACAAAATGCTCAATGACATTTTTACTTGATAAATCAATATGTCACAACGCAGGAACAGGCCCTTCACTCCACCAAGTCTGCGCTGATTCCTAGTCCCTATTTAAACCTGCTACTTATTGCAGTTTCTATCCCCCTGTTTGCCTTCCGTTCATGTGTCTATCAGGATACGCCTTAAATGTTACTAACGTACCTGCTTCCACCACCTCGACTGGCAGTGCATTCCAGTCACCCACCATCCTCAGTGTGACAAATTTTCCCTGCACTTCTCCCTTAAACGTTCCCCCTCTCACCTTGATCCTGTGCCCTCTTGTAGTTGACCTTTCCACCCTGGGAAAAAGCCTCTGACAACCACCCTATCTATGTCTCTAATAATTTTGTAGACCTCTATCAGGCCACTGCTTAGCCTCTGTCTTTCCTGTGAAAACAATCTGAGGTTATCCACCCTCTCCTTCTAACTAAAACCCTCTAGACAGACAACATCCTCATAAACCTTCTCTGCACCCTCTCCAAAGCATCCAAGTCCTTCTAATAGTGTGGCAACCAGACCAAATACGGTCTGACCAAACCCTTATACAGCCCCAGCAGTGCATTCCTTGTATTCTAGGCACGGAATATTCCAAATGTGGCCTAACTTTGTGGAGCTGTAACACAACTTGCCACCTTTTAAATTCAATGCCCTGGTCGATGAAGGCAAACGCACTGTATGAGATTAATGAAAAGTTATGAACCTAATATAGTGTTCTGTAATGTTGAGACCAGAAGCTGTAGCTTTCTGTTATTAACTTACATTCTTCTCAATGTTAATTGCATTGGTTTATCGTTGATTTCGTTATAAGTGCTCGAACTTCAGAATATTCTCTGCTGGAAACTTATTTTTAAAAAAAACTGAGTCTATAAAGGTTGTGCATTTTGAATGGTGTGTGTTTAACAAATGTGAGTGGGAGATTACAGTCTCACTGCTCTTTTATTTTTGACCAACAAATGAACTGAACTGGAATTAAAATGTAATCAAAGTTGCTGGAAAAGCTCAACAGGTCTGGCAGCATCTGTGAAAGAAACAACAGAGTTAATGTTTCGGGTCCGGTGACCCTTCCTCAGAACTGGTTCTCGTCAACTGGTCAACGGACCCGAAACGTTAACTGTTTTTTTCCTTCAAAGATACTGTCAGACCTGCTAAACTTTTCCAGCAGCTTTGTTTTTGTTCCTGATTTACAGCATCCGCAGGCCTTTTGGTTTTTAAAACGTAATCAAGTTTGATGAGGAGACTTTAGCAATCTTCACATGAAGAGGCTTTGACTGCTATAAAAACAGGTTATTGAACACATCTCCATACACAACTTTTTTTCAGGCTCTCTCTAAGGCAAGTGAAGGTCAAAATGGAGATTAATGGGTTTCCTAAAATGCTTACAAAAGACTAAACTGACTGAAGTAGTACAGGAATAGCCACAAATTACTTGTAGATTGCACAGAAGGGCTTGAATAAAAATATAAATGATAATTCAAACTTCTATATGTTGCATGTGGCCTTCCAGCAGATCCTTAGCCATAGCCCTTAAACTCCATTTTAAAATGTCTGGAACTATAAACCATGAAGATAAGAAACAGGAGCAGGTGTGGACTATTCAGGCCTTGGAGGCGGTGTATGATTCAGTATGATCTTCTTCTTCAACTGCACCAAGAAGATTGTTTTTTTGGTGACAATGGCTGGAGTTACACCAACACATGGGGGCCCCAGGCAGTGGTGATGGTGGGATGTTTGGGAAGAGTGGAGGCATGGAGGTGGGGACAAAGCGGGAGGGAGGGTAAAGGGGATAATAGGAGTGGAGGTGTAAATGCCATGTAGTTATATCTACATCATCACACCACTGAGTATGATTTTTTGTTCTATCAGGTCCCCCAAGAAACAAACTGTAGTGATTGGAACCAGATGGATCTCATTATCTATGAGATCCTTGATTGGGGTTGTTAACCTGGAAACCCCGGCTGACCACTATAAACAGTGGATTCAGAATCTCTGCACTTCAGGGACTGACTCCGAGCTGGCTGGTCACAGCCAGTGTACTGTACACAAATAAATAAAGGGTGACGTGGTGATGGGATGCTGGCTTCTGTGTAGTTATTTCACAAACCATAGCCTCATTTAAGCATCACAGCACATTTAAATTGGGCTATAAATGATTTTCCTCATACTTAGTGCAGAACTGAGGTGGGCACTCTCTCTCCCCATTCTGAATGGGTCTGAGGAAAACTATAATGATGAAAGAAGTTGTTGTGTGCACTACTAGCTGTATCTTTTAAGTGTATAGTTTTTTTAAAGAGATTTACATAGTCGAGGAGATGAGAAGGGAGCCACCTTTAGGTCTAGCATGAGGAATCTTGCAGAGTAATGAAGATGTCATTCATCATATTCTCTACAACAATTTGCCAGTTTTAAGAATGGGCTCTGCATTACTGTACACGGTGCTGACCAGGCATAGCCTTACCTCTGCCTCCCGTCTTACTCTGCCACCAACTTCTCATGACATCATCACAATGGGTGGTGCTTATCATACTCAATCAAATATTAACTCTTTTAAGCCCTTCCAAACCGATATACATGGAAATTAGGAGCAGGAGGAGGCCATGTGAGTTTCAAGCTTATTCTTGCCATTCACCATGATACCATAGAAAAGATATTATTAAACTAAAAAGAATGCAGAAAAGATTTACTAGGATGCTACCTGGACTGGAAGGTTTGGGTTATAAAGAAAGGCTGGATAGGCTGGGACTTTTCTCCCTGGAGTGTAGGAGACCGAGGGGTGACATTATAGAGATCTATAAAATCATGAGAGGCATAGATAAGGTTGATAGCCAACAGCTTTTCTCCATGGTAGGAGAGTCTAAAACTGGGATAACATAAGTTGAGGGGGAGAAGTACAAAAGGGTTCAGAGGGGCAATTTTTCACACAGAGGGTGGTAACTATCTGAAAGAGGCTGCCAGAGATAGTGGTGGAGGTAAGTACAATTTCATCATTTAAGAAACATTTAGATAAGTACAAAGATGGGATAGGTAGAACATAGAACATAGAACTGTACAGCACAGTAATGGGCCCTTCGGCCCACAATGTTGTGCTGATCATTATGCCAAATGAAACTATTCCCTTCTGCCTGCCACTGATCCATATCCCTCCATTCCTAGCACATTCGTGTGTGTGTCTAAAAGTCCCTTAAATGCTCCTATCGTATCTGCCTCCACCACCACCCCTGACAGTGCGTTCCAGACTCTGACCACTCTCTGTGTAAAAAATCTGCCCCTCATCTCTCCTTTAAACTTTCCCCCTCTCATCTTAAATGCATGCCCCACTAGTATTAGACATTTCAACTCTGTAAAAATGATTTTGAACGTCAACCCTATCTATGCCTCTCATGATTTTATAGACTTCTACCAAGTCTCCCCTCAGTCTGTTCCGCTCCAGAGAAAATAACCCGAGTTTTTCTAGCCTCTCCTTTTAGCTCATATCCTGTAATCCAGGCAGCATCCTGGTAAAAGAGATAACAAGGTGTAGAGCTAGATGAACACAGCAGGCCAAGCAGTATCAGAGGAGCAGGAAAAGCTGACGTTTTGGGTCTGGACCCTCCTCAGAAAGGGCATCCTGGTAAACCTCCTCTGCACCTTCTCCAAAGCTTCCACGTCCGTCCTGTAATGCGGCGACCAGAATTGGAAGCAATCCTCCAAATGTGGCCTCACCAAAGAGGGATGTGGACCAAACACAGGTAAATGGAACTAGTTTAACGGTGAAACCTGGGCAGCATTGACAACTTAGGCCAAAGGGCCTGTTTCCATGCTGTAAACCTCTATGACTCTATGATCGTGGCTGATCCTCTATCTCAATATAATATTCCTACTTTCCACCCATACGCCTTGCTGCCTTTAAAATCTAAAAATGTATCTATTTCTGTTTTATGAATATATTCAGCAACTTGGCATCCACAGCCTTCTGTGGTAGAGAATTCCACAGTTTCACTACCCTTTGAGTGAAGGCTTCCTTTTATTTCTGCTGTCAGTTTTTAAAAAAAAAATTCTTGCTTGGTAACAAAGATGGTGCAGGAGAATGGCGACTTTGTACAGTTTTCATGATACCGTGTATTCCTATACTTGAGTACACGTGACAAGAAAATCTAATTCTAATCCTAATTCCTAAATATACAACAAAATACAGGTCATGGATTCCCATTTTCGCTCTTTTTACAGTTTGGAATGGCTTCAGATTATCCTTATATTTTGCCGATTATAAAAAACGTTGTTCATTTTGTTTGTCATTCATTTTCAGATGCTTTTGCTGACAGCACACGTATAAGCTGTGATCCCAGTTGATTTTAAGAATGGACAAAACAGTTTCCAGAGTGAAGTTTGTCTAAATAGACCTTCACTTTTTTAACTGTGGAGGTCAAGTGCTGAGCACTTTCCCAAGAATCTGCCAATATACTTTTAACACAAAGAACAAAACAGTTATTAAAGACAAAACAAATGTGAACTATATTACACCAACCAAAATAAATTGGCAAGATTTCATTTCAAATCCTAGAAAAGGGACCAATCACACAGTGTTCATTTTATTTCAGTAATATCCTCATAAATACCAAAATTCCAGTGAAAGTTTACCACTATCATTATAACGCGGCAGCTTGTTTAGGCTGACATCTCTGTAACTGGTTTCGTTCTGGGAAATTTCTGAGTTTTCTTTTCAGCTGTCATCCTTCTCTGATGCACTGACAACAAATTGCAAACTCACTAATACTTTAGCTTCAGAGTAAACACATGAATTCCCTGAACTCAGTTCTGGCAACCTTGCAGGATTTCATAGTGGAGACTTTATCACTCCCGCCTCCATTCTCTGACACACACATGCTGATTGACTCCCTTATGGATTTTTCTGTGTTTTTGAGAGTTCCGGGATCCCTGTCACACAGCAACAGCACAGTTTTGTTTCTGATGCCTTTTGTTTAAATGCACTGAACTACTAACACCCATCTCTTCACTTCAAGTTTGCAAAATATTGTTAAAAACGTGTGCAAACCATCAGAGCTCCAGACATCTCACTGCCAGGTTCACAAGAACAACTCTAAAAATAAAACTGATATTTCATTTCTGAACACACAAAATGGACAATATAAATCAAATTAAAAGTTATACATTAGTCCTAACACTTCATTGTCTGTTTACTCATATAAAAGTGAAACTTGGTGCAAATAGCTTCTGCAGAAAGCACAGTAAAACTTTACTTACTCTTCCTTTTTTAGCTAAAACAGTGTTTCATGTGTGCGATGGGTATCAAAGTGAATAATTATAGAGCAGCTGATGTATTAAGCCAAAATTAATGACAAATTGTGTTGCAGCATTTGGAAGATGTTGCGTTTGAAGTGGTATTAGGTTCAAAAATGCCTAAAAGAGAGATCAGTGGGTGTCAAGCATGTTTACACCACCATCATATCCCCATCTGTATCGACCAGACATGAAACTGGGAATTATCTTCATAAATCTTGAATGAATATTGAACCAATTAAAGATGTGTGCCATCAACAGCAAAGCTACCTGCAGGCATGTTTCATATAATCAGCACTGCCAGTCATTATCAAGGTGTCCTGTTCACTTGGGTGGGTATGAATTAATGAGATTTAAGGCATGGGCAGCAAAATATTGGATGGTTTCTAGTTTACGGAGCATAGATTGTACAGCACCGGCCAGGAGGGCTAGTTAAACCAGACAGATTGGCCTTCCTCCAACATACTTTGTGGGACATGGTCATACATCATCCAAACAGACATATAAAAACACAGAAACTAAGAGCGTATGAAGCCATTTGGGTCTTAGAATCTGCTTCATCATTTAACATGATCATGGTTGATCATCTATCTCAATGCCACATTCCCACTTTCGCACCATTAATCTTGATGATTTTATTGAGTAAATAGATACAACAATATGCATGTGAAGCTTTTTTCAAGAAGACGCTGCCAACAGAATGTATACTTGACTGGAATATGAGATTAAGGAGTTAAACAGCCAGGAAATACAATGTTTTAAGACACTAAAGTTTCTTCATCATCACCTCCAACATCTGTTACCTCTACCATCTCAAATGGTAAGGGAATGGTGGCATAACTTAATGGGAAGACTGCACCAGTGCTAGGTCGGGATCCCATTTAATGGCCAATGACTTATTAGTGGACAGAAAACCAGTCAGTATTGGACCAGTCAGCTTCAACAGGACTGAGGTGACTTGGAAATGGAAAATCTACTCACAGAAATAATTGATCAGGCAAGAGTGCTCTGAAAACTCCCACTGCAGACCAGTCAGTTTCCAATTCTCTCAGCTCCTGCCTGGGAATTATCAAATGAGCAGAAACTTGAACCCATATTTTAGTGAGGGCAAAGCAGCTGGATTCATGGAAATCCCCTGCAGATGGATGACCTTGACTGGGATTTATACCGCTTTGTTGGACAAAGTAGCATCTGGGTTCAAAATATCAGTTTCTCTGTAGAGAGGAAGCACTCTTCAAGCAAAATATTGACAAAACAAAACTCTCACAGGTAATTTACATAAAAGAGCACTCATGGGATGTTGGATTTATGTAATAACCATGAAGGCACACAGAATGAATCGATGGGTAAATCTATTTGAATGAAAGTTTTTGCTGAACAATAATCACAGAAACAAAAAAATCTCGGCAATTCCAAAAATCCTAAAAGGTCTGTCAATTACTCCTAAAATCCAATAATTCATTTTGTCCTGGTTTTGCTTCTTTTCTCTAGAGCTTACTATCACCAATCACAGTGCCTGCTCCCTATGTGACTCTCCAGTTGAGCAAAGATAATCAGCACTGACTCCATCCCAACCAAATTTTCCATAACTGTTTCCAAACTGATGATTTTCATCTGTATCACATTAAGAAGGAACACACCACTTTTCTCCCTTCAGTAAACATAGGATAAATTACTGAATAACGTGCAGTGTTTTTATATGTATATTCACAGTTACCAACATAATAAAAGCTTTTAAAACACCAAGTGGCAGAAATACTCGGCAGGGCGTTCAACAAGGTTCCACATTGTAGACTGAGATAAGAGGTACTGCAGATGCTGGAGAATTTGAGATAACAAGGTGTGGAGCTGGATGAACACAGCAGGCCAAGCAGCATCATAGGAGCAGGAAAGCTTGACGTTTCGGGCCTAGACCCTTCATCAGAAATGGGGGAGGGGAAGAGGGTTCTGAAATAAACAGGGAGAGAGGGGGAGGTGGATAGAAGATGGATAGAAGAGAGGATAGGTGGAGAGCAGACAGACAAGTCAAAGAGGTGGGGTGGAGCCAGTAAAGGTCAGTGTAGGTGGGGAGACAGGAAAGAGATAGGTCAGTCCAGGGAGGACGGACAGGTCAGGGGGGCAGGATGAGGTTAGTAGATAGGAGATGGGGGTGCGGCTTGAGGTGGGAGGAGGGGATAGGTGAGAAGAAGAACAGGTTAGGGAGGCGGGGACGAGCTGGGCTGGTTTTGGGATGCGGTTGGGGGAGGGGAGATTTTGAAGCTTGTGAAATCTACATTGATACCATTGGGCTGCAGGGTTCCCAGGCTGAATATGAGTTGCTGTTCCTGCAGCCTTCGGGTGGCATCATTGTGGCATTGCAGGAGGCCCAGGATGGACATGTCGTCTGAGGAATGGGAGGGGGAGTTGAAATGGTTCGCAACTGGGAGGTGCAGTTATTTGTTGCGGTTTGCAAGGTCAAATCACACAAAATCCAAGGAGAGCTAGCCATTTGGATACAAAACTAGTTAGAAGGTAGGAGATAGAAGGTGATGGTGGAGGGTTGTTTTTCGGTCTGGTGGCCAGCTGTGTGCTGCAATGATTGGTGCTGGTTCGACAGGTTTTTGTCATTTATACAATTAATTTGTGTGTGAAAGTAGGATAAATGGTTAGTAAGTTTGCAAATGACACCAAAATTGGTGGTTTAGTGAACAACGAAGAGGTTTGTCTCAGAGTACAATGGAACCTTGATCAGACGGGCCGACTGGACATGGAATGGCAGATGGAGTCTAAGTTAGATAAATGCGAGCTGTTGCGTTTTGGAAAGGCAAATCAGGACAGGACTTATACACTTAATCGTAGGGTCCTAGGGAGTGTCGCTGAACAAAGAGACCTTGAGGCACAGGTTCATATTCCTTGAAGGTGGAGTCACAGGTAGACAGGGGAGTGAAGAAGGCATTTGGTACACTTGCCTTTATTGGTCAGTGCATTGAGTACCAAAGTTGGGTTGTCATTTTGTGGATGTACAGGACATTGGCTTGGCCACTTTAGAAAATCTGCATACAATTCTGGCGTAGGCCAGAATTGCAGGCCAAATCCTTTCTGAAGAAGAGTCCAGACCGGAAACGTCAGTTTTCCTGCTCTTCTGATGCTGCTTGGCCTGCT
Organism: Ginglymostoma cirratum; assembly: GCA_024137785.1. NCBI lineage: Eukaryota > Metazoa > Chordata > Chondrichthyes > Orectolobiformes > Ginglymostomatidae > Ginglymostoma > Ginglymostoma cirratum. Next base: position 8,899,450 of record JAHRHZ010000070.1, read on the forward strand.
GTGTTCATCCAGCTCTACACCTTGTTATCTCTACAATTCTAGTGGCCTTGCTGTAGGAAAGATGTTATGAAACTTGAGAGGTTTCAGAAAAGATTTACAAGAATGTTGCTAGGGTTGAAGGATTTAAGCTATTGGGAGAGGCTAAATAAGCTGGGGCTATTTTCCCTGGAGCATTGGAGGTTGAGGTGTGACCTTATAGAGATGTATAAAATCATGAGAGGCATAGATAGGATGAATAGCCAAGGTCTTTTTTACCAAAACTAGAGGGCATAGGCTTAAGGTGAGAGGGACTTAAGGAGCAACTTTTTCATGCAGAAGGTGGTGCATGTGTAGACTGAGCTGCCAGAGGAAGTGGTAGAGGTTGATCCAATTCCAACATTTAAAAGGCATCTAGATGGGCACATGAGTAGGAAGAGTTTAGGGTGATAGGGGCCAAATGGTGGCATGGGACTAGATTAATTTGGGATATCTGGTTGGCACGGATGAATTGGACCAAAGGGTCTCTTTCCATGCTGTGCAATTCTCTGACTCTAGGTCTGGCAGAATCTGTGGAGAGAGAAATTGTCGAATGTAATTCTTTTTCAAAACTTGCGAGTCCCAGGAACATCTTGGAGAAACCTGTAATCCCAGCTGGATTTGACATATGAAGCACCCATGTGCAGTAAGTCAGAGCCAGAGATGGTTGCTGAGGAATTAAGGAGATATGACTGTCAAACCAAGCTTGGCAGTTCCCCTTGACCAGCAATTGGAGCGAATTGAAAAGCAACGGATGTGAAAAAGGTAAAATGTAAATTCTGTCAGAGAGAAGAGCAGAACTTCAAGGTGGGAATTCTTTGAGGAGTAGTGGAAATGAATGTCAGGCTGCAATAATAGTAAAATTCTGCAGCTGCTGAAAATCTGAAACAAAAACTCAAACTGATGGCATGTGTAGAGAAAGAAAGTCACCCATTTCAGAATAGCTAAGATCATTGCTGACTCAAATCATGAACTCTGCCTATTTCTTCACAGATGATGCTAGATTGTTTGAGCATTTCTAGCATTCTCTGTTTTTATTTCTGATTTCCAGCATTCACAGTTTGTTTTTATGATAAAAGTTACTCACATTAAAGTTCACCCCTAAGTTAAGTAAGTTAGTGTCTAAGTGTTCTAAGATCTGACTCTTAATCATTGGACAAATTATTTCAAAGGTTATCAGTCCTTGATTTTTTTTTGTGTTGAAGATTTGTTATAAATTTTCTTTTACAGTTGTATAGCTTTAATCACTAGTTGATCTGACATCCTTAAAGTTAAGTCTAGATTCACACTATTTGTGTCATGTCGTATTTCCTGTACCTGTTATGATCCTTCTAATCGCAGTGAACAAGTCATATCCCAGAGTGCAAACTCGCTTGATAGATCATAAACTTTATGTTTGCAATCTGGTTATTGTATTGGTCCATCACTGAACGTATTCACACAAGGTTTTCAACGTACTTTTATCAAAAGAACAACAAAGTTTGTTCGCCCAAAAGGAAACTAAAGGCACAAAATCCTTTACAGTATATATGAACGATTTAAAACGATCTCACTACAAATAAGACACATTAAGAGTCAACCTTATACGTAAGTGGAAGGTTTCCACTTAAAAGTTACTTGTCCAATGAGCACAGCTGTACTTGGTACCTTTCCAACAAATTTCTGTATTCACCCATCACTATTTCCTTTAGTAAATGTCTCTTCATGGTGTTCCTAAACAAATTACTAACACAGCTCAGTTATGGATTAACATGTGTCTCTCAAACTCGTGTATTTGGAAGTATTGTAGAATGCCTTTGTCTCTCATACCTTAAAATCTTCTCTTTCTGTTTCTCTTAGTTACCTCTAGCTACCTATGGACTTCTTTTCAGCTTCCTTGACTGCATTGGAGATTGTTAAGCTGCAACAGTAATGTTATAGGTCTTTGCCTGCATGTCTCTGAAATAAACCTGTATAACTCATTATCCTTCTGGTTCTCACCTTCCAAAAAGAAACTTTTTCTGTCTCTGTTTCCTTGTGTCATAGGACACGTTATGCAAGAGCCCAATGTTTTTCTCTGTTCTACACTTTATTTCATGAAGCATTGAACTAATCATCTGAAAGGTATTCCTTTTTTCCAAAAAGCCCTCATTTAAATATATGGAAACAAACTCCAGATAACTTTGCACTGCACATAGCATTCAAAATCTAAATGAAACTAAAACTGCCTTTTTTCCCTTCTTAACACACGCAATATAGAAATATAAATCTTTTCATGATTCTGCCCATTTTAGAACACACATTTCCAAATAATAGCACCGTGAAGCTTGATCACAGTACCTCAATTAAATCTGCTTTTACCTTTCCTCACTGTACTGTCGGATTTCCTCTGCTGTCCCATTCTTTCTCCATAGCACACCCTTTGACATTTAGAATGATCTTTTCAACTGCTTTTTTACCTCATGTACATCAGTTTCTTATGAAGTGTGGTCACTAAAACAAGTTGACATCCAACAATGTAAAGCTTCTATAAGTTCCAATTCTGTTGTGTCTGCACCAACATCCTAACCCTTTTAAAATAGATTTTGTTTCAACATTGAAAGCAAATCTACTGTTATTCCCATATAAATTTGTTGGCCCCTCTAGACTCATGATATGTCTTTCAATATGTAATCTCACTCATTTGTTTTGTCAATATGCAATAATTCACACTGCAACTATTGAGTTCTAATTTGCTTGATTTTTTGAACTAGACTTTTCTACCATTTTCTATCTGCTCTGCTCTCCCTGATTTAGTGCCTAGAGACTTAAACAGCCCACAATCTTCTTCTGTTTCCAAGCATTAGAAGGTAAAGAATAAAGCAAGACTCCAGACACCACGATACTGAGCAGCTTCTTCCAACACAATTTCTCACAAATACTCCACTGCCTATTTTTATCCAACCCTCTTATCTGGGGCCACATTCTATTCTGAATTCTCATGGACTTTTTTTTTGGCTTAATTGTAAATCGTTCATATGGAACTTGTCAAAACCCAGCTCAAAATCTGAATAAAAACCCTTTCTTAGGGATCTATCAGAATTCTATGCTAGCACAGACAATTTGCCCTGTGTTGCTGGATCTTGGATCTTCCGTAGAATTACTTAACTATGGTAAGTGAAGTATGATTGTGTGGTTATATGTGAGGTTACGTATATTTATTAAATGTGGTTCCAATTTGCAAGTCTAGCATTCTCCTAAAACTTTCTTTCAATCTCTTCAGTCAGATATAATCTGGCTCTTTATCTGTGTTACAAAGTCTACGTCCTCTACTTGTAACCCAAACTAGATTAATCATAAACCAAGAACCATGAAAATTTCAGGCAATTTAATGTTGCCATAGCCTCTGATAAGCAATTGTGAGAATGTCTGTCTTCTTCCCTTGTCTAGATTTGAGAGCCATCAATTCATCATTTTGATATTCATTCTCATACTGTTATATCACCCCAATTTCAACTCTCAGATGGGAGGGGGAGCATAACAAGATCAAAATTCTTCAAAGGAGCCAAGTTTATACTTTCTCAAACATCTCTTTTACTGATTATCGCCCGTCGCATTACTCTACCAGTGATTCTATATATTCATTTAGATTCAAATACCTTCAAGGCATGTGCTCTTTCCCCTTCTGTTCTCTACATGGATCATGGCTGATGTGCCTTGTAATTTCACATCTTGGCCTTGCTGAGTTTTGAGTCGATTCCAAATAATTAAAATAAAGCCTGTATCTTCTCTTTGTTGGAGATTATGACCTTTCCACATTGCTATTGGATAAAACAGAAACCAAAATTTTAATTTCTGTTTATTAATTTCCAACCTGGTTTTGATGCAATTATCACGGAGTGCATCTATCAGACCACTGGCATCTTGATATTCCAGTCACACAATGTGTTCGTAGGAGCAGACATTGCATTGGTGCGTTGCTGAACTAACATGAAACCTGGTATGGATCTCCAACAGACTGGCTAATTTCAATCTTTAGTTACAGCTGAGTAAGTTGCTATTAACACTCACTACCAAATCTCTCACATGAAGGGTGGTCAATTAGGTGCAAAATAACACCACCAACTTTGGGCAGCACAGTGGCTCAGTGGTCAGCACTGCTGCCTCACAGCACTAGGGACCTGGGTTCAATTCCACCCTTGGGTGACTGTCTGTGTGAAGTTTGCTCATTTTCCCTGTGTCTATGCCGGTTTCCTCCCACAGTCCAAAGATGTGCAAGGTAGGTGGATTGGCTGTGCTAAATTGCCTGCAGTGTCCAGGGATGTTTGGGTTAGACATGGGGAAATGCAGGGACAGGGGGATGAGTCAGGGTGGGATGCTTTTCGGTGTGGATGTGTTGGGCCAAATGGCCTGTTTCCACACTGTAGGAATTCTATGAACTATCTCAGCATGATTCAAAGGGCCATAAATCTAAATGATTGCAATGTGTATTTAACCCCCACTCATGGACTATGGGTAGTAAGTGAACTTATATCTCTTGTTTTACATCTCCAGCCTGCACTAACCACATTATCAAATGGCTGGATAAATGAGAAAGGGCATGAGTGACTCACAGCAGTTAAAACGAACTTAAATCTTTAAAAGAGGAGGCCCAATGTCACTGGGAGTCACTTGTGAGTTCAAACTGATTTGGGAAAGAGAAAAGAACCTATTATACGTGACACGAACATGCCATGGTACAGCTTTATAGGCCTTGGTAGAGGTTGTGTAAATGTAGGGAGATAGGATGCTCTCCAGACTTGGAGGCAGTAGGAACAGTAGCAGCAGTGGCCAATTCCAGGGATCTAGACACAATAACCTGGATGCAGTGGTGCAAGAAGTTCAATGATCTCATTAAAGATCAGACTTTGACTGATCGTTAATGACTAAATCTTACCAAACAAAGCACCAGCTCAAAGCACCCCAGCCGATCCCTCCCCTAATAGGATTGATGCTGAGCTCCACATGCTGCAATATACCCATCTACACTTGGCACTGCTGAAACCTCGCTCCTACATCTCACAGTTTGAACACACTGCTAGTGATTCAAGCAGGAGAGCCTCACATCCAAATTGATTGTAGCCTCTGGCACTCTTCTCTTTTTCACAGGATGAGCTGGCTTGCAACCGGAGATGGCAGGAGCTAACCTGAAGGGGATAGGTGTGCCCATTCCCTGGAGAGGACGGTTGCATTCGGCACTGATCACCACGGTCCATGCTTTCAGCAGACCCCAGGCTCAGATAGCATTTCTCTTCTCTTTATGTCCTCAAGGTGCTGGCAAGCAGGTATGCTGAGGGTGCCACGCTCCATTACAAAACTTTACTGCTGTAGCGCTGATTGTCTTGGGCCGTAAACCAGAGCCCCTGCAGCTGTCGTTCGGGGTAATGTACTCCAACCTTGGCCACACTCCTGCCCTCTTCCACATGTACCAGCCCACTGAAGGACAATGGGCATTACCATCTTTCAGAATACTGATAAGGTCTCAAACCAGGACTGGGAACATACAAGCCCAGGATAAACAATTCAAGAAAATTTGGTTTCCCGTAACATTTCCTTTTGCAAATGGCTAAGGTACTATCAACTGAGTTAAGCTGACTCCTTAATGCTTATAATTTGAAAGTTTCCTTTTAACAAGCTTTACAATGTTGCTATTTCCCACTTGAATAATCACTGATTATCAGCAAAATTGAAAAATAGAACATTCTGGTTATCACATAAAGCAGTTAGTATTCGAAAGTATTAACTGACATCAAAATATACTCCACCCATTGGGATATAAAGGATGATTCCCGGGAGGAGCTAACCAGTGTAGATGTGTGTCTAATCACTGTTTTCTATGCAGCACTAACAGCTGTAAGTGTTAAGGCGGTAATGTAGACATACTGTTTAAGTTGAGCCTGACATTATCACAGATGTATCTCAGATGTGATGTGACCAGCTGTAAAGTACTATGTAATGTACCTTTACTGTTTATCAAGATTGAACCTGACTTCTGCCAATGATTTTGTGTTTGCACACTTCCTCACTTGGTATTGGTGACTTAAACCAATAGTAATGAAAAGGACTGGTGGCAATGAATCTACCCAAGATACATCAGATTATTCTGTTGAACGTGACTACAACATATATCGTTCTGACATAGGAGCACATTTCATGAAGAATACCAAGAGCAAATTTAATTGTCAACGTTTGGAATCATAGGGGAAAAGGAAAAAACTGGGAGAAAATCAGAGAATCAAGAGTTCAAAAAGAAAATTATAACCATCTGGAAATGAAAACTGGATACTGTGATATATGATCTGCTGCTCAGGATAAAGATTGTTGCCATCATCCACTTTTAGTGTACAAAACTCTGATGTACCCAGTGTAGTTGAGAAAAGCCACTTCCTGGTCTAACTGGAGGAGTCTGTGTGCCTACTGAATAATGTTTAGACAATTTTGCTTTCAGTCTGTTTATTATCGTAAAATTCTTAACATTTGAAAGCTTGTCATGTGATTCTTAAAATCGTTGGCTGAAAATTCCAATAAATTCCTGAAAGTTATTGATCTCTGAGAATACTACAATGAATGCAAGTAAATTTCTCCTTCCTGGAGGTTTTGCTAGAGGCAAATAACTGGGTAAATTGGCCCCAGAGAGACATTCACTTACTTTTCACTATCTCAAAAATTGGATGAGAAGACCCATAGGTGACAGCCAACAATAAGGATCTTAAGGGGCCAATTAACAGCTGCTCAAGGACCTCGCTGAGCCACTGGCCCAATTACCTGCACTCCCATCAGGTAAGAAAGCAAGGGCAACATGCCTTCCAGGTTGCGGGGATGCCATCATTTCCTCAATTTGAGGGCAATGGGGCAGGGATAGAGGGCAAAGCATGATGGCATTGGAAATCACGACTTGCCTCTGACTTCATCTCCTGCATCTCACCCCCACCCCAACCCCAGGAAAACCTAAAAAATAATCCTTGCCTTCTCATTGTTTCAACCCCTCATGGTTGTGGGCCTTGCGTAATAATCTCTAGGACCCAGAGGCTGCCAGCCTCTGATTGGCTGCCTTCTGCCAAAGACATTGTGTTTGCATGCTCCAAAAGTAAGCAGCCTCAGTTCTTTTTTATTCTTTCATGGGATGAGGGTGGGCAGCATCTATTGCCCATCCCTAATTGCCCAGAGGGTAGTTAAGAGTCAACCACATTGCTGTGGGTCTGGAATCACATGTAGGCCAGACCAGGTAAGGATGGCAGCTTCCTTCCCTAAAGGACACTAATGAACCAGATGGGTTTTTCCAACAATCGACAATGGTCATCATTAGACTCTCAATTCCAGATTTTAGTTAAAGCAGGACATCAATGGGGAGGCACATGAATGGATGAAAAGGTCACGGGACAACACTTAAGAAAACTCCATACTGGGGGCAAGAGATTATGTTTAGAAACATGTGGTAAATCAAAGAGTAAAGTTAAGGTCATAAGAAAAAGATATAAACGCAAGAAATGATAAATAGAGCATGACACGTACAAAACTGAGAGTAAACCAGTAGCTAAGAAAAGAATTAATAGAAAGAATAAAAAAAACTAAAGGCTAAGCACTAAGCATTTAAAACAAACAGATGAACTAAAACCTTCCGCACAAATAAATATGATCTTGTAGCCATTACAAAGACATGGATCTAAGATGACATGGATTGGGACCTTGAGCTTGGAGTACAGGACATTTAGGAAGAAGAGAAAGCTAAAGAAAGATGGAGGGGTGGCTCTATTAGTTAATGATGATATTGCACAATAGACAGCGATGTGCTAAGTTCTGGAGACCAGGATATGGAAACAGTTAGGATAAAAATGAGAAATGATAAAGACAAGATGTCAATTATGCAAGTAGACTACAAGAAAAGCTTGTCAAAAGCACAAAAATCAAGTAAGAGTTTCTACAAATTTTTGAAAGTAACGATTTAACAAAGTGAGCATTCGTTCTACAGAAAGTCAGATTGGAATGTTAACAAAGGCAAGTAAGGTGATGGCAGACAAATTGACAGACATTTGCATCAGTCTTCACTATGCAGGATATATTCTAGAAGAAGCTGAAGATCAGGAAAAGCAAGAGAGGGATAAACTCAGGAAAATAAGAACGGTACCTGTTATTTGTTAGGGGTGTGGGCTGACGAATACGTGGGTCTTGATGAATGTCACTCGAAAGTCTTGTAGAAGTGACTACTGAAATTGTTGATGCATTGGTTTTAATTTTGCAAAGCTCATTTGATTTGGGGAAGACCCCATGGGTTATAATATAGCAAATCTAACTCCTTTATTCAAAAAGGGAGGGAGGCAGAAAGCCGAAAACTACAGGCCAATTAGCTTAACATCTGTCATAAGGAAAGCAAATAGAATGTTATCTTTTATTTATTGATTGATTCATTTTGTGGGACTTAGGCATCGCTGCCTGGGCCAGCATTTATTGCCCATCCCAGTTGTCCTTGAGAAGGTGGTGGTGAGCTGCTTTCCTGAACCGCTGCAGTCCCTTAGTTGGGGAATGACCCACAATGCCATTAGGGAGAAAATTCTAGAATTTTGACCCAGCGACAGTGAAGGAATGCTAATATATTTCCAAGTCAGGGTAGAGAGTGGCTTGGAGGGGAACTTGGAGGTAGTGGTCTGCCCAAATGTCTGTTGCCCTTGTCCTTCTAGATGGAAGTGGCGTGGGTTTAGGAGATACTGTCTGAGGACCTTTGGTGAATTTCTGCAGTGCACCTTGTAGCTAGTACACACTGCTGCTACTGAGCATCGGGGGTGGAGTGAGTGGATGCTTGTGGATGTCGTGCCAATCAAGCGGGCTGCTTTTCCCTGGATGGTATCAAAGTTCTTGAGTGTTGTTGGGGCTGCACTCATCCAGGCAAGTGGGGAGTATTCCATCACAATCCTGATTTGTGCCTTGTAGGTGGTGGACAGGATTTGAAGAGTCATTGGTGAGTTACTCACCGCAGTATTCCTAGCCTCTGGCATGCTCATGTAGCCACTATGTTGAGGTGGCGAGTCCAGTTGAGTTTCTGGTCAATGATAATCCCCAGGATGTTGATAGTGGGGAATTCAGTGATGGAACACCATTGAATGTCAAGGGGCGGTGGTTAGATTGTCTTTTATTGGAGATGGTCATTGCCTGGCATTTGTGTGGCATGAATGTTACTTGCCATTTGTCAACACAAGCCTCAATCATGACTAGATCTTGTTGTATTTGAACATGGGGTGCTTCAGTATCTGAAGAATGACGAATGGTACTGAACATTGTGCAATGGTTGGTGATCATCTCCATCCCTTATGGTGGAGGGGAGGTTATTGATGAAGCAGCTGAAGATATTTGGGCCTAGGACACTACCCTGAGGAACTCTAAATAAAAACCGAAAGAACCTGTGGATGCTGTAAATCAGGAACAAAAACAAAGTTGCTGGAAAAGTTCAGCAGGTCTAACAGCATCTGTGAAGGGAAAAACAGAGTTAACATTTTGGGTCCAGTGACCCTTCTGAGGTCCCGAAATGTTAACTCTAATTTTCCCTTCACAGATGCTGCCAGACCTGCTGAGCTTTTCCAGCAACTTTGTTTTTGACCCTGAGGAACTCCTCCAGTGATGTCCCAGAGCTGAGATGACTGACCTCCAACAACTACAACCATCTTCATATGTGCCAGGTATGACTCTAACTTCCAGAGAGTTAGTCCCAATGCCCATTGATTCCAGCGTTGCTTGGGCTCCTTGATGTCAAGGGCTGTCACTATTACCTCACCTCTGGAATTCAGTTCTTTTGTCCATGTTTGAACCAAGGATGTAATGGGGTGAGGAGCTGAGTGGCCCTGGCGGAACCCAAACTGGGCGTCACTGAGCAGGTCATTGCTGAGCACATGTTGCTTGATAGCACTGTTGATGACACCTTCCATCACTTTACGGATGATCGAGAGTAGACTGATAGGGCAATAATTGGCTGGATTGGGTTCATCCTGCTTTTTATTTACAGGACATATTTGGGCAATTTTCCACATTGTCAGGTAGATACCAGTGTTGTAACTGTATTGGAACAGCTTGGCTAGGGGAGCAGCAAGTTCTGGAGCACAAGTCTTCAGTACTATTGCCAGAATGTTGTCAGGGCCTGTAGCTATACAGTGCCTCCAACCATTTCTTGATATCACGTCGTGTGAATTGAATTGGCTGAAGATTGGTATCTGTAGCGCTGGGGACCACTGGAGGAGGCCGAGATGGATCATCCATTCGGTACTTCCGGCTGAAGATTGCTGTGAAAGCTTCAGCCTTATCTTTTGCACCGATGTGCTGGTCTCTCCCATCATTGAGGATAGGGATATTTGTGGAACCTCCTCCTCTAGTGAGTTGTTTAAATGTCCACCATCATTCACGACTGGATATGGCAGGACTACAGGGCTTAGATCAAATCCGTTGGTTGTGGATTGATCAAAAGTAGAACTGAATACAAAATGAAGGAGGTTATGCTTCATTTATATGGGGCCTTGCAGACCATACCTGAAGTATCCTGCACACTAATGGTCTCCTTAGTTAAAGAAGGATGTCGATGCATGGGAGGCACTTCAGAGAAGGCTTAGCAGGACAATAATGAGGGGGCACTTTTCTGAGGAAAAGCTGGAGAGGTTATGCATCGATCGACTGGAGATTAGAAGATTAAAAAGCAACTTGATTTAAACTCATAAGTTCTTGAGTGGTCTCACCAGGTTGGATGTGGTGAGATTATTGCCTGTTATAGGAGAATCAAGAACTAGGGGGCGATGTTTAAGGGCCTTTAATATTTTCACTCAGTGGGTCTTGAGTCTTTGGAACTCTTCACATGAAATAGTGGTGGAAGTCAAAACTTTGGATCCTTTCAAGGTGAAGATGGATAAATTCTTGGGAATCAAGGAGTTAAAAGACTATTGGGGGATTTGTGCAGTTGATCCCAGGATCCACACGCACAGACCAATCATGGTATTGACCTCCGATTTCAGAGGTCTTTGCCACACACAAAACCTGGGCCCCCACAGAAAGTTACAGTGAACACTGTAGGGAAGTTGCATGTCCCCACACTGAGTGAAATCCAAGCCCAAATAAGAGGGTCGTAAACAGACCTGAACTTTTTCATTTTATACTGTTCCTGCTGAGATGTCAATGAAAGAGCTGCTGCTATGGAATTAAATCCACGTTCAGGGCAAATTCTACCAGCCAGTTGATTAGTAAATTCAATACAAAGTTATGGCCAGACTTAATTCACATCTGACAAGTGTTAACAGGGTTGTTTCTGCAGTTGACAGCTTAGACCACACATCTGGATCTGATGGAATGCATTCGAGGATATTGAAGGAAGGAGCTACAGAGATAGTGAATACTCTGGTAGTAATCTTCCAGGAATTCTTCTGGCAAAGCCCCAGAGGATTGGAAAACTGCCAATGTAACATCTTATTTATAAAAGGAAGCAGGCAGAAACAGGTAAGTATAGGCCAATTAGCTTAACATCTGTTATTGGGAAATTGTTGGAGTTTATTACAAAAGATGTAATAGCAAAGCATTTAGAAATATGTACTATCAGAAAGCAGAGTCAGCCAGGCTTCAGAAAGGGAAAATCATGCCTAACAAATTTACTAGAATTCTTTGAGAGGCTAACAAGCAAAATAGACAAAGGACATGCAGTAGACATGATATATTTGGATTTCCAGGAGGCATTTAATAAGGTACCATGGATTAGAATATTTAAAATATAAGAGTCCATGTCGTTGGAGGTAGGAGGTATTATATTAACATGGATAGAAAATTTGTGATCTAGTAGAAGACAGAGAGTTGGAATAAGGGGAGCATTTTAAGCATAGCATCCCAGTGGTGGGGCCACAATTCTTTACAAAATGGGCCAATGGGCCAAGGAGTTTAATTTAGATAAATGAGAGGTGCTACATTTTGGGAGGGCAAATCAGGGCAGGACTTATAGACTTAATATTAAGGCTCTGAGGAGGGTTACAAAATAAAGACACCTTGAACAAAGTTCCTTGACAGTGGCGTCACTGGTAGACAGGGTGGTGAAGGAAGAGTTTGGTATGCTTGACTTTATTGGTCAGTGCACTAAGTATCGGAGTTGGGAGGTCATGTTGCAGCTGTACAGTATATTGGTTAGGTCACTTTTGGAATAGTGCTTTCAATTCTGGTCTCCCTGCTATAGGAAAGATGTTGTTAAATTTGAAAGGCTTCAGAAAGAATTACAAAGATGTTGCTAAGGTTGGAGAGCTTGAACTATAGGGAGAGGCTGAATAAGCTGAGGCTATTTACTCTGGAATGTCGGAGGCTGAAGGGTGACCTTATAGCGTTTTATGAAATCACGAAGGGCATGGATAGAGTGAATAGTCAAGGTCTTTTCTCCAGAGTAGGGGAGTCCTTAACGAGAGGGTATATGGTTAAGATGAGAGGGAAAAAAATTTAAACAGGATCTAAGGGGCAACGTTTTCAAGCAGAGGTAGATGTGTGTATGGATTGAACTGCCAGAGGAAGTGGTGGAGGCTTGTACAATTAGAACATTTGGATGGGTTTATGAATAGGAGGGGATTTAGATGGATATAGGCCAAATACTGCTAAATGGGACTACATTAATTTAAGCTATCTGGTCAGCATGGACGAGTTGGACCAAAGGGTTTCATCTCAATGACTCTAATATCTATGAATGATTTGTGACTGTGTTCAAGGCAAGTTTGCAGATGATACAAAAATAAGTGCAAAGGTAAGAGGCAGCAATGGCTCAAGTCTGCAGAGTGTTGTAGACAGGGTAAGCAAATGGGCAAAAACTTATCAGATAGAATATAATGTGGGAAAATTTGAGGTTGTGCATTTTGACAGGAAGAAGAGAGGAGTTCAATATTAATTAAACAGAGAAAGACTGCAGAAAATTATGGAACAGAGGGATTTGGTAGTCCTTGCCCATGAATCACAAAAAAGCCAGCATCCAGTTCAGTGGGTAATAGGGCTCAAAAATGGGCTGCTGGCCTTTATTTAAAGAGAAATGGAGTACAAGAGTAGGGAGGTTTTACTAAAATTATGCATGGTACTAGTCAGTACAGAGCTGGAATACTGGTGAACTAATTTAGGAAAGATATACTGGCATTGGAGGCAGTGCAATAATTCACTAGGTTGATAACTGGTATGGAGAGACTGTCTTATGAAAAATGGTTGAGGATGTTGGGCCTGTACCCATTAGAACTGATGACAATGAGGGGTGACCTTATCGAAAAATATAAGATTCTTAGGTGACACGACAGGGTAGATGCAGAAAGGTTGTCTCCCATTATGGGAGAGCCTAGGACCACAGGGCACAATCTCAGAATAAGAGTTACACATTGAAGACAGAGGTGAGAAGGAATTTCTTCTCTCAGAGGATTTTGACTTTGTGGACTTCTTTACACAGAGGGCTGTTGAGGTTGGATTGTTAAGTATATTCAAGGCTAAGGTAAAAGATTTCTATTCAGTAAGATAATCAAAGATTTTTTGAAAAAAAGGCAGGGAAGTGGAGTTGAAGATTATCAGATCAGGCATAATCTCACTAAATGGTGGAGCAGATTTGATGGGCTGAATGGCCTGCTTCTGCTCCTATATATTCTGATTTTATATATCTGTTACAAATGCTGATCTCCCAGACTATGCAGAAACTGAAGGTTCTATGTTCACACTGCAAAATTCAAATGTAGCTCATTGAGACTCATGACGTTTCCCATGTGCAGTTCTGGCTATAGAAGATAGTAATGATGAATACCCTGTCTGTTCTCTTGTTTCCTGGTAAAAGCTGAAGCAATAATGACCATTTTTGCGTGGTGCTAGGACTCTGAACTTTCACCTCTAGCTCAAAATTTTGTTAGTCTCTGCATCAACAGTCGCTACTCTAATGAAAGATAGTGAACGAGAAACAATTTGGTACATCACAATACTCTCTGGCTAGGTGTATGATTAACCTATAATTTTCTGTCATCCTTTAAATTAGCACAATAACTACCCAACTGAACTATGCCATAATCAATCATTCAATTCAGAAAAGCTTGGCATAATTTTTACCTTGATCATGTAATAGTTCGTGAATCATGGCTGAATCTTTGCAATGACTTAACATTCCAATTGCCATTCAATCCTGCTGTCAGCAGCTGCTAACAATTCATTGTATCCTTATGGACTTAGGCAACAACTTATTTCGAGTTTGGAAAGCTTCACGAGGAGAAGTGGAATTTGCATATGTTTCTGCTAATATGTAATACTATATGAGTACTAACAAGCAAAAATTGCAAGTAAAATGAGAAGAATCACAGACGTCATCTGCCACCTGGTATGGAATTACCATAACAACATTTCATCAAACTGAATGAGTGCAGAATCTACATAAAATTCCTGATACAATCCCCTCGTAAGAACACATCTCACATTCAACATTTAGAGCTACAACTTGGCAGGAGACAAGGCTTCATATGCACTGGAATGCAATTTATTAGTGATGAGATGCTTGAGGTTAGGGTGGAGAGCTCAACCAATTCTTCTTCCTTTCTTAGTCTTAGGACGGTGGACCAAGAGTAAGTCTCAGTAGAAGTCATAGAGTCATACAGCATGGAAACATACCTTTCGGTCCAACTCATCAGTGCCGACCAGATATCCCAATGTGACCTAGTCCCATTTGCCATCGCCCTAAACCCTTCCTCATCATTTACCCATCCAGATGCCTTTTAAATGTTGTAATCGCACCTGCCTCCATCACTTCCCCTTGATAACAAAATGTGTTTGTTACATGACCATACCTATATGGAGGTTACATGAACATCGGCAGATCAATTATTATGAACATGAGATAGTAAGACCTATGTGCCTCCATCAGGATCTTTCCAGAGTCCAATTCCAAACTGCTTTCTGCCCGAACAGTCTCTTGCTTAGTGGCTGTGTTATATATCACACTGGGAGGGAGCTTCAGCATGGCTTGTACCTACTTTCATGGTCATTACTTTATTCAGCAGCAAAAATAAAGTTGCTGGAAAAGCTCAGCAGGTCTGGCAGCATCTGTGAAGGAGAAA
>JAHRHZ010000070.1:8914917-8935587 GCA_024137785.1 Ginglymostoma cirratum
ACTGAGTTCTGAGGAAGGGTCACCGGACCCGAAATGTTAACTCTGTTTTCTCCTTCACAGATGCTGCCAGACCTGCTGGGCTTTTCCAGCAACTTTGTTTCTGTTTGGGATTTACAGCATCCGCAGTTTTTTTTGGCTTTTACTCTGTTCAGCAGAATGCATTTGGTGTTTGATCGCCCAAGACTACATTCTGTACTGACAGGGAACACAAAATTATCTGTTGCCTGTCCAGCGAGAGATTTCCATTCAGCAAATGATTTGTGTCAAGCAATGCTGAGATTGCCCCTCCACAGTCCACCATTTCAGTCCCCCAGCACAGGAACAGGAGGCAGCCATTCAGCCTCTCAAGCCTGTGCTATCACCATTCAATGAGATAAGGGTTGACCAGTAGCTCCATGAACCCATCTTTACCTATACCCTTTAAAAAGTTCAGTTGATAAACATTAATATATCTGGATTTAAAATTAATAGTTTACCTAGCATCAACAGCCAGAGATAATTTCAAATTCTTCCACCTTTTGAATGGAGAAATGTTTTCTAACTCCTGAGGGGTCTGATCCTAACTTTTACACCATGTCCCCTAACCCTACAGTCTCAAAGGATTAGAAATAGTTTATCTCCATTTGTTCCCCTTCATATTGGTTTCAAGATGTAAGTGTGCGAACTACCTTGTTCCCAGTATGTAGACCATGTGGCTAGCAGAGATTGTCAGTCCAAGCTGGAGGATACAAGAATGCAAGCTGAACGGCTATGTTGCTCTGTGCCTGCAAGCATTGGGCTCCTGTAATAGATATGTATGAGTAGCAAAGCAATCTTAGATCTGAGAATGAACTGAGCCTACATTGATTACCATGTCTGTAATTTTGTATTAGCAGCAACAGAAGCATAGGAGATAGGAACTAGCCCCATATTCCCATTTAAGGGGAGGCGATTGGCATAGTGGTACTATCACTGAGCTGTTTACCCGAGGATCTGGGTTTGAATCTTGCCATGGCATATGGTGGAATGTGAATGCAATCAAAACCTGGAATTAAGAATCTACTGATGACCATGAATCCATTGTCGACTTTTGGGAAAAACCTATCTGGTTCACTAATGCCCTTTAGGAAAGGAAACTGCTATCCTTACATAGACCGCTATAAAATTCTGGCCTCTTTTTCTGTTTGAGTTCTGAATTTGAGTGAATGAAGCCAGAAGTGACAATTGTTTTTCTCTCGCTCAATTATTTCTCCCCACCATTTTTGAATATAATAGACCAAGACAACGGGGAGGAGGCATGCCAAAGCGGAGGAGATCGAGCCCTTGTAGGAAGGGTGGTCCCAGCACAGCTAAGTACTTAATAAAGACTGAATGGTTGCTTTATTTCGTTATTTTCCGAATGCTAAGAAGGACTGAATATTTAACTTTTAACTTTATTTCTTTTCTTCTACATTACACTAAGAGTAACTGTAATGTTCAACTTTTAACTTTGTTCCTATTTCTTTCTACCTTGTTCTTAATTTTGTACCATGTACTTATACCTAAGATGGCACCGTGTGTGACGACATTAAAAACTTTTCACTGTACTCCTTTATTTTTGTGTTTGAATACTCATGACAATAAAGTTTAAATCTAATCTAAAAGCTTCTGAACCTATAAATAAAGATGCATTTTGAACTAACTTTTCTAAAACTGTCTCAAATGTCCCACCATAAGATAATCATTCTCTGCTTAACTGGCAATAAAAATTTCAGAATGCATTTTATATCTACTTGAAAAGAGACAGAGATGTTCTTTTTATCTTTTTTATAAAAGAGTGATTATATTACGTAATTTATTTTGACATTTCAGTTTCCCATCTAATTCATTTTATTTTCCAATTTATTCCTCTGCAATTTTAAATGCTGAAACTTACGTTGGGAATGCAGATCAATGGGCATCAATGCCCTGTGGTACTGGGGGCAGCGAGGGAGCAGTGACAGGGACTGTCACTTTTTATGCCAAGGCATCATTTCACGCAGACTGATTGGCTCTGGAAGACCGTCACTGATGATCTCAGTTACTCAAGATCTGCTCTCCACCAAGGATCATGGAATATCAGTCAATAGCTTAATTTCTCAACCCCTCCAGACTTGAGACGCTGATTAATGAACTCCATGCAGACCAGAAATCCAATCCGTTGCCTTCCGCACATGAAACTTTCCTTCACAGCAGGTGGTCAATTGAGCACTGGGGAGGTGGTTGTTTCCCCTTTCAAAGAAAAACAATCCACTGATAGATGGAAATAGTTATCAGCTATCTGCAGGGTGGTGTTGGCTGCAGCTAATATAAAGCACAATATATAGCTGGCCAGACTAATCTGTTTATTCTGTGTGTTATAATTGGCCATTTTATTGCTCGCAGAATGGTAGTTGTGACATTTTAAGGTGATTTACAGATGTGTTTAAGAACCTATTAAGATGTGTGAATTTATACAATAAACAGAACATCACAGCCATGATTGTTAGTTCCACCTAATGCTACCTTAGTCTGTAAGATTGTCATAACTCACTCCCGCCTATGCTGGGTTGGGAGTCAGAGCTTGACTTGGTGGAAAAGGTCAGCCCCCAGGTCAATGGCACAGCAGAAGAAATAATTGGCGTCTCTGAGGGAGGTCCTGTTACTTTGAATGACTGTTTTGCTACTGTGCCTGCTCCAATTTGTTTAGGAGCAGTTTTCCCAGGTTATTTAATATAAATGCTTGGTTGGCCCATAACTTTGACCGTGCCCCATTCCTGCTCTCCCACCTTGCTGGTTCTCCTCATGAAGTGCTTTAATTCCCCAAGATATGTGCTGTCTTGAACTTCAGAGATACAGAGGGCAAAAAGAGGAAGTTTTAGAAAACGCCGAGGGACCATTGGAGCCAGAGCTGTTACAGATAAAAAGAAATATTGGAATTAAAATGAAGGCAGGCGCCCACACAAAGTAGGTAACCCTGTGCATGAACATGTTTGGGTAATTTTGATGATATCAATCAGTCATCATTTATACGTTTCTCCTGCTTTTCCATCCAGCCATTTTGCGCAGTGGGAAGCTAATGGCTTAGTGGTATTGCTGGTAGACTATTAAATCAGGGGACACAGGTTTGAATCCTGTCTATGACAGAAGGTGGAATTTGATTTCAATAAAAATCTGGAGTTAGGAATCTAGCAATGACTGTGAAACTGTTTTGAATGTTGGCACCAAAAAAAAACCATGAGTTCACTAATATCCTTCAGCAGAGGAAGCTGTCATCCTTACCTGGTCTGGACTACATGTGACTGCAGACTCACAGCAATATGGAGGACTCTTTTTCCGAGCAATTAGTGATGGGAAACAAATACTGGCCTCAACAGAGATGCCCTCAGCCTGCGAATGAAAGAAAGCCCTTGTTTAAAGTCAATACTACCCCCATAACCCTGAATTCAAATGCAGCAGAAACAGTTGGGGAAAGGAATCTTTTTTGGCTGACTACAATGGCCCATGTGAAATGAGTTTGACAGTTTCAATCCAGCTCTTTGGATGTGTGAGTCGAGAGCAGGGAAAAGTTTTGCCAGCTTAGCATTTGATACCTCGGACAAAGCTCTCCCAGGCCTTTAGAGATGGGCTCAGAGGTGAGTGGGCCAGTAATATGATGGGCTGAGGTGTTGGGCTTTTGGAAGGTGGGAGAGTGGGGTCAGAGCCTGATGTCTTCCTGCTGCTGTGGTGTATTTGCAACAACAAGAATGTAAGTGCCACAGCTGCCCTGGGCACCCAACTGAGGCAATTAATTGCCCAATTAAGGGTTACTTCTTATCCCTATTGGCACTTTGCCCAAGCCAAGAGGGCTTGCTGCAGCGTGGGGAGAGGACTAAGTGAACCCTGGTAACCTCATAACATCACTCACAAAAAAAACACCCCCACTCCTCTGCCCAAGGCAATGCCATTTAAAAACCTACCCACACCTTCCCTTTCCAACATGGCACTAACATCCCGCAAAACAGTAGAACTCACCCTTTTTGAGGGAGACTTGGCATTGAAGCGAGACTATGAGCTGCCAGTTCTCCAATAGGACCAGCAGCTTTGGGGTGGTATTCCACACTGTCTTCAAATGGTGGCTCCAAAGAATGACTGTCCATTGATCACTACCCCAGGGTCAGATGGGTCTTATAAGATTATAAATGGCATGGATAAAGTAAGTATGAATAGAAGTAAGTAAAAGTATGAGGCTTTTTCTCAGGGTGGAGGGGTCAATTACTTGGGGACACAGGTTCCAGGTGCAGAATGGGGATGAAGTTTAAAAGAGATGTGCAGTGCACATTTTTCACGCAAAGGTCAGTGAGTGCCCAGAACGCCCTGCCAGAGGAGGTGATTGAATAAGACACAATAGCAACATTCAAGAAGCACCTGGATGAATACATGAATAGGAGGGGAATAGAGGGATACAGATCCTGTAGGTGAAGACAGTTTTAGTATGGAAGGGCAAAATGTGTCACAGGCTTGGAGGCCTGAAGGGCCTGTTCCTCTGTTGTATTCTTCTTTGTTCTTAGTGGTTCTGCTTTAAGCCTCAGGCAGGGGACTGGATCCTCCTCTGAAACAACTCAATCTCTTCCCCAAGGGTTACATTAACAAACGAGATTGCACTGTAGTGTTGTACTCCCTGGAACTTACAAGACTGAGGTCATTTGATTGCAGTTTGAAAGATATTAATCAGAAACCACTTAGATAGATATTTTTGTTAGTTCAAATATCTAGGACCAGAGCACAAAGTCTAAAAACATTTTTACTCATGATGGTTGGTAGAAGTTTGGAACTCATCTACAAGTGCCAGTCAGTGCTGGATGGATTGTTCTCTTTAAACCTGAGATGGATAGGTTTTTGTTAACCAGACGTATTAAGGAATTTGTATCAAAAATGAGTTATGTGAAGTGAGGTCAGAGTTCAACTGTGATCTCATTGGAAGGAGCAACAAACTCAAGGAACTAAATTGGCTGTTCCTGTTTCTGTGTTGCTATCTGGCAGGAAATGATACAGTCTGAATTCGACATGTTTCAACTCAGTCTTTTTAAAGAAAAAGTGTGATAAAAGGGTGAAAGGTTATCATTGTTAACAGAACAAGAAAGAAAACTAACTTAAACAAATTTCTTAAAAGGCTATATGGGGTAAATGAAGGTAAGATGTTTCTCCTGGTTGGAGAGTCTAAAACAAGGAGGCACGATTTAAAATAAGGCGTTGCTAATTAGGTCAGAAATGAGGAGAATTTATTTTACTCAGAAAATTTGGAATTCTCTGCCACAAAGGAGCTGCGGAAGTTCAGTCTTGGACCATGTTTAGGGTAGATGTTGATAGATTTCTGATTACCAGTGATGTTCAGTCATAGAGATAGGGTGGGTAAAAAGCATTAAAGCATTCTGAAGAAGGGTCCAGACCCGAAATGTCAGCTTTCCTGCTCCTCTGATGCTGCTTGGCCTGCTGTGTTCATCCAGCCCTACACCTTGTTATTTCAGATTCTCCAGCATCGGCAGTTCCTACTATCTCTGAAAGTATTCAATCAACTGTGATTGTATTGAATGATGGGACAGACTCGATAGGCTGAATGTCTTTCTTCTGTTCCTATTTTCCTAAAGCGATCGTGCCAGAGATTAACACTTTGTAAAAAATAATATATGTATTCCAGGAAATAAACAACTTGAAATCCTGAAGTAAAGCACCCTAATAGGAGTTAAATTAGTAAAGATGATGCTAAAGAAAGGGGCCAATGTTGGAGAAATCGGGCAGTTTTTTGGATTGGATGAATGATTGTTAAGAGAGGATCTAACAGAGACGTTCAAAATTCTGAACTGTCGTCAACAAAGTGCAGTGAGGGGAAACTAGTTCTGCCTATAAGTTAATAGTAGAAAGCCATAAATTTGAGATTATTATCAACAGCACGACAGAGAGACTGGGAATATTTTGGTTGCATATAGAGGTCAGTTGAAACTCAGAATTACCACCTAAAACCAATGGAAGCCAGAGAGATCTGCTTTATTAACTTTTAAAAGCAAAAGGGACAAATAATCGCCAAAACTAAAAATTGCAAAGTCTTTGGTCAATGATAGGCATGAAGGGCTAAATGTCATTTCTTCTAAACTCAGATTGACCAATGACTGAAACATCAGGGAAGCAATTCATCTGATTTCTGTTTGTTCAAAGTTGCAGGTTCAAAGTAACTGCTGGGCCTGACTACATTTGTAATCACTTTGTAAAGAGCTTAACACCATACAAAGCTCTACATGTGTAATTATTTACCTTACAAAGTAGTACAGTGCGTTATTTATTACATGGTGACAGAGATTTTGAGTAATCATCAACTTGATGTTGAGACCCATTAAGGGTCCACAGGCCAGACGTAGCCAGGTTTATGGGAGATGGGTCATACTCCACATTCAATGTATGATTAAAGAAGTGGCTGGAACATGGATTGGGGCAGCAGAAGCCCAAAGGAGGAGTGGGCCCTTCTACAGGGTAGTGAGAGAAGGAATATTGGAAGACAAGAATGTTGTGTATTCTCGATGTGAAGCGGGAATCATCCCACAAGAAGGACTTCACTCATGCCTGCTGTCTTTCGAGCTTTTTGTCTACCTGAGACCAACATTTACTGCAGCCTCAGATCATAGAATCCATACAGTGTGGAAGCAGGCCATTCACCCCATCAAGTCCACACAAACTTTCCAAAGAGCATCCCACCCAGACCCACCCCTATCCCTATAACCCTGCATTTCGCATGACTAATCCTCCTAAGCCTACACACCCAGAGGGGACCCACACACGCACAGAGAGAATGTTGAAACTCCACACAGTCAGTCACCTGGAATCAAACCTGGGTTCCTGGCACTGTAAGGCAGCTGTGTTAACTACTGAGCCATTGTGCCATCTTAATGATCTGGAAAGCTCTGTCAGAGAGGTCACCTCCAAAGCAATGCCTTACTCCCGACAGAATCCAGCAATAGGGCCAAGCCTTTGCAATGTGAGCAAACCTTTCTCTTAGTATTTTCATAGGCTGCTATTTTCCAGGTTTGACTACATTTGACTACATTTGTAATTACTTTGTAAACAGTTCCGCAGCATGGCAAAGCTTAATGTATATAAATATTTACTTCATAAACTAGTACAGTAGACAAGGCCAGAATTTGTTGCCCATGGCCAGTGCCGTTGAACTGGGTGACTTGCCAGGCCATTGAAAGAACAACAAAAAGTAAACAGCATATTAACTGGGCCAACTAAAGGTAACATGTTTCCTTCCCCAAAGAGCATTAGTGAACTAAATGTTTTGGTTTGAAAACAACAAACCAATGATGGTTGTCAGAGTCACCGTTACCAAAGCTAATTTTATTAACTGAGTTTACATTTTCACCAACTGCTGTGGCGGGATTTGAACCCCTGCCTGTAAGGAAATTCATTTGGGCCTAGTTTAGTAACAACCCTTGTCATAACCACTACACCACCATCTCACCAACTTGCATGTACTTTAGAAAAGAACCCATGATTCAGGCTTGAACTACCTTTCAATTGTCAAGCCACCTCTGTCTAGTGGGTTGCTGATTCCAGTAGCAACCTGCTCCTTGGAATCTTACCTTGATTTGGGATCAAGCTGGGGGACCCACCTTAATTAGGGGTTCCATTCCATTCCATTCCCCAGCCCCTGGAATCTAACCCAACTCATTGGGACAAAGAAAATTACCCCCTTTAGATTTGGGAAATCTTTTCTGAATACTTATGCCTTTGTTGAAGCTTAAACTCCGTGATATCTTTACTTTCCTCACCTGCCAGTGATCTTCGGTCTCAGACTTTAGTTACTTGTGCCTTCTTTAGCTTCCTTTTTAATGAGATCTCTGTGAAGCACCTTAGAAGGATTTCCCCAGTGACAGTTCTTTGCAATTGCTAGTTGTTGTCATTTTTATGATGTGAATCAGAATCTTCTGCATCTAAATCACCATGTCCCAGCAGACTGCTTCCTATTAATTTCATCTGTGAGAAAGTGGGAATTAGCCAAGTTGGTCATGAAGTAAGATATCAACCATCCCTCCACCGTCCCTCATGAATTTGAGAACCTGCTTGTGACATGCATTGATAGGAAATGTATCTACTTTAGCATGATATACGTGAGATTGGTATTGGAGCTGGGAAACAGCGAGTCTCTCTCCACGAGCATGCAGCCTGAGCTTCTAAAAGTCTGCTGTTCATCATTTATAAATCTGTCAACGTTGAAAGCAGAGCAAAAGGTTTAACAGCTCACAGTGAGGGGAGGAAATAGATTTCAGCCATGTAGATAAAGAGAAATGTTCTTTTTTAAAAAACACAACATTCTTGCTTGATGCAAATGTTACGACTTGTTCTCCCACTTTAACACACTGGCATCCTCAAGAAGTCCATTTCTATAAAAGCATTAATTAGAATACAACATCACTGGTAATGAAAGGTAAATCAAAATGGAAATGGCCACTTAGAATACCTCGGTTAGCTGAATGTGTTACAGGAACAGTAGTTCAACCAGGGTGGCTGCTATTCAAAGTAACAAAAACACAGTCCTTTTTCATTTAAGGACTGAAGCAAGGGGGTTAAATTATTCTAAACTTCAAATAGTTGCTCTCTAGACATCCCAGTGCAAAAGGAAATTCTATGTTGTAGTTTAACCATGCTAGTTATATCATCGTGTGAAACTAATGTCTCAGCTCTGTCAAGTAGGTGGAGTGAAATGGTTTTGCTTCTCAAGCTGTGAAGATTGAGTCTTTGCCCTTCAAACGTATTCTATGGTATATGCCGCACAGCGATGTTGTCTCTGCCTCAAGGCCTGAAGGTCATCTTTCAAGTTCCAGCTTCGTCAGAGGTATGTCTGCACAGATTGATTCATTTCTTCATTAAAAATTGAGTCGAGTCGTTTAGGGCTCTTGAGCTGCAGTGGTAGCGTCTCTCTGTTTGAGCCAGGAGGCCTGGATTCAAGTTCCACTTGCTCCAAAGGTGTGTCATAACATCTCTGGACCGTGGTGATTAAAATTATCCGCACACAATTCTCTTTTTAAAGTTACTACCAAATCCAATTCCAACACTTTTTGAGGTGTATTTCAGATCATTACAACTCACTGCTTAAAGTAAAATGAATCCAGATCCTCCCTCTGGTGTTTTTGCCAATTATCTTCAATCTGTTCCCCCAGTTGCCAATTGTCCTGCCAATGGGAACTGTTTCTCCTCACTTACACTGACAACCTTTGACCTACCCACAGTGACAGGGTCTTGTTGTCCCACATCAGTAGGGTTTGAGCTCAGCACTTGGTTTCCTGACTGAATTTTCCCCATCCTGTGTGGGTATGTTGGTCTCTTGCAGTTAGCTCTGGGAGAAGCCCCCACGGTCATCCTGCACAGACTGAGACCTCAACAGGCAAGGTTTCTCTAGTGTAGAGCTCGGCTACATACTGGGAAATATTTTCATTGAAAATAGCAGTTTAACAAGGGTAAAAGAAAATTCTGGTGCAGCTTTGGGGCATGAGTAGTGACAGGTACACTCCATGGGTTGTAAAATTTATTTTTTAATCAAACTGGGGATGTTTTTGGAAGGCGATGGCTTGGTGGTATTAATGGTAGACTATTAATCCAAAGGCTCAGGTAATGTTCTGAGGACCCAGATTGGCATCCCACCATGGCAATGGTGGAGTTTAAAATTCAGTAAAATTCTTAAATTAAGAGTATAATGATAAACATGAAACTGTTGCTAATTGTCAGGAAAAGCCTATCTGGTTCATTAATGTCCTTCAGGGAAGGAAATCTGCCATCCTTACCTAGTCTGCCTACTTGTAACTCCAGATCCACTGCAATGTGGTTAGTGCTTAAGTGCCCTCTGGGTAATTAGGGATGGGTAGTAAATGCTGGCCTAGTCAGAGATGCCTTCATCCCATGAACAAAAAAAAGTATATTACAACACACCTCTGGGGCAGGTGAGATTTGAACTTAGGCCTTCCAGCCCAGAGATAGAGACACCACCACTGTGCCTTATTAACCTTCCTCTGCAAGTTGTACGTCTGCTTCCAATCATGCAAGCATTGGTGATAGTTATTCACCTCCTCTTGACCCACCTCCAATTTCTTTTCCTCTCTCATTACCATCCACGTTTGGCTTAGTGCCATCATCCCCTTCAATCATTCAATTATTTATGCCCTTCACAAATCACAGACATTCCCCCATTGTTTTTGTTTTAACCCGCAGTCCCTAGGCCCTGACCTGAAACATTAAGTCTTAATTTTTCTCTCCGTAAAAGATGCCTGATCTGGTGAGCGCTTCCTGTATTTATTTCCAATTTCCAATATCCACAGTACTTTACTTTTGATTCATTTTTTTCTTGCCATTGCCGAAAGCCACATCAGAAATTTAGGTTTAAACCCACAGTTAAGCTGATATACAAAAAGCATTTTACCTCCTGCTGCACCAGGCTGCTTCAAGCACAGTTCGGGTTCTGACAGGCCGTCGACAAACATTACATTTAAATCCATTGCACTGTCAGTCTTACTCAGGACTCAGTTTATCTTTATCACAATCAACAACAAGATTGTCCGGGATTCTGTTCCATGTTGTTGTTGAACCATATGACAGGAACTAAGCTTCAATATTGATAAATGTAGCTCTGTGTGTATTGTATATATAACACCAGCATCAGTATCACATCAAAGTGGACCATGGGCTGCAAATCTGACTGAACTATTTTACCACTGATCTGTTCAGGAAAGTATAATCTCACTGAGAAAAATCAACACAGCGCTGATGTATGTTTATGTGATATTTTGACACAAGGAATGCATTGACATATCCTGTGCATGCAAACACAGCAGTAGGCTGATAAAAGGAAAACATTTCTCTGCACTAAAATGTATTTTATGCCTTTTGGAGCTGGAGCCAAAGAAACTCAAGTGCGTTTTCCATTGCAATGGGAAATGGAATTGGCATGGCGATGTGGAAGAGTAGAACAGAAATCAGGGATGTAAGTATCAGGTGAGAATCTAAACCAAGGCCCAATCATGTATTCTTGGATAGGCAGAAAAGACCCCATGCCATTATTTCCAAGAAGGAAAAGCAAAGCAGGGTAGGACTTATACACTTAATGGTAAGGTCCTGGGGAGTGTTGCTGAACAAAGGGACCTTGGAGTGTGGGTTCATTGCTCCATGACAGTGGAGTCCCAGGTAGACAGGATGGTGAAGAAAGTGTTTGGTATGCTTGGCTTTATTGAGTTCATTGAGTTTAGGAGTTGGGAGGTCATGTTGCAGCTGTACAGGACATTGGTTAGGTCACTTTTGAAATACTACATTCAATTCTGGTCTGCCTCCTATAGGAAGGATGTTGCAAAACTTGAAGGGGTTCAGAAAAGATTGACAAGGATGTTGCCAGATTTGCAGGGTTTGAGCTATAGCGAGAGGCTGAATAGGCTGGGGTTATTTTCCCTGGAACATCAGAGGCTGAAGGGCCACCTAATAGATGTTTATAAGAAAAAGAGGGTCATGGATAGGGTGAATAGCTAAGGTCTTTCTCCCAGGGTGGCGAGTCTGAAACTAGGCAACAGAAACTGAGGACGGCAAAGCGGCTCAGTGGTTAGCACTGCAGCCTCACAGCACCAGGGACCCAGGTTTGATTCCAGCCTCAGGTGACTGCCCATGTGGAGCTTGCACATTCTCCCTGTGGCTGCATGGGTTTCCTCTGGGTGCTCCAGTTTCCTCTCACAGTCCAGAGGTGTGCAGGCTAGGTGGATTGGCCATGCTAAATTGCCCGTAGTGTTCAGGGTTGTGTGGGTTATAAGGGGATGGGTCTGGGTGGGATGCTCCAAGGGTCGGTGTGGACTTGTTGGGCCGAAGGGCCTGTTTCCACACTGTAGGGATTCTAATTCTAATTCTAATTCTAATGGGATGAAGGTGAGAGAGAAAAGATTTAAAAGGGACCTAAGGGGAAAATTTTTCACACGGTGTGTGGTGCGTGTATGGAATGAGCTGTCAGAGGAAGTGGTGCAGGCTGGTACCATTACATTTAAAAGGCATCTGGATGGTTATATGAATTGGAAGCATTTAGAGGGATATGGGCCAAATGTTGGCAAAGGGGACTAGATTAATTTAAGATAACAAGGTGCAGAGCTGGAGGAACACAGCAGGCCAAACAGCATCAGAGGAGCAGGAAAGCTAACGTTTCAGGCCTCGGCCCTTCTTCAGAAAAAAAAACACAGCATCAGTATCACATCAAAGTGGACCGTGGGCTGCAAATCTGACTGAACTATTTTACCACTGATCTGTTCAGGAAAGTATAATCTCACTGAGAAAAATCAACACAGCGCAGATGTATGTAAAAACTGCTGTGTTCATCCAGCTCTACACCTTGTTATCTCAGATTCTACAGCATCTGCAGTTCCTACTGTCTCTAGATTAATTTAGGATATCTGGTCGGCGTGGACAAGTTAGACTAAGTTTCCATCCTGTACAGCTCAATGACTCTATGACTCTATAACAGTGGAGCTCTAACCTATATCCAGTTAATATTTATCCCCCAGTCACCATCATCATAAAAGCAGATTGGTCAATGTTGCTTTTTGTGATAGCTTGCTGTGAATAAATTGGCTGCTACATCTGCTACATTACAGCAGTGTAACAAAACATCAATAATACTTTAACAATATTTCATTGGGTATAAAGCACTTTGGAGCACCCTCGAAAGTCACAATAGAAATCCAAGTCTTTTTAATCTAATAGACAGAAATAAATTGTTGAGAATTGGAGTGAATTTTTGACTTTGCACATATTTATAAAGCTGGTGAAAGCAGTTTAGCAGCCTGTTTTACATCTTTTACAGTGAATGCTACAGATTTAAAACTCGGCAAGTGTGTGAAATGAGCGCAGGAATTGTTAACGTCCATTTCTTTCCCTCAAATCCAAGACCTACCTCAATGTGGTTAGCCATAAGAAAGCAGGCACAATATGGGACATGGTGTTTGGAGAGATCAGTGCGTCTCAGTAAATAGTAAGAACAATTGACAGGCAGGTAGAAATGAAACAAAACAGGAGTTGGTAAAAATGCCTTCACATCTACATTACTCTTGGAAACTCGTGGGAAAAGAAGGAGTGGTAGACAGTACTTCCCTCTGTGCATTGTATGCAAACATCTGTTAATCATTTTTATCCATTATATTTCATATGCTACTGTAAGTTCTCTATATTGAGTATAAACAGATATTACCGTCCAATCAATATTGCTGAGGCAAAAATCTTTCAATTTTGATGAATAGGAATTATAAGGTGCTGGAAATGCCTTTAGTCAGATCTGCTTAGTGCATTAATCACACCAGACATAAAAATAATTTCACTTAAGAGAGTTGGCACAACTTTTTTTTTAAGGTCAACGTGATCCTCACACACGTATTTCATGTTAAATGTTGCAGGAATATACTGTTTAATTTTTAATCGCTGGTTCTAATTGGTTCTAAATCTTTTTAGATACTATTTTTAAGTAGGTGCAGGAAAAATCAATGTTTTAATAACAAATGCTTTCAGTGTAACAGGATATTAGACAAAAAACCGAAAGAGCTGCGGATGCTGTAAATCAAGAACAAAAACAGAAGTTGCTGGAAAAGCTCAGCAGGTCTGGCAGCATCTGTGAAGAAAATTCAGAGTTAATGTTTCGGGTCCGGTGACCCTTCCTCAGAACCCAAAGCATTAACTCTGAATTTTCTTCATAGATGCTGCCAGACCTGCTGAGTTTTTCCAATAACTTCTGTTTTTGTTCCAGAATATTAGAAGAGTTCTTTGCCACGGAAAACAGTCAGAAATTTACCTTGCTTCTATCAGTATTGGAGTTACTTAACTCAGCTGGAGTGAAATAAATTGTTCCACAGAAATCATCCATATGGTTTAAAAAGAAAGACTTGCATTTGTCTAGCACCTTTCACAACCACTGGCTTTGTCAAAGTGTTGTACAGCCAATGAAATATTTTATGATAAGTGCAGTCACTGTTGTAATGAACAAATGCAGCTACCAATTTGTGTACAATGATCTCCAACAAATATTAATGTTGTAGTCACGAGATAATCCATTTATGTGATGTTGATTGAGCGATGTGTATTGACTAGGACGCTGAGGATAATTCCTCTGGTCGTTTTTGAAATAGTGCCATAAAAGTTCTTATACACCACCAGATCAGAGAGACGGATGCTCAGTTAATACCTTATCCAACAGCATAGTACTTTCTCAGCTCTGCACTAAAGACCTGGTCTTGAACCTTGCGCTCAAAACCCAGAACATTGTAACTCAGTGAAAGTGCTACCAGCTAAGCCAGACCGACTCAAGAGAATTCAGATGTAAAACCAAGAATTTTTAATTCCTATGTGTTAAAGTGTAAACTTCTAGTGGAATACATTTGGGTCAGAGGTTGGAGAATCTATGGTTTATTTCTCGATTTATCAAGCAATGTGGAATTTGTTTAAAAAGAACATTGATATCATACTGTCATTTTTTTTCAGTTTTAGAACAACTACAAAGTACTGATGCAAAAGACTGCGGATGCTGGAGTTCTGAAGTAAGAGCAAAATATCTGGGAAAACTCAGGAGGTCAGGAAGCATCATTGGAGAGAAACAGACCTTGTCAGGTCAATGGCCTGAGAAATCTCTCCAGGTTTTGTTATTATCCAGAACATGCTGTCTTCCTCATTCCCTGCTGGGCTTAGCAGTCCCAGTCAAATCTGGATAAAATTCCACCTGACTAATATAGAACTGTAACATTTCATCACATGCAAAAGAAAACAAATTTGTAAACTACTTGTTTTGAGCTAAAATCAAAGATTAAAGTTTCAAATTAGCATTTAAAATACAAATTACAAAAAGAAAATTAACAAGAAATGTAATATTAAGTAGTAACTATAATATATTCAGACCACAGGGAGATGAACACACATAACTCTGAGTACCCCAGTTACATTGCATGAAAGTACTAAATTTGTACCTAACCTGTCAAACAAACCTCTCAGAGTCTTATTTCCAAAGAGGCAATCTCTTATTTTGCTAAATTCCAGACAGGAGGAGCCTGTTGTACTCAATCTCCCCTCAGAGGTCTATCTTCTCAATACAGGAATCAGCACAGCAATTCTTCACTCACATTTCTCTAAGGCGATTACAGCCCTGTTTAGGCAAGGAGGCTAAAATTGTACATTGTTCTCAAAGTGTGGTCTCCTCAAAGCCCTATAGAATTGCAGCAACATTTAGTTACACTCAACCCTTTTGCAATAATGGCCAAGATGAAGTTGATTAAAAGAAATCATTTCCACTGACAGGAGATTTGGTAACCAGAGAACTCCAATAACTGGTGAAAGGAATCAGGCAAAACGAGGAGGATGTATTTTTATTTCAGCGAATTATGATCTGGAATTTACTGGTTGAGTGGGTGGTGGAACTTGACTCAGAAAAAACTTTCAAAAAGGAATGTTTCATCTACTTCAAAAGTAGAAATATGCAGGCAACAGGAAATTTCAGGGGAATGGAATTAATTCGAAAACTCTTATAAGGAGCCAGTTCTGGAAAAAGAGGCCAAATGGCCTCATTCTGTGTTGTAATAAGTTTATGATTCTGTTTGGTTTCCCTTAATATTAGTTTCAAATCTCTTATGATTTTATATTTTTAACTGATACATGTCGAGCTCAACACTTCTTGATTGTAAACCTAATGTTAACCTTTGCTACTCGTGGTCAGTATTGGTGTTTGTTCAAAATTAGGCTTAAGTGTATAGAGATTACTCATTTGTGAAATACCAAAATTATGAACATACAAATATTCAGTTACCCGCCCAGATGCCTTTTAAATGTTATAGTTGTACTCACCCACACCACTTCCTCTGGCAGTTCATTCCACACATGCACTACCCTCTGCATAAAAAAGTTTCCCCTTAGGACCCTTTTAAATCTTTCCCCTCTCACCTTAAAGCTATGTCCTCTAGTTTTGGACTCGCCTACCCCATGGAAAAAACCTTGACTATTCATCCTATCCATGCCCCTCATGATCAATAGTAACCATGAAAAAGGAACTGGATAGAATCGCTGTAGTGCAGTCAGAGGCTATTCAGCCCATTGAGACTGCATAAACCATCCAAAGAGAATCCCACCCAGACCCACCAACACCCCCAACCTATCCCTGTAACTTTGCATTTACCATGGCTAATCCATCTAGCATGCAGCCCTGGATGCTACAGGCAATTTAGCGGAGCCAATTCAAGTTCTGAAAGTCAAAAGTCATATATCACGAGGTTATAGTCCAACAGGTTTATTCGAAATCACAAGCTTTCAGAGCACAGCTCCTTCAACAGATGTCCACCCCAGTCCAACACTGGCACCTCCACATCAAGTTCTAAAAGAGAGAGGTTAATTAGGAGTAGGAGGAGTTCCTTCTGTACTGTAAGATTCTATGATTGTACATGTGTTGTGTATAACATACAGGAGGCCACATAATGTGATCAATACAAGAAGAATAATGTAATCCATGTTCAAATTCTTGATGGATATAGTTTTAAACTGAGTGTATTTCTACTGATTAAGATGAAAGACATTAGTGCTGAGCAATGGAAAATGTTTGAACTTTTGATCCAATGTCTGTAATAAACCGTCCTTAATCAATTGTAGCACTCCCCCATGTTCCTCTGACAAAGTGCTTAAACCACACAGCCTTAATAGAGGACCTCCAACTGTCCCAAATGAATTCAGACGGAGTGAGTGTATCTCTTAGACACCTACTCATCTTCTGCCAGTCATCCTGATTTGTTGGGAAGATTTACACCCTTGACACATTGTTATTGGGAACATAAGCAAAGGCAAAGTAGTGCAGATGCTGAAAAGTTGAAATAAAGATGGCAAGAAATACTGGGAAAGCTCAATGTGTTGGACAGTGTCTTTGGAAAGGGAAACATTTCGAGTGAATGACTTTTGTTGACAACTGAAATGTTTTTGAGAGTTTATTTGATGGTGCCATGTTCTATTGTACTATGAAGCTGTGGCAATATTCATACTGAACGGGGGTGGGAGGGGGCTGAACTTAGCTGAAACTATGTCTAGTGACAAGCCCACCATATTTCCGCTCAAACCCACAAGTTGGCACCTCCCCCCATACTCCACTCAGGAGGACGGCACCAGATCAATCCACCTGATGTACATAAATGGCTATTGCCTTATCAGCAAGCCTCTTGACTGTGGTAATGTGCTGCCCATTGGTCAGGTTGGTATGGGAATGTGGCCCACGTTTTATGGGCTTGGTGAGTAAAAGCAGGAAGGAAGGAAGGAGGTGGCATCTCATCTGGGTGGTTTGGAGAGGGGGGGGTCAGCTCATGTGCCTTTGAGGCTGTTGTACTAAGATTTCACCCCACTCTTCTGCAGCTATCCATCTGCTCTGAGCTCCTTCACACGCTATCAGCAGCACTACTGAACTTTGGTGCTGTCAGAACTGACGGATGTGCCCGCTGCACAGATTGGCCAACATCTTGAGAGTACAACTTTCTTACACTTACCACTCTTACCCCCTTTATCCCCATCCTCAGTGTGTAACAGCTATGGGGTGGACCAGCAAGCAGCCAACGCTTCCATATATTTCAATCGTATCAAACAATGGGGGACGATTATCACTGTCCAACAGAGTAAGTGTTTTCTGAGGGTTCCATGAGTATTCTTCTGCTTGATGGTGAGCGATAGGTCTGCAGCAGTGGCCTATTGTTGCCAGGGGGTTTTTGTTTCACAATCTCTTTCCTTTAGTGGAGCTGAAACTTACCTTATTTTGGCCACGTGTAAATTTCATCACATAGATTTCTCTCTGTGAGGCCTAGCAAGGTTCTCACTGTGTTGCCCCTCATTAATGACCTATCATGTTCCTTTGGTACCACTCTGATTCAATGCTAGCTGGATTCTCTGATCTCTCTGCAAACAGAAAGATGCTGGGATATCCCGCAATAGACTGACATTCCCAGCACCATATCACTTTTAAAAGGCTGTTGTGCATCTGGATAAGCACTGGCAGTCTGGATCTCCTCTGTGCAGTTTGTCATCTTTGCCCCAGACATGGTGAATAAGGGGAAAATGGTGCCCCGTTCCACAGAGAGGAAAAATATACTTATTCTGAGTATTCTGAAATATCCCCTTAAATGTCGATTGATCTGCCCCCTTGCCTAGTATCTCAGTTCACTGCAGCTGGCTCATCTGACATGCCCACAAAGTTGGCCTTATTTCAAATATTTGTCTGAGACCCACTCTTCTCCCTTTTCAAACTGGATGTAAAATTCAATCATATTGTGGTTGCTACTGTTGAGACTTGCCTTTACATTGAGGTCACTCATTAATCCTGTTTAATACCAAGTCTAATATAATCTGGTCTCTGGTTGCTTGCTGCACCAAGAAACTAACTCCAAAACATTCTATGAATTCATCATCCAGGCAAACATTGCCAATCTGACATTTCCAGTTCTTATGGATGCTAAAATCACACAAGATTGTGACCATCTCCTTATTACTTGCACCTAATATTACATCCTACATTGTGGTTACTGTTATGGAGCCTGTCGACAATTCTCACTAGTGACCTCCCTCCCATTTTTTAAAACTTCATTTGTGGGATGTGAGTCGCTGTCTGGTCAGCACTTATTGTCTGTCCCTGGTCGCCCTTGAGAAGGTGGTGGTGAACTGCCTTCTTGAACAGCTGCAGTCCACCATGTTATTCCTCATCGCCCAAACTAATTCTCCTTCTTGTTCTCCTGAACCAACATCATCTTAACTATTGCGCCCGTAGCATTCTTGATCAACAGTGCTATCCCTCCATCTTTATCTAGATTCCTATTCTTCTTTAATGTCATATGCCCCTCAATATTCTGGATTCAATCTTTGTCATCTTAAAGCCATATCTTTGTAATGACTTTCAAATCACATTTATTTACTTCAATCTGCGATATCCGTTCATTTATTTTGTTATGAATGCAATGTTCATTCAGATACAGAACCCTTCAGTTTTGGATTTTTGTTATCTCTGTAGCACCCAGTCTTCATTGTTGGTGTGCTCCTAGGTTTTTAGGTTCTGTCTTTGAACTACTTTTCCCAAAAATACTATTTCATTCTCCTGCCTCAACTCTACTCCTTGATTTACTACATTCACCAAACTTAATCCCTCGCTTCCTTGTTTAATTGAAAATCCCCTCCACTTCCCTAGTTATGAGACTCACTAGAACACAATTCCAGCTTGTTTCGGGAGTGGACCATGCCTACACTATGGATTTCACTTACCCAAATAATGGTGCCAGTACCCCACAAAGCAGTTCTCCCACACCGCCTTTGAGCCACGCATTAATGTCCCTAATCTTAATCACTTCATGCCAATTTGTACATTGTAATCCAGAAATAAACATTTGAGATTTTGCTTTATAATTTAGCACCTAGTTTTTCAGATGCCCTCTGCAGAAATTCTTCCCTACTTCTATCTATATTGCTGTTCCCAGCATGAGCCTGAACCACCAGGTTCTCTCCCTCCCTCTGAAAGTTCATCTCCAATGCAGAGCAGGTGTCCCAAACCCTGATACTGGGCACACAACATAGCTGTCTAGATTCATGCTCTCTGTGACAGCTCTCTCTTGCTGTCCTGTTCTCGACTACAACCGCACTCATTTTTACCTTTTCTGCCCCTTACTGAGTATTCTCCAAAGGTTGCAACAGTTAAACCCTGAGCCTAGCTCTCAATTTATTCTCTGCCTCACTGAAATATAAGTGTTAGCCAACTCCCCACCCCGAGCCTAGACCTGGATGAGGTACCTGGGGATTCTCCTGTTCCAGACTGGAACTAGAGAAGCTCCCAACCTGGGATTTCCTTATCACTAGATCTATGGTTAGTGTTGCGCCAGAAGCAAAGCTGTTAACCTGTTGGAGTGTTTTACAAGGAGAAACACGCTGAAATTCAAGCTGAAATCATCATTTAAACTCAGGAAAACAAGTAAAGGCAGGACCAGGCAGAGAGTATGACAACGTGGATTTGATTTACATTGCTGGATTGGAAGTGGAAGTATAGTGGCATTGTACCTGGATACATATTCCAATGGGCCCAGGCAAATGCTCTGGGCAATATGGATTCAAATATCACCATGTTACGTAGTTAAAATCAGAGTTTAGTTATTCAATTGCAAATTAAGAGCTCGCCCAGTTTTGATCAGGAAGTTTGGTTGTAAAACCCCTCCTGGTTCACTAATGTCCTTCAAAGAAGAAATACTTACCTGGCTTGTCCACGTGTGGCTCCACAACAACAGCAATGGGGTTGATTCTTAACTGTCCTCTGAAATGGCACTTGCAAGCTGCTCTGTTCAAAGGCAATGAGGGATGGGCATCAAATCTTGGCCTTGCCAATGCTGCTCACACCCCATGGAAGGAAAAAAGATGATGACCCGAATGTTATTTTTAACAACACAATGTTAAAAATATTGATTTTGGAATATCAAAAACTACACCAAAAACTACTCTTCAATAAAAGTCTGCTTGTTAAACTTATGACGTTTTGCAATCAGTCAGCAATAATTAGGTATTGCACCGATAATAATGAAGCAAGCCCCAACACAAATTAAGTGGAGATAAAAGGTACTGCAGACGCTGGAGAATCCTAGATAACAAGCATGGGGCTGGATGAACACAGCAGGTCAA
>JAHRHZ010000070.1:8935987-8954061 GCA_024137785.1 Ginglymostoma cirratum
AAGGGTTTAGGCCCGAAACGTCAAGTTTTCCTGCTCCTATGATGCTGTTTGACCTGCTGTGTTCATCCAGCCCCATGCTTGTTATCTCAGATTAAGTGGAGCTGTGTTATTCCAGCTTTTCGTCACATCTTAAAAGTTCATGTTCTCGCAGCTTTCGTGTGTTTATACACAAAGATGTGATATTACTTTGCCAGACTTTGATCACGCACTTAGTTTAATCCACTTAATCTCACAGCTATATTGCTCTGCAAGTTTCTATTAGGACATGCAGAGATGAAGTGTATTTGGAAAAAAACAGTTGCCTCTTTTCAAACAGATGAGCAATGCCACGCTGAACTGTAAAACAAGATCACTCAAACACTTTAAATTTCTGTTCGAGCATTTATCATCAAATTAACTGAGCAAAAAATGTATTTGTTCATATTGAACTATTAAAATCAATGAATAGCATTACCCTCAGCAATCATCTACAGGGCTATTAAATATAGAAAGTTTAACGATTGCCACATGTGATGTTATGTTTTTATTTGCAGTTGAATTTGGGGAGATGGTGGCAGAATGATAATATCACTGAGCTCCAAGGGGAACCAATAACCTCCCCATTTTTTGCTAGACTATCAATCGAGAGATGTGGCTAATGCTCTGAAGAGCTGTGTTCAAATCCATCCATGGTGGATGGTGGAATTGAAATTCAATGAAAATCTGGAATTCAGAATAATGATCATGAAACTATTGTCAACGGTCAGGACAAACCCATCTGGTGCACTCATGTTCTTTCGAGAAGACTTGGTTCCAGGCGTCCCAATAATACCTAAGGGGTCCGCAGTGTATATGGCCAATCCAGCCTCAGCGTCTCGCAGGCTTAAAGGCAAGATGCTTCTTCAGAGTTTCCAAAAGGTTTGCTCCTCAACAATAGATACGACAGTACCTGCACCTACCGTCATGTCAAAGGGGTGGCCATTTATCTGGAGTTTTATCTTATTTGGGAGCAGTGATGTAATTTAGCCATATCAATTCCTCATCCTTGGACTGACATACTTCACCCTTCAACCTGGGCAGTACACGTTTTGGGAGCCTTTGTCTGTGGTGTACTCTATGACCACAAGGTGCAGCATGGATGTTCTTTCTCCTCACTGTGTTGTGGAGAAACTTCCTGTCTAGTTCTGGAACCTTGTGGCCTTCGACTCCAATTGTCTTTCCTTGGCAACCAAAAAATATTGTCCACTGGGGATTCGGCTCCGCAGAATGGGGTTCATCCAAGGTTGAGGACAATACCATTTATGAACTCCTGAAGATCCTAAGCATCGTTTCCCCATTTTCATGAAAAAAGGACCAGTTCCATGGCTTTGTTGAAGTCAAAATTTGGCTTAGCCCGTGGTTCCCTATGAGTCAAAGTACTATTATGTCCACAAAATAAGCAATCCCTTATCATTTCCCAAAGTGCTGACAAAATTGTTCCGTCAATTTCCTCAGTCTCAACCAGAATTCAGTTCCCCAGGAAGTCTATTTGCCATGTTAAACCTGTAATGGTGCAATATAACAGATAGTTTGGGGTTGGCTACCATAACTTTTGACTCCAAGGTTGCTGAGTAGGTTCAACTCTTTATGATGCTAAAAGTCAGGGCCCCACAGGTGGTCAGGAGAATAACTCTTTGCTGGCCTCTTTCTATTCCATTTGCCTGAAAAAAGTGCCTCAATCTTTCAGTGTACTGGGTCCAATCTTCCACAACACCATCATAAGGTTCCAGTTTCCCAAACAACAGCATTTTTAATATTAACCTGTTATGGTCCTACCATATTTGTTGACAGGCAAGGATGTCTGAAACTTTCCTTTACTCTGTTTTTTTTTAGATCAACCTATTCAGAGCGATGTTATTACACACCTCTGCAGCAGGTGTGACTTGAACCCAGCTCTTCTGGTTCAGAGGTACAAATACTATCCTACTGAGCCACAAGAGCCCTCAGTTATTTTTATTCATATAACTTTTTTTCCTAAACAACTTGTTCAGTCATGTTATTACATATGTTTAAAATCACTTTCATGTGGAAGCAGGCCAGTCATCCCATTGAGTCCACATCAACCCTCCAAACAGCATCCCACCTCCCCCCTACTCTATCCCATGGTGTATCCACCTAACCTTCATATCCCTCAATATTTTGGGCAATATATGACAGCCAATCCACCTAGCCTGCACATCTCTGGACTATGGGAGGAAACTAGAGCACCCAGAGGAAACCCATACAGACAAGGGGAGAATGTGCAAACTCCACACAGACAGTTGCCCGAGGGTGCGATTGAACATAGGTCCCCCCGGTGCTGTGAGGCAACAATGTTAACTACTGAGCCACTGTGCCACATGTGGAGCAGGTGGGACTTGCATCCATCACTCCTGGCTCAAAGGTAGGGATACAACCACTGCAGCACAACAGAGCCCACGTGAGACTGCTTTATATCATTAAACACCATTGGAACAGGTGCGATTGGAATCCGGGCCTCCTGGCTCTAGGGTAGGGGCGATAGGGTTAGGGTTAGGGAAATCACAGTCATTGATGAGGAATTGCTTCTCTCAGTTACATACACTTCTTGATTCCATCATCGAGATAGTCTGTTGACACCAGCTGTATGTTAACTGCTATTTTCTTAGCATGGCTAATGTGACTTTAAATGTGATCTGGGAGGATTTCAAGTCCCTAGGAATGGGAAGGTCAACTCATGGTATGTATGGTGGCAAATTTCTAGTGGAAAGTGACTATTTTTGTCAGAGCACATTGCTACAGAGTTCCAGATGATACGTGCTTTTGTGCAGTGAGGTGCCCAAATGGGAGTGACCAGTCAAAAAATAAGCACTATAAAATAGCTATATTCATGGACAACCTTGAAATTTTTATGAGGTGTTGTCCATGACCTTTTCCATTTTATGGAGCAGAATGTTGAATGGCGGGTGTGGCAATGTGGGAAAGCACCAGGAACTAGCCAGTTGGAGTGGACTTGAGCAGAGGGAGTTGATGGCAAACTACATGTGGTCTCATGCCCACAAAGACGACAGACCATCTGAAAGTGGCCTCCAGGTTTGAAAGGCATGAAAGTATCATGTTTGTAAAGATGAGTTTCTCCAAGTGCAGCCTAGTGTAGGAACTGTCTGGACTTCGTAATGGTCACTACACCTTGAACTTACCTCAGACACCATGTAATGTGCAATTCTTGATGTCTAAAACAATTGGCCATACTTGTGCCTCCCTTTGGACTAATATCTGCACTCAAGTATTGCCACATTGGTTTGGGTCAGGCAAATTCTGACTGTCTCCAGCAAACTATGCTGACAATTTTCATGGTACTTTCATTACATTAAGAGGGAGATTGAGTGGAGTTTAGAATTAATAATGATTTGTTCCCTTCCCAATTTAAGATTGTAGTTCTGAACAATCAAAAGAAATCATCTCCACTCTATGGCAAATGGAAGGATACAGTTTTTAATAACAATTTTGAGTACAATATGAAAATAACAGAATAAAGCAGCAGAGTAGCTTGAGGCTACAGGTCTGTCTCAAATTACTGGTTGAACCAACCGAAAATTATGCAAACTAATTCAAGGTCAACTCACAGGATGTAGCGGGGGCAAATTTCCAGCAGAAAGTGACTATTTTAGTCAGAGGATATTGCTACAGAGTTCCAGACGATATGTGCTTTTGTGCAATGAGGCACGCAAATGAGATTAACCAGTCAGAAACCAAGCACTATAAAACAGCTATATTCATCGACAATCTCGAAATTTTTACAACGACAGTTGCAAGGAAATTCACTTTGAAAAGTGCTCTGTTGGATTTTAAGTGGTAGCATTATTTCAAAACCTTACCAACGACAGGTAATCCTCACAAACGTTAATTACTGTGTTCCAAATTCTAAGATCCAGAGTAACCCAGAATTCACCGAACATCTCCTACTCCAAGTTTTTTTTTCCCAGGTCTTCAAAATTATTGAGCAATTGTTGTCATCATTCCTTGTAAAGTCTCAAAGGGCCCTCGTTCAAAACCGGGCAGAAACATTTAGAGGGCCCTTATGGTACAGTGGTAGACCTGCACTGGGAGATCTCAGGTTCAAGGTTCAGAGGTGTGTACTAACATCTCCTAATGGGCTGATTAGAAAACTAGGTTAATAAAAACAATGCAAACTCAGCATCACCCAACCACTGCTTCTGGTTTAAACTCAATTTTCTCTTCTGTTCTCTTCAACAACACGAACAACGACCATACGTGTTTAGAAAAATCACACTTTTCCAAAATGTTTAACTACAAGTGATTAAATTATCCGACTGTGTTGTTTTGGGAGGGGTGGAGAATTGATCTTCAATAGACATCAGCTGAAAGACTGACGATTTCAACAAGATACTTTAGTTTGGAGTGAGTGTGTAAATGGTTTAGTAGTTAATGCAGGGTCTACACTGAGAGCTTTGGGGCGTGACAAAGATTTAAGGGTTAAGTTCTATCCAAATCTAGTTTCTTCATTAAGTTAGTAATCAACTGAAAAAATCATTCATTAAGTTCAGAGCACTTGAAGTTTTATTGTAGTGTTAAAACAAGCATATGTAAGCTGTTCGAGCAGCTGCTGCTAGTTAATAAGGTGGCCAATTAGAGCTAGGTTTGCAAGCTCATGTAGTGTTCCTACCACTGGACCAAGGGATCCTGTTTCAAGTCCCACCTGCTCCAGAGATATATAACAACATATCTGAATGGATTGATTTGAAAAATAGATTAATTAGAAAAAAAAAGCAGACTCAGGGCTGGATCCAGACTGTGTATGCTACAAGCAGTGGCTCTATTCTACTGTTCAATAACAGATTTTCCTTTGCAATCGAGCTTCCCGAGTTAGTACAATGATCATTGAACTTCAGGTTCTACCTTCAAGCGCCTTGTTCTTATTAAAAAAAAAAGTAGGCCCTTCTGTGCTATTTTTGAGGTATCACATTCACTTTACATGTGAAAGGGCCCTGGTTTGAAACTGGGAAGAAATTTTAGAGAGCTTTTGTGGTGTAATGGTAGTGTTACTACCCCTAGACTAAGAGAGCTCGGTCCAATTCCCAGCTGTGCCAGAGGTGTATAATAACATCACTGAACAGGTTGATTAGAAAAATAGGTTCATTAAAAAAAATTAAACCTGGTTTTGGGGGCTCTTGTGGTGCACTGGCAGTGTCCCTCTTGATTAGGGGAAAAAATAGGCTAATAATATAAAGAAGTTATTTTTGGGGTGTCTTGTGGCGCAGTGGTAGTATTGTACCTTTGAGCCAGAAGGTCATGGTTCAAATCCCATCTGTTCCAGAGATGTGTAGCTACGTCTTTGAACATGTAGATGAAAATAATACATTAACATTTTTTAAAAAAACTTAAAGATGTTTTTCAGAAGCTTGGATGCAGTTGTTTTATTTTAGACAGATTAAAAAAAAGGCATTCCTCAGTGCTCTAGTGTCTGTATTGAGAGCGACTTTGTACGTACAATGTGTAAAGTGAGTGAGTGAGCGAGTTCAGTCAGGAGGGGAAGGAGCTGTTCCTTTGATTTTCAATCTCTGCCAGCCTCCTGTCATCAACTCTTTTTTTGAAGAAGAAGCTGTTGATGACTAACTACTAAGGTATTGTATTTACTCCACATGTAATAATTAGCTTTTAAAGTTACAATATGCCAGGTCAGCTTGGCCAAGTGGAATGTATATTCTGCAGAATGTGCAAAGTCATGGATGCACTGTGTGTCCTGGAAGAATACATTTGCAGGAAGTGTCACTGGCTGCATTTCGGTTTTGAAACTTGAGTGATGACTGGTGCTGCTGTTCTGCATCTGAGAGGCAGATAACTACAGTCAATGAAATGGTTACACCACAGGTAAGGAGCATACATATAGAGAGGGAACGTGCGGCCACCAGGCAGTTTAAGAGAGCCAGGCAGGAGTCCCCTGAGTTTATCTCGCTTGCTAATTACTTTCTGACTTAGGAGATATAGGTGAGGCCATGTTTCCTCAGGAAAGTGCCATCAGAACCGACGTGTAGCAGGAATGGATCTGTTGTTGACAAGGGAAGAAAGAAGAAGGGAAGACAATCATGAATAGGGCACTATGTAGTCAGGAGATCTGGCAGGAATTGGCGCAGCAGTAAACGTGACTCCAGCATGGGGGTGTTACCTCCCAGGTGCCAAGGTCGAGGATGTCACAGTACAGCTACATGATATTGTATTCTGGAATGAACAGCGTGAGGTTGTAGTCCACACTGATACAACAATAGAGTTATGTAGAAGGATAAGGTCCTGAGGAACGGATTTTAGGAAGTTAGGAAGGAGGATAAAAAAAAACACAGGACCTCAAAAGCAATAATTTCAGCATTACATTCAGTGCCACATGCTAATGGGTCTAGGAATGGAAGGATTGGTCAGTTGAACATGAGATTGAAGAATTCAGGTGGGAGAGAAGGAAAACATCAGATTTAGTCCAGTTGCCTAGACAGCTTATGATGCACAGGGCTGCAAACAGTGGGTGGCATGGTGGCTTAGTGGCTTAGTGGTTAGAATTGCTGCCTCAAAGCACCAGAGACCCAGGTTCGATTCTATCCTTGGGTGACTGTGTGTGGAGTTTGCACATTTTCCCCGTGTCTGCATGAGTTTCCTTCAGGTGTTTTGGTTTCCTCCCACAATCCAAAGATGTGCAAGCTAGGTGGATTAGACATGGGAAATGCCTGGTTACAGGAATTGGGTGGGTCTGTGTGGGTTCCTCTTTGGAAGGTTGGTGTGAACTTGATGGGCCAAATGGCCTGTAGGGATTGTATGATTCTAACAGTGTGGGTACAATTGTGAAGGACTCACTTTCTAAACCTCTTCCCTCACCTGAGGTGTGTGACCTTCTGTTTAAACCACTACAAGTCTTCTCCCACTATTGAGAGGGCAGCCCAATAGGCTGGTAAGACTATGGTAATTCACCTCTACACAGACAATGGATAAACTTTAAAGATTTATTACATCACTGAAAAAGACATTTTTATTGAAGATTTTCGTCTTGCACTCTGCAGGGCAATTTGCAGGAAAGAGCAAGGTAAAGGGAAAACAACATTCTCCTTGTACAAGAAAAGCATGGTGATTGCTTGGTATATGGATTGTTAGAGGTCTTGCCATGAAGAATACATCAGTTAGATGATGACTGACAATTCACATCCAGAATCCATTTAAATTTTAAACAAGACAGGTTGACACTGGTTCATTTCTCAGGTCAATGCCTTGACCAAAGAATGGCTGTCCCCTATTTTGTTGACAGGTACAGTGCATGTATATGTTCCTTCTGTCTGCAATGAATGGGGCCCTATGTCTTAATATATGTAGCTTCCACTTTACATTGCCATTTTGTGAGTCTGACTGATAATCTGAAACTGATTTTCAGTGTAATTCTTTGCGTAATCCTGAAAGTGCACACTTTGCACTCATACTCTATACTCCCACTCTTTATGTGTTCTTTTGTCTTCCAATTCTAAAATCCTCCCAATCCTCAGAACTATTCCTATTTCTGGGGACATTATGGGCCTTTTGTTTGAATCTTGTACAATTCCTTAACTTCCTTTGTTGACCCCAATAACTGGCTTTCTATTTTTGGCTTTTGGACCTTGAAGAAAGGCATAGTTGCTGAAAACTCTACAATAATTAATCATTTGGGAGTAGAGAACTAAAGTATTGCTGAAGAGTGACACATTTTGTCAAAACATTTCCGCTTGGACTCATCAGAACAAGGAATACCATTGTAAGGGGAAAGCAACTTTCGTATTTTGGGTCTTTTATAGAGTCAAGGGAATTTATA
The DNA here is from genome assembly GCA_024137785.1 of Ginglymostoma cirratum. Classification (NCBI taxonomy): domain Eukaryota; kingdom Metazoa; phylum Chordata; class Chondrichthyes; order Orectolobiformes; family Ginglymostomatidae; genus Ginglymostoma; species Ginglymostoma cirratum. The sequence goes on from JAHRHZ010000070.1 coordinate 8,943,804, forward strand.
ATGGGGAATAGAGAAATGGCAGAGAAGCTAAATGATTACTTTGTGTTTGTTTTCACTGAGGAGGACAAAGGGAATCCTTCAGAATTAGAGAGCCAAGGGATGAGGATGAAAGAGGAATTGAAGGAAATGAGTATTAGAAAGAAAGTTGTGTTGGAGAATAGAACTAAAGATCAATAAGTCCCCAAGATCTCATATTTGACATCTCAGAGTTAGCTAAAGAGATAATCAAAGCAATGGTGGTCATCTTCCAAAATGCAGCTGATTTTGAATATTTCTTGCAGATTGGAGGGTAGTATATGTCATCCTGCTATTTAAGAATAGAAGGAAGGAAAAATGAGAGAACTACATCCTATTAGCCTTACATTGATGGTGGAGAATATTCTAGAATCTGTTCAAAAAGAACGTGATACTCACACTTGGATGATAATAATGGTCAGATATGGCAAAATCAGAGTGGATTTTAATTAGGAAATTGTGTTCGAACCTGTTGGAGCTTCTTGAGAATGTTATGAAGATAAAGGGGAGCTGATGGACGTAGTATTTTGAATTTTCAGTAGGTTTTTGTTAAAGGCCCCACACAGGAGGATGGTTAGCAAAATTAAAGTAGATGGATTAGGAGGCGGTGTACTGACATGGATTGAGGTTTGGCTAACAGGCAGCAAGCAGAGAAAGAATGATCAGCTCATTTTGCATTGGCCAGCTGTGGCGTGCAATTTGTGGGGAGCCACAAGAACCAGTACCTTGCTATTCACAATCAAAAACAATGTATGAATGTGAGAGCAAAATGTAATGTTTCCAGGAATGAAAATGGCACAAAGCTGGACTGTGTGTTTTGATGAATATTCAAAGCAGCTTCAAGAGAATTTGGGCAGATTCATTGTGTGGACAAGAACATGGCAAAAGGAATAATATATGGAAAAATGTGAAGTCATCCAATTTGGTAGGCAGACCAAATGGTAAAAAGAGAGAAAGCACCAATGAACAAAGCAGTAACACAATGATAATACACTTTCCTCAAGCCCAAAGATCTGGGTCAACACCCAACCACTCAGCCCGCGTCGTAACATGTTTGTGCAGGTTGATTAAAATATAATTGCAAAGGGACTTGGGTATCACCAGCAGCAAGTAGACTGGCCCATCAGTCTACTCTCGATCATCAGTAAAGTGATGGAATGTGTCATCAACAGTGTTATCAAGCAGCTCCTGCTCAGCAATAACCTGCTTAGTGACTCCCTGTTTGGGCTCCACCAAGGTCACTCATTTCCTGACCTCATTATAGCCTTAGTTCAAATACGAACAAAGGAGTTGAATTCCAGAGGGGAGGTGAGAATGTCAGCCCTTAACATCAAGGCTGCAGTCGACTGAGTGTAGCACCATGGACCCCTGTCAAAACTGGAATCAATGAATATCAGGGGGCAAACTCTCCACTAGTTTGAGTCATATCTGGCACATAAGTAGGTGTTTCTGGTTATTAGACATCAGTCATCTCAGGTCCAGGACATCTGTGCAGGAGTTCCTCAGTGTAGTGTCCTAGGCCCAAACATCTTCAGCTGTTTCATCAATGACCTTCCCTCCACCATAAGGTCAGAAGTGGGGATGTTCACTGATGATTGCACAATGTTTAGCACCATTTATCATTCTCAGATACTGAAGCAGTCCATGTTCAAATGCAACATGGTCGAGTTAAGATTGAGGCTTGGTATGACAAGTGACAAGTAACATTCATGCCACACAAAAGCCAGGTGATGACCATCTCCAATAAGAGACAATCTAGCCACTTTCCATTGACATTTAGTAGTGCTACCATCACTGAATCCCCCACTATCAATATCCTGGGTGTTATCATTGACCAGAAACTCAACTGGACTCCCCACATAAAAACAATGGCTGATAGAGCAGGGCAGAAGCTAGGAATACTGTGGCAGGTAGCTCATGTCCTAACTCCCAAAGCTTGTCCACCATCTACAAAGCACAGGTCAGGAGTGTGATGGAATACTCCCCACTTGCCTGGATGAGTGAAGCCCCAACAACACTCGAAAAACTTGACACCATCCAGGACAAAGCAGCCCGCTTGATTGGCACTACATCTACAAGCATCCACTCCCTCCACCACAGACGCTCAGTAGCAGCAGTGTGTACTATCTACAAGATGCACTGCAGAAATTCACCAAAGATCCTCATACAGCACCTTCCAAACCCACAACCACTTCCATCTAGAAGGACAAGGGCAGCAGACATATGGGAACACCACCACATGCAAGTTCCTCCAATCTACTCACCACCCTCACTTGGAAATGTATTGGCATTCCTTCACTGTCACTGGGTCAAAATCCTGGAATTCCCTCCCTATTGGCATTGTGGGTCAACCCACAGCAGGAGGACTGCAACAGTTCAAGAAGGCAGCTCACCACCACCTTCTCAAGGGCAACTAGGGACGGGCAAGAAATGCTGGCCCAGCCAGCGACACCCACATCTCACAAATGAATTTTAGAAAAAGAATGCAGCAAACAATTCGGAATGTTAATGGTGTACTCACCTTAATTGCAAGATGATTTGTATACAGGAATAGCAAAGACTTGTTTCAGTTGTATCTCCTTACATTAGGAAGGGAGTTATTACCTCAACAGCAATATATTTGCCATCATTACCACTCAAGACAGCAGTTATGAAACTACCAAATGCATTAGTGTGTCAGTCACCAGGTAATATGTGCCAGCACCTTCAATTTGGAGTTTCATCAGGCCTATAAAGAGAGTGTTAGCATTAACATGCCACAAGGGTTTGGAAGGAAACAACTAGTAGTGTTATCAATCCCTTATGGTAATATGCCATCCCTAGTACCTGCCGGCCGAGTTCACGTCTGCCAGCCTGACAGCAGTCTACATACCACCCCATGCGGATGTAGGAATGCCCTGGATGAAATTGACACTGCCACAAACACTCTGGAGATGAAATTTCCCGAGGCCTTATTCATTGTGGCCGGCCGCTTCAACCAAGCCAAGCTCAAGAAGATGCTACCAAAGTACACCAATACTTCTCCTGCCCCCTTAGAGGTGCAAATATCTTGAACCACTGCTACACAACCATCAAAGATGCTGACCACTCCATCCTCCATCTGCACTTCAGAAAATTAGCACGATGTTCCTCCTCCCAGCTTACCAGCAGAAGCTGAAATGGGAGGATTCTTCATAGAAAGAAGTATGAAGCTGGCCCGAGGCAGTGGAAAAGCATCGCTGGGACAGCTTGGAACAGGTGGACTGATCAGTATTCAAGTACTCGGTGAAAAATCTAGATGGGGAGGCCACAAACGTAACCGACTTCATTAGCAAACGCATGGAGAACTGTGTGCCAAAGAAGTCAATCCAAGTGTTCCCCAACCGGAAACCTCGGATGAACTGGGAATTCCACGCCCTGCTGAAAGACCACGCATGCAGCATTCAAGTTGGACAACCCAGACCTATACAGAAAATCCAGATGTGATCCCCACAAAACCATCAGAGGTGCCAAGAGGCAGTCACGGACTAAGTTAGAGAGGCCCAAACCACACAAAACAGACTTCTGCTGCCTGTGGCAAGACCTAAACAGCATTATGGGGTACAAAATGGAGCAGAGGAAGACAGCAGACAAAGACGCATCCCTACTTGAAGTGCTCAGTGCTTTCTATGCTCAATTTGAGCAGAATGCCAGCAGCAGTGTCACCTGTCCTGATAGGCCTGGACGCAACTATTCCCTCCATTACTGTTGCAGACATCAGGTTGGTCTTTCTGGGAATAACCCAAGGAAAACGACGGGCCCGGATGGAATCCCCCACCGTGCACTTAGATCCTGTGTGGACCAACTGGTGAAGGTATTCACTGACAACTTCAACCTCTCCCTCCTACAAGCCGAAGCCCCAACGTGCTTCAAGAAGACCACTACCATACCAGTACCTAAGAAAACACATGCAACCTGCTACCGCCCTGTGGCTCTGACCTCTATCATCATAAAGTGCTCCAAGAGGCTAGTGATGCCCACGTCAACTCTAGTCTCCCAGCCCGCCTTGATCCTGTGCAATTTTCCTACTGATGTAACAGGTCCACAGCGGACTCCATTTCCCTAGCCCTGCACTCATTCCTAGAACATCTGGACAACAAGGACACAAACATCAGACTCCTACTCATCAACTACAACTCCACCTTGAACACCATTATCCCCTTCCAGACTGATCGCAAAACTCTGAAACCTAGGTCTCAGCTCCACCCTCTGCAGCCGGATACTCAGCTTCCTGACCCACAGACCACAATCAGTGAAGGTAGGTAACTGCACCTCCTCTAAGATAACACTCAACACTGGAGCCCCCCAGGGTGTGTTCTCAGTCCCCTACTGCACTCCCTGTACAGCCAGGACTGTGTAGCCAAATTTGGAATGAATGCTATCTACAAATTTGCTGACGACACCATTGTATTAGGGCAGATATCAAACAACGATGAGTCAGAATACAGGAAGGAGATAGAGGGCTTGGTGACATGATGCAACGATAACAACTTCTCTCTCAATGTCAGCAAAACTAAAGAACTGATCATTGACTTCGGAAAGAAAGGAGGAGAACACGCTCCCATTTACATCAATGGAACGGAGCTTGACAGCGCTGAGAGTGTCAAGTTCCTCGGAGTGACGATAACTGACGACCTGTCCTGGACTTCCCACGCAAATGCAACAATCAAGAAGGCGCAATAAAGCCTCTTCTTCCTCAGGTGGCTCAGGAAATTTGACACGTCCATAAGGTCCCTCACCAAGTTCTACAGATGCGCCATTGAAAGCATACTGTTCAGATGCATAACAGCCTGGCACAGCAACTGCTCTGACAAGGACCGTAAGAAACTACAGAAAGGGGTGTGCACAGCCCGGACCATCATAGAAGCCAACTTCCCATCCATGGAATCCATTTACATTTCTCGTTGCTGTAGAAATGCTGCCAATATCATCAAAGACCCATTCCACCCAGGTAATGTTCTATGACGTCTTCTGTCAGGCAGATGATACAGAGGCTTGAAAACACACACCAGCAGGTTCAAGAACTGTTTATTCCATGCCATTATTAGACTGATGAATGGAATGTTTAACTTCAATTAATGCTGACTAGGAAATAAGTATGGACTGCAGATGTTGGAAATGAGAGTCGATAAAATGTGGAACTGGAGGAGCACAGCTGGTCAGACAGCACCAAAGGAGCAGGAAATCAACGTTTTGGGTCTGGACCCTTCATCAGGATATTTTATCAATTTCAAATAATGCTGATCTTGTTAATCTTACCTCATGCACATCCTGTGCAGTGTAGCCCGTTTGCCTTACTCTGTCCAAGTTTTTTTACCCTATGATCTGTATGTCCTTGTTACTATGATCTGCCTGTACTGCTCACAAACAAAGCTTTTCACTGTACTTAGGTACACATGACAATAGATCAAATCAAATAAAATAAAATCAGAGATAAACATCAAGTTGCTTCATCAACTCACTGTTTGACCGAAATCATCATCCAAGGCTTTGCCAAACAAAAATTAAATTTTAAAAAACGAGCTGTAAATAATAGCACTCATGTCAAGGGGGATGATACTTTGGGACATAGCATTCATTTTTGGTAAACAGCATCTGTTGAGGGCTCCATTCAATAAATATTTCCTTAATATGTTTGATCTGAAGTTGATGAGATTGCTGACAGACATTAGATTCATTTTTGTTGGAATGTGGCTCTGATTCTTGTGGTAAATCAAAAATAGCCCATTTACCATCAGTAACAATTCTGCTGTTTCATTGGAATGAGTTAAAGGAACAAATTGATTTCTGGTTTCTTTGTCTATCTGCATAAGAAGCAAAGACCACTCGCGTCAAAATGAACGCCTGTTAATTCGTTTCCCGTCATTTACACTGGAAAGGAAACTCGTACCAATGCCAAATCATGTTTTCCCTACTACTGCCTCCCCACAGAGTCTTGCCATATTTTATTACTAAAGTTACAGACATGCAAGCTACCCACATTTGACCTTCACCTCAAAGGCATAAACAAAAAGTTGTGTCAGAGATAAAAGGTACTGCAGATGCTGGAGAATGCGAGATAACATGCATGGGGCTGAATGAACACAGCAGGTCAAGCACCTGCTCCTATGATGCTGCTTGACCTGCTGTGTTCATCCAGCCCCATGCTTGTTATCTAACAAAAAGTTGTGTTTGTGGTTGTCTAATATGCAGAGATTCACTTCTGCTCTTTCTTGCTTTATGACAGATGTAATAATGAACCCATCACCACCCCCATGGCCAATTTGTACAGTCTTTTGTTTCTGTTTTCCTTCCTGTGCTCATTAAAAATTAGATAAATGATTCCCCTCACTTGATATAAGCAACAGCCCCAACAAGATGTTACGATAGCTACAATTTTTCCCAAAATATCGGTGATGGGATATTTTTCCTTTGTTGCTCTGCAGTGAATCGTGATGACCGGCGTCGCTGTTGTGGGCTTTGGACATGATCCTGTCATCAGATTGCAGAAGCAGGACTAAGTCTTTCAGGCACCCGAATCCATTTTGCTATTCAGCTAGATCATGGCTGTCTGTAGTTTTGCTCGTCTATCCCTTTAGTCCCAAAATCTACAGCATCCTTTCCTTAAAACATATCATTATCAAATCTGAAATTATCCGACAATTTTTTGGGGGGGCAGAAAACCCCAGAGTTCCACTCCCATTGAACCACAGGAGGGTTAAGGTGCTGAAGGAGGCCATTCAGCCTATTATGTGTGCACTGGCTCTTCAAGCGGCCATCATGACTTAGTGCCATTCTTCTGCCTTTTTCCCATGTTCTCACTCATTGTCCCTACTTAGTTAATCATCGAATGTCATCTTGGACACCTCAATTGAAACTGCCTCTACAATACTTCCAGACACTGCATTGTAGATGTCTAATACTTTTTCATCATTCAAAAATGTTGTTCCACACCATCATGACAGGTGGGATTTGAACCTAGAACTTCTGATCGAGACTTGGGATCCCCTAATGCACCACAGGCCCTAATTTTATGTGCAAGAGTATTTCCTGATATTAGCCCAGAATGAGGAAGTTCTCAATGAATGGTTATGGAATCTTCCACCAGAGAAAACAATCCTTCTCTATTTACCTGATCAACTTTGTATGAGGGTAGGAGTTTGAAAGAGTCATCGAGACAGAAATTTTTACTGCATTTAAAAGATACTTGAATACACATTTGTACAACTTACAAAACTATGAATAAGAGCTGTAAAAATGGGACAAAGTTGAATCATTCTTTTAATGCCATCATTGACATGATGAGTCGAATGGCCTCCTTCTGTGCTGTAAATTTTTATGATTTTACGAATCTGAAATACTTTTGGTCTTAGAAATTCCTGGTGTTTTTCCAGAATCCTGGAATGATTTAAGCTTTTAATGCCAATCCCACATATCAGAGCAAACAATTCGGCGACTTGCACCTACAGCTAGGATATAAACTCACAAAACCTTCTATAAATTTAAAAAGACAATTATCAAGGAGTTGGACAAGTGATTAATCGATGAAACAAGTGATTAATTAATGTAATAAAGCATTGTGATGCAGGTTATGGCAGAGCTAACATTTGATAAATAAATGGGAAAGAATTGATTAATTCATTTATTGTTGTCACATGTACCCAGATACCGTGAGAAGAGTTGTTTTGTGTTCTACGTAGGAAGATTGTACCATACAAAGTCCATCAGGGTAGCAGAACAAAGTGAAGAATACAGTGTTATAGGCACAGAGAAGATGCAGAGAGAGAGAGAGAGAGAGAGAAATCAAAATTAATATTTGAGAGGTCTGTTCACAAATCTGATAACAGTGGGGCAGAAACTGCTCTTGAATCTCTTCGTACATGTGTTCAAACTTTAATATCTTCTGCCCAACGGAAGAGGGTGGGCAAGAGTATAAACAGGATGGGAGGGGTCTTTGATTATGTTGGTTGCTTTCTCAAGGCAGCAGGAAGTGTAGATGGAGTCAATGGATTGCAAACTGGTTTGTGTGAAGGACTGGGCTGTGTTCACGACTCTCTGCAGTTTCTTATGGACTTGGGAAGAGCATCCAGACAGAATGCTTTCTATGGTGCATCAATGTTATTGGTAAGAGTCCTTGTGGACATGCTGAATTCCCTTAGCACCTGGGGAATCCTCAGTTGAGGAAGAAGGTGGACATTTCGGAGACTCCCTTGTTAAAGTTGGCCTCATCTGAACATATATAATGGAGACAACTGTTCACCCTCCCATCCTGACCATTATCAACTCTTTGTCTGTCCAACTGCTCTTCTCTCTCCTTAGGATCTATTCTATCATTTACTCCCTACCCCATCCCCCTCCCCTTTCTTCTGCATATAAACTGATGTTTTCCCAGCCACTATCAGTTCTGAGGAAGGATCACCAGACCCGAAACGTTAACCCTGTTTTTGCCTTCACAGGTGCTGCCAGACCTTTTGAACTTTTCCAGCAACTTTGTTTTTTTTTCTGATTTACAGCATCCACAGTTCTTTTGGTTGTTATAAAGCATATTTAGGATCCAGCAAGTAGAGAACATACAAATATTAGGTATGGAATTTGAGCAGGAATAAGGTATTCGGCCCTTTGACCCTTCTTTGCCACACAACAAAATCATGGCTGATCTGATGGTGCTGTCATCCACATTCCCAACTATCCCTGATAACCTTTCACCCCCTGGTTTAATAAGGATTTATCTACCACTGCCTTAAAACATCCAGGAAGCACCCAGGAAGAGAGTGCCAATGACTATCAATGCTCTGAGAAAAGAAAAAAACCTTTATTCTAAATGGATCAAAATGCCATACTTTTAAGCCACATTTGTGTCGCGATTACACATCTCTGCAGAGGAATCTTTGTTTAACGGTATCCATTCGCTACAACAGTGTAGCGCCAGCTTCCAAGATAGTTGAATTAAGCAAAAGCTGAGGAGTCAAATGATTTGAATCAATAACGTTAAAAATAGGTGAAAAGATGAAAATAGTCAGCAAAATATGCTCGTGAGGCTCAAGTGGACAAAGTACCTAAATTTGGTAATTCAATGTAGAACATTTGCTGGACTGCTGTAATGCAAGTTTATGATTCAGCTAATCTTCATTGCTTATGAAACATTCATAAGTACAAAGATTATAGGGATGTTAGTTTTGGCAATACAGGATTGATGACAAATCAATGAATCTGCTTTAATACAACGTAGTTTCTGGTAAGCCTGTTAATTGTCTCTTTATCATTTTCTTAGAATCACATTATCATATTCTTGGAACCATAGCTCATAATTTTAAACAAAGCTTAGATGTATTTACAAATAATAAAACCAGGGGCATCAGTGCAATGAAGGAATAAGCATTATTAATTCTATCATACATCTCTGTAATAGTAATCTATTTGCATTTGGTATCATGCAGGATCTGGATGGGTGACCATTGCAATATAGCCTTCAAGATGCAAAATTATATCTATTCATTGGAAAATCAGTCATATTGTTATAAAATTAGCCTTTCTCCAAGCTCTTCGTAAGTGAGTTAGGCCTTCCATAAATTGAAACTTGGACTCTTTTGCGTACTGTGAATGAGGTAACTTGTTAAAGCAATAGCAAAATGCTGTTATGTTTCAGAGAAACCTTAGACTACCAACCACAGCCCCCTACCCAATACAAAACATTATACATCTCATTGTATTATCTGTAATATTCAGCCAAATTTTCTTCAGAAGATCAACAATTGTACAGAAGGAGAAAAATATACAGGTGACACACAGTGCAAACTCAACTAACATAACAAACATCCAACACTTTATTAAAGTCATTCAGTACGTCTTCCGATGAAATGTTAAGATGCTGTCCCCTCGAGAACAGAGCATAGAGCTAAAAGGTACACGAGACTTGTGCCACACTCAAGTAAGGTTTCTGAGATCTGAAGAATAATTGCCATCTGAAGACTCGATTGGTTCAAATTGTTATGAATCTTCAAATTTTTACTTTGAGGAAGAGTTCTTACCCAGATTGTGCTAGGGCAGGACTTCTGCCAGACTTTGCCTGCGCTACCTCGGGTGATCTCTAGTAGGTTCTAGAGAGAGAGAGAGAGGGAGAGAGGCAATACACAGTTCAACTGTCCGTCATTACATATAACCTGAGGTTTCACCCGAAATTACCCAAATTGGACATATACAATTGGAAGTGGGGTCATAATCATAAAATGGAAGGAATGATGCCATG
>JAHRHZ010000070.1:8954461-9018581 GCA_024137785.1 Ginglymostoma cirratum
GGGCCTAGAACCTTCTTCAGAAATTGGTCTAGGCCCGAAACGTCAGCCTTCCTGCTTTCCTGATGCTGCTTGGCTTGCTGTGTTCATCCAGCTCTACAGATTATCAAACTAAATGGTTTTGTTAGTCACTATGATCTTTTTAGAGAAGGAAACATAGAACATAGAAAATGGAAGCAGGAGGAGGCCATTCAGCCCTTCGAGCCTGCTCCGCCATTCTTCACGATCATGGCTGATCATCCGACTCAATAGCCTAATCCTGCTTTCTCCCCATAACCATTGATCCCATTCACACTAAGTACTATATCTAGTTGCCTCCTGAATACATTCTATGTTTTGGCATCAACTGCTTCCTATGGTAATGAATTCCACAGGCTCACCACTCTTTGGGTGAAGAAAGGGTCCTCATTTCCATCGTAAATGGTCTACCCTGGATCCTCATACTGTGGCCCCTGGCTCTGGACTCACCAAGCATCGGGAACATCCTCCCTGCACCTACCCTGTCCAGTCCTGTTAAAATTATCCCTACATGATGAGAAAAAAAATGAGCAAGTTTAAGCTAATTAAATTTGATGAAAAGTTGTGATTTGATTTATTATTATTGTCACACGTACCTAGGTACAGTGAAAAGTTTTGTTTTGCGCGCAGTACAGGCAGATCATACCATACAAAGTACATCAGGGCAATAGAACAGAGCGAGGAAGAGTAGAGGCTAGGAATGCAGACTTAAATGCACATTAATAGCACAACATTTGAAATTGGAAGAAGGAAAAGGCAGCACAGAATGATAATTCAGTTGAATTAGCCAGAATTCAATTGTAGTTGCTACTGCTTGAAATGGAAAAGGAAAAAGACATTCAAAAACCAAACAGCGAAGAGAATTAGGATTGCAAAAATTTAAACTTGAGGAAAAGGAAGAAGCATTTCAGAGAGAAAATAAAGATCGTTTGAGACAATGGAAAAGGAAAATCAAAGCGAATTTCAAAGGGAAAGCAGGAAAGTGACAGGAGAGAGGAAATACCAACTTAAAAATTTGGAACAAGAAACAAATTCCTTTGACTGCAATGGAAATTCTGATGAGGAATGATCTGACTCCAACCCAAGAGCCAGTAGGGAACTGTTTAAATTTCTGAAAGCTCACCCAAAGTTAGATGGATGGCACACAAGTACGTTCTTTTTTCTTTAAAAAGTACTTTGAAGAGATAGTTAAACAAATGAGATGGCCAAAATCAAATTGGATACTGCTCGCAAACAAGCTGACTGGCAGAACCCTTGAAGTTTATGTCATGCTTTAGGGAATGATACCAGCAGGAAGTATATACCAATACCTTTATCAGATGTGCCATGAATGTGACCTGATGTCTGGAATAGTCACTGTAGAGTTTGTCCATAGTTTGTTCATAGAATTGACCTGGGGTGACCTTATAGAAGGGGATGGATAGGGTGAATAGCCAAGGTCTTTTTTCCCCGGGTAGAGGAGTCTAAAACTAGAGGTCATAGGTATAAGGTGAAAGAGGAAAGATTTAAAACGGACCTAAGGGACAACATTTTCATGCAGAGGGTGCTGCATGTATGGAATGAGCTGCCAGAGGAAGTGGTGGGTTAATCTAATTTTTGAAATTTAAAATAAAATTTATAATTTGTTTTATACTTTTTACACTGGTGACCAGATATACTCTTTGATTAAAATACTATCATTTATTTGTATTGGTTACGATTGCAACACTTAAAAGGCATCTGGATGGGTACTTGAATAGGAAGGGTTTAGAGGGATATGGGCCAAATGCTGGTAAATGGGACTAGATTAATTTAGGGTCAAGCATGGACGAGTTGGACTGAAGGGTCTGTTTCCATGCTGTGCAGCTCTATACTTCTACGACTCTATGACTCTGTTCCTAAGGAATGATTTGGTTGGAGGGAAGGTAATAATTTCTCCAGTAGTCACAGAAAGGTCAAGAAAGGTCAAGGAGATAGAGCTGTCGTGCGAAAATGTTCCAGGAAATTTTCCTGAAAGTGACCTGAGCAATGGTTAAACATTTTCGTAGTCAGAGATCAAATTGGTACCGCAGACAGACATGTAGCCATCTGAAACTTTCTTTTGTGATTTTGATAGTCTGAAGGAATGACCAATAGGTTTCTGAACAAAGCTCAGCAAGCTGCTCCAAAATTGAACAAAGTAGCACTATGAACCCCAAACAGAACTGAAGCTGGTGGAGTTCCAGAATGACTCTAAATTAAAAAGGATCCACTTGGTAACACTCGTGCCCTGCTGATGCACCATAACATATACATGAATTCGCACAAAATCAGAATGATTATTGAACATTAAAAGAGAAATTGCACTTTGTTTCACACTTACACGACTACTGTAAAAATGTTATTATCTCGATGAAACCATATCTTAAAATTGCGCATTTAACTGGGATTTGTAACTAATGCACAGAGATTATTGTTGACTCTGCATGTGCTAAATATTAATCTAATTTTTGAAATTTAAAATAAAATTTATAATTTGTTTTATACTTTATTTATGTGACCAGATATACTCTTTGATTAAAATACTATCATTTATTTGTATTGGTTAATAGTTGTGGCTATATTTTTAAGGCATATTGTTGCTAATGCGCATAACCATTGGGGACAGGAACCTACTGAGAAATGAGATTTGGATGAGAAGGTGGTGACATCCACCCCAACAACGAGTGAAAAAGGACTCACCAGTCATTTGCTACCCAAATATCGTCTGGAGATATTAAGGATAGCCCATACGGACATGCAGTGTTGCAGTAGACCCAAGTATGTATAAGTCGCCATTCCTCCTGGCCAAGGCTTCGCAAGGACATGGTGCAGTTTTGTAAACGGTGCCAGATTGTGGGAAAACAAGAACCTGGAACAAAACACGCACCATTAATTACCATATCCGCTTTTGTGGAAGTATTTAGTAGAATGTTGATAGACTGTGTAGGACCCTTACTGGAGAGAAAAGTAGGGCATCCTTATATCCTCACTACTATACAGTTTGCAGTGGCTATTCCTTTGAGGATAATGTCTGCCAAAGTAGTTGTAGAGAGGTTAACACAGTTCTTCACTCGATACGGGAGTGGATTAAGATTCAATTGGTCAATAGTTCGATTTTGTATCTAAAATTTGCTAGAGAGTTATAAGTAGTTTGGATATAATACTTAACATCCTCAACATACCACCCACAGATACTGGGTACTTTACAATGGTACCACCAAACCTTCAAAACACTGATCAAGGTATACAAAGGGCTAGAATTTATTTTATGAGATCTGGAATTCACCTATTGATCTACTGATTTTCATTATTTTGAATTAATTTATGGACATGGGGTAAGAAACTAATCAAAGAAAGGGTTTTAGAAAAAAGGGACACATCTTCCATGTCAAATTATTTATCCAGGATCCAGGAGTGAATCTCAAGAGCCTGCAAATTCTTAGAGCGTCTTAGAACCTCACAAACAACCATGAAAACAACACAGGCTAACAAATATGTCGAGATATGATACATACTTAGTGCCAAGACACATCATGAATTACAACCATGAGTAAAAATATCTGATGGTGGGAGCTCAGAAGAACGAGGAGTAACCTTAAAGTTAAGCTATTGGGGGATATTCAGAAACCAATTTTTCATGTAAAGGGAAATGAAGATCTGAAACTCTTTCCCACTAAAAGCTTTTGAATCTGGGGTTAAGTGGAAAATGTTAAACTGAGATTGTTAAAAAAATTTTTTTAGGCACAAATATTAAAGGTTATTGAACCAAAACCATGGAGTTAAGAAACAAATCAGTTATGATTGACTTCAGTGGCAGAACAGGCTTAAGGAACTGAATGACATTCTCTTGTTCCCAAGTTTCTTCCCTTAATAACTGGTTAGGTTTTTGGAGGAATGCTCAAACAAGGCATCAGCATGTTCAAGATGGGGAAGAAAATTACTAACAGGCTCAAAGCTACACATCAGTCTCTGGCTTAGTATATTAGGGCTGGTTGTTTCTACACAGCGACAACTTATGTTACCTTCTTCAAGAGATTTATTGCTAAAACAAGATCAAGAGACAATCGAATCTTACCTTATTCCTTGATCATGAATTATTGCAAAGATTTGTTCTTTCCTTACAATCTATTCCCAAACCGGGAATTGTGCCCTGATTCCAAGTGCTAACTTTCCAAACTCACTCTTGTAGCCACATGATCCCAAAGGTTAGCATTACCATCTGAATTTACTGGGCTCTTGACATTTTTCCGTTGAAAATAAATGTTTCTTTCCTTGAAATGTATTGTGTAATTTGGTCATTTTCCAGTTGTCAAGTCAGATGTCACACACAATATGTCCCACAATACAAATCACATTTTATTACAGATGCAAAATATTTTGTGTGAAAGAAAGAAGGTAAGCTGCCTGAAGCTTCAAATTTACATGTAATTTATTGACCTCTAATTCACCTTGGGATCTTATGAACCTGATATAAATACTTTGGATTCTAGAGGGGATACTTGAGATGTGCCCATAAAATAACAGGCCAGGTTAACAACTGAAGCACAGCACTGCTTTCCTAACTCCATTCTACACTTGAGCCTCATTATAATAGAATCTACTAGCATTGTACATTTAAACAAAATGATGCCTCTCTTTGATTAATCAGCATGGAATTTTTCCATCAAACCATAGATAAACACATACAGAAATATTTTCACAACATGATTGTGTGTGGTTCCTTTATGTACATAATTCAGACACATTGATTATTCATTTTAAGGACCAAAGTGCAATTGATTGTACCAATGTTACAAAGACAAAATATAAAACCACTACGGAAAAGGTACGACTATTGATGTTAGCTCCAACTTGCAGTGGCTTCACCCTTTGTTATAAATTATTTGTTGTAGTCACTTGTAAATGCGACTCACGTCCTAATTTACCATTTTCAAAATAGTATTTTTGAGATTGTCTTGTTTAATCAAGAAGCAGAATTAAGGGAGGCAGAGATCTATGTATAGCCCCTATAGGAGAAGCCACAAGTCCATAGGAACATCATGAATCTGAGCGACCCTTGGGACCGATTTTCAGTTCAGATTTAACATTTTTTGGATTCAGGGACTTGGAATGTAGCTGTGGGTGGATGAAGCACCTAATTTTGGTGATTTGAGGCTGTCTAAGTTGATCAGCTATCATTGCACTTTTTACAATCTTGATGACAGCTCCTTTCGCTAATCATTCAGTCATCAGCAAAGAAAATCCTGGGAAAAAAATTCCTGGTACTTCAACTGGTACATTTGCTGCCCCGTATGAAACTAGGGCATTTTCACACAAAAGGTGGAAGATTGCAAAAATGAACTACCTTCGTAAGGGCAGTGCAATAGATTGACATTTGAAGGTCAGTCGAAGTCTGTCAGGCAGGATGCATTTCCCAATGGGTCTGTTCAATAAAGTGTGTTAGGGAACTGGACTGGTTTGAAAGGGCCTCGTGTACTTTCGTTGAACAGAGAAACCTAGGGGTTCAAATACATAATCCTTCGAAGTTTGCATCACTTGTAGACAGGATGATTAAGAAGACATTTATTATGCTTGCTTTCATTGCACAGACCTTTGAGTAGAGGAGTTGGGATGTCATGCTGAGGTTGTACAGGGCATTAGTGAGGCCTTGTCTGGAGTACTGCGTCCAGTTCTTGTCACCCGGTTATAAGAAGGATATTATTATGCTGGAGAGGGCTCAGAAGAGATTTACCAGGATGTTGTCGGGAATAGAGGGTTTGAGGTATAAGGAGATGGGCTGGATAGGCTGGGACTCTTTACTGGAGCATAGGAGGTTGAGGGGTAGCTGTATAGAGATTTATAAAACCGTGACAGATATAGGAAGGTGAATGACAGGTGTCTTTTTCCCTAGAGTGGTGGATTTCAAGACTAGAGGGCATATTTTAAAAGTGAGAGGAGAAAGATTTATAAAACACATGAGGGGCAACTTTTCTACACAGCATATGGTTAGATTGTGGAATGGACTTCCAGAGGAAGTGGTGTATGCTGGTACAGTTACAAAGTTTAAAATACATTTAGATAAGTACATGAATAAGAAATGTTTGGAGAGATATCGGCCAATCGCAGGCCAGTGGGACTAGTTTAGTTTGAGAACATGGTTGGCATGGACTAGTTGGTCCGAAAGGTCTGTTTCCATGCTGCATGACTCTATGGCTTCACATTCAAGTGTCTGCCTGTTCTGAATTTACTAGCTTTGATCTCAATTAACTTCTGTGACATAGACAAAAATAAAAAGGAACTAAATTAACAAGTCTCCCTACTCCTGATCATCATCCCTTGGCTCCTGCCAGAAAATGAGGTTAGGAAGGAATTAATTTCAGGTGCAGTAGAGCTGGTTGACAGTCAGGTGGGAATCTTGCAAAACTGCGCTTACAAAGTAATTGACTTCAGCCATTGGTAGCACAACTTATGAATCCAATTATGCAGAATTTACTGACTATGGATTTAAATAATGTGTTCTGCCTACCTTTGAACAAAGTTTCAAACCCCATTTACTCAAGCGGTGTGTCACAACATCCCTGAACAGGTTGATTAGAAAATCTCTTGAGCTAGCTTTGTGGCGAAATCGCTCAGTTGTGTGAGCACTGGACTGAAGCTTTAAACGTTTCTACTTCAATCTGGATTTTTCTTTTGGTGGGGGAAAGTCAATCTGTTGTGCATGACAGCACTTCTGGATATGGAGAGAAGGGAAAAAAATTAAAAATCAAATATCGTGTTTGCATGAAGACCAGGAAAGCTCGCAATGCTTCTCCAAGAGAAAACATTATTCAGATGAGCACTTGAAATGGCACAGTGTTCAAATCTACGAGCCAAGTGCGGGAAAATGAGATTAGAATGGGGTGTTTGATGACAAACATGGACACAGTGAGCTGAAGGGCCTCTATCAGTGCTATTAAAAACTATGACAATACAGATCAGATCAGATAGGTGGATAGGAATAAACAATAAACTCTTGAGGGAGGTTATGCATTGCCCTGGTATCTATAACATTGTCTCTAACACCCACTATAAAGGCTTTGAAGAAAAGATTGAAATGAAGGTAAGATTGTTAAAAAAAAGGTGGATGTAGAATTAGGCAGGACATGTATCACTGAAATTGAAAGATGTGTTGTGGTTTTGCAGATCTAACATCTACTGTTCAATCTTAGTTGGTGAGGTCAATAAATTACCACAATTTTGAAAAATTGTCTGTCCCCCTGCACTTTCTCACACATCAACACAACCCAGAATAAAACCATTTGGCCCATTAAGCCAGTGCTTGACTTTATTAAAGAACAGTGCATTCTCCTAAGAGCTGCAACATCTGTTAAAAATATGGTGAGATAAATTAAAATGGTTTCTCAAAATCAAATATGATCTCAAGTCATTTGTTCATCCCTCAGAAGATAAGTAATGCCAGGCATTTCTTTGTGTGTTTATATACACAAACATATATATGACTCTGAGCAAAAACTGGAATTCAACAGAATTCAAATTAGTACAGAAGAGGTTTGCATTAAGTACAATCGACACATGGATATAAGCACATTTGATCATGTGGGACAAATCCATCTTCTGAAAGCAAAAGAAAGTAAAATCCCTCTTAGCATTTGTTTGATTTGTGGTTCATTATTAGAAAGTGCAGTATCAGATGTTAAGTGTTTTGTTGTTTACGTAAAACTGAGGTTAAAATATACATCAAACTGCCTGTGAATCTGCTCATGGACAAGACTCTTCTGAAGCTGGCTTTTGTCATGTAACTTCACAAATGTTTGGAAGAAAACATTTTTCCAAAGACTAAGTGGATCTTCCGAAATAAATTCAGCCTCAGTTATTTGTTGATATGTAGCTGAGCTCTTCCTGTTGCATCAATTGTTCTCCTCTCGCAAGATTATGTCAGATTCATTTCCCCTTATTTTCTCATCATGTTGTCCTTTCTAGTGACACAGTTTGATTTGGATCAGAGCAGTGATTTTAATTTTCTTTCCAGGAAACGAGTGCTGAAATGATCAGCAGGAATGTAACATCCCTATCTGGAGTGAAATGATATTCTCCCTCGGTCTGACTTTTGGATGACGGTAAATACACTCTGGGTGGTGATAAATCCTGCCATGTGTTGTTTATCTCCAGGGTGAGTGATTGCTTTTTCTCCTATTGCTATTTCCTGGGACATTACACATTGTGAAGTAACTGTTTCCCTTTAATTTCACATAAATGCAATCTTTTCAATTGAAGCCTGTGGTTAAAAAGGCCATGAAATGTAGGGACAGAAGTCAGCCATTCAGCCCACTCGAGACTGCTATGCTATTCGATGAGATCATGGTTGACCTGATTTTAACCTCAACTACACTTTCTTGCCTTTTCCCCAGAACCCTTGATTCCCTTACTGATTAAAAACCTATCTCAACTTTAAATCTAATAATAGGGTCTTTCATTATTCTCTGACCTTACCACAATCATTTTAGGTGATTATGATAAAGTGTAAACCTCAGCTAGAATGGTGTGTACACTTGTGGCCACCACTTTAAAGGACAAGGTGACACCCTAATGGTATTATCACTAGACTGTTAATCCAGAGATCTGGGAATGTTCTGGAGACCTGGATTCAAATCCTATCCTGGTAGATAATGGAATTTGAATTCAACTTTAAAAAAAGTCTGGAAGTAAAGATCTATATAATAACCACGAAACAACTGATGATTGTTGTGGGGGAAAGCCCATCTGGTTCACTGATGTCCTTTAGGGAAGGAAAGTGCCATCCTTACCTGGTCTGGGCCTACATGTGACTCCAGACCCACAGTAATGTGGTTGGTGCTTAACAGCCCTGTATGTAATAAATGCTGGCCTAGCCAGTGATGCTCACATCCCGAATAAATGAAAAGAAAAGATATGAATGCAATGGAGAGAGGGCAAATGTGATTTACAAGAATGGTTCCTAGAATGAGAACTTCAATTCTGAGGTGAGATTGAAGAAGTTGGGACTGTTCCTCTTGGAGAGAAGAAGGCTGAGAAATGAATTGATAGAGAGTTTCAAGATCATGGATGGGCAGCATAGAGTGGATAAGCCATCCCCACTCAAAAATAAAATCAAAAAACAAGAGGGTATGAGTTTAAAGTGAAAAGCAAACAAAGCAAGGTGGGTATGAGATGAAATGTTTTCACTCAGCGAGTAATTATGGTATGGAATTAAAAAGGCAAAGTAACCATAGTCCCATTCTCCCATTAGAGAGAGAGAAATGAGTCATTGTGAATTTAACCTGAGGGGCAAGGTTGAGAAGGCAAGATCTTCATTGCAGCCAGTGGAGGGACTGAGCCTGTGCTATTGGTGTCATTCTGTATTGCAAACCAGCTGTTGTAGCCAACCCACAAGGCAGGAAAATATGCTTGGAAATGTGATGGAGGCAGTTTCAATATCATTCAAGAGGCCATTTGATGATTATTTGGATAGAAATGGCATGCAGGTATTTGGGGGAAAAAAAGGCAGGACATTGTAAATAGGTAGAAACATTGATTTTTTTTTTGATTTGATTTATTATTGTCCCATGTACCTAGACACAGTAAAAAGCTTTGGTTTACATGCAGTACAGGCAGATTAAACCATGCAAAGTTCATTTGGGTAATAGAACAGAGCGAGGAATACAACGTTAAGGCTGCAGAGAAGGTGCACAAAGTGAGATCAACATTAAGTTTGAAATTTGCGAGGCCAATTTGGAAGTTTAATAACATTGGGGAAGAAATTGTGCTTGAATCTGTTTAAGCTTTTGTATTTTCTGCCCAATAGAGCCCGGTCTTTGATTACACAATGGGCCGAACAGAACACTTCTGCACCATAACAATTCTGTGATCCTGAATCACTCAAATAGTTGCTTGCCTTCCTTTCCAAAGTTCTTTGGGGTGGTCTACTATGTTAAAAGTGTTACATAAATGCAACTTGTTTTCCAAGTGCTGACTGGACATTTCAAGGATTTGCTTCTTTTAGTTTATATTTCCAAGGTCCATGGACATTTCTTTTACACCCAACTGGAATTGGAAATTATACAGAAATTCATTTGATGTGTTTTTTTTGGTCATTTGAAGCAGGAATTCCAGATTTCAATCTGCACACCACATCCAAGTGCAGGTAGAATGCTAGGAGCCAGCCTTGGGGCACTTTTGATAATGACAAGACAGAATGGATGCTGAAATAATTAATATGTGCTTCAATTTTATAGTTCCAACAAAATTTGTGAAGGGACCAGCAACTCAAAGCAGGTCAAAAGAGCAATCACTGGGACTTCACACAGGTTTAATTATTTCCAGAAGCTCTGAACATTGCTTTGTCCTTTAAGCAGAAGCGGACTTGACGGAGAAGACTACACATTTATTGAAATGTAAAAGGAAATGCCTGAATGAAGGTTAATGACTATTGAATAGTGACTCTGTAAGTGGCAAGTCTTACTTCAAACTTATCAGCTTAGGTACAAAAGAAAGAATGTGCGTTTATATAGCACCTTTCACAACCTTAGAACTTTCCAAAGCAGTTAACCAACAATGAAGTAATTTAGACACTGTTGTATTGTAGAAATCTTAGCAGTCAAATTGTACAGAATGTATTTAGAAACAAATTGATAAGGAACAGATCATCATTTTCAGTGGTGATTGAGGGATAAATGTTGTCTTCATTAACAAGAGAACTCCTCTGTTCTTTGATAATTATCCTGTGATGTTTTATGTCCAATTGATCTTGATTTAAAAACTCAACTAAAAGATGGCACTTGTGATAACACATTAGTTCCATAATACTGAATCAGGATGTCAGCTTAGATTTTGTGCACAAGTATCTGGGTAGGGACCTAAACTTACAGCCCTCTGGCTCAAGAGCTGAGGCACAATTGGAATGGCTTGCAATTGCTTGTCAGTCATTGACACAATGTATTGAGAGAGAGAGAGAGGGAAGACAGGAACAAGCAAGAGAAAGCGAGGGAACGCAATAGAGTCAATGGGCAAGCAATAGAGCAACACAACATTCATCCATCAGCTTAATGGCTAATAATGCAGACTCTGCTGTATGGTGTGGGTACAGGGACTGTTTCCCCATCCAGTTTTCAGAAGGACCCTCAATGCAGGTTAGGAGTGCAGCCAGTCTGTCAGTAGGTGGATATCAGGTCTATATAATCCTGGATCTTTAAAAAAAAACTATTCTTCAGCTCTGATATCATTGGAAAGCAGGGCATCTATTGCCCATCTCTAACTGAGCTTGAGCTAACCAACTCGCCAGGGCCATTTCAGAGGGTATTTGAGAGACAAGCACATTGTTGTGGGCCTAGAGTCACTAATTATGAACAGTAGATCTCGTCCCCTGGAGGTCATTCATGAATCAGATGTGTCTTACAACAACTGAAAGGTTTCACAATCATTGTCAACAAGACAAGTATTTGATTCCATTTTTAGAAATTCAGCCAATTTGGGATCTGAATTCAGGTCTCCAGTGTCCAAACCTTTGAATGACTTGTCCAACAACATTCACAACCATGCTGCCAACCTCTCCAGTATCCACACTGCTCTATTCTACCACCTTGGCATCGATGTGTACACACAAAGCTATTGCTTCTTAACCAGAGGAAAACAGCATGACATTCAGCTGCTTGATCCATTTTTTGACAAATAACACAGGGATTGAGTATATTACAAATGGTGTTTTGGAAACAGCAGACATCTAACGCAGTAGTGACCAACATGTCCATAGAATAAAATCAAACAGACATAGAGCCATACAGCACAAAATAGAAACTTCTGTCCAATCAGTCCATGCCAACCATCATCCCAAAGTAAACTAGTCCCATCTGACTGTGCTTGGCCCACATCCCTCCAAACATTTCCTATTTTTGAACTTATCCAAATGTCTTTTAAAATGTTGTAACTGTACCAGCATCCATCACTTCCTCTGGAAGTTCATTCCAAACACAAATCACTCTGTGTACAAAAAAAATCCCTCATGTCTTTTTTAAGTCCTTCTCCTGTCACCTTAAAAAATTATCCCCTAGTCTTGAAATCCCCCTTCCTAGGGAAAAGGTACCTGCCATTTACTTTATCTATACTCCTCATGATTGTAAAAAACCTCTATAATGTCATCCCTCAACCTCCAATCAGTGAAAAAGGCCCCAGCCTATCCAGCCTCTCCTTACATCTCAAAACTTCCTTTCCCGGCAACATCCTGGTAAATCTTTTCTGAGCCCTCTCCAGCTTGATAATATCAGTCCTATAACAAGACAACTACAGCTGGACAGAGTACTGCAGAAGAGGCCTCATCAATGTCCTATACAACCTCAACATGACGTCCCAACTCCTATACTCAAAGGTCTGTGCAATGAAAACAAGTGTGCTAAATGCCTTCTTAACCACCCTGCCTCTATAAGTGATGCAAACTTCAGAGAATTATATACCTGAACCCCTAGGTCTCTCTGTTCAACAACACTACCAAAGACTCACTTTCAATTGTGTAAGTTCCTTGTTTATTTAACTGAAATGCAATACCTTGCATTTATCTAAATTTAAACTCTATCTGCCATTCCTCAGCCCATGGACCCAAAAAAGAAAGAACAACGTGTGACAAATTCACCAAGTATAACCTCTAAGAAATTATAAAGGCATATAAAAACCCCACTGTGGCATTGAAATGGCAATAATTGATGTCTTCTGAAGCTGATGAGAGGACTGTCTGGATGGGTAAATGGGTAGTTTGGGCTAAAACAGATGTGCTCCAGCACAATGCCACTTGTCCTCCTTAAAGAACAGTCCTTGAAATCTAAGAAGACCAGCTAAACTCCCAAAAGAATTCCTGCCCCGTGCTCTTTGGTTGCCCTGGGCCAGGGCTGCCACAAAGTGGGGGTCGCAAGGCAAAATTTTGGATTTATAAAGTCTAATGCGGCAAAGGCTGTCATGGGATGAGCAGTAGCGAGATAGTTTACTTCCTCACAATTATTTCAAATTGTGGGTGTAATCTAAATGAGTCAAACTCAAGGCTTGGCTCCTAAAATAGTCAAAATGGGAGGCTCTACATGCATCTGAAAGTGGCAAAATCTCCTCCAAAACCTTTCTATTGCGTAGTCTGAATTCTTATAGCTCCCTCTCTTATAGCTTACTCTTATAGGTCCACTCTCTCCACCTTGAAATAACTCCACAGAGGACAACATCACATCACCAAGTCACCCTTTATTTGCAGGTGGGGAATCCTTGATGCAGATTCGGCTCCCTCAGAGCCGGCTCTCAGAGTTAACAGGATGTCTGACGCTTCTGTTCTTATCTGTCAGCCAGGGCTGTTTGGACCAGGTGTCCAGTCCCAATCGGGGAACTCATTTTCTATGAAGGCCACCTGGCTGATTTTACTACTATTACTACATTCCTGCCTCCCCAACCCTACCCCTGCAACCAGTACTCACTGAGGGACAACAACAATTATTGCCTTCAGTGTTAAAGTAAGGCTCCAGTGAAAAAAACAGCTTGGGAACCTCTGCTCAATGTGAAATGACAGTTGAAGCAAGATTCATTCAAAAGTCTGGATTCATTGGAAAGTAAAAATGTTTCAGGCACAAAGGTAAGCATAAAAGGACACAGCAAAAGAAAGCCCAAACAAAAACAACGCTACCCCGAGCTAGCTCACTTCTATGAAGTCAACTGTAACAGACTAGACTGTCTCACATGGGCTGGTCTTGATTCAAATAAGCAGTTTAGTAAGTGCGCTGAACCTCTTCATTATGCCATCTAGACAAGTACGCAAGACCTGAGAAAGAGCAGTGCTCCACTGTGTATAGCAGATTGTGGGAATAATGTCCTAAACTAAGCAAACAAGCTTCAGTTTTCAAGTTGGAATTTATGGAATTAATATTCCATTCAGAGACACTGGACACTCAGCATTGAAATGAAGCATAAATGATTTTAGGGTGTACTTTTGCAGAATACACATGAGCTCCTAACAGTTAAAAGAGAAAAGCTATTTTCCTTTTAATCCAAAATAACCCTCAACATAATGCATTAGCTCATCTTTCTGATCTGCATTTCTGCATTGAAGAGCTCTGCATACCTGTTTTGTAATAATGATGGATTCAGTGCTTAACAACGTTAATGATGTGCTTTACCAGATGCTTTCACATTCTCAGCACAATGCATCCACAAAACCAAGACAATTTACTGGTCTCTTTTTTTCAGTTGAGCTCACAAAACCTACAATTTCCTCAACTAATCTACTTTTGACCAGATTAACATGTTGGTTTATAGACATTTATGTATTCAACACCAGTGATTAAATGTCTTCTCTCAATCTGTAATGCAAGGCAAACTTTTTTCTATTATTGGCTACAAGATGATAGCTAGTGTTTGCTCTATGTTAGCCCTTGTTCTATGACTCCAATATGGCTGTTCACAAGTACAGACCTGGGCTGAGTGGCATCATCCTGTGCAGTACATTCTCCATAATTATATGCAATACTTTTGTCATAGATTCATTTTATTCGTTCGGTAATTTATTTCTGGAAATCTTTAGCTGTAACGTATTTATTGCCAGTTTGGGAAACTGCTTAACTTTTCAGTCCAAAGTGAACTAGCAGAGACTGCACGTCTGACATTGAGAAGTGGCAGATTTGTGTCAATTCCCCACAAAAAGCAAATAGCTAAACATATGTTTTGATTTAATGTTTTTCCCATTTCCTTAGTTCAGTTGGCTTTAACTTAATGCAATGCATGTTTTTGCTTTTATCTGTTTGTTTCAGAATACAATGTTAGTCTGTAGTCTTCAATGTCAAAACAGTCTTTTGATGGGTTAATTAAAAAATTTCATCAGTATTGAGTGAAATATTATGGTTACTATTGTCCAAGGAATCTATGTTTCAATAAAACTTTTATTTGTTACCTTAATCCGTATTTTGTTTCAGTGACATAAATGATTGTAGTTGATATAAAGTTGAAATCTAACTACTTGTGCTCTTTTCAGTTGCTTTATCTGTATGATTTTTAAATTAGAAATTGGATTTGTTTTGTTCTTTATTTTTAAGAAGAAACATTTGTTCTGCATGTGATTAAAGTGCTGTCAACAACCTGCTTTTCAACTCTTTTAAAACGTTGCTTTAAAATATCTCCACCCTCACATATAACTAACCCACCTCCAACCTCTCTTATGCTTTTTCACCAAGTTCTTACTTTCTATATTTGTACCCCAACTTACAGAAACAATGTTTCAGGTATACCAGTCAAATATCTGCTTCTGTTAGAGAACCAACATGTTTCGTTTTTGGTTTTCTAATTAACCAATTCAGAGATGCTGTTACACACTTCTGGAGCAAGTTTGCACTTGAACCTGGGTCTCCTGGTCAAGTAGAAACACTACCATTGAACCACAAGATCCAATCCGTTTTTTCTACTTCTTAACCAACAAATCCTCAAATGGGTAGACAGCCCCTAGCAGGGCACTGTAATTAAAATACAATGATATGGTTGACAGAAACTTACAAAAATTCAACAGAAACTTATTAAACCAAAATAACATTCTCCGGGATGATGAAGCCCCACAACTCATCTATTCCAAACACAATCCGCTTTCCTATAATGAGTGTAAGGACCTGTTCGGTCAACATTGGTAGAGAATTATTCACTAGTGAGTCTTAATGAGAAGAGGCACTGGTCATAATACCAAGATGTAGTTTAATGCACAATAGCAAAAAGTAAAAGAGTTTCAGAGCTAGTAGGAACTGCAGATGCTGGAGAATCTGAGATGACAAGGTGTAGAGCTGGATGAACACAGCAGGCCAAACAGCATCATAGGAGCAGGAAAGCTGACGTTTTGGGCCTAGACCCTTCTTCAGAAAATTTTAGGCCTGAAACGTCAGCTTTCCTGCTCCTATGATGCTGCTTGGCCTTCTGTGTTCATCCAGCTCTACACCTCGTTATCTGTTATAGCAAAAAGTAAAAGGTACATTGAGTAGATAATAACTAAAGCTATCTAAAGCCAGGAATGACACATTTGACTCCAACACTTTGACTATCCACGCAACTCTGAGAGATCAACAGATTGGTTGGGACCTATCGCTATCTCCAACATTAACTCTTTCTGAATCATTATCTTATACAATACTTGCAAGTGATGGCTGGCAGTGGTTTGGATCAACCACGGGAGGTTGGATCAACATTACCTTTCCAGAGCTGTTAAAGACAGAAAAAACTATATTGGCATTGCTAGCGATGCTCAGACCCCAAAAATATTTTCAAAATGTTTAAAAATTTCAGATAGAAGCATGCTTTGTGTCTGCTGTGGGTGTTTCTCAGTAGAGGATTTTATCCAGCAGCAGCAGCCAGATTAATGGATCTTTCATCTACAAAGCCCTCAATGACCATAATTATACAATGGACTCCTGTCGCTCACGCTTCCATTCTAACCAGGACTGACCTGAGGGTTATAGCCAGTGCAGTAAATGGCCAAAAATCCAGCTGCTGAAATATAGGTGAAGTGCCTCTGGAGCTCTGTAGGTGCCAGCAACACAATTATTTTATCCACCTGTCAGACCCACCAATGGACTACAATAGATTTCAATCCCGATTGTGTCTGAATTCTTTCAAACAACGCAGTACCATCTTAGTCAAAACCAAATCTATTAGATTTCTAAATATGCTTGTGTGGATGCAGATCTCTGAGACATAGAGAGAGGCTAGAGTCTTTCACTGTTGCAGGGTCAGTGAACACTTGCAAAAGTAAAATTTAGATTGAAAAGCAGTGCAGTGGTTAGTCATTTAGGGATTTTTCAAGTCAAGAAGGCAGAAGTTAAAATTGCGGTGTTAATTTAAGAAAGGAAGCTTTACAGCATGGCAGTAGTGTCCCTGCCTTTAAACCAGAAACCCCAGGTCCAATTGATACTCTAGGACTTGATGGTGTTCATACTGCACCCAAACAGGAATCAATGTGTAAATCCTTCCACTTGCCATTGAGATTCATCACTAAAAACAGGAAATATTCCTGGTCACCATGTGATGGAAGAAGCTGGAGTCTCAACCATCACTGTCTATCGACCCAGGCAACAACATGCATGTAAAAGTGGGTGTAGCCATAGCAACTCACAGACTCCTTGTGGGATCAATGGTTGGTGTAGATCAGACATATGTTAGCAGAACAGGATTTGATCTTCATCCTAGATCAGGTTAGCAATTGGGATTTGCATCATCACCTGAACCAATGGTGGAGATTGTGGTTTTGAATATTGGGCCTGTCTTGGGGCAGAGAACTCAAGAAGAAGGGTGTATGATTCTTTGCAGGAAGGCTACAAGATGTGGAGAAGAAACAAAAAGAGAAGACCATCAAAACAAATAGTGTAGATGAGCCAATGAGACAACCAGATGAATTTTTGGAGAGACAAAGATGATTAAGGGATATAGTAAACCAATTTAGACCCATTTGAAATCAAGCAAAATGAGATGGAAGGTTTGCCTTAATAACCATTTCCCAATGGGTTCATTTTAGTTTCATATGGTTTCATTTTGCTCTTTATAAACAGAAATTAATGGTTAACAAGACAACCGAGTCAGTTAGGAATTACACTATTCCAGCTGGGTGGAGGGAAAGATAAACTGGTAAAACTCGAAGCAGTAAAATCCACTTTTTCCAAACAAATCAGTTCAAAACGGTTCCAGTGTAAAATTTTACTGGGACAGAAATACAAGATTGTCACTAAATGTGTATGAATCACCCATTGCTTTGCACAACCTGAAGCCAGTAATCAGACAGGTAAAACAAAAATAAGCATAGGCAATTTAGTACTTAGAGTAAATGGAGTACTGCCAGGTTATAACCCTGGAACTGGCTGTAGTTGGTATTGTCATAGGGATTACTTTACACTGTTAGCTACAGCACAGTGACATGTTCCATAATGCTGTCAAAGTTTACCTCAAGTTGTGTGGGTTGAGAGAGCTGTATATTAAATGAGCAAATACGACCAATGTCGGGACGAATTACCTCAGTAAGTTTTGACGTATGGCAACATTGTGAAAGGAAAGGCTACCATCAGAACTATAAGTGCAAAGTAATTATTTCTTGTTGCAAACTCAAACCATTATCTATAATCCAAAGAACTAAATAGGAATCAGGGGAAAACTCTCCACTGGATGGCGTCACAGCCAGTGCAAGGAAATCAGCTGTTGTGTTGGAAGTCAATCATCTCAGATCTAGGATAGCTCTGCAGGAGTTCCTCAAGGCAATGTCCTAGGCCCAACCATCTTCAGCCTCTCCATCAATGATCTTCCCTCCTCGCAACATGCCCAAATGCTACAATATTTCTACAATATCCAGGCTTGGGCTGACAAGTGCCAGGTGAATGGCGGGCAAGGGCAGTCTCCATCAATAGAAAATCCAACCATCACTCCTTGACTCCTAATTGCATCACCATCACTGAATACCCCACCTTAGGGCTACCATTGACCTGAAACTGAACTTGACTAGCTAGATAAGAACTTTGGCTACAAGAGCAAGTCAGAGGCTAGGAATCCCACGGTGAGTAATTCACCTCCTGAATCCACAGAACCTGTCCCCCATCTATAAAGCACATGTGTATTATGGAATACTCCCACTTGCTTGGATGAATATACCTTCAACAACACTCAAAAAGATTAACAACATCCAGGACAAATCCACTTGATTGGCACCAAATCCTGAAATATTCACTCCCTCCCTTACAGATGCTCAACAGCAGCAGCACTGTGTACCATCCATAAGATAAACTGCAGAAATTTATCAAACTTCCTTAGTCAGCAACTTCTAAACCCACCACCATTGCAGTCTACAAAGATAAAGACAGCAGATACATGGAAACATCAATGCTTACGAGTTCCCCTCCAAACCAGTCACCTCACTGATGCTCAGGGCATTGTCAGAGTTTAAGTAGTTCAAGATTTTAGAATACAGTCCCCAGATACCATAAAGATCCATTCACAACGAGTGGTAAAAGTGGCTTAATCATGTAGCAAAGATGTTCCACCACATTTGAGCAGAAATACGTAATAACCCTCTGATACAGGAAATTTTTTGTCAAATGTTCGATGCTCATTCATTCAATGTCAAGCTTAATAGATTATTGCACAGATTTTGTGCATTTCAGGACTTCAAGTGCAAAGCTTGGGGCAAACATACACGTTTACAGATGACACAGAAAATAAATGTGAAGGCAAAGAGTAAAGATAACACAAGGAGTTGACTTAGGGATATAGACAATGTTAATGAGCGAACAAAGAACTCACTCATCTCAATCCACACGGACAAGGAGAACCATGACTTAGACTGGGACAACACCAAGATCCTGGGACAGGCTAGGCAGAGACAAGCACGAGAATTCCTGGAAGCGTGGCACTCCATGAAGCATGCTATTAATAAACACATTGAACTTGACCCCATATACACTCCACTATGAGGGAAAACCAGAAGTGAGGCAATCCATCTCAACAGATCCCAGAGTTTAAAAACCAGGCGGGAAAATATACCAGAGCTAAAAGGTACTGCAGATGCTGGAGAATCCGAGACTCCTATGATGCTGCTTGGCCTGCTGTGTTCATCCAGCCCCACACCTTGTTATCCGGGAAAATATACCGACGCTTCATCGGAGGCTGCACTGAGGATATTACCAAGCACGGTAACGCAACATCTGCAAAACAATAATCCAGCTCAGCGAGCCAAGCAACCTCAACACCCACAACCTGAGCTACAGATCCACTCCAAAACCTTACAAAAAATTTGGCAGATGAAATATGGTTTGGAAAAAATTGAAGTTATGCACGCCAGCAGGAAGAATAGAAGAGAAAAATGTTATCTAAATGGGAGAGACTGCAGAAAGCTGCTGCGCAGAGGGGTTTGGGATTCCTCGTGCATGACTCACAAAAAGCTAGCGTCAAAGTCCAATGGGTAATAAAGAAAGCAAATAGACTGTTTGCCTTTATTTCAAAAGAATGGAAGGTAAAAATAGGGAGATCTTGCTAAAGCTATACAAGACACAAGTCAAACCACACGTGGAATACCGTAAACAGTTTTGGTATTGTATAAAGAAAGATATACTGGCGTTGGAGGCAGTCCAGAGGAGGTTCAAGAAGTTGATTCCAGGTATTGTACTATTTTCTAAAGGTTGAGCTTGTGCTCATTGTAGTTTAGGAGAAAGAGAGGAGACCTTTGAAAAAGATCCTATACCTAAGAAGCTATCAGGCTATATGCAGAGAGGTTGCTCTCTTGTGGGAGTGTCTAGGACAGGAGGCCATAATCTCAATGTTAGCAGTTAAATTTAGGACAGAGATGAGGAATTCCTACTCTCAGAGATTGTCAGTCTATGGAATTCCTTACCACAGAGGACTGTTGAGGCTGGGTCATTCAGTATATTCAAGGCAGAGATAGACAGATTTCTAATCAGGAAGGGAATCAAGGGTTATGGGGAAAGACAGGAAAGTGAAGTTAAGGATTTTGGGTCAGACATGATCTCATTGAATGGTGGAGCAGACTCGATGGGCTGAATGGTCTACATCTATTCCCTCATCTTATGGTTTTCTAAACAAAAACATTTGTTGAAACATTTGTTAAGTTACATCAGGATAATCTAAGGACAGTGACTTGAATGGAAGGCTATACCCATGAGACATACAACATAACTATAACACATAGGTTCATGGATAGCCTGTTAGAAATATATTCACTGAGAAGGGGAACTTGCTCAGACTCAGATGAGTTCCTCTATGCCCATTACTTGAATAGCTGTCAGTTTATAGGGACAGTTTAAAGCAATTATTCAGCTTTGGACCTTCCTGTAAATGGCCCATAGTTACATTAGGGAAAAAAAATATTTAAACCAAATTGATAGCACTTGCAGGGGCTGACCACGGATTGCTGATGGTATGAGTTATTCAATTAGTTCCTGGACACTATGCAGTATATCTGTCCCTAATAGTTCAAGGACACAATCCATATTAAATAAAAGGGACTGGGGAAGCATTTCCAGTTGGTTACCAGAGGCAATGCCACACTGAGCCACACAGTGTGATAGCATCTCAACTTTCATGGGCTTAATAAAGTAACATGCAGTTTTTTTTGGTTTCTCTCCCCATTGACGGCCACTTTAAATTTGGATAGTTTATTGATAAAATGCAATTAATGGACATGTGTTTGCTTCTGAGGAAATGATCCTATTAAGATACACCCATTGCAAGCCAATGGTCAAGAGCCTATGAAAATAAATTGTTGGAAAGTGATCACATGCTAATAATGACTTTTATTGATGTCTGTTTTCACTCAGGGGTTGTCATAAGGGTGAACTTGTCACAAATGAAAGAGCAGGGCACTATAATATGATACTGATAAGACAATATAATTGCTGCAATTGTCTGGGAGATTGGCCAAGCAAAGTGACCCTGGGAAGACAAATGACCTCATCCTCAAGTGGGCAATGGGCAATCACCGAACCCTTGACCTTCTCCTTAGCACCACTGCCTTCGGCGATTGGTTGGACACAAATGTGTCAGGAGAAAATCAGCTTGTCCAATAGCCATGTGTTATGAATTACAATGCATGTGCAGCAAAATACTGCACTAAAACCAGACAAAATGTATGTCTCACGATCATTTGAAACTAAGATTATGAACCAGTTTCGATTGTCTCGATGTTTTCACTTGGCTCCCAAGAGACTTATCCAATATACATCCAGCTATTTAGTCAAAACAAATGTGGTACTGATTTCATTGTTTATCTTGCAGAAATCCTAAGACATATTTGACTGAATTTTCTTAGACCTTTGCGCATCAGCGTATCCCCTCTCCTTGACAGGAAGAAGGGTTAGTGGACTCAAAATGTGAACTTTCTCCAGAGATGCTACCAGACCTTCTGAGTTTCTCCAGCATTCTCTGTGTTTGCTGTGAAACACTAACATATGTTTGGGTTCACACATTCTGCGTGACTGCAAAAAACAGCTTCACCCACGTTACATGTTTCACCGTTTGTATCCATATACCAAGTGAGACCAGTCAACTCAGCACCAACAGAGAACTAATTTTGGAATCATTCTGGATTGTATGGATTAGTGACACAGTTTCCTTATCAACTGATCCATGGAAAGAAGCTCAAATCTCATATTGACGAATTTTGTAAACATAGCCTCCCAATTTTCATTCTGCAATCCAAAAATCCCAGTGGATGTGATGCCTGTTTATAGGAAGGGGCATTAACCAACACCTCCTGAACAATTTAGCTGCAGAGATGTATATAATTTAAAACTGCATTGGGAAACCATTAGGCTCTTCCAAAGCTTGACCGTATTTTCCTATACATGTTCGCTTTTGAGTTTACTGTTACAAAGTGAAAATGGAACTTTTATGTA
Source organism: Ginglymostoma cirratum (assembly GCA_024137785.1). Lineage (NCBI taxonomy): Eukaryota > Metazoa > Chordata > Chondrichthyes > Orectolobiformes > Ginglymostomatidae > Ginglymostoma > Ginglymostoma cirratum. The sequence goes on from JAHRHZ010000070.1 coordinate 8,976,850, forward strand.
CTGCTTTTAATTTCCTGAACTGCGAATCTTTGAGTGCTTTTTAGCTGGTCATTCCAAGTCTTGGCAAATTTCTTTAGACTTGCTCAACACCATTAAATATGGCTCATTGCTCATTAATTATACCAAAAGCCTTCAAGTGAAAGGAGAATTTGGGCAGCTGGCTTGTTAAACCATAATTGTGATAAATAAATGATAAGATTCAATAGGATCCTTTCAATCAAGATAAAGATTAAAAAATAGTTGTCGGCTGAGCTGAACTGTAAAAATTCGCAGTACATTTTTCATTTTTTTTCTTTGTTTGCACAGTTCATTTGATTGAGTTCCGTGTATGATTATTTCTTGCAAGTTATTTACCAGTACAATGGTGAAAGAAATTTTCAAGGCTTCTGAACTTCTGGACTATGTGTAAAGAAAATCACATAATAATATCAGAGCCTGGTGATGATCATGGTACAATGTTTCCTCAGGAAATGTAGGAAGTACTAGGAATGTTCAACTACCTTTCCCAATAGAGTTTAAAAACCTTATATAATCGGCATTGAAGACATAAAAACATAAATAGGTCTCTCTTAAAAATGGTACTTAAATTAAGGTCTTTTTTTTTTCTGTTCTCATATTTTGTTTTCCTTCATTTAGTATTTACCTACGCATTTTTTCAAGATCTTGCAACGCTTTATGCTTCAGCTTCAATCGTGTATTCTGATACAGCAACATGGCTTTGAGTAAATCCCACATAATATCAGATTCACATTAGCTGAAGCATTAAGTACACATATGAAATGGTAGGTTTGATTCAGTTTTGGCTGAAGAAGCCGTGTCCTCTGTCACTGGGTTTCATATTTCACCAGGACTGAGAATGCAAATGGATGTGATGACAGAGGTTATAACAATTTAGTAAAACTTAAATGACTGTGAAACCTAACATTAATGAAATTATAACTTCCATCAGTGAAGTATGAGTTGCCAGACATAAAAGACAAAGATCCATCAAATTTGCCTTCTCCAAAATTTGTAATCATGTGACACAATGACAATGGATTTGTTGACTAATCCCAGCATGCAACTTTCTATCATTGACATTAGCATCGGTAACAAAGCTAGATGTGAAGTAATGAAGTCACCATTCGTGGAGATCTTTGGAAACTATAGACATAAAAGTTACTTTTCCTCTCAAGCATGCTATATTTTCGTGCTCAAATTAGCCACTTTATTCCAAAACCATGGAAACCATTGAATATTTATGACACAGGAGGACATACAGCCCATCAGTTTTATGCGTGCCTGTAAAGGTGGAGTCAACCTTATCCTGCCTTCCTGAGCTACCTTCATAGCCCTATAGATCATGGCTCTTCAAGTAGATGAAGTTATTCTGTGAAAACAATTTATGTGTTGTGCATTTGAATAAATCAATGTTAGCTGCATATAACACTTCCCTAGGGGTCAGTTCGATGGATTGAGCCCTCATTCACTGAAATGATAAGGTGATTTTATTTTTATCTCCACAATCTAATCAATGAATGGTATCAAGCTGTATGGTATCGGTCATGGATGTCATAGACCTTCCTTGGAATCTTCAAATCCACATCGTCTAGTAACGGTAACAACACAATATTTAACAATAGAACCCCTGGTCCTTTCCCACTCCAAAGATGGTGAATGGCATCCATGGTGTTGATTGAGATAAGGTTACTTAACATGGCAAATTCTTTTAAAAAATTAATCCAAATAATCAAGATAGCAAAAGCTTTTCCATTGAATAATAATGTGCTGCAATGCAAACGATTTACTCCTGAGAATAACTGCACCAGCCTCCATTTTGAAGGGATACATTATTCCTTTTTATGCAACTCTTACTTGTACTTAACAATAAAATCAGTTACAATGTGGGAAGTAGAGCAGAACCGCCTGAGGCATACCTAAAGCACCTTCCAAACCCACAGCCACATTTAGAATTACAGAGGTAGCAGAAGCATGGAAACATAACAACCTGTAAGTTCCCTTCCAAACCACTCATCATCTTGACTTGGAAGTATATCACTGGTCCTTCACTATTGCTGGGTCAAAATCCCGGAATTCCCTCCTTAACAGCATCGTGGGTCGACCCACTGCAGGTGGACTGCAGCAGTTCAAGAAAACAACTCATTGCCACTTTCACAAGGGCAACTAGGGACAGGCAATAAATGCTGTTTCAGCCAATGACACACACATCCTACTACTTTAAAAAAAACATGTTTCTCTGCGGTGCAGGTTCAGGAACTGGAAGGTGCAGGAATGCAACAGCACCAATTTGAAATTAAATGATAGCCGTGTGTGAGAGGAACTATCCCACCAGGCTGTTCAATATAATCAGAGGCAGATCTCCATCAAAGAGAAGGTCTTGCAAGGCAAGATATTTCACTATGAAGGCACCTCATTGGGAAACAGAGGAGTATTACAAAGTTTCAAAACTTTAAGATTGCTGTGTGCACTACTGATAGATGTGATTTTTTTTTCAAATCTGTCACCTTCAATCAATCCATTACTCAGAAATTGTGAAGGTCCTTGTGAAAATTTGTTGAATCGAAAGAACAAGTTGGACCAAGTTCAACAGTGGAATTCGGACTTAAATCTCACGCCTGCACCTCTACTTTACATTTCAAATGACAGAGCCATACTGAAAAAATTCTTAGCAACATTTTTTTTGTTTAACTACATAGAAAAGCCATATGTTAATTATGTTACATCAAGCACACATGATGCAACATGGCATTCACACCATGCCAGGCACCTGCTGACAAGCAAAATCAAAAATTACAAACACTTTTCATAAAGACAGTGCCTTTTTAAAACTGCAATGCCTCATAATTAATTTTCTGTTTAATTTCAAAGATGTGTAATAAGTTTAATTAATTGTGAAATTGTGAATTAGCCTAGTTTACCCAGATGGTTTCTTTTCTCACAAAAATTGAAATCATGTTCTTGTTCTGTAGAATCATGCTCATGTACCTCACAGAAGCCCTACAATGTATGAAAGCAGGCTAAGCAGCCCATACCAACCCTCTGAAAAGTACACCCCTCAGACCTACCCCCCTCCCCAATAACCCTGCACTTCCCCATGGCCAATCCATCTAACCTGCCCATCTTTGGACCGTGGGAGGAAACCAAACACCCAAACGAAGCCCATGCAGAACATGGGGACAACGTGCAAACTCCACACAGTCACTTGAAGGCAGAATTGAACCCAAGTCCCCAGCACTGTAAGGCAGCAGTGCTAACCACTTAGTCACTGTACACATTAGTAGTTATAGGGGACTCTATAGTTAGGCATACAGATAGGCTCTTCTGTGGACGTAAAAGAGACTCCAGGATGGTGTGTTGCCTCCCTGGTACCAGGGTCCAGGATGTCTCTGAGTGGGCAGAAAGCATTCTGAACGAAGACGGTGAACAGCCAAAGGTTGTGGTACATATTGGTACTAACAACATCGGTAGGATGAGTGACGAGGTCCTGTAGCAGCAGTTCAGGGAATTAGGTAGAAAGTTAAAAAGCAGGACCTCCAAGATTGTAATCTCGGGATTACTCCGTGTGCCACATGCCAGTGAGGCTAGAAATAGGAAGATAGTATTGCTCAACATGTGGCTAAACAGATGGTGTAGGAGGGAGTGTTTCAGTTTTCTGGGCCATTGGGATCTCTTCCAGGGCAGTGGAACCTGTACAAGAAGGACGGGTTGCATCTAAACTGGAGAGGCACAAGTATTATGGCTGGGAGGTTTGCTGGTGTCCCTCAGGAGGATTTAAACTAGCTTGAGAGGGGGATGGGAACGAAAGCAAAGGGAATGGACTGAAAGGGAACTAGAGCATGTTCATCCAGCCCCACAACTTGTTATCATAGAGAATACGGCCAGTAAGACTCCAAGGATGAGCAGGCAGGGTGGGGCTGCTGATCAAAGCAGATCTGGTGGACTAAATTGCATCTGTTACAATGCAAGAAGTGTAACACATAAGGCAGATGAACTTAGCGCTTGGATTAGTACTTGGAACTCTGATGTTGTTGCTGTTACAGAGACTTGGTTAAGGGACGGACAAGATTGTCAGCTTAACGTTCCAGGATACAGATGTTTCAGAGGGATAGAGGGGGATATAAAAAGGGTGGGGGAGTTGCACTACTTGTCAAGGAGAATAACACATCTGTACTGCGGGAGGACACCTTGGATGGCTCATACAGCGAGGCAATATGTGTAGAGCTCAGGAACAGGAAGGGTGCAATCACAATGCTTGGGGTTTACAATAGGCCTTGCAATAGTCAGCAGGAGATAGAAGAACAGATATGTAGGCAGATTTTGTCAAGATGTAAAAGTAACAGGGTTGTTGTCGTGGGTGATGTTAACTTCCCATATATTAACTGGGATTCATTAGTGCTTGGGGCTCGGATGAGGCAGAGTTTGTGAGAAGCATCCAGGAGGGCTTCTTGAAACATTATGTAGATAGTCCAACTAGGAAAGGGGTCATACTGGACCTAGTATTGGAGAATGAGCCTGGCCAGGTGGTCGATGTCTCAGTAGGGGAGCAGCTCGGGAACAGTGATCACAATTCAGTAAGCTTTAAGGTACTGATGGATAAAGATAGGTGTGGTTGTCAGGTGAAGGTGCTAAACTGGGAGAAGGCTAATTACAGCAAAATTAGGCAGGAACTGAAGAATGTAGATTGAAGGCAGATGTTTGAGGGCAAATCAACATTTGTGGGAGGCTTTCAAGTGTAAGTCGCTGGGAACTCAGGACCGGCACATTCCTTTAGGGATGAAGGATAAGTGTGGCAAGTTTAGGGAACGTTTGATTATGAGAGATATTGTGAGCCTAATCAAAAAGGAAAAGGATGCATTTACCAAGGCTAGGAGGTTGGGAACATATGAAGCAAGGGTGAAATACAAGGAAAGTCGAAAGAAACTTAAGCAAGGAGTCCAGAGGGCTAAAAGGGATTGTAAAAAGTAATTGGCCAACTGAAATAAGGAAAACCCCAAAGCTTTTTATACATATATAAAGAGCACGAGGGTAGCCAGGCAGAGGGTTGGCCCACTCAAGGACAGGGAAGGGAATTTATGTGTGGAGCCAGAGGAAATGGGCGAGGTATTAAATGATTACTTTGTGTCAGTATTCACCATAGAGAAGGACTTGGTGGATGATGAGTCTGGGGAAGGGTGGGTAGATAGTTTGGGTCGTGTTGAGATCAAAAGGGAGGAGGTGTTGAGAATCTTGAAGAACATTAAGGTAGACAAGTCCCCAGGGCCTGATGGGATATACTCCAGAATACTGAGAGAGGCAAGGGAGGAAATTGCTGAAGCCTTGAGGAAAGTCTTTGTATCCTCACTGGCCAATGTTGTTATTTTGTTTAAGAAGGGTGGTAGGGATAATCCAGCTAATTCCAGGCTGTGAGCCTTATGTCAGTGGTAGGGAAATTATTGGAGAGGATTCTTTGAGACAGGATTTACTCCCACCTGGAAATAAGTGGACGTATTAACTAGAGGCAACATGGTTTTGTGAAGGGGAGGTCGTGTCTCACTAACTTGATTGCGTTTTCTCAGGAAGTGATGAAGATGATCGATGAGGGTAGGGCAGTGGACGTTGTCTACATGGACTTCAGTAAGCTCTTTGATGAGGTTCCTCATGGCAGGCTGATACAGAAGGTAAAGTCGCATGGAGTCAGAGGTGAGCTTGCAAGATGGATTAAAAAAACTGGCTCAGTCATGGAAGACAGAGGGTAGCTGAGGAAGGGTGTGTTTCTTAAAGGAGGGCTGTGACTAGTGGCGGTCTTCAGGGATCAGTGTTGGGACCTTTGTTGTTTGTAATATATATAAATAATTTGGAGGAGAATGTAACTGATCTCATTAGTAAGTTTGCTGATTTCACAAAGATTGGTGGAATTGCGGATAGCGATGAAGACCGTCAAAGGATACAGCTGGATATAGATCAGCTGGTGACTCGGACAGAGAAATGGCAGATAGAGTTTAATGCGGAAAAATGTGAGGTAATGCATTTTGGAAGGTCTAATCCAGATGGAAAATATACAGTAAATGGCAGAACCTTTAAGAGTACTGAAAGGCAGAGGGATCTGGGTGTACAGGTACACAGGTCACTGAAAGTGGCAACACAGGTGGAAAAGGTAGTCAACAAGACATATGGCACGCTTGCTTCATTGGCCGGGGCATTGAGTTTAAAAATTTGCGGGTAATGTTGCAGCTTTATAGAACCTTAGTTAGGCTGCTTTTGGAATATTGTGTTCAGTTCTGGTCGCCACACCACCAGAAGGATGTGGTGGCTTTGGAGAGGGTACAGAAAAGATTTACCAGGATGTTGCCTGGTATGGAGGGCATTAGCTATGAGGAGAGGTTGGAGAAACTTGGGTTGGTCTCACTGAAACGACGGAGGTTGAAGGGCGACCTGATAGAGGTCTACAAGATTATGAAGGGCATGGACAGAGTGGACAGTCAGAAGCTTTTCCCCAGTGTGGAAGAGTCAGTTTGAGGAGCCATGGGTTTAAGTGCGAGGGGAAGGGTTTAAAAGTGATGTCCAAGGCACGTTTTTCACACTGACGATGGTGGGTGCCTGGAACTCGCTGCGGGGAGAGGTAGTGGAAGCAGATACTATAGTGACTTTTAAAGGGCATGTGAACAAATATATGAATAGGATGAGAATAGAGGGATATAGTATCTGGAAGGGTAGGAGGTTTTAGTTGTGATGGACAGCAGATCAGTGCAGGCTTGGATGGCCGAAGGGCCTGTTCCTGTACAGTAATTTTCTTTGTTCTTTTTCTTTGTTCCTTTATATCTATGGCCATTGTTTAGCAAGAACATCAATGAGAAGTGTAAATATTCAACAAATATTTCTGGTGTCAGAACTAATTCAAGTTTATATTTTGTTTGCAGATTGCACTCAGATAAAACTTAAAAGCAGAAATATAATTATAATTTTATTTATGAGATATTTCCTGCACGTATATTTAGCCTTTAGGTAATTTGTATCAATGTGCCATGCTCTATTAATAGATTTTCCACCACGTCCTTTCTAATGATACTCTTAAGCTTCGCACTGTGCGTTCTGGACAATACATATTCCACCAGCAACACCGCAAAACAGATTATCCAGTCATTAATGTGTTGCTGTTTGTTTGATCTTTCAGTACACAAACTGGCTGTTGCATTTCCTAGATTACAAGGTGAACACATTTAAAAAGTGAAGCATTTTAAGAAGCTCATAAGTTGTCAAAAGGCGCTGTAAGAATGCAAGTCTTTGAGTGATGTGGGTTGATTCTGTGAGATGGAGGAAGGTCTCACACCTACATAGTGTATGCCAAGAAACTGCAACTTTACCTAAGCTTATGTTCCATCTGTAAAATAACTTTCGATTCTTTTGTTCATTCCCCACTCAGTATCAAAATATATAAATGTCCTAATGGGAAAAACTAGAAATGGGGACATCACTTAAAAATACAGAGGTCTCCTCTTTAAGAAGTTGTTGAGAGGAACTTACCTTTATCAGGGAGTCATCAGCCTATATTGATAAGGCTTCTCCAGAGAGTAGTAGTGGTGGTGAAAGATCCAAGATGGCGGCGACAGAGTAGGCAGTGTTTGGCTTCCTCAGCCTGTGGCTCGTCAATTCTGCCAACTTTTCTTCTTTTCTTTTCTCGTTCTTGTTCTGTCCTTTTTAAAATTTCTTTCAAACAAAAAATTACCTTGGAGCGGCAGTGACAATCACCGGAGCAGATGAGGTCCTGAGCAGAGCAGGATGGCCAGCGAACCCAGAGTGGGGACAGTCATTGGGCTGCGGACTGGCGTGGGTAGTCAGCAGCTTATGAGCCCAGTCAGACCACATGTGCAAGCTCGCTGCATTGATCTACTGCAGGCCCTTTATAGAAAGGCTGTAATGTTTATATCTTTAACTTTATTTCTTATTTTTCTAACTTGTGCTATGAATAAACGTAAGGTAGTGTTACTTCATTCTTTTGTATTTCTTTATGTTGTATCTAAGATTTGTAACAAGATACTTTGTACCCGAGATGGCGCTGTGAGTGGCAACATTCGAAGCTTTTCACTGTACTCCTGTATTTGAGTAAACATGGCACTAAACCTAATTCTAATTCTAATCAAAAATGTGGAGCAGAAACAAGGTATTGAATATCTTTAAGGCGGAGTTTGATATATTCCTGATTGACCAAGGGAGTCAAAAAGTGCTGGGATTTAGACAGGAAGGTAGAGGTCACAGTCAGATCAGTCATGATGTTATCAAATGGTATGGCAGTCTCAAGGGAGTGAGTGGCCTGGTCCTGCTCCTATTTGGTGCGTGCTATGTATATGTACTTCCTCATAACTTAGGATCTCTCTAACATGTGGGATACCAAAGTAAGTTTCTTTACAAATTGTAACAATTTTATTGGAAGTAAAGCCCTTCTCTAGCCCATTGTGATGCATTTTTAAGTTTTATTCATGTACTAATAATTCCAGATAGATTTATCAAGGTTCAAATCACTTTCAGCTGCAGTTAGATTCAGAAATTTGTATGCATCTAGTTTTCAGATTATGGACTCCAAACAATGATCTCTTGAGGCATAAGCCAGTTTTGAGACCTTTTGGCTATTTGATCCCAACAGGGCAATTCCCTTCTGAAGTACAGAGCTTTGATTGTGATAACAATCAACAGCGAACCTCTGAAGACTTCAAAACGGAAACATAATTTGAATACAAAATATCTCAGTGTTGCATTAGTTTGTTGAAACTGGAATTTAGTAGTGTAAAGTTTTATTCCTTTCTTAAAAAGCTGGAGGTTTGATCATAACACAAACTATCGACAGTAAGAGTCAAGGACAGCCATCCAATTTCGTTCAATCATACACATCCAGGAATCATTCAAGCTGAACTATCTCAATTGCAAGAAAAATAAATCTTTCATTGCAATGTTTTCTTCTAGTGTGCGGTGACAATTGGTTTATCACATTCTTCTTATGGGGCAGGAAAGTGGCTCAGTGGTTAGCAATGCTGCCTCACAGCACCAGGGACCTGGGTTTGATCCCACCCTCGGATGACAGTCATGTGGAATTTGTGCATTCTGCCCTACGTGCATGTGTTTCCTCCAAGTGCTCCAAGTTCCTCCCAGAGCCCAAAGATGTGCAAGTTATAGAATCATCGAGATGTACAACACTGAAACAGACCCTTCAGTCCAACTCATCCATGTCAATCAGATATCCAAAATTAATTAGCCCCATTTACCAGCATTTGGCCCATATCCCTCTAAACCCTTCCTATTCATATATGCATCCAGATGTCTTTTAAATGTTACAATTTTGCCCACCTCCACACTTCCTCCGGCAGCTTATTCCATACACGCAACATCCCCGATTGAAAAAGTTGCCCTTAGGCTCCTTTTTAAATCTTTCCCCTCTCACTTTAAACGTATGTGCTCTAGTTTTGGACTCCCCTACACTGGGGAAAAGACCTTGACTATTCACCTATCATTATGTTTCCGTTTTGAAGTCTTCAGAGGTTCGCTGTTGATTTTATAAACCTCTACAAGGTCACCCCTCAGCATCTGATGCTCCAGCAAAAATAGCCCCAGCGTTTTTACCCTCTCCAAATAGCTCAAACCCTCGAACCCAGGCGACATCCTTGTAAATCGGAACCCTTTCAAGTTTAAGACATCTTGCCTATACCAGGTTAGGTGGAATGGCCATGGAAAATGCAGGTTTAAAGGAATAGGGTAGCAGGGTGAATCTGGGTGGGATACTCTTCAGAGGGTCAGTGTGGACTCAATGGGCCAAACAGCCTGCTTCCACACTGTAGGAATTATATGGTTCTTTTAGACTTACGCAACTGGTCAATGCAAGAACACAATGGTATCTAAAACATATTAAAGAATCAAACTCCTTTACACATTTTCCACATTAAGTTGTATCATTATAAATGCGTAAGTCCCATTTTTAATGGTAGCAGCCTAATAAACTTGACATATTGGCGACAACAGCACTAGGTTATTGCTCCAGTGATCTGGAGGCCTGGTAGCAATTTACATAACCATGAGTTCAAATCTCATTGCTGAACATGGTGAAGTAAATTCCATTAATAACTAACTCATTCAAAATACTGTGGATGCTGGGAATCAGAAATAAACACAGAACACTGAAGAGGTTCAGCATGTCTGGCAGCATCCTTTTGAAGAGGAGACATATTGGGCTCGAAATGTTAACTCTGTTGCTCTCTCCACAGGTGCTGCCTGACATGTTGAGTTTCTCCAGCATGACCTGTGTTTGTTTCAGTTAGTAAATAACTCCAGAATGAAGTTAGTCTTAGCAATGGTGACCATGTAGTCTCTGTCTTCTTGTGTTAAAAATCCCACTGGTTCACTATATCAAGGAAAATATATTTTATATATAATATATATGTAAAAATAAACAATAAAATAAAACATATAAATCCCACTATACAAGGAAAGTTGCTGCCCTTAATCCGTCTGCCCTATGTGTGACCTGAGACCCACAATAATGAGGTAAATGTTTATCTGTTCTCTGAAATGGCCTGGAAAACCAGTTGTACCAAGACATTCAAGTCCAATTAGACATCACCATGATGTTGGACTGCAGTGGATTTGAGGGTATGGTGTCCCTTTCTCAAAGTGATTTGCCAAGGAATAACAAATGCCAGCCATGTCCATATCCAGTAATTGATTAAAAAATGTACTTTCCAGGATATAGACAACAAAGCGAGGAGGAACACAGCAGGCCAGGCAGCATCAGAAGAGCAGGAAAGCTGATGTTTTGTGTCAGGACCCTTTAGGATATAGGCTGTTGCCTCTCGGTTTTGCATCTTCCATCTCCTCAGCACTGTAATACAGAGAATACCTTATGCCTCTAGCAATTCTCCTGTTGCTGCATTAATGCTGGTTTAGTTGTTTAGGTAAACTAATGGGGAACATAATAAAGGCTCAGAATTTAACCCTTGGAAGTGAAGTCTGATTACGTCTGTCTATTCTGGTGTAGGCTTAAATCCTTTTCACAAGAGGATGTTTGTTCTTTATGTCCAATGTCATGTAAGAGCGACTAGTGCAAAAATAATGAAAAAAAAAAAAATTTGCTGTACAAAAAGTTAGATCTTAAAAATAGGTAAGGATCAACTGAAATGAGTTGAATTGAAATAGCAACCCATCATAACTTGTGTTATATTTTAACCTGATTTTCCATATTTTGTCTGTGAACTATGTCAAGTGACCCTACACAACTGAAAAATCTAGACTGAGTTCTGGGTTGAAGGAGTTAACATACCAAGGATGGATAAGCAGGTATTCACTAGAGTTTAGGAGAAAGACAAATGATCTTATTGTAACATACAAGATTCTCAAGGGGATTGACAGGGCAAATGTTAAGATGTTTACATTAGTGGGGAAAATCTAAAACTAGAGGACATAGTTAAGGAATAAGTGGACACTCACCCAATTAAAACTAAGATGCAGAGGAATTTCTTTTCCCCAGAAGAAAGTGAATGCCTAGAATTCTCTATCCCAGAGACTTGTGGGAACTGAATTGCTGAAATTGTTTAAGGTGGCTAGATTTTGACATATTGGAGAGTTGACAGCAATGATGAGTTGGCATGGAAGGAGTTGATACCTAGTGCAAATCAGCCATGATTTTGTTCAATGATGGCATGGACTTCAGAAACTGAATAGCCTACTCCTCCTATTCTGTTAGAAAAAGGCAAAAACAGGTAAACTTCATAGTTGATGAGAAAATAAATTACTGTCTTTTAGGGAAGGAAACTGCCATCGTTACGTGGTCTAGCCTACAATGATGCCAGACCTTCAGCTATGTGGTTGACTCTTATGGGCAATTAGGGATGGACGACAAATGCTGGCCTAGTCAGTGTCACCATCATCCCATGATGGAACTTAAAATTACAATAATGCCAAAAATGACAAGAAACCTTTTGTATTTTTAAACAAAGTTTATTTGGTAAAAAAGCCTCTTTAATGTTACATAGAAACAGTATAAAACAGAGTAGTCAATTGTGTCTTTCAACGTGAACTTTAAAAAATATGGTAATAACATCTCATCTACAAATATACAGTGAAATGACATACATCAGTTGCTGCACATCACATGTGCTCAAAATCACTGGGACAAATTTGGTGGAATTGCTGCCTTTCCAACAATAATATTTTGTGAAAGTCTTTCCTTGAAGGAAGCACCTTGATTTTCACATTTTAAGGGACTTTACAACAAAAGGCACTCGCCAGCAGACACTAATCCTTCCTTATAGCACGTTGTTTCAGAAAATTGGAAGTTAATAGTTGGATTTCCGCTAGATAATTTCAAATTGTTCTCAAAAACTCACAAAAGAAGCAATGATTAGTAAACTCCAATATGTACAAAACAAGCAATTAGTGAGCTTACAATAAACTCCAATGGCAGCTTCAAACACCATCAGTAAGTTCAAACAATAGCCTCCAGCCTTAATGCTTCAAAGATATTTTGTTAATGGTGGTATGTTATTACTGCGCAAGGGTCAGGGAGATTACAATAGCTTAGTTAGGGGAGGACACTTTCAGTCTAATAGATTCTGCAGCTAGAGATGGACTAGAATTTGGATCCTGGTTGCAGCAGTTTGGACAAGTAAGGCTGATCCAGAGTAACGTGCTCTGGAGTTTTTAAACCTAACCCATGTAATCAAGTAGAAGCTCAAAGATTCTCCATTTTCCGGGGAGTTCCTAAATTCAAGCAATTCTGTGTCATCTGGAGACACCAGGAATGTTCTGCAAGTTTGGGAAAATTCATAAACTCCTTCAGAGAAACTAGGAAGCTAATCACCTTGGGCCATCCTCATGGACATACTAAAAAAGTAAAAAGGTAAAGTTGCCATAGTCCTGTTCTCTCATTCAAGAGGCAACAGGTGGTGTATTACCCTGAGGGTCAACATGCCTCAGGCAAGTGACAGGTTTGGGATGGTGTGACCTGCATAATATAGTCAGCTGTTAGGAGACTTGGACCGTCACTGCTGGTGTCACTCTGCGTTACAAACCTACAGCCAACTGAGGTAATTGACATGCCCCCCCCCAATCTAGATGGCCGAAATGATAATATTGTACAAAACCCTACATCAAGACTCCATACATCCTTTGGGACTGGTAAGGTCTAAGGCATGATGGGAAGGGCTCAACACCAAGACCATATAACTTGATTGTTGACTTAAAGAGCTGACAGTATGATAAGGTTATATCCTGAGTGTTAACACACTGGTTAGTCAGCTGGTAGACTTTAAAGCACTTGCTCTTGCTACTAGATTCTGCCCAGGAATTTATAGATCATGGGATTTGGATTTCCACCAGAAAATCTCATCTACCTTCAATGACTTATGACCTACAAATAAAATTGCATTCAGAAATCACATTTGTGATTACCATTATCAGGAGATTAATTGGGATGGGGAGGAATGCAAGGAAAAACATAATACCTCATTTAAAAAGAATTACACCCTGACGATTAATAATTGTCAAAAAAATTACTGCTGTAAATAATATTTCTCAATGGTTGCATTTTGTTCCATCACATTTGGCTTAACAATTTTTCTAACCCTGTGAACTTGCCTTGGAATCAGTTGGCAATAAGAATACAGTAAAAATATATCTGGAGGTGGTCATTTTTAAATGAAATGAAAAACAGCTCTGCTGACAAAGCACAAGTGTGCACCACACTACAGCTAAACTAGATTCAGCATGTAACAGACTGAGAATGTGGTGTGGTGGCTAGCGAAGCAATTGAAGTAGGCATGGTGAAGAAACACCAAGTTAACATGTGCACAGAGCATCTTTAGTGTGATTACACACATGCGCAGTATCCTGGCAGGGATAACCAGCTAGCTCCATTCCTCCCTCTTGTTCAGTTCTTGCTTTGCCTGTAAAGCAAATAGTGATGTTTTCACTAGAAAGTAGTTGTGAGTTCTGTTCAGAATTGAGCACGCATTACATCAATATAAAATAACCCTTCAATAAAGTTCCCCTTTGGGGGCCATACAAAAACAGGTTGTAGTCAAGCGTATGCTATAGCAGAAATGTCCTGTGAATTTTCTTCATTAACCAGGGAGCCATAATGTGTACTTTATCAGTGTCTGGCATTTATCAAGAGAGTGTTGTAATTGTGGATGATTGTATGTTAGTTCCAGGTCCCGTTAACTACCCAAAGTTGGTCAAGTGTTAGTCTTCAGTTATCCCAAAGGCTAAGACAAGCCACTAAACTGTAGAATATGCAGGTTGCAGGTACGAATCCCCAGTTGGCACTCAGTTTACTGATCTCAGCTGAGGCCATACTGGGGTTATGATAATTGGCCCCAATGTCTTTGCTTATGGAAGACTAGAAATATCACACGGTTCCCACTCCCAACTAGTGTCGAGCAACCTGAACAAAGTGTGAAAGCCTGGTGAAATGTTATTTTTTTCTGCGGTCAAATAGCCCAGGACTCACTGACAAATCTCCCACAAATGAACTTTAGAGGTGATAGCCTGGTGGTATTATTGCTGGCCCGTTAATCCAGAGACCCAAGTAATGTTCTGGAGACTGGGGTTTGAATCCTACCATGGTAGTATTTGAATTCCATAAAGAGTCTGGAATTAAGGGTCTAATAATGCCCATGAATCCATTGTTGATTATCAGGAAAACCCATTGGTTCACTAATGCGCTTTAGGGAAGGAAACTGCCATCCTTACCCGGCCTGGCCTACGTGTGACTTTGGAAACACAGCAAGGTTGTTGACTCTAACTGCCCTCTGGGCAATTAGGGATGGCCTAGCCAGCGACATCCTTATCCCATGGATGAATAAAAAAGGCTGTGGGGTGGTAGGAGACAAGAACTGCACCCTTAAAAGAGAAAGGAATGGATCCTTTCAGGAGAGAAAGCAAAGTCGAGGTAACTGGAAATTTTCTCTTCAAATTACTAATGATTAAAGGCTTGGCGTTGATCACAGAAAAATGCCAGACCCTTGAGTGGATTTCACTATTAATAACAGATGTTAAAATCAATGCAGGGGAGGCTTGTAACCATCCAAGAATGGGTTTTAAAATGAAACCTATGGTTATGAAACGTTTTTGGCTTTGTCACTCCTGTTCACTACTGGTGGCAAGGATGGACAGCTCAGCTATCAATGCACAATTTCACCCTCTAAGTAGCTCATGCAGTAGTTATGAGATAATGCTACCTCAGCACAGATTTAACCCTGTCAGGATAATTTATTCATATCTTATAGGGTGTCAGTTTGAAGTGATAAACCAAATATGCAATATTTTTGGAGTTACATGGCAAGGGCAATGAAAGAATCCATCATTGGGGAGATCTGCAATTATCCAGCATGTGGAACATTTCTTCAGCCTGAATATTTTTCAAATGACAACCAGCCAAAACCCAACTCAAATGAAGAAAGTGTGCATGGAGTGCTACATTCATGCAGGGGTATCAATTGTATCTACCACAGACTGTATATTTTGCACGAAAAATTATGTAAATACAGATGCTTCCCACAGGACCATGCTAATTTAATGCAACTTTCAGCTATAAAATTCAGTGTTAAGTCGCATTTATTTAAAATATATTCGCAGGCTCATTTAACTTTAAGACATTTGGCCCATTGTGCTTGTGCTTGTTCTGCACCCGAGCTCTTTGCTCAAAAACCATTTTCCTCTTCCTTTTCATATTCTCTAACATACTTATCTAATTTTCTCTCCAGGTCAACAAGCTCAGCCTTATAATGCACCAATGACCAAACAACAAACCTCAAAGGCAGACCATATTAAGATCAAGCCCCAAATGGAGATTTCAGTGCAAAATGCAGTCTGGTACTGGTACAGTGTTGAGGGAGCATGCCATTGTAGGAGATGTCTCCTTTCAGGTAAGACATTAAAATAAGCCTGTCTTCCCTCTCACGTGGTGATGAGATCCAAAAGCACAATTTCAAAAAGAGTAGGGAGATGGAGAACGCTTCACCCAGTGTTTTGGGTCATACTTATCCTGCGACTAAATGGCTAATTTGCTCATTATCTCATTGCAGGTTTGAGACCTTGCTACATGTAAATCAGATGCCATGATAATTAAATTACAGTGAGCACATTTCGGGTTTAAAATTTTTTAGGCATTAAGGTTTTGAATGGCAACTGTGTAATGAAAATCTTTCCCTTCCAGTTGATTTGAAAAAGGTTATTTCCCCGAGAGACGACTTTATTTACTGTATCATTTTAAGTTCATAAAAACTGTGCTCTTACCTATTTATTTTCCTTTCCCAAAGATACAAAAATTTGGAATGCAGGCAAATCTTCTTCCCAGTCTTCAATGTGGCTCTGTAATGCAAACAAAGTGTATAATCTTTAAAAATAAATCCTTTGGTCACAATAATAGGATACAAGCATTTGTCTTCATTAGAGGTCTGAACATGCCCCCCAGTTCTGTTGGAAGCAAACATTTTCTCCCCAATAGGTATTATTTTATTATTTTAAGAGAATCAAGAACATTAACTGTAACAATTTGAAGACATCAAACCGTGACAGGGAAAGTTTATTGTCGAATCTCAACTTTCTTGAAAGTTTAAGTGCACAGTTAAATCAACCACTGAGTTGAATTCATCACAAAAACGTCAGCTAACATCAGTAAATTTCTATAAGCATCACTAACTCATTCTAGAACTGACACATTGAGTAAGTTACAGCTAAACTACATTCTTTTAAGTGAGAAATAAAAAAGACAAGAACACACTAATCAGGCTTCACATAAGCAATCCTTCACTGGTAGTTCAACATCTCACCCAGAGCTTTCATGCTATCGCACCATTATTGCATTGGAATAGCAGAAAGATTTACAAAATCAACACTTTACAAAGATGCTCACAAGGAGAATGCCTTTGCTGCGTGAATGAAGCCTATTAGTGAGGGTTCTGCACAAGTGCAAAGCATTTGTGGCTATTAAACACAGAAACCAGATGTTGGCAGGCATCCTGTGTATTTTAACAGAATTAAAACAATTACTTTTAGGACAAAAAACCATTCAAAAATACAAGACATAAACATTGGAGGCAAAACCATGTGGAAGTCTGTGGGAAAATTAAATGTGGGCATTCATTTTCTCCATAACTTATGTGGATTTTAATTTCAAATTAGGCATACGTTGTAAATTTGTAATGGACAGTACAATACTTTCAGAGACTGCATATTTCATTTGTTCTCTTTCTTTTAGTTTTCTGATGTTTTTCTCACTCATTTGGTCTCATTCACTGTGCCCCTGACTGTTAACCTACCACTGACTGAATAAGGTTGTTTGCTATTAACTTGAGAAATCATTCTTATTGATCACTTTGCCATCTTGATAAAGTTCTGAGCAATTTCAGTTCAGGTGAGGCAATCTAACAGGGCAAGCACCTCAGGGAATGGAGGAACAGTTACCAAAGGGCAAAGATGTAATGTTACACAGCTTTCAGTTAGCAGCACTGATCAGGCAATAAGCAGGAATTCACAGCACATTAGCAAGTGTCCCACACTCACATGAGTTGGAGGGGGCAGTTTGGAATGGGGATAACCTGTAATCCCCTAATGTTTTTCACATTGATCTGTGTTGCTCCACCTCTGCACATGCACCTGTTCAGAACTGCAGTTGGCTTCCCTGTGGAGAGAGAAAAAAATGTGATCAATTAAATTGTATGATTAGTCCTCATTTTAATGTGGGCAAACAGATGTAATTAACATGGACAAATATTTTTTACATCATGAGGATTCAAATTATTCCTCCATGCTACTTCATGGTCAGTGCCTTGGATCTTTTGATTAGGGATGAAATTCTGAGACTTTCATTCAGACCCTAAGCCTTAGGTTAAACTCATTCTTGCCATAGAGGCAACTTTATAAATTTGTACAGTCCTTTACAACAGGAGGAACAAGGGTAAAGAAATCAATAAATTTTCTAAAAAAGTGATTTTGGGTCATTAGAGATGTGTGACCGTCTGCTACCCTTAGTTATCAAGCAAAGGATTGAATCGGATCATTTTTTCAGTCATCATTGGACAAGACTCAATGAAAGATCTTTCACTTGCAAATCATGCATCCATTTACAGATAGATGGAATTTCATTCTGATTTAATCTAACTTTGTCTGGTCATCACTGTTTCTTTGGCACCGGCTCCCAAAGCAAAGTATGAAAGGGATGGACTAAAGGAGAAATAAATTTTTATCTAGGATAGACACCTTACTTCATTAAAATGTCAATTTGCTAAATGCATTGTCCCCCCTTGCCCAGATTTCCAGCATTTTACATAACAGCAATAAACTAGCTCTTTTTATATCACACATGCTTAAATTCCATTGATTTTGTGTTCCTTCACCTCATATACAATACTGAGCTCTGTGGCAGTAAGTCAGTTAATGGAAGAAACATGCACAAGCCCCATTAAATTCATTTTGAGCCAGTGCCTGTTTAGATGGAGCAGCATGAATTTGGACAGCAACTGGAATCAAGCGAGTGAAATCTCACCATGTACACAACACAGTTTAATCCAGAACAGCTGGTAACTCAGAACTCAGTTCAACCAACTGCAACAGAAGAATTTGGAGTAGCCCAGTTAGAAATTGTACAATATGGAGCTGTACTGGATACTGAGCCCTCAACTTCACTAGTTCTATTACTTCACAAATACATGATGACAGCTCTCAATCAGTTTTATTTATGGTCAGGAGCAGTACATTGGACACATCTTACAGAAAGAAGTTGTTGCATTTTTAAGCAGCATGTATCATTGACATGCATTTCTTAAACCACTCAGAATCATTCAGACAATTTTTGCACATTACTCAAGGGGACATGTTGGCAGTTTATACCTAGTCTAATAGAACTCCATGGAAACTATTGTGTACTGTATTAAAATAGTCTGCTCTGCCAACAGAACTTTGAGGAAAAGACATGAGCTGTATTTACAAAAAAACAATTCAAATTGGATGATTTATCATTCAAAAAAATGTACAAGAGTCCCAAAACATATTCTCTATGTCAAGTACACAAATAAGATAAATATTTAGCCTGGAAAGCACTTTAACATTAAAAGCCTCTCTTTCAGCTTTCCAGTCCAATGTACATTCTTCTCTCAGTCCAATTCAAACAGAAAGAAAAGTGCAGGTTAATAACAGAATTCTTCCTGTCTCATGAGAACAGTGACTTTTGTCCACACTGAGCCCTGCAGCAGTCACTTACCCTGGGTCAGGTTCACGCACAGAGTGCCAAGAAGCAGGAGTAACACTGCACACGTTTTCACAATCATGGCTCGTTGTTTAGTGGCGTTCACACAGGAGAAGAACCTCAGAATGAATCTGTCTCAAAAACAGCATGGCTTTGGCAACATTTATATTAACTGAAGCCACTCCTCTCTGGTTCTGATTGGACCAGAGGGATTATCTAAAAGCCTCCAGGATGCAGTGATTCCTTCCTTTATAATCCTTTGGGACTTTTCAGTTTCTAAAATATACATACCTTTCATACAATAGTATCCAGCTGGTGTCCTATAAGTGTTTAATAGGGGCCAGAATAATATATAGACAAGAAAAATGTACTAATACGTTTTAGAAGTATAGATAAGTATAGAATAAGCTGAGTTTTAAAACTTCCTGACAGAGCTATGGATCCGTTTATATGGCTCAGTAGATACATTCACCATGTAAACATAAGAGTCAGGGAATTTCCAGCGTTGTTTCCTAACTTATGCTGATTCAGCATGTGGCATCGGGGTGCACATTTACTAGGGAAAGGCAGGGGGCTGTTGTTTGTTTGGGGTTTTTTTGGCACTACAGGTCATCCAGCAGGAGAATATGAAGCTAAATCAAGGCTTCAGTCAGACTTTTGCAAATGCCTTTTAGCTTAGCAAAACTAAACAGAACAAGACATCACCATATCACCATTGATTCAGATCGAGCACTAACTGATTGTGGTAAATCTTTTTTATTGTAACAACATTGAGATCATTAAACAGTTTAAGTGGTAATTTTAGTTCCAAACAGATCAGATATGAATCCGTTATGGGACAGAGGAACCAACTCCATTCCTCTTCCCTCTGCTCTCATCTTTCTTTCTCAATAGTTTGTTAATTGGACAGCATTAATCTCTGGCCAGCTTTTACTTCCAACCCCTCAAGCTACGGTGTTCTTTCGACTGTCTTCCAGCCCTGTACCGTCTATCAAGATTCCCCACTCCTATATAAACCTTTTCTTTGACCATATGATCCAGTAGACCTAATCATTTTTGCACAAATAACATCTCTATACTGCTCATACCAGCTGCACAGAAACTTCTCAAAATTCACTTCTTGCAGTTTCACATCTTTTGGAGGTGTTCTGGACCTGGACCTTATGACCCTGGATTATCTAATCACAATGGTCATCTTTGTAATAGTTGACAAATCTTCTGCAGGTAATGACAGTCTCATCATAAAGTCACGAGTAATTGTGAAAGCATGCCAATTTTTTTTTAAATACTGATTCTTCAGATACAGGGTTACATTAAAAAAAAATTCACAGATTCCCAAATAGAAAATTGCAGAAGGAAAGTTAAGACAAACATCAAGTATAGCAACTCAAGATAATCTTACAACAGCCAGAGCATTACACTTCGAGAGTGGCCATTTGGGTTCAATTCTGAATAACAATCGCTTGTCTCGATGTTGCAACTCGTGTGAGTCAACAGTTTCACATGGAATGTAGCAAAGGGGGAGCGATGGAAAAATTTTGATTATTCTATGTAATCTTATTATTCAGATAAATTTGTAAGTTCATGAGTTCATAAATATTTTACTTCAGTGGAACTGAATTATCATTCAGTGTAAAAACAGGCGGATGATCTGATGTAAAAACCAAAAGAACCGTGGAAGTCTGAAACAAGAACAGAGATTGAGGAAGGGTCACCGGACCTGAAACATTAACTCTGATTTCTCTCTATACATGCTGCCAGACCTGCTGAGATGATCTGATGTTCCTGCTTTGCACTATCAGTTGATAAGACTTTGTTCCATAGAATGTGATCTATAATTATTTTCCACACTTACAAATTTCCTTCAAAATCACAGAAGAAAATTATAAAATACTGTGAGTGTCGAATATTGCACAAAAATTACACCTACTGGGAGTTATCACTGTACAATTTAGAAATTTAAGAATTAATGCAAATTGTGTAAATAGTCATTTTCAAAAAGTAACTTTGAGTGCAATTTGCAGTCATTCGTGTTGAGCTAATATTTGGATTTAAATTCGATAGCTCTTGCATATGAGACACCTTTTCTTCATTTTACCTTAGCCTTCAGGTCCGTCTGCAACTGAGAAAGCAGATTTTATGGGTAGAAAGATTGCTTGTGCAGAATGTTGAACAGTGGAATAGTTTTTACATTTAGCATCTAGGACAGGGTACTGTACATCAATTATTTATGATCATGAAAAACAAGTAACACGCACAACTATAATTATTGTTTCAAATTGGGAATATTCCACATTTGAATGGGATTCATCTTTGCTTAAATTGCAGACATCCAATCAGAATAGCACAATATGTTTAATCACTGTATCCAGTTCCGGGTAAGTGCAATATAAAATATATGGTGCTGAGAAGTTTAAAATAAGTTCATAAAACCTAATGGTTCTGAACAGTAATTATCCATTAATTCAAGAGAAGAGAAAAACAAACCTTGTCATCTTCCTGAGGGGGTAATTTTTTAAAAGTGAGAGGAGAGAGATTTAAAACAAAGGCTTTTTTTTTACACAGAGTGGTTCACGTGCGCAATGAACTTCCGGAGAAAGTGGTGGATACAGGTACAGTTACATTGTCTAAAAGGTACTTAGATGTGTACATGAATAAGAAAGGTTTGGAGGGATATGGGTGAGAAGCAGCCAGGTGTGACTAGTTTAGTTTGGGATTATGTTCGGCATGGACTGGTTGGACTGAAAGGCCTGTTTCTGCACTGTATGACCCAATGGCAATTCTTTGAGGAACTGCAGAACAAAATTCTAACCTGTAATTGAACCATTTGCTTTGAAACAAAATAAAACAGAAATTTCTGGAGAAACTCAGCAGCTCTGGCAGCATTTGTGGGAAGAAAGCAGAATCCATTTCAAGTCCGGTGACTCGTCATCAGAAGAGTTTCAGACCTCCAGCATCTGCTATTCTTTGTTTTAGTCTTGCTTTGGGAAATTTGTATTCAAAGCAAACCATAATAATGTTTCCCAGTGCATCTTAATGGCCTCTATTGATTTTTTTAAAATGTACATAATTTCAGAAAGCTAATTTAGATATATTCTAGAGTTCCAAATGGAAAGGGATTTGGATATTCACAGAGTTAACTGCAGAGATGTGGTCAATTAGCAAGGTGCCATCATGTGGATTTTTTTTTAAATAATGTGAAGGTTTTCGCTAGAAATTTGGCAACCACTACACAGTATAAAACCTTCTGATTTCCCCTCTGACATTCTGATTACCGCATTCCTTTCTGTTCTATTTCTGTTACCAGGAAAGTAAAGCAACAGCGTCTCAATATATTTCCTATTGTGGTTCTGACAGTAAAACAATGTTGACTTAGGCAGTATGTCCATCGAGCAGAAAGCCAGACAAAAAATACTCCTGCAAGTGTCACTGTACATTTGAGAAATCAAAGCTTGTCCATTGTATAGCAAGTTCAGCTTTAGCGGAGCAGTTTTATATCTAATGTCTTTTACTATTGTCCTTTTCTTAGCAGATCTGTTGCAGAATTAGCTGTTCTTAAAAGAAAGAGCTTGCACTTCATAGCACCTTGTATTCACAAGGTAACTTCCTGCCCAAGATATCTTAATTACTTTTGTAATATTGGAAAAGTGTCAAGCCATATAGCACAGAGCTAAGTCTCACAAACTGCAAGGGCATGGTGACCTGATAAAATGCAATGTTGGTTTACAAATACAACGTTGACTAGGGAACTGGGAAAAACTCCCTTGCTCTTCCATGAGATTGTGTCATCATGCATTTTACATCCATAAGAGGGCAGACTGAGATAAATATCTCATCTGACAACGCAGCACCTCCTACAGTGTAACACTCCAATTGTACTACACTGAAGCTTCAACCTAGATTGTCTGCCACACCATTCAATCTAATCACAACTGATCCTTAGTCCCAATTCCACTTTCCCATCCATTCCCTGAGAGATTGAAACAAGCCTACTTTAACACAATGATGGAATATTCATAATTCTCTGAGTTAGAATTCTAAAGTTTCATCTCCTTTGATTAGGGAACCTATAATGGGCGGCATGGTGGTACAGTGGTTAGTACTGCTCCCTCACAGCACGATGGACCCAAATTTCAGCCTTGGGCGACTGTCTGTGTGGAGTTTTCAGGTTCTCCCCATGTCTGTGTGGGTTTCCTCCCACAGTCCAAAAATGCGTAGGTTATATGAACTGGCCATGCTAAATGGCCCTGTAGTGTGCAGGCTCGGTGAATTAGCAATAGTAAATGTTGGATTGCAGGGATAGGGTGGGATACTTTTCAGACGGTCAGCCCAGGTCCAATGGGCTCTATCTGCACTGTAGGGACTCTATATAAAATGAAGGAATAACTATTGTCTTAATCATAAGCTAGCAAATAAGTTTTGTAAGTTTAAATTCAATAGAAGCTAAAATTTAATTTGTCAAAAGCAAATGACTCCAGAAGTGATTTTTGTTATTCGGAATTTATTGTCTTAATTTTACAGCTAACATTACATGTCTATGGGCTGTTCTGAATTTAGCTTGTCCATAGGGTTGGTTTGAATTAATTCACTGTTAAAATAGGCCAATGAAGGTCCAGATTTCAAGAACTTCAAAGTCACATAATCTATTTGTTTATAACTTGGAGCATACAGCTCCAACAATTTTGGTTTGATCCCAGTTGGCTGCTTTCTTTTATTAATCGTTTACATATTTTCCTTAGAGTTGGTCACACCTACACATGACTGAGACTTCCTTGGAGGTTACTCATTTGGCATCAATTTCTCTTTTAACTTTAACTACAACAGAGATCTTTGATACTGAAGACGTGAAGGGTAACTACATTACTCTCAAACCAAACATTGAATGAAAAGGTAATGAATAAATTTTGGGGTTTGTAAGAAAAATCTGCAAGCTGGAGGAACAGCACCGCATTTGGCACTCTGCAGCTTCTATGTTCAATATTGAGTTCAACGATTTTAGGGCTCGAGCGTTTTCTCCCATTTCCTTATTGCAACCCCCACACACCAGGCATTATCATCAAATGAAAACCGAAAGAACTGCGGATGCTGTAAATCAAGAACAAAAACAATGTTGCTGGAAAAGCTCAGCAGGTCTGGCAGCATCTGTGAAGGAAAAGACAGAGTTAACATTTCGGGTCCAGTGACCCTTCCTCAGAACTATCATCAAATGGTTTGCTACCACATGCAACCCATTATCAGCTACTAATAGTCCCCATTATCAGCTATGCATTCTCCCAGTCTGTCCTTTACTCAATCCTTTGTCTGTCCAACTGTTTTTCTCTCTCTTTGTGTTCTATCTCTACCTATCGTTTATTCCTCCGCTGTCCTCCCATACATACCAACATTTACCTCGCTACCATCAGTTCTAAAGAAGGGTCACTGGACCCAAAATGTTAACTCTGGTTTATCTCTGCAGATGCTGCCATACCTGCTGGGCTTTTCCAGCAATTTCTGTTTCTGTTAGGGCTTTATCAGATATGTTTCTTGACAACCTGCAACTCTGGACTTCGCAAAATCCACAAACCTGAATGCCCTGGTCGACCCATTGTCTCCGCCTGCTCCTGCCCCACCGAACTCATCTCCACCTACCTAGACTCCATTTTCACCCCCTTGGTCCAGGAACTCCCTACCTACGTCAGTGAGACCACCCACGCCCTCCACCTCCTCCAGAACTTCCAATTCCCCGGGCCCCAACACCTCATTTTTACTATGGACGTCCAGTCCCTATACACCTGTATTCCCCATGCAGATGGCCGAAAGGCCCTCCGCTTCTTCCTGTCCCGCAGAACTGACCAATCCCCCTCCACCGACACCCTCATCCGCTTAGCCGAACTTGTCCTCACCCTCAACAACTTCTCTTTCAATTCCTCCCACTTCCTACAGACAAAGGGGGTGGCCATGAGTACCCGCATGGGCCCAAGCTATGCCTGCCTCTTTGTAGGTTACGTGGAACAATCCCTCTTCCGTACCTACACTGGCCCTAAACCCCACCTCTTCCTCCGTTACATTGATGACTGCATCGGCGTCACCTCGTGCTCCCACGAGGAGCTTGAACATTTCATCCACTTCACCAACACCTTCCACCCCAACCTGAAGTTCACCTGGACCATCTCCAACACTTCTCTCTCCTTCCTGGACCTCTCTGTCTCCATCTTGGGTAACCACCTAGAAACTGATGTGCATTTCAAGCCCACTGACTCCCACAGCTACCTGGAATACACCTCCTCCCACCCACCTTCCTGCAAAAATGCCATCCCCTATTCCCAATTCCTTCGCCTCCGCCGCACCTGCTCCCAGGATGAGACATTCCACTCCCGTACATCTCAGACATCCTCATTCTTCAAGGACCGCAACTTCCCCCCCAACAGTGGTCGAGAACACCCTCGACCGTGTCTCCCGCATTTCCCGGAACACATCCCTCACACCCCGTCCCCGCAATAATAACCAAGAAAGAATCCCCCTCGTCCTCACACACCACCCCACCGACCTCCGGATCCAACGCATCATCCTCCGACACTTCCGCCATCTGCAATCAGACCCCACTACCAAAGACATCTTTCCCTCCCCACCCTTATCTACTTTCCGGAGGGATCACTCCCTCCGCGACTCCCTTGTCCGCTCCACACTCCCCTCCAGCCCCACCACACCCGGCACTTTTCCCTGCAACTGCAGGAAGTGCTACACCTGCCCCCACACCTCCTCCCTCACCCCAATCCCAGGCCCCAAGAAGACTTTCCACATCAGACAGATGTACACCTGCACATCTGCCAATGTGGTATACTGCATCCACTGTACCCGTTGTGGCTTCCTCTACATCATGGAAACCAAGCGGAGGCTTGGGGACCGCTTTGCAGAACACCTGCGCTCAGTTCGCAGCAAACAACTGCACCTCCCAGTCGTGAACCATTTCAACTCCCCCTCCTATTCCTCAGATGACACGTCCATCCTGGGCCTCCTGCAATGCCACAGTGATGCCACCCGAAGGCTGCAGGAACAGCAAATCATATTCAGCCTGGGAACCCTGCAGCCCAATGGTATCAATGTGGATTTCACAAGCTTCAAAATCTCCCCTCCCCCAACCGCATCCCAAAACCAGCCCAGCTCATCTCCACCTCCCTAACCTGTTTTTCCTCTCACCTATCGCCTTCTCCCACCTCAAGCCCCACCCCCATCTCCTATCTACTAACATCATCCCGCCCCCTTGACCTGTCCGTCCTCCCTGGACTGACCTATCTCCCCCCTACCCCCCCGCCCACCTACACTCACCTTTACTGGCTCCATCCCCGCCTCTTCGACTTGTCTGCCTCCTCTCCACCTATCCTCTCCTCTATCCATCCTCTATCCGCCTCCCCCTCTCTCCCTATTTATTTCAGAACCCTCTTCCCCTCTCCCATTTCTGATGCAGGGTCTCGGCCCAAAACGTCAAGTTTTCCTGCTCCTGTGATGCTGCTTGGCCTGCTGTGTTCATCCAGACCCACGCCTTGTACTCTGGACTTAACCTGCCTTTGTGAGATGGAATGTATGCGGTATATCGAGGAATTCTACTTGTGTGTAAATCTCCATCACTCCACGAAAGCCCCTTACGGGTGCAACAATATAAATGTTAAGCGTTAGTTCAGAAAAATGACATAAAATCCATGCCCTCAAAAAGCTGCAAACTATTAGTGTCATGTTATGTCTTCAAGGATTTGACGCTAATGGGAACTCAAATAGAAATAGTTTTGACAGTACAAATTCCATTCCCAATGGAGACAATGTGACGATACAAAACTCGCAATATTTTGGCATTGTAACAGAGTGATACAGCCTGACGTCTGAAAAGCGGATTGAAAATATATTGCAGAAAATATTGTTGCGAACTCACAAGGGACTCCATCCTTTACAACTAAGCAGCAAATATTTGCTATTTGACACTATATATTGGTTAGAAAATTGTGTATTATCTAGTTTTTAAATTGCCCCTCTGATTAAACAGGGGTGAAGCTCCAATTTTAAAATAGATGGAAATAAACACATGTTGCTCACTTTTTCCAGTACAATTCCATCAGCTACTGTCTTTGCTTCCTTCATCCAAGTGACCATTCTTTGTGTGTTAACCTAAGCATTAAATAATGGCGGTGTATTTGGCAGAAATAGTAAAATGGAAATCAGAAACTACAACACTAGTTGATTTTTCCTCCCTAATCTAGAGATACTTATTTCACTGCCATTACCACTCCAGTACAGACAAAGATGAATGTGCAGCTGTTCTTGATTCTAAAGCTGTGCAATTTAGTACCTGGATTTGAAAATTGCAGATGGTTTGAAACAAGCAAGCATGCTGTTCTTTCATTGTAGCACCTGACTGGAGAAGGCAGATATTCTTTGTAGCAGCTAGAGCTTCAGGACTCTGGAGCAATCTTGCAATGACGTCATTGAGTTGCACAGCATGGCTGTCAATTGTGTAGCATTGGTAGTGTTAGAATGAGAGTTTAAAGAGCACATGGACGTGAAAAACAAAGGACATAGGTTAGATGTCACCTCTTTTAAAATTCATTCACAGGATGAGGGAATCGCTATCCAGGCCAGTATTTATTGCCCGTCCCTAATTTGCCCAGAGGGCAGTTAAGAGTCAACCACATTGCTGTGGGTCTGAAGTCACATGTAGGCCAGACCAGTTAAGGATATTTGTTTCCTTCCCTAAAGGATATTAGTGAACCAGATGGATTTTTCTGACAATTGATAATGTAGTCATGGTCATCAACTAGACTCTTAATTCGAGATTTTTGTCTAATTCAAATTCCACCATCTGCCATGATCTGATTCAAACCTGGGTCCCCAGAACATTACCTGGATCTCTGGATTACTAATGTAAACGTAAGATCAGAACCTAGCATATCTATGACTATGCGTAGCAGTATTTGGTATTAACAGATTATGATCACTTCTATCAATATTATCGCTTTGGGGTATAAGCCTGAAGACAGTTCTCCACTTTGCTCTCTCCTTGACCAGTACATCTTGAACCCAGATTAAATTGTGGCATCGGTGAAGGTCAAAAATACAGACCTCAGATCATCTGGAGAAGTGAACTTGTAATAATTTCTTCAAGAAGTTGTTGATGTAGCTTTAAGACCAACGAGAAAACAAAACATCATTATTGAAGGTTAACCATCTCAGCTGCAGCACCACATCCACAAAATACATTCCTCCTCTCCACCACCAATGCAGCTAGGGATAGGCGAAAAATACTGACCCAGCCAGCAATATCTACATCCCCTGAATGAATGAATAAACAAAAGTGTTCATAGTTAGGTTTCCCAGCTGGATCATCACATTGGCTTTTATCACTTGGTTGTGCATCGATGTAACAAGTGTGGGATCTATCACTGCTTCGCCATCTCATGCATTATCACCAACAAAAAAAACTAATTTCTGGATCACTTCCATTCCATGTTTAAACACGAGAATTCTCTGCACAAATCATAAACAAATGTCGGAAATATGGTTTTCTTCTGGTTACTTCAATTCTAAAATTTCTTCGAGCATTTTACCACTCTTGGCCTCTGTTAACACTATTTATAGCATCTCATAGAGTCATAGTGGTTTACAACATGGAAACAGACCCTTTGTCTCAACTTGTCTGTGTCGCCCAGTTTTCACAATTAACCTGATCCCATTTGTCTGCATTTGGTCTATATCCCTCCATATCTCTGCCGTCCATGTACCTGACCAAATGTTTCTTAGATAAGAAAATTGTACTCTCCTCCACCAGCTACCTCTGGTAGCTGATTCCAGACACTCATCACCCTCTGTGTGAAAAAATTGTCCCTCTGGACACCTTTGTATCTCTCCCCTTTCACCTTAAACCTATGCTCTCTCGTTTTAGACTCACTTACCATGCAGAAAAGCTGTTGGCTATCTACCCTATCTATGCCCCTCACAATTTTATATACCTCTGTAAGTTCACCCTGGGTCTCCTAAGTTCCATGGAAAAAAGGTCCCAGCCTATCCAGCCTCTCCTTATAACTCTAACCTTCCAGTCCAGGTGGCATCCTAGTAAAACTTTTCTGTGCTGTTTCTAATTTAATAATATCCTTTCAATTGTAGGGCTACCAGAAGTTCATACAGTACTTCAAATGTGGCCTTGACAACATCTTATATAGTTACAACAAGATGTCCCAACTTCTATACTGAATGCTCTGATTGTTGAAAGCAAGCATGTCGAAAGCCTTCTTCACCACCCTGTCTACCTGTGACTCCACTTTCAAGTTGCTATGAACCTGTACCCCTAGATCTCTATGCTCTGTAAAACTCTCCAGGGCCTTGCCACTGACTGTGTATGTCCTGCCCTGGTTTGAACTACCAAAAAGCATCATCTTCCATTTATCTAAATTAAACTCCACTTGCCATTCCTCAGCCCATTTGCCCAGTTTATCCATATCTCACTGTTTCCCCAGATAACCTTCTTCACTGTCCACTATAGCACCAATCTTGGTATAATCCGAAACCTACGAACCATACCGCCTAAATTCTCTTCCAAGTAATTTATATAAATGACAAACAACAGTGGACCTAGCACCGATCCCTGCGTTACACTGCTGGTCACAGGCCTTCAGTTTGAAAACCAACCCTCCACCACCACCCTCTATCTCCTACCTTCAAGCCAATTTTGTATCCACTTGGCCAGCTCTCCCTGGATCCCATGAGATATAATCCTACTCAACAACCCACAATGTAGTAACTTGTCAAAGGTCTTACTAAAGTCCATGTAGATAACATCTACTGCACTGCCCTCATCTACTTTCTTGGTCACCCCTTCAAAAAACTCAATCAAATTCGTGAGAGGTGATTTCCCATGCACAAAACCATGTTGACTATCCCATATGAGTCCTTGTGTCTCCAAATCCTGTCCTGTCCCTCAGGATCTCCTCAAGCAACTTACCCACCAGTGACATTACTCTCACTGTTTTGTAGTGCCCAGGCATTTCCCTGCAGCATTTCTTAAATAATGGCACCACTTTTATCACCTCCAATCTTCAGGCAATTCACCTGTGGCTGTCGATGATACAAATATCTCCACTAGGGGCACTGGAATTTCCTCCCTAGCCTATTACAAACTCCTGGGATACACTTCATCAGGTCCCAGGGATTTAGCTACACAAATATTTTTTAAGATCTCCAGCACCTCATCTTCCATTATATGAACCCTCTTCAAGACTTCACTATTTATTTCCTCAAGTTCCTTAGCATCCATGCCTTTCTCAACAGTAAATATTGATACTCATTTGGGATCTCACCCATCTTTTGTAGCTCTGCACATAGACGACCTTGTTGATCGTTAATGTTCTCTCCGGATAATCTCTCGGTACTCAATGATTTGGGATATGGCACACATTTCATTTTGTCTATGGGAAGTGGTTGTGAATTTCTGGAGGATTTCTGCTGAAACAAAAAAAATGTTTGCAGTGTACTTCTCTTTGTCTAGAAAATGTAATTTTGAGGTGGCGTCACCTAGGTTTGAGGAATTAAAGACTTTCATACTTGACTTCAACTCAAAAGCAACAACTGCCAATGCTGGAAATGTGAAAAAAAAGACAGAAAATGCTCGAGAAACTGAACAGTCGCATCAAACTTGATATGTTAACTCATCTTCTCCAGCATTTTCAGCTTTTATACCAGAGATGAAGCTGGAAGAATTCTAATCATTTTATTTAGCTCTTTGGTATATGAAGCCTGATAGGAAACATCAGGATCTACCTCAATGGGATGGGACAACAATAGAGCAAGGGTAAAAACACAGAAGTGGGAATGCCTTCAATCGTTAGAAGGCAGATGCTACTCAAAGGTCATGGAATGATGGAGTGATACAGTGCAAAAGAAGGTCATTTTGGTCCATTGTGCTTGTTCCAGTTTACACATAATCCCAGCAGAAAATGCAAAGTGTTCTTAAAGGACAGACACACTAAACGATGCATTGGGGAGGCAATGGCCTAGTGGTATTCTGACTGGACTGTGAATCCAGACACCCAGGTAATGTTCTGGGAACAGATGATGGAATTTGAATTCAGTAAAAATTTGG
Source organism: Ginglymostoma cirratum (assembly GCA_024137785.1). Classification (NCBI taxonomy): domain Eukaryota; kingdom Metazoa; phylum Chordata; class Chondrichthyes; order Orectolobiformes; family Ginglymostomatidae; genus Ginglymostoma; species Ginglymostoma cirratum. The sequence continues at coordinate 9,008,154 of JAHRHZ010000070.1, forward strand.
AATTAACAGTCTACCGATGACCATGAATCCATTGTCAATTGTCAGGAAAAACACATCTGGTTCACCAATGTCCTTCAGGGAAGGAAACTACCATCTCTACTTGATCTGATCTTCATGTGACTCCAGGCCCACAGCAACGTGGTTGACTCTTAACTGCCCTCCAAGCAACTGGGAATGACCAATAAATAATGGCCTAGCCGGTGATCCCCACATCCTGTGAATGAATAAAAAAAAATTCATTGGCAAGATGGAACGAATACAAGACTGTCTTTTTTTTTGTTATTCATTAACAGGATGAGGATGTCATTGGCTAGGCAGCTTTTATCACCAATCCCTAATTGCCCAGAGGGCAGTTAAGAGTCAACCACATTGCTGTGGATCTGGAATCACATATAGGCCAGACCAGGTAAGGATGGCAGTTTCCTTCCCTAAAGGACAGTAGTGAACCAGATGGGTTTTTCCCAACAATCAACAATGGATTAATGGTCATATGAGATTCTTAATTCCAGATTTTTTTTTTTTTTAAACTGAATTCAAATTCCACCATCTGCTATGGCAGGATTTGAACCTGGGACCCAGAATGCTGTCTGGGTCTCTGGATTAACAGTCCAGCAATAATACCACTAGGCCATTGCTTCCCCAGTGCCTGCCATGATCACAAGATATCCCAAAGTACTTTGCAGCTTATGGAAGCACTTCCTCTGAAGTGCCATCACTATTGTGATGTAGGATATGCAGCAATTAAAGTTGCGCACAGGAAACTTTGATGTTCAGATGAAGGTGTACTTGTCTCAAAATGTTTTTCTCTCTACAGATGCTGCCAGACCAGCTGAGTTTCTCCAGCACTTTCTGTTTTTGTTTCAGATTTCCATCATCCACAGTTCTTTGTTTTTATTTTAATGACTAATTAACCCGCTTTCAGTGCTGGGTATAAATATTGAATAGGACAATTAATGAGAGATTCGATTGCTGCTGGCAAGGTCTATCAGAATCTAAAAGTATATCAGATTAGCAACGATAGCAATTAATCTATCCAACTATAAAAATTTGAAAAAAGTAGAAAATTCTGCTTGTTTTCCTTAAGAAGATGACAAACTTGTCCAGCAAAGCAAAAGCTGATTTGTGACTTCAAAGATTAATTACGTCTTGGAAGTTCTAGGAAGGATATTTCCCCAGCTGGAGTTCCAGAACCAGGGTTTACAGTCCCAAAATATGAGGTAGAGAATTTAAGACTTCAATGAGAATACTCCAAAAACAGTTTATCTTTGAAATTCTTTACCCCTAAAGGTTGTAGAGGCTCAGCCATTGAATGTGGTCAAAATCAAGCTATTAAAGTTGTCAAAGGATATGGGGATAGTGCAGCAATTTTTAAAATTCTTTCTGGAATGTGAGTATTACTGTAGTCATCATTTCCCTTTCCTCTTCCATAGGAATATAGAAATGGGAGTTTCTGCCAAATGAGCCTGTTCTGGCGCCATTCAATGAAATCACTGCTGACCTGTGACCTAACTCCATATTACATACCTTTAGTCCACATCCCTTAATACCTTTCCAAAAGAAAAAAATATGCATCTCCTATTTAATTAATTACCCTTGAACTGGGTGGCTTGCTAGGCCATTTCACTGAGAAGTTAGGAACCATATAGCAGTGGCTCTGGAGTCACAGCTAGGCCAGATCAGATAAGAACAGCAGATTTTCCTTCCCTAAAGGACATTAGTGAACCAGATGTGTTGGTACGACAGTTGTTCCATGGCGACATTAGATCAGCTTTTAAGACCAGATTTTATTAATCAAATTAAAATGTTACTTTAAAATGTAAATATTTGCCATGATGGGATTCAAGCCTATGTCCCCAGTGTATAAGATCGGGCCTCTGCATTACAAACGCAGTGATAAAAGTCCTTCTGTATTACATCACCAGTTGCTCATGCCATCGTGGTATAAGGTCAGCCTTGATCTAGCTGTATGATAGAGCAAGCTTGATGGGCCAAATGGTGTATTCCTCCATCTATTTCCCATGCTTCTGTGTAGAAAAGTGGTGTTCCTTCTGCGCTTCATTGGATTGGCAATAAGTGAAAAATTTAGAGAAAAAGAGAATCAAGAATCTCAGCGCAGCTGGAATATGAAAATCCTTGAGAAACAGATAAACTAATGGAAAATAATAAGCATTGTTGACAAGTAAGCCTGACAAATTTAAAGAATAAAGGTCTCTGTTGCGAATGTTTGTGGTCTACAGTGCAGACTCGATTGGCCTGTTTCTGCACTGTAGGAATTCTGTGATTCTATGATCCTAATATGGAGGGGTGTTCTTTCTTGCTGAGTGATGCATGGTGATTTTTTTTTGTCATTCATAAGGATACAATATGGCAATAATCCAAACTCATCATCAAAATTATCTTCAGGTCCAATTCAGAAAAGAATGACAATATCCGTTGTTCTGTGGTCTCATCTTAATCGTAGTGTCATAGAGTTGTACAGCATGGAAACAGCCCCTTCGGTCCAACCAGTCCATGCCGAACATAACTCCAAACTAAACTAGTCCCACCAGCCTGCCTTGGCCCATATCCTGCCAAACATTTCTTATTCGCGTACTTATATAAATGTCTTTTAAATGTTGTAATTGCACCTTCATCCACTATTTCCTCTGGAAGTTCATTCCACGTATCAACCACACCTCGTGTAAAAAGTTACCCCTCGTGTCTTTTTAAAATCCTTTTCCTCTCACTTTAAAAATATGCCCCCCAGTCTTGAAATCCCCCGCCCTAGGGAAAAGACATCTTTAAGACACAACCTTTAAGCTTCATCATTCCATTGAGAAAAAGAACTTGATAAGCTTTAAATGTATAATGAAAGATAAAATCTAAATTTCAATCTATTGTAAAGAAGGGATTGCATATGAGGATTCAGCTGGTAATTACTGTATCTGAAATTTTCCCTAATGCATTATGGCCACTACATCTATCAAATGCCTTGTTGTCATCTTCCATTGCATTTGAGGTAGTTATTATCATCTCTGTTCAAGTTACAATACGAAAGGAACTGTCCTTCCATCCTTCATTCACATTTTTTGGTTTTTCTTTTTCAAACATGTCTCTCAAACAGCTAAAGCTGAGTTTGCTGACTAAACAGACTCCCATTACACAGTGCAAGTTCACTTTTATTTTCTTCATGTGTGATTTGATTTCATTATATTCAACCTTAACTCCATCGGCCTCTAATTACCATGAAGCAATTAGTGCAATTCATCCATGATCTATACTAACAAATATAGTAATGTGAACCTTAATGCAAGGCCCCCATTTGCAAGTAATCAGCAATTCTAAATTTGCCTCTTCAAATTCCAGACATTTTAGATTTATGCAAAACTGGGGCTTGGGAAATGTTGGCATCATCTCAATCCCAGGTTTGGTGCGACAGAGAAAATGTAATCGTGTTTGCCTTAAGGAGGTTTTTAATATGAGTCTCTACAGGGCCTTTAATTCCAGCAATCCAACTCTAAAAAATTACATTAAACATATCGTTGGTTTATAAATACAGTCAAGTCCCTATCAGTGGAAAGCAATGCAGAGCAATATCCTGATGCTTTTTTTAATCAGAATAATACTGCGTCTAAGAGAACACAAGCAGAATGTGATTGACTTGAGAATGTGGAAAAAGCTATTAAGATTCATTAATGTTTGAAAAATAATTTGTAATTATACAGTAACTTTCAGAATCTGTGAGTATCCCAAACAATATTACAGCTGATTAACTTTCTATATTAAAATGCATTCACTGTTTTGTTAGAGCAAACATAGCAGCCAATTTGCAGGTAGCAAGCCCCTGCAAACAGCACTGTGATAATAGCCAAATAATCAATTTATTTTTGTTGAGGTATATCAAGAAATTAACATTGATAGATCAGATTTGCCTCGTCAGCAAATGATTCAATAAATTCTGCCTCTCTATCAAGCATCACAATGATCCTTGATCATAATTCATCCATCCACTGAATGGCATGCTCCTGATCCTGTGTTCCCACTCCACAAGCATGGAGCAAAGTGAGGAGACAGGCCTATATATATGTAACACATTCTCTTGAATCCACATTTTGAAAGTAACTCATACAGACTTTTGCTTGTTCTTCCTGAAGCATATCCTGCATATCATGTAACCATTTTCATTCATGGCCACAGTAAAATGTAGCTGATAACACACAATTAGTTGGCAGACATTAGAGTCCCCACAGTGTGGAAACAGGCCCTTCAGCCCAACGAGTTTACACTGACCCTCAGAGCATCCCACCCAGACCCATCCCCCTATAACGCACCTAATCTACACATCCCTGAACACTATGGGCAATTCTTCCATGGCACCTTCCTCTGCAATTGCAGATGGTGTAAAATCTACCCATTTATTTGCTCCTTCCTCACTATCCAAAGTCCTGGACACACCTTCCAGGTGAAACAGCGCTTTATCTGCATCAGACATAATCTAGTTTCTTGTATTCACTGGTCACAGTGTGATCTCCTCTACACTGTGGAAGCAAAACGCAGACTGGGCGACTGCTTTTGTGGAACACTTACATCTGCCTGGAAAAATGACCCTGAGCTTCCAGTTGTTTCCACTTCAACACGCCGCCATGCTCCCTAGCCAATATTTCTGTCTTGGATTTGCAATGCTCCAGGGAGGCTCAGCACAAGCTGGAAGAACAGTATCTCATTTTCCACTTGGGGACCCGAAAGCCTTCAAGACTCAAAACCAAGCTTAATAACTTTACAACCTGAACACCTCCTTTTGTGTCCTTTACCAACACTCACGCCTCAGGCCTTGTCATCACATGAGCTGCTTTCAGTACAGCCAGCCTTTTTTCACCTACCACTAGTTCCTATTATCAGCTTTTCTCCTTCCCTAGCTTACCATCATCCATCGCTTTGATTGCCTATCTGTCTTTGTCTCCTTCTGGGCTCCAACTCCATCTACCCTCTCACCCCTTTATGCTCACCACCCTCCCCCAGCAGCATCCCACTAACACACCCCCATCCCTAGCATAAATATCACCTTTTCACAGCTACTATCAGTTCTGGACCTGAAATGTCAGCTCTGATTTCTCTCCACAGATGCTGCCAGACCTGCTGAGTTTTTTCCAGCAATTTCTCTTTCTGTTTCTGATTTCCAGCTTCCACAATTCTTTGTTTTATTCGAAATCACGTTGCCCGGAACTAAACGCAGTCTCCCAGCTGAGGCCAAATCTGCAATTTATAACAGTTTTGTGCAGCATCGTTGCTTTTGCTCTCAATGTGTACTGTAGCTCTTCGGATGATCCCTATGGTTATGATCTTTAACATTTCAGTGTGAGCTAACAAGATGAGTTGTATCAGTTCGCAGTCAGGTAATGGAACAGTACACACTGTGGTCTTGATTCGTAAGCAGAAAAACACATGTAGACCTGACCCTGTAATAATGGTCCATTCTACACTGCTCATGGACAATATTTGGGTCTGTAGCTGCTTTGATCACTACCGGGGACATCTTAGTGTGACTAGTAGGAAAGTGGTTGAAATAATTCCAATTCACCATTCTAAAAACCACTTGACTTTGTAATTGAGCCTGAATTGCAGTGCTCTAGAGAGTAAAGGGAAGTAGATGGTGATCAAAGTAAAAGTACATTGAGACTGCTTGTGGCAATACGTTACTGATTTAAGAGAAGCAATGACAGGCTAGAGTGACATTAAAATGTTTGGTGTGTGACATTTCTGCATTTATAACCATGAAAATCTTTCAGATCTGGCATGATGCACAAGAAATTGTAGGAAGCATATCAATGCTTTCAAACGTCATTAAATTTAATATTGTGCATGATGAGCATAACGTATTGTTACCTAAAGATACTTCTTTGAAAAAAAATTGGTACATGCAGACACCAATTTTTATTTTTTAGTTAAGTTTTGGATGGGTTAAAATTAGACTCTTTCCAAACAATGCCATACTGTGGGGTATTCAGACAACTTCATTCTGACACTTCAGATTACAGTAATGATCTGTACAAGTTTAAAATATTTATGCACTGTTTTCATTGTTTGCAGTCCATGAAATAAGTGAATTATTGGCCTTTTGATTTCTGGGGAAGTTTTAGCTTGAAACAATTGGAATCAGAATTTCTTGGTGAACTATTTCAATAAAGCTAATTTGGTTAAATTTCTCAAATGAAGAATTTGACGAAATGCACTCAAGAATTTACTGTGAAGGTGTTAATCAATATTGCTACAATTATACATCAAAGAAGCTAAACCTTTGATTCATTGACTGCCCAGAATCAATTAATAAAAATGTCTCTTTTACATACTCACAGATTATTCTCACATTGTTAAATTTGTAGGCTTCTTTCAAGACACCATTATTACTTGTGAAAAGAAGACTTGAACATTAAAGACAGCACAACACCAGTAAGAAACATCATCGGTGGCTTTTTCTCAGGCACATTGTGCAGAACAGAACAGTCAGAATGAACATGGAGAGCAGAGTTAAATTAGGAGGAAGAGGTTCAGAAGGCAACTTGGTGTTGCTGCAGTAAAAAGGGATTATATGATACAGCAAGAGGAGTTCAGACTGGGACTAAACCCAACTATAGAGGTTTGTAAGGAAAAATGGTATTTCCAGTGTTTTTGAAAATTCTTACATAGCTGTTGCTGCCAATAACTGTTCTTTTTGATGTTCTTTCCAAAATTGCACTGTAAAACTGACAACTTTAATGTAGAATCAATGACTCTGTATTCGGAGATCTAGGTGAAAGGTCAGCGAACGTAAAGTTGGGCAACAAAACTGAGAAAATTAGGACAGACAACCGGGCAAAATGAAATCTGGTGATTAGGTGTTGCCAAGTTTTGCTACAAAACTATATAGTTTGAAAGGAACGGTGCTTTGCTCATGAGAATGCGGTCTTGATATACTTGAATGAATTAATTAATTATTTTTTGTCACACCTATTGCAAAAATGCGGTTAAATGTGTCTTGTCACCACAATCCGGTGCCATTTTGGATTACAGAACAAATAAAGAGAAATTACAAAGTCGAACTTCATCTTCTGTTTCATTGGCAGAAAAATATAAAGGCAGAACAATTAGAACATTTTTAGCCCTACTTGTCAAGCACGGTTCTGGGTTTTCTTCAGGTCTCCATAGTTTCTGTAAGATACTTCAGTTTCCAGACTGCAATCAGACTCTATTCCCGGTCCCAACGGTGCCCCAGGAGTCCCTGGTTCCGCTGCTGCTGCCTCACTGTCATCACTAGGAATCTCAATCAGGGCCCAACATGCAGCCAGAGCTGCAGCAACCCAGGGAGGCAATGGCCTAGTGGTATTATCGCTGGACTGTTAATCCAGAGACCCAGATAATGTTCTAGGGACCTGATTTAGATCCTGCCACAGCAGATGGTGGAGTTTGAATTCAATAAATATCTGGAATTAAGAGTCTAATGATGACCATGAATCCATTGCCAATTGTTGGAAAAACCCATCTGGTTCACTAATGTTCTTCAGGGAAGGAAAATGCCAACCTTACCTGGTCTGGCCTCCATGTGACTCCAGACCCACAGCAATGTGGTTGGCTTCTAACTGTCCTCTGGGCAATTAGGGATGGGCAATAAACGGGGCCTAGCCAGCAATGCCCTCATCCCATGAATGAATGAATAATAAAAAAAAATCACCGGGGATCCTGATCCAGGCCCAACACACAGCCAGAACTGCAGCCACGGCCTCACCAACTTCATCATGAGTCCCGACCCAGCCTCCTCCGCAATGACATCTCCTCTGCCACCGACAAGAAGATGAAGGAAAAGAAAGAAGATGAAAAGGAAAGTGACAGAAGCATATAGCTGGCCTGGAGCAGACTCAAGCTGGCCCAAGAGCCCAAACTCTACCTACTTTATTTGCACTGCCATCTGAAAGACCAGTGTGGTTTTAGGTGGCATTATCCATCATGTTCATGAAACTTTTGTGCTGTTATTGTGCAAATGTCAACGTTTAAAACTACAACTTAAGATAAATAAGCCATGGGGTTGCCAGGTAAGTTCAGTGAAGGACCTTCTACATCCTGACCTGTTTAATAGTTTTGCAAGGGATCAGAGAGGAATTTATTTCTTAAATCTGCCTTGGGGTTTTTTGCTGGATTTCTTTGCCCCTTCCAGGAGCCCGCGCAATGACAGTATGAGATAGAGACAGTTGCTCTTCTGCCTATCTGTCAATTGCATGTATTCACGAAGGAGAGATGCTTCTCATTTTTTTTAACATCTGAAAAATTGCTCCAAAAACTTCTGTCTCTCTGCCTCAAGTACCAGCTACTTTTTTGGCAGCTATATTTTTTCCATCAGTTACCAGTAATGTAATAAACAGCTGAAAATAATAAGTTTAACCTGGGAACTGAGTTCTTCAATTATTTTAAAATAGGCAGGAAGCAATGTAAGCAAACTGGTTTATGGCAACCATTCAATAAAGAATTAATATCGAACTGGAAAACATAAGGAAACAAAAAAGGGCAAAACAGTGCACAGAGATCAAACTTTTTTGTAGCATGGGCCTCCTTGTCCAAAAATCATCCAGTGAGTTTTCTGTGCATTGTGCAAGAATAAACAAAAACTCTTTTCCGAGCATTCAAATTTTTGATACCAATTGCAAAGAAACATCAGCTTTTTAAATGTAGGCAATGATTATGTTCTGAACAAACGTTTAACGCCAAAACCCATCTGTGGCAAGGTACTCATATACCAATTTCAAAGCCCATGCGCCATTTACAAGGCACAAGCTGGAAGTAACAGAATATTCTCTGCTTGCCTTGATGGGTGAAGCTCTAACGGCACACAAGAAGCTTTACGCCATCCAAGGCAATACAGCCTACTTGATCACCACCGTAAACATTCACTCCTGTTGTATAAAGCAATAGTTCTGAAAGAATTAACATCAAAATTGCATAAGCTGTACTCAGTCACACAGTCTTTAGATTCTGGTAGTTAGGCAGAACAGCCTCTTTCAGCACCACGGCACTTCTCTGATTCTACGCTAAAGGTAAAGTTGCCATAGTCTTACTAGACCTTAGGGTGGATCCCTCAGTGAAGAGACACAGACACAACTATTGATGTTTTAGCCTGAGGACCATCACACCTTCGATAAGGGGAAGAGGTTTATGGTCACCTTAACTAGACAATCCTTCCTTGTAACTATCCACTTCTTCCTTCAGTGCAGCCAGATTGAAATCATAGAACTTCATTCGTCATAGCTCAGTGGGTGTATCTCCACCAGAAAACAAATGACAATAGCTCGCCAATGGTTTCTCAAGAGCAATTAAGATTCAACAACAAATGCTGGCCTATCCAATGATATGTTTTCTTTACAGTATGAGACAGAAACAAACACTCCACTACATTCTACTTTTAGAAAAGAAAAGACCTATAAAGAGAATTGGAAGTCAAACACTTGCTTATGGACTGGGCAGAATCAAGTGATACCCTTACTGACCTAAATCTGCTTCAGTGGCATATGCCATTCAATTTTCTAGATCAAGTGATAGGTGATTCTGAGAAAACAGCTTTCAAACTCTTGCTTGCCATTGCGAGGAGGGACCTCTCAGAATTAATGCATCCAACCTTACATCGACAATCAGACGTACTGAAAAAAAATCTGGAAATTTCTTGAAGGTCATCTTCAGGATTAACGAAGGTTGACAGACTCCAACTTATATCAGACAGACGTCAACCTCCAGGGATTATTGGGCAGTTTGTTGGAACTTGCTGCCCAAAGGACTTGAGTGTAACATTTCCAGAGAGGAGATGCCAGAGAGGCTCATTGAGTTAGTCGTCACCTCCACATCAATTAAATTCCTGAATAAGGATCTTTAGGGAAAGGAAAAGGCCTTTCCCATTGATGCATCACCTGAGGATGGATGCAAATAAAGGAACAAAAACAGAAGTTGCTGGAAAAGCTCAGCAGATCTGGCAGCATTTGTGCAGAAAAAAATCAGAGTTAACGTTTCGGGTCCAGCCACTCTTCCTCAGAACTGAGGAAAGGTCACTGGACCTGAAAGGATAACTCTCAATTTTTCTTCACAGATGTTGCCAGACTTGCTGAGCTTTTCCACCAGCTTCTGTTTTTGTAACATCTGTAACAGATGTGGCTCATTACACTTTCCCAGAAATCATCCGGTTTTTCTTCCTATCCTCACAGACTGTGCCGCCAAGGGGCATGAGCTGGCGATCTGCATCCAAACACCAAGCTAAACCCCAGTGGTCCAGCATTGTCAGGATTACCAGAGTGTACAGATCTCTGCGTAGTTACAATTCATGAGACTTAAATCACATTTACACTGGGGAGCTAACAAGCATGGGGCTGGATGAACACAGCGGGTCAAGCAGCATCATAGGAGCAGGAAAACTTGACGTTTCGGGCCTAGGTTTAGGCC
>JAHRHZ010000070.1:9018981-9053791 GCA_024137785.1 Ginglymostoma cirratum
CTCGGATTCTCCAGCATCTGCAGTACCTTTTATCTCTGATACACTGGGGAGCTGACTGCAAGTGACACAATCAAATCAGTCAATGATCCCCAAGGGTATAACTTCTAAATGAGACGCAAGTCAGGTACCAGAATGATTATGATTAAAATGCTGAGATTATCAAGCTCACAAGTTGTCGATCAAGATCTTGATCTGCATATTGATGCTCTTGAATGCAAGTTAAAGATTTTCTCAAGGTTTTTCTCCAGGACTTTATCCAGAACCTGTGTGAGCAATTACAGTCAGCAACTGCTGAAGATAAGCTTTGCATGTTTTGCAAAAGATCATGATTTAGGAATGGCCTGACAATACAAATGTGCTATAATACTAAAAAGTCATTTTTAAGGGCAAACAAGTCCTAATACGAAAAGTATTTTGCAAAGTCATCATGTCCATCTTAGGTTAGGACTCCTTGGGTATTGAACACAAGCTTAGCACATGAATCCATGTACTGGCCAAGAAATGCATGTGAGACATGTCAAAGTATTAAATTTAGCAACAGAGGGAGTCTTCATAACTAGACAATGTTCTTCCCACTCTTTGGCTGAAAGTATAAACACAGCAATTCAAAGTGCACAGTTTACGTCCTTGTGATGGATTACTCCTCTAAATTTTCCATTGTTAGACATCTAAACAACACAATCAGCACAACCATTGCTGACAACTTGAATATTTTTCCAATTATTTGGTGTTACAGATTAGGTAGTATCTGAAAACAGACTGGAGTACACTGGCAAACTACTAAATGGAGGATGATCCATACCACGTCATCGCCACACCATCCACAATCAAACAGGGTCTAACAGAATGCATGGTATGAAATCAATTGTCATCAAGCAACAAAGCAAGATTTTCACAGTGTATGGCTATATTCCTGTACCAGACCAATGGACTGATGATTGCCACCAACGTTACATTCTCGTTCAAAAAGCAAGTGTGAACAACTTTGCCAGCAGCCAGTTGTCTAACCAATCTGAGACACAGCATTATTTTTCAAAAAGAGAGAAGACGATGGAAGAGGACAGATGAGCAAGCAGATAGAGAACTACCAAAACTGCACAGTGGGCAGATGCTGTGAGTTAGAAACATGAATACATATATTTGGATACCAGCAAATGCTTCCAAATGTGCCATCAGTCTGTACCATGCAGAGTCGTTACAGATGCACCACGTTATGAAAGATTGAAGGTAACTCAGACCAATATACAGCATGCTAATTATGTGCAAAGACAGTGACAAAGAATGGTCCTATCATAATGATTGTGTGGGGATGTTGAGTGATAGCAACTAGCAGCAAGTCAACCAAGTTGTCAAACAATTGCAATAGACAACAAGGCATAGCTCTCCAGAAAGGTAAATGATCACCAAATCAGGTTGAGTTGTCACCCTCTGAAACATTACATTGAAGTTTGAAATCTTCATCTTGTAAATTTCATTTTACCTATTGTACAATTAGTGAATTATCAATATGTGCCTATTTACAATCATGTATATCACTTTAGAATAATGATTTTTATCTTTGAAAGAACGGTGTGTTGTGTCTCACAGTTAGCATGACTTTAAGAGATACACTCATTGTATCATCATTGTATTGTGACATTGTAACCTGACAGTATAAAGGCCTGAAGCTCCAAAATCCTCAGGTCACCTGATGCATGACTTTCTGTTGGAAGTGCACACTCCCATTGTAACATAGCAGCTTAAGCTGAGCCCAGACACATAAGTGCCTGAGGAATGTAGTGTTGTACATAATAGTTATTGATAATATGGTGCGACCTGCCTGTATAGTGTGCAAAACACCACTTCCACTGTATCTCAGTACATATGACAACGATAAATCAAACAAACAATATTGGCTTCTCCAACGCCTGATACCCACATCCAGTTTCTTTTGTTACATGAAAAAACATGAGCGTTGCAATATCAGATAAAAAATATCCCTGTTTGAAGCAAATTCACACCATTTTTTTTTGTGTCAAGCCAAGCCTTGAACCCTTATTGTTGCTGTGACTATTTATTTGCTGTCACTTTCTTTTAAGAACACTCAAAAGCCTCCAAGTATTATTTTATTATATTATTTTATTATTGTATTTTCATTTAGAGCTCCTCTGAGCTGTCAGTACTGGCCCAGATGTATTCCAATATAAATTATTTTGATTGTTAAATCATCTTTGGTCACCATTAGTTATTCAGTCAATTCTGCGCAACATTATGCTGGCAAACTAAGACCCTCCTTGCAACAACATTGTAATCCTATGAGATAAGTCTCACTGCTCTACATTCTTCAGTGAAAGCCTATAGTAGATATTTGGAAGTGTGCCAATACCTTCTACCAAGTGTTCCAGAGTGTCAGCCTAGCTTGGTTGTTAACACTCATACCTCTGAGTCAGAAAGTCATGGTTCCACTTCTGAAACATCAGTGTGTAGTCTAAGCTGACAGCTCAGTATACTGCTGACGGAGTACGACTTTGTAAGAGGGGTCATCTTTCAGAGGATGTGCTAAACTGAGGCCCCTTCTATCCTTTCTGGTGAGTTCAAAAGATGCAATGGCACTTTTGCAAAGAACAGCAGTGGTACCAAAAACATGATCTGCAACATTCTGATGTCAATTTCATTCTATCAATCTCAACCAACACTTTATCATAGAGGAGTACACTCCCAAATTCCTGACACATTCCCCAGTAAATAATTCACTGCATCAAGAGCAGTACAGAGGAAAATGCACCCCGGTATATTTAACATGCTCCAGTTAAAATAAAATCAGGTTGCTAAAGGTAGTATCCTACACATTTTAATAAAAATGACTTCTGCATCCTGTTTCTAGTCAAAAAAAATGTTGGGAGCTTTCTGAAGTTTACAATTGCACCAGAAGCACTAAAGAGATATAATTGATGCTGGATCACAAAATGTGCAAGGTAATGCATTCAACCACTTTCCTTTCTCAACATTTCAGCTTCTTTGGCTGAATCCTTTGGAAAATGCGTTGGCCTCTTGCAGTGAGTCTGCTCACACTCTGAATCTTTCTTCCCTCTGTCACTTTCCCTCCCTTGTTAAACTTAGTCCTCCTGTTTATGGTTATTTTTTCTGTACCTCATGTTTCACAGGCTCTCTACTACTGCCACTCTAATACAGACAATCCTGTCACTGACCTCCTGTAATACTCGTCTCTTGGTGCACATATCTTTTTACGAGGCCGCCAATGGACTGTTTCAAAAACATTTTTGCAAAATCTTTTACCTCCATTGAAACTCGGGGCCCCAGACCATTGCTCAAAGCTGGAATATTTTTAGATTCACATTTTCCAGTCTATGACTTCAGGTATTAAATTACCCAAATTGGTACTTCAGCTGAATACTTAGTTTGCCTCTACTTCATTAATCTGAACCATGTCACTGATGCACTGTTTCCAGTTAGCTTTCTAACTGTACCTTAATTTCCCTTTGGACTATATATTCATGTTGTCAGTATGACCGTTTTGACATAAGAAGCTTTAAAGCAAAATTAATGTTTGCCTTACATCATATACAGTTAAAATTAGAATTTGCTCTTCTCAAATTCCTCCCTGGCGTCAGCCCTTCCTTATGTCTCCATCCATACTCTGTCAGAGCTGCCATCTTTCAAAGAGGTGTCAAACCAGGACTCCAATATCCTCCATGGCTTTACCGCTCTACCATCCTGTACCCTCAGATACCTTTGCACTTCTCCTGTCCTGGCCTCTACTGCAATTATAATTTTCATCGTTGTATTACGTTTGTTGTGTTTGGTCCCTAAGCTGTAACATTTTCTTTCTAGTCCTATATCTCTTTCCAACTCTCTTTCTTTCTTTAAGACATTAAACTCATCTCTTTGAAAGATTTTGGTAGCATGTCAGAATATGACTTTGTGTCAAATTTGCTTTGAAAATGTTTTTGTGCAGTACAAAATAGAATATGACTTATAGATTTTAAAGGGTGAGAATCACTGAATCCCTACAGCATGGGAGCATGCCATTCGGCCCAACGAGCACACACCAACTTTCCAAAGAGAATCCCATCCATAATCCAGCCTCCTACTCTATCCCTGTAACCCTGCATTTCCCATGGCTAGTCCACTTAGCTTGCACATCTCTGGACACTATGAGCAATTTAGCATGGTCAGTTCACCTAGCCTGCACATGTTTGAACTGTGGGAGGAAACCAGAGCACCCGGAAAAAACCCATGCAGACACGGGAAGAATGTGCAAACTCCACACAGTCACCCGAGGGTGGAATCAAATCCAGGTCCCTGGCGCTGTCAGGCAGCAGTGCTAACCACTGAGACACCACGCTGCCTGTGTTGAATTTGACCATATTTTGGCCATAATTTTCACCTCCTCTATTCTTCCTACTAAATTGTGTAATCTCACATTTATATTCTGTCTGCTATGTTTTTGCTCAGTTACTCAACCTGTTTACATCCCTCCGCAGACATTTTGTGTCATCCTCAGTACTTGCCTTCTCATTTATTTTTGTGTCATCAGCAAACTTGGCTAAAGTACATTCACTTTCCTCATCCAAGTCATTAATATACATTGAAAATAATTGCAGCCCTAGCACCGATCCCTGTGGCACACCACTAGTTACAAATTGACCACCTGAAAATGTCCCTCTACAACAACTGCTTGTCTTCTGTTAGTTAAAGTCAGAAGTCATATTGCACCAGGTTGTAGTCCAACAGCTTTATTTGAAATCACAAGCTTTCGGAGCACTGCTCCTTCATCAGGTGAAGTGAACAAATAAACCTGTTGAATTATAACCTGGTGTCGCGTGACTCCATGTCACCCCAGTCCAACACAGGCACCTCCACATCATTAGTTAGCCATTCTTTTACCCTTGTTAATATACTATCCCCAAAACTATGGGCTGTTATCTTACAAAGTAGCCTAATATGTGGTACCTTATCAAATGCCTTCTGAAAATCAAAGTTCATTACGCCCACTGATTTCCCTTATCCAATCTGACAGTTATGTCCTGAAAGAATTCTAACACCCTTATTCAGCACAATTTCCCTTTTGTGATCTGTTTGATCATATTACGTATTTCTAAATATTTTGCTTTTGCATTCACTATAAGAGAATCTAACATTTTTCCGACAGATGTTTTCCAACAACAGTTACCTGTTTTATGTTTCCTTCCCTTTGTAAATAAAGGTCTTACATCGGCAGTTTTAAAATCCACTATACCTTTTCCAGAATCTAAAAATTCTTGGAAAATTACTATGAGAGCATCCATTATCTCTGTAGCTACTCCTTTTAATATCCTGGGATGCATCCTGTCAAGTCCAGGGGGCTTTCTGGTCTTTTGCCCCATTAGTTTCCCTAGTACTTTTTCTCTAGTGGTAGTTGTTATATTTATTTTCTCTCCTACTTTTGCCCCTTGCTAATTTAACATTTTTGGAATGCTCTAAGTTTTTTCTTCCATGAGGACTGATGCAAAGTATCTATTCAACTTCTCCGCCATTTCCTCATTCCCCATTTTTATTTCTCCAGCCTTGTTCTCTGCGGGGAAAGGAAAGCCTCTCTCTTCCTTTATATATATTTAAAGATGTTGTTACTGTCCATTTGTTAATTTATCCCCAACTTTTATTTTCTCCTTTCTTATATGAACGTACGGTGTCCTATACTTTGCAGACTCAAATACCCAATGTACTTATTTCAACTCAACAAAAAAGGTGAAAGTTATCTGCTGGGCCATTTTGCAAGCAAGGCTCTTGTCTGATCAGAATCAATCTGCCTGGTTTAAAGTTTACACAAAGCCTGGCAGTTAACTGTCAACCAGCAACAAAACCATTGCAATTCTACCAATCGGCATCCACTTGCCAGCCAAGTAGCACTCACTTCTCATGCAGAATAAACATACATCTTGCCTTTTATTGGTATTCTTGTGAATTTTCCTCTTTCCTGTGAAAAATGATCAAGAATTGTGTCTGTTTTCAGTAATGTTCAAGTTCCAGCCGACCAAATATAAATGGAAAATAGGGTTTAATAGTGATGACTGGACTTTATTTTAAAAGTTATTCTTCCCATATTTTGCTTTTTTTTAATGTTCTATCACATTGTGAACTATTATCCACTTGTGTGTGATTTGCTGTGCCCAATATACTTTTGACTGAGAGCTATTTTGAGTTTGCTTGCACACTTGAGGCAGAGCTCTGTTTAGTGCCATTGCATGAATGGGGACAAGAGTTTAAGATCTCTTAAATGGAGTGGTAAACATCCACAGAGGGATGTATCCCCAGGAATGGTCAATGAGAGGGTAATACATTTCAAAGCACAAGTAGCCAGATCCAACTGAAAGCAAAACATCAAACACTACACCTGTTTTTGTACACCCTGTTTTCATTCATTTTAGTTATTTTTTTTCAATGCCTGCAGCTTTATTTCCCAGTCTAAGAAAATAAACTGTTCTTGACAGGGTCAAAAGAGCAATATAGAGTATAAATTAGACAATTTCCTAATATGTTCATATTACATCCCCTCACCATTGTGTGGATGGAGACGTTAAACTGTTTGCTTTAAATGGATTGCAAACATTCTTTTTCCAGGCTTGTTCCTTGCCTTAGGACTTAATATTTTCAGTGTTGTTTAGAAAACTGTATTAGCTTTCCTAATGTTATTGGGCTTTGGATAGATTTCCAAACCTTGTCTGATGGTAACTTGGAGGCCAGAAATGTAGTGGGTAACCAAGGTGGGCAGGCAATGGCCTAGTGGCATTATTGCTGGACTGTTAATCCAGAGGCCGAGGTAATGTTCTGGGGATCTGGGTTTGAATCCTGCCACAGCAGATGGTGGAATGTTAATTCAATAAAAATATCTGGAATTAAAAGTCTGATGATTATGAATTTATTGTTGGGAAAATCCCATCTGGTTCCCTCATCTCCTTCAGGGAAGGAAACTGCCATCCTTGCCCACTCTGGCCTACATGTGACTCCAGACCCACAGCAATATGGTTGACTCTGAACTGAATTAGCAATGGGCAATGTGTGATTTCTAGCCAGCAATTCTCTCATCCCGTTAATGAATTTTTTTAAAAATGGACATATACAGTCAAGTAGCCTTAGCCAGTTACTCGTGAAATAATCAATCAAGTTCCAGAGCAAAAGTAGCAAAATGGGAAATGGTTAATTCAAAAGAAACACTTGGGAATCTTTGCCAGAGAGAAAAAGCACTGAGACGGCTTTGTAGAGATTTTTGAGAGAAAGGTTACGGGGAACTTGTATGCCTTCAAGTTAAATGAAACACAGAATCCAGCTGTGTGGCTAATAAGTTAAACATGGTCCAAATAACAAACAGCCCTCTGTCGGGTCTTTTTGTCAAAGATAAAGCAAGTAGTGTGAACACAATGAGATTACTGATTTCTGACTCTGAGGTAAGTTTAACAAAGAGACCATTAAAAGGGAGAAAGATTAAAAATTGAAGATGAAAATGGAAGTTTCAGGGCAGTAAAACTTTCAAGTGATGGCACACTCAGCTATATATTGAAATTAGGGAAATATAAATTGAGACCACTTAGCTGTGAGACAAGTAGCTACAAACATAGTGCCTGGGACTAATAGTAGCCCAAGCCTGCTCAGGAGTGAGAATATTAACAATTAGAATGTGTGACAACAGGACAGGGTTTGTGGCAGAGGGAGAAGACTAGGTTAATTGACCATAAACCTGCTCTTAGGTCATGAGTTAACCCCTCTATCAACCAGCCAGGAAAATATTACAGAAATGAGACACATTGATTAAGACAATCATAGTTTGTAGATGTTATGAGGGAAGAGTAGAGATGGGCTATTTTTAAGACTTTGAAGATGCATTCACACTGTAGCCCTAATGTTAACCTAACACAGTCAAAGGGAATGTGATAGCTCCAATAGGGCATCTGTTTTACACACCACTCGATTGATGTCAATGACTCATAGAATTGGGTTGAATGTTAAATTGACATTAGATTCAAACCTGCTCCATTCCTGCCAGATTTGTATATTTTTTTTATTCACTTGTGGAACATGGGCATTGATGACTGGGTCAGCATTTAATCTTCATACCTAGTTGCTCTTGAGAGTGTATGCTAATTGAAGGATGATAATGAATGCTTATTATTATGTTGGTGTTTAATGCTGTTGCTTTTTCATAATGCGATCTTTAAAGGCGATCTCATTGCAAAATCAGGGCCTGATGTAGGAACAAAGAATTTTGAGACTCCCAGAAAGAGTTAATCATACTCAGCTTCACATTGGAGTTTATCCAGGTCTTGAGTTCTGATGTCCATTGATCAGCATAAGTGTAAAACCATCTTCTTATCAGCTGTCTGGGACTGAACAAAGCAATCGTAACTTTGAAATTGTGTTTGACCCTGAGGTGACTTTCCACTGCATATCCATCCCCAAATACGCATTTACTTCCACTTCTGTAACCGTGCCCACCTTTGCCCTGCTAAGCACATTTGTCATTGAATTAATCAACTAATGCTTTTCTGGAAGATCTCCTGTCTTTCCACGCTCCATTGACTTGAATTCATTCAAAATTCAGTGGCTGGTATTGGAACAAATTTCCATTCACCCATCCACACTATGCCCCCCTCCCTGCTATTCTTATTGATCTCTATTGGCTCCTGGTCTGGCAGTGCCTCACTGCTCTTGTTTTCAAGACTGTGATAATCTCTACAAGGCCCATGGGGAATCACTAATTAATCTCCTTGTAGAGTTTGTTGAGCATGAGTTCCCTTAATAACAGGCAGTGGCCTGCCTAGCTGGGACTCATAACCTGAGCCCTTAGAAAGCAAAGATTGGTCCATAGAACTGGCTGTCTTGAGCTGACACTAGCCTATATATGCCACAATAGGTGACTTAAGTTTGAAAATCTGTTTTGTAATGCCCCTGTCAAACATATTGTTACACTCCCCATTGAGGCCAAAAACTTTTATAAAGAAATACAGATTTCCAGTGACCAATGTATGGATTCACACAACAAGTTTTCATGTTTTAGGACACTTACTATGCGGGCACTGGTGGTAATCCCAAGCCCCAGTGTAATGTTTTGGGAATATGGCCATAAACCCAAACTCAGCATTCAGTGACACTTGGATTTATTTTCTCCTATAAATCTGCAATTACAAAAGCATGCCAGTACAATGGGGACAATGTAACCATAGCCAATTTTCACAAAAACCCATTTGGTTTACTGTACGAAATGAAATCTGCCATCATTACCTGACCTGGCTCACACAGGATTTGAGAAATTTTTCTGGTTCTTAATTATTCTCTGAAATAGTCTACAGAGCTGAACAGTTCAAGGAAAACTGGGAATTAACAACAAATTCTGGATTTTCCAGTGATGCCCACTTCCCAGAGAAGAATCAAATAAACTAACATAAATTAAACATTCCACAGCTCCTGCTGAGCATTTCTAAGACTTTTTGCTTTTATTTCAAATGTTTATCATCTGCAGTGTTTTGCTTTTATTACATAAATATGCCTTAATAGATAACTAATGCACTAAACCTCAGAAGAGGTATTACCCTTTAAATTCGCAACATGACTGAAAACCCAATTTTATATGTTGCATAGCATAGTCATCAGAAACACAAGCTGGGATTTGAAGTCCTAAGTTCCTCCTGTATTAACAGGATCTCTTCTCCCTGCCCCACAAGGTGAGGGGAGGCGATGGTCTAGTGGTATTATTGCTGGACTGTTAATCCAGAGACCCAGATAATGTCCCGGGGACCTGGGTTCAAATCTTGCCACGGCAGATGGTGGAATTTGAATTCAATAACTATCTGGGATTAAGAATCTAATGATGGCCGTGAATCCATTGTCAATTGTCAGGAAAAACCCATCTGGTTCACTAATGTCCTTTAGGGAAGGAAACTGCCATCCTAACCTGACCTGGCCTACATGTGACTGCAAACCCACAGCAATGTGGTTCCCTCTTAACTGCCCTCTGGGCAATTAGGGATGGACAATAAATGCTTCCCTAGCCAGTGAAGCCTGCAGCCCATGAATGAATAAAGGAAAGTGTGTCTTCCAGTGTGATTCCAAAATAAAGTCCATTTACTGAATAGTTTGAGCATAATCATATGGATTTCCAGCAGCTTCTAGCAACTCATTCATCTTTCACACTGTACAAACTTTATCTCTTCAAATAAGGAATCCATCTTCACCAACACTCTGCTTGGCGGCTAACACCAAAATTGACCCTTTTTGCTGTTTGCAGCTGTGTTCAGTCTTCAAGTTTTTCTTTCGAACTGATTCTGAAACTGTGAGCCAAGGCAGAGTAGGACCAGCTGCCTCATCCTTTATCTACAGGCATTAAAATTTGTACCTGCATTCGTTAAGTTTTGACTGGCTCCCTGACCCAATAACTGCCAAGTTACATGTCTCCAGGCATATCACATCCCTCTCTCCAAATATTCTGTTTTATCTTGAATTACAGAAGGCAGTTTAAAATATAGCTATCTCTTAAAGTCCAAGATTCATTACACTATATTAAAGGCACAGTATATGGGAAGTTGATGCTGTGTTTCACTACGATAAACTACACGTTATGGAAAGAATCACCATCTGGTGGTAATACTCAATAAAGAGTGAAACCTGGCTTGCCAGATCATAACTTTTATTGTTACAGTTGGTTACTGTGATAGTTAGTCATGAGCTAATTCATATGAGGCTGCCAGTGTTCTTTTAACACAAGAATAAAAGTTATTACACAAAAGAAGAAACAAACAATATTCCGGCATATAGGACAATTTATAATGATCTCAGCATAAATATAACAAAACCATAGACTTTTTGACAGCAATATCTTTTTATAGATATTCAATCCCAGAGAAAAAAGCACTCCCACCTGAACGCCTTAAATAACTGTTTTCTTTCCAATTTTCCATCTTGGTCTGATTAAGCAGGTTGAAGACTTGCTCCCAGGTGTGATGGCCTGAACCTCCTTTTAGTTCTGGGGGCTCTGGGTTCCTTTTTAAATTCTGTCTATAAGCTCGCTACCTGGAGTTTCTATGATCCTAACAAACTGCCCTGCTACTAAGATGAAGCTGTTCTCCTGAAAAACTGATTCTTCTATTAGGAGGGAACTGAAAGATGATTCTTCTGAACTGAACTCAAACTAAACTAACAGCGATCACGATCATATATTTTTCTGTACGTTAAAACTCGATAGTGTGAACAGTTGCATAATTAATACCACAGATATCCTACTAGGTACTTACTAAGTTACTTGCTTTTTTGGAAAATATGTATTTCATTTGCTTTTACAAATACCTTTCCACAGTCTTATCAGATCTGAAACCAAAACGTACCTGTCTATATTTTAAAGATTCAAATTCCTAAATGACAATAAAAATGATGTATCTTTATCACACAATTTGTAATAGTCTCACATTACAATTTGGCATTAAAATATTGTCATCTGTATCGCATATTGGCAATTATGGCCTAACCAATTTGATAACAGTGTGAGAGGGCAAACACCAGGGGATTGACATGTGATTCACCAATAGATATTTACAGTTGAAAAATGCAGTGCTATGATGAGTGTAGTTATCCACAGGCAAAAGAGCATTGGAAGGTGCAATAGATGATTGCAGACAATAATTTAACGTCAGGTTTTATTCTATCTCATTACATCCTTAATGTATTAGGTATGATTAAAATTTAGGCATGCTTTATTAAAGAATTTGCAAGCCAGCAGCCTCACCCTAGACATTTTCACTGTTTCAAGACCTCAGTGGAATTGTGCAGGATAACCTTATTCATCATTATGTAGAATTACACAGAAATGGACAGGTAGAACTTACACTATAGAAACTGGCTACTCGGCCAAACTGCTCCATTTTTACGCTTTGCACAAACTTTCTCCCAACCAGCTTCGTTTAACCCCTTCAGCATATCATTCTATGCATTCCTCCGTTCTGTAATAATCAGTTCCATGCTCTAACTGTTTTGTTGGGTGTTTGGAGTCCAACCCTGTTTGGTCTCCCAAAGGAGTCCTGCTGATGTAGAGATAGGGCTCTGAGGTTTGTTGTACTGTAACTATGAAATCAGTACTCATTTGTTAGGGATTTTGCTAAAAGCTTGAAACTACTGCAGCTCAGAGCAGGGAAGTCTGCTACTGAACTCTCATGTTTGTATTGTTAATAAACATTGTTTCTAAGCATGTCTTTCATATGAAGAACAGAAGAACGAAGCTAAAACAGCTGGAACTTTCAGTATGAATCCTTCTTTTTATTTACAGCTTAATCTAAATATACATTCTCTCAGCACACATTGTTAAAGCTTCCGTTCTCTTCCATTTCCCTTAATTTCATATCTGTGGCAACATTGTTTTATTATTATAGATTCTTCTGATATTAATCCCATTATTCTACAGTAAGAAATCTCCAGGTCAAAACATTTCTCCTAAAATTTTTATTTGTGACGATAGTATATGTGGTTACTGATGGTTTGTTGGTGAACACTAACCGCAAAAGTTGTCTGATATAATGTCTACATGTGATCAGACTAAGATCTCATCGAACTCTTTTTTTGCATAAACCCCAAGGCGTAACTCCATACTCATTGAATGACATTTGGGTTAATGAATGCTGTGCTACCTTACAGTGAACTGCTAATGATCTTCTAAAATCCAAATTACATAAGACAGACACTTCTAGCTCCCCTCATTTATTTTCACTCTGCTTGTGATACCATGGCGTAACCAAATGTATTTTGCAACTGTTCCACAAGGTCAAAAGGTAAACTCCCTGAAGTTAAATGTCAGTTTGAGGAGAAAAGTATATTGAGTTTTAATGCACAAAAATAAAGACTTGAACTTCAGCCACAACAACTGGAAGCTATCAGAAACTTTATATGCCCCATGCAGCAGAGAAAGTCTGCAGGATTTTTTTGGGGGCCTGTGTGAGCTTCTCAGAAGGTTCTTTAAACACAATGCATCAACAAGCTTAAATATTTCCCGGCATGGTGATTGCCAAATGATGAAAACAAGCGCAATGACGATGAAAGGTTAAAGGTAGAAGCAGCCAAAGAATCACCATTGCCAAGAGGACTTCTGGCCAAGATAATCAGATATCAGAAATCTGGAATAAAATCAAACTGGGATATTAAAAAAAAACAGCTGGCCAGCCAACATCTGTAAAGACAAAATGGAAGTTATCGATATTTCAGATGTGTAGCCTTCACCAGAACATCTGCATTCCAGCTGATGCTGTACGGGGGTTCTTGCTACAGCAGCTGGCTGAAGTTAGGTCTGTGTATCTTGTTTAACTTTCCATTCAATGATGTGACCAGTCATGCTGCTGCAACCAATGAACAGAACATACAATAAAGCAGTACACACAAAACGGAAGTTAGAACTCAGCCAGATGACAAAGTATCTGACCAATACTCATCGATAATTGAGCCTGTGAAGAAATGGTCTCAATCACATCCTAATTAAAGACTGATCATCTATATTCAGGCAATTTCCCTCATGAGTTTCTGGGCCAAACTGAACAAAGTGATGTCTAAATACCAACCCCGAGTGAAATTGCATACCTCAGCCAGGATAGAGCAGATATAGAAGCTATATTTAAACTCAGTGTCAGTTGTCCATAGGGACTCAATAGGTGTGATTTTGAAAAATGACCAAAACAATAATAAAGATGGAAAAATTAGAGTATGAGTGAAAACTAGCCAGAAATATCAAAACAGACAGTGAGAGTTTCTAGATATATGAAGTAGTAAAGAGTGGAGAACATGCCAGTACAAAAGCATGCCAGTACAATGGAGACAATGTAACCATAGTCAATTTTCACAAAAGCCCATCTGGTTAACTGTATGAAATGAAATCTGCCATCATTACCTGACCTGGCTCACATGTGATTTGAGAAATTTTGTTGGGTGGCATGAGTGGAGAAATAAGCAGATGAATTGAACACATATTTTGTATCAGTCTTCACTATTGGGGATACAAGTAACATCCCAGAAGCAGCGATATTTCAGGAAATGGAAGGACGGAGCAACTCTAGAAAATTACAATCAGCATAGAGGTGATGCCGAATAAATTGTTGGAGTTGTCTTATGAGGAGAGGTTGAGTAGGCGGTGCCTATTCTCATTGAAGTTAAAAAGAATGACAGGTGACCTTATTGAATCACATAGGATTCTTTGGGGCCTGACAAAGTAGTTTCTGAGAGGTTGTTTCCCTCACGGGAGAGTCTAGGGTCATAGGGTATAATCGCAGAGTAAAGGGTTATCCAATAAAACAGAGATGAGAAGGAATTTCTTCTCTCAAAGGGTGGTGAATCTGTGAAATTTATTAGCACAGAAGCCTGTTGAGGCCAGGTAATTAAGTATATTCAAGGCTGAAATTGACTGATTTTTAATCAGAAAAGGAATCAATAGTTGTAGGAAAAAGGCAGGAAAGTAGAGTTAAGGATTATCAGATCAACTATGATCTCATTGAGTGGTGAAGCAGACTTAATGGGCTGAATGGCTTCCCCGAGGTCCTACATATTCAGCTTTTACAATGTAACTGGTTTGGGACGCATTTTGGAGATACCATAACAAACAAATGCAAAAAATGGATCCAGAAAATTACCTCAACATAAAGTATGAAATTAGAGCAATATGTATAGGTCAAAATAGCAACAAACAAATTTACAACTGATCTGAGAGAGCTCTTTGAGTAAGTGTTGTATAAGGAAATGATTCTGAAGGGATTAACATTTCTGTTATGTTGACTCCATCCATTCTACTAATCTTACACAAAACCTGTAGTGCAGACAGTAAGTTCCACTCTAGCTTTCAGAAGGAGCAGATATAACTGGACATGTTCTTTGAGGTCTTCGTTATTGGTATTGTAATGACCACACGTTGAAGGGAGTTTCAACTTTCCAGTCTTTTTAAACCACTCTCAGTTGATTGCTCCAATATAATTATTTATTTTTAACACACAGCTATCAAATATCATTTTAAGATATTGTTAACTAGATCCAGATGAAGTAGGTAACTACATGACTTGATGGGCTGAATGGCCCAATTCTGCTCCTATATTTGATGGTCTAAGAATGCTCAAAACAAAGCCTGAATTCCAGATAGAAGAATTAAAGTCCTGAAATTATGTATTGAAAGATGTTGAATGATGTGTTGAGAGATATTTCATAACAGTTGAATTTAGTTCATTCAAACCATTTGTAGTACATGGTTTACTTGAGTGACATAAAAAGAGATTTTATTACTTGCTAACCCTGAGTAAAAGTAATAAAAATGTGTCTGCTTCAGGTTCAGACAGGAAGAAAAAAGGTTTGCTGTTTAGAAGTTCTTAGCATTCTTGAGGTGTTAGACTTTTAACCTGAGAAGATTCTAGAACTATTTCAGTTGTCAGTAAATTGTTGTTTCTTCAATTTGCTTTTTCACTAGGTGTTGTCTTCTATGATAACGAGTAAAACAGGCAGAGAGAGTTTTTCAGTTCTTGCTTAAAAATTAATTTACCTTCTCTCTACTCTGCTTCTCAAAGGCAGCTGTTGAACTATTATTCTTGTGTATATCCCCAAGTCTGGCTCCATTGTTTTTCTAAGTTAAACAGATGCAGCAACATCTATAATGCAACGTGTTCATTTACCGTATAAAAATGAATTTAAACAAGTGATGCAAATTTATAGTTGCTGGTTCAGTTGCCTGTTTTAAAAGTCTTTAGAAAATAATGATAATTTCATTATAAACAGATTTATTTATTCCATATTGGTCTCCTGGACTAACCTCAAACTGTGCTCAGATGGTCCTGTCAGCTATATTAGGTTAGTATGTGTTCATTTTTTAAAAACCATTTGGTCCATGAAAGTTCTCAGGTATAACAACTAAATGATGGAAGTTAACATATAATCCATATTTACACTATCACAACAGTGTTATGCAATAAACCTTGTTGTTATCTGAAAACAATACCTCTTCTGATAGTCTACAGTGATAATTTCTTCATCAATCACTATATAGACCCAAGATAATGGCAGATTGGTGGCAGCAAACCATGTCTGAAAAACTGTGTTCCTTATACATTGGATGCCAGCAGTCATCATCTGAGAAAATACTACAGCAATACATTGGCCACGATCATATGGCACAGCAGATTCGATGGGCCGAAGGCCTAATTTTGCTCCTATATTTTATGGTCTAAGAGTGATCGACACCTAGACGGAATTCCAGGTCAAGGAATTGAATTCAAATTATATATTGAAAGGAGTTGGATGATGTGTTGAGAGATATTTATGAATATTTGAGTTTAAAAGAGCCAAACCACCCATGTTTATTTTGTGAGCTCATAAAAACAATTCAAACATACAGATGTTGTGATCTTAACTATTCAGTCAAAAATATAAGCTTTTGAAAATGCAAAGCCTCACTAAAGAACTTATGTTCGTAACAAGTGTCTTTAAATCATTTAAATCTGTTGTACAAATAGCTTTAAAAGACTTTCTTAATTCAGAAGATTAATGGTAAATGTACACTCTGAATTACTTTGTTTGGAGATGATGGAAAGGGGGTCTTTACCCAAACTTTTGACTCTAAAGTAGACATGCTATGCAATACACCACAAAACAATCCCCTCTCCTTTCTTCCTCCCACTCAAACATCTTCTTTGTTTAAGGATAGAAGTTAGTTATTTTATCGTGTAAATACATAAAATCTCATGAGGAGCTGTTTTGTCTTAATGTAGGCATTACAGGTCTATTTTAAATAAACTAAAGCCTTTGTCAAAATAACACAATTAAATTTAATGATAATGTTTCCAACAGTAATTTCTATGTTAAAGCAATTAACACACTTAATGAATAGGCAAACATTAAGTTCAAAATGCTTTTATTTTGTATAACCATTGCTCAAAAGCATAGTTTGAACTGAAAGCATTTCCGGGGGAATAAGATCTTTTTCCACATTTTAGGGAACTCCAGAGAAGAGAATATCTGAATAAACATTTCTGGCAGCAACTGTAACTTGCACAAATTCTTCACTTTCCTTTGCAACAACCATAGATTCGGGGCAGGAAACAAGACAGAGGCCAGAAACAAAGCAAGCTGAACTCCTGGGAGTCAGCACAAAGACTTTGTAAATTTAGAAAGAATTAGAAGGAACCCTATAAAAGCAGCATTGTATTGTGTTACAATGAGTAAACCTGACTCAAGAATGCAGTCAGACAGAAAGGCATCAGAATTCCCAATTACAGCTTGTTACCGTACTTGTGAAATATTTGGAAAACAATGTAGAAAATTCAAGGACAAAATCAATAGCTGGTAGAGATCACTGTGTAAGAAGGAGAAATCAGTACCATTATGCAGATTTATGCTTATAATGACCGGCTTATAGAATATACTTGTTCCCTGGGGCATTCTAGATTGATTTCTGAAAGTAATTCAGTTTTTATTCAGACCACCCTGTTTCAAATTTCTCTAAATAAATCTGGCTTGTCCCTCCCACCCCAGACATTGATACTGTTTAATATAACTGAATTTATATCAACAATAATTGCAGTATATATGCTATTGTCAGTAGCTTCGATTACATGATATTAACATATTCTTCTTAAATGTGTTCCAACTGGCTTAAATGCTTTCATGCATATTCTTCCAACAAAAAAAACCTTTGCATTTTGGTATTCTTCACTCAAAGATTTTCCACTCGGATTATCCTCAGGGTTTATAAAAATCATCTCATCACAGCTTTGAGTGGCATTGAGCATCTTGCACCCAATAATTTGAAACATGGTCAATATCATTGCAAACACATTGTGCACACAGCTAGATCTCCTAAACTGCTGTGGGATAGATGATTGATTGACCTGTTGTGGGCCAGGGTTTTAACATCTGATTATTGTTGCAGTGTTGCTAATGTCTGTAAAAAAAGGGGATTGAAATCAACAGCTCACCTCAATACAGCACTACAGTGTCAATCTTAGTTTTTGGGTCACAAGCTGGTCTAGGACATAATTTTTTTGGCTTAAAAGTAAGACTACTTACAACTGATCCAAATGAACACTTTGAAAGGCATTCCTGCCCCCACAATTTATAAAGTTTACAAACTGAAAGAATTAAAGCTTGATTTTTGTTTTACATGATAAACACTTAATGAGAAGATATATTTTCTATTTTCTTGACATTATCAACATATGTTTATGTTTTGCAAGAAGCAGACCAAAACGCCAAGAGATTACCTTCTCACCTAAACATTCTGAATGTTATTAATGTTTTGTGGGTCTGCCATTGACTGCTATTATGTTTATTTTTCCTGCTAGGTTTCCTTACCCTGTGCACTGGGATAGATGCATCATTTCCCCCTTGGCGCCAAGGCTTCAATGTGGAATGATGCATCTGTCTTGCAGTGAGTGAGAACTCTTTACTGCTGTGGCATTTAAACTGCATACCTTGTTCTACCTCTCTGCTCCAAAACTTTGCCAATTCCTGCAAGTTCTTTGCTATTATTCAGAATACAGGATTCTGCAAAACCTCAAGTGTGCATATGTAATTTGTGGATTAAACTTATATCCCACCAGTTTAGCTCCAACTAAAACCCTGGTGGGAGACCAAAAGATTTCTCAGGGGACGCGGCGATTTCCATTAAACTCCCACTGAACTTACGACTGGGTCGGAGGGTACAAATAATCTTGGTTTGTTCTGTAGTAACTGAATCTTTGAGATTATATGAAGTTGACTGAGTTCAAAGCTTGCTTATTTTATAGAAGCTGTTGGGTAGCCAGATCCATGTATATTACTAGGCAAAGCCTGCAGGTTGCATTGTCACAGTGGCAACTTTTAAACCTCATCAAAACTGCAGGATTGAAATTGTGATGCAAGTGCTCAGCTCTTTTAGTTTCTTTTTAAGGTTTAAGACTTAAGGTTGATGTGACATATGTAGATGAACAGCTAATAAAGTGGTTGTCACAGAGAACCTTAAGACACAGGTCTCCATGTATTCCTATATAGATAGTCAGCTCGTAAATCATATTGTAAGGCTTGTTACTGGGTAATATACTGTGCATGATGGCAGTCTGGATGGAATACATAAGGGTATCTCATTTTTCTGTAGTTGCATCAGCACTGAGGATCATCACATCTTCGTAGCCTTTATATCATGGATTTCCTGCAAAATAATGGATGCTGTCATTAGCAACTACTCTGGTACCAAATTCGTTGCATTTAATGGAACTGAAACATCTCAAGCTGCAGTAACTTTAATTCCCTTTAGTTCTGATCATGCGCTAAATCAGCTTTCTTCAAGCAATGGAATTTAAACAGTGATACTCTGGGTATAGTTAGCGTGAAGCATGGCACTTTCACCGAGGCAGTAACCCCAAAGCCCTTGAGCAGAATTGGACTACATCCCCAGCATTGTGGAGCTTTCAGAAACCTGCAGTACTGAACTCCTGACACCAGAGACGCACTCCCCACTTGGCCTCTGCCAAGCCTTTGAGTACTTTTTTCACTGGAGAGTAGGAGGTTGAGAAGTGACCATATAAAAGGTTTATAAAATCATGAGAGGTATAGATGAGTTAATGGTAGGTGTCTTTTCCCTAAGATGAGGGATTTCAAGACTCGGGGGGCACAGTTTTAAGGTGAGAGGAAAGACATTTAAAAAAGACATGCGAGGCAAATCTTTTACAGACAGGGTGGTTGGTGTGTGGAATGAACTTCTGAAGGAAGTGTTGGATGCGGGTACAATTACAACAATTAAAAGACACTTGGGTAAGTACATGAACAGGAAAGGTTTGGAGGAATATGGGCCAGGAGCAGGCTGGTGGGACTAGTTTAGTTTGGGATTATGTTTGGTTTGGACTGGTTGGACCGAAGGGTCTGTTTCCATACTGTATGACTCTATGACTCCAGGCCAATGCTGAAACTTAATCAGGTTGCTATTATATTTAAATTTCTCCCTCCATTTCCATAGCAAATCTGGCCATGAGGACCCAAACGAGTATTTAAGGCAAATGAAAACGTGTTTCACAATGTATTTTTCCCATTTGTATATCATTTCAATTCACCCAACCATGTCTGGGCAGGCATGCTGAATGTTAATTCCAGCAGAAAATCCAATGGTCTGTCTCGAACAGAAACCAATAGAAAGAATAATACAGACAGCTTCCCATTGACCAAAATGTCTCGGCAAAACATCAAAAATTTCAGTTATTTTCTTTCATGCAGTGAAATATGTTTCCTTGGACCTGTGGGGTCCCATCAAGAACTAATTTGACAACTAGCTGATGCATACATATCCCAAACACAAGCTTCAGATTCTCCTCATATTCTCAGATAAAATATTATTGCTTATTGTCTTAAAGCCTTTCCTCTTGATGATATCTGCCTCAGTTGTCTTTTTAGAAGGGTGAGCGTGGAGTACAAAGGTAGGAAAGCCTTGCTATAACTGTAGAGGACATTGGTAAGACCACAAACTAAAGTACTGCATACTGTTTTTGTCTCCTTATTTAAAGAGGATATGGTAGCTTTGAAGAAAGTTTAGGGACCGTAGGTGAAGGGGTTGTCTTATGAGGAAACGTTCAGCAGATTGAGTCTAAACTCATTGGAGTTTAGAAAAATGAGAGGTAATCTTACTATAATAGAATAGATCCTGCAGGGACTAGGAAGTATATGTTGGCAGACTTAATGGGCCAACGGGTGTCTTCCATACTCTATGATTCTATGATGTGATAGGATGGATGCTGAGACATTGACCCAACAGAGGATTCTAAAAGTACCTACCACATTTTCAAAATAAGGGGTCTCCCATTTAATCCACAGGGCAGTGGACTGAGGAGGGGTCATTGAATATATTTAAGGCCGAGTTTGACAGATTTCTGATTGACAATGGAAACAAGAACTATGATTGATAGGCAATAAAGTGGAGTAAAGGCCATGATTAGCTCAGCCTTGATTTGTTTGAAAGGCAGACTGTGCTGGAGAGACCAAACTGTCTATTCCTGTTCGTATATTTTTATTTCTTTTGTTAATTCTGGGCAACATTAATCATCAGGTCATAAACCATCGAACCTCTCTGACTCATAATGTTCTGGCTTCAAATGGAAACCTGCACACAGAATCATTGATCAATTCTTCTCAAAATACAAATGAGAGTTAAAGTTCATATTCTCTAATCAGGACACTAAAAGAGTGATTCTTAAACTGAAGTTGGGATATTGCCATCAGCCATTTATTGTTCACCATTTAATTTTTCTCTACACGATAATGATTTTGAAATAGAAAAGGAGAAGGAATAGACTCAAATGTATATAAGTAAATGAGGTTTGCTGGGACAAAGAGATACAAATTTAGAATCTCTGTCTTCAAATGAAAACAAAATGCTCCATCAAACGTCTCTCATCAGAAATAGGGTTAGGGTTAGGGTTATTGTTTCATTGCCAACTCCTGTGACAAAATCAGTGCAGTGTGATATAAGTGCTAAATGTCAGAGAATGCACTAGATATGCAACTTTAAATATACCATAAATAGATGTTCTGTTTGAAAAAGAAAGTTTAATATAAGTGCACCCAATAACAGGAGGGACATTACATTTGTAAATAATTTTAAGAGAATCACATGGTTTTGTACTCTTACAGATTTCTATTTCTGAAACGAAGCCATCTTGTTTTAGGATGAATGCAGATCTGGTCACCATTGTTCTTCAAAGTGGCTCTGTCAAAACAAAGAGCAAAGTGCAGTTTAAGTTTATTACAGGGGAAAACAAATCAATGATATATCCATGGCCACAGTGTTTTCGTGATGTGGAGGTGCCAATATTGGACTGAAGTGGACACATTTAGAAATCGTACAACCCCAGTTTGTAGTCCAACAGGTTTATTTGAAATCCCGCAAGCTTTCGGAGCTGCACCTGACGAAGGGGCTACACAAGTTTATTGATTTCAAATAAACCTGTTGGACTATAACCTGGTGTCCTGTGACTTCTGACATGGTGTCGTCATAAGCCTCACAAGCCAGAGATCATGTGTACCTGAACAGTCTGAGAAGATCAAACCAAAAGAAATAGGAGAAGGCTGTTCTGCCCCTTGAGCCTGATCTGCTACTCAATAGGATCATTGTTGGGAGCATGCAGGGAGCAAATCCATCCTTCATTCTTATCAGCTTAGTCAAGCATATGAGAGGAAGTCCCAATGAGCAGCCAAGTGGAATTTCAATAGATATGTTGGAGCTGAGGGGAACTCCCGGATCCAGTCAACTTTGTTTTGTTTCCATACTCGGTAATTGCCCGGCTGACAAGTCAACAGAATTGGGTTCAGAGCAATAACATTTTGCTATGGAATGAAAAGACCTCGCTTCATTTTGTTAATTCCGCAAAACATTGTGGATAAGAGATTACAGGTTGCAGATCCCATTTCACACAGGTCATGGTCCCAGTACAATCAGCCTGTACTTTACATTCCCAACGGGATGGCCAACATAGAAATATGAAAGGGCAAGACAGATAAAGAACTGCCAAGCGGTTCTGAGGAAGGGTCACTCGACCCCATTATGTTAACTCTGATTTCTCTCCACAGATACTGCCAGGCCTGCTGAGCATTTCCAGCAACTTCTGTTTTTATTTCTGATTCACAGCATCTGAATTTCTTTCATTTTGTTTTTAAAGGAATGCCAAGGCTGTCCTATATTTTCATTTACTTCTGGACACCTCTTGCAATCAGCAGGGCAATAGGAGCATGTGCCACTGACTGCAATTTCAATGGACCAATGACATTTTTATGTACAGATTGCCCCAAGCACACGCAACAATTCTCAATCACTCCCCCTTGACAACGTTCACAGCCTCACCAATCAACAGAACCCAGACTCTCCCTGCAAGAATACATGACTCCCCTTCACCTGCCAGTGCAACATAGACTGTCACCCATCTCCCAGCAATGCAACATAGACTGTCACCCATCTCCCAACCGTGCAACATAGACTGTCACCCATCTCCCAACTGTGCAATATAGACTGTCACCCATCTCCCAGCAGTGCAACATAGACTGTCACCCATCTCCCAGCAGTGCAACATAGACTGTCACCCATCTCCCAACTGTGCAATATAGACTGTCACCCATCTCCCAACTGTGCAACATAGACTGTCACCCATCTCCCAGCAGTGCAACATAGACTGTCACCCATCTCCCAACCGTGCAACATAGACTGTCACCCATCTCCCAACTGTGCAACATAGACTGTCACCCATCTCCCAACTGTGCAACATAGACTGTCACCCATCTCCCAACAATGCTAAGCCCTTTCCCTACTTCAAACCTCCCAAACAAACCTCAGTCCCATTCCCCAAAAATTGTCCAGCCCCTCACCTCTGCCCCCAGCAAATCAAGACCACCTCCTCAGTTCTAGAAGAGGTTAGCGCTATCTGAGGGTAGGTATCGGGGCAGGGGTCGGTGGAGGGGATGGGGGGTGAATATTGAAGAGGGTGAGCATATGGAGGCTGCTGAACTGGTCTGGGAGTTCTTCCACTGATTTCATGATGCAAGCATGTGCACTCATCAAGACTTGGTCATGACCCTGAGGGGCAACAACAATTTAAGTGGAGTCATTCACTCCTCATATTATAATAGCCTTCGAGCCAATATCCAAGATAATTTACTGTTTAGATTTTTGGCCTTATAATCATTTGCTGATGTAATTCATTACATCCATCACAAAGCCTCCTTCAAAAGCACTTTCCAAACCCATGACCGTACCATCTAGAAGGACAGCAGATACAAGGGAATCACACCATCTGCAAATTCCACTCCAAGACACTCCAAACCATTCTGACTGGAAAACATATCTATGTCCCTCAGTGTCAGTCAGTCAAAATCCTAGAATTCCTAGAACAGTGCTGTTGGAGTCCCAACACCACATTGGCCACACCAGTCCTACTATCTTTGCTCACCAGCACTTTCGTTAGGGCAATTAGGATTGGGCAACATTGTGGGCCTAGCAAGTAATGCTCACTTCCCAAGACTGAATACCACTAAACTCATTCAGTCACTTTTTCATGATCCTTGGTTAAAAATTAATCTTACAATCATTTCCAACAATGATTATCTTCCTGCGTGTCTTTACTCAGAGTGTTAGTTAACTGAGTTGTCTAGTTGACTAGTACATGGATCAGATCAGTGCCAACAGTACTAGTACATTTCCTGTTCTGCTGAAGAGGATTCAGGACCAGTCTTGCCCTTCGCACAATAAAAATCATGGCACTTTACCATGGCTCAGTATATAATCACCAACATAACAAGCGTGGGGCTGGATGAACACAGCAGGTCAAGCAGCATATGATGCTGCTTGACCTGCTGTGTTCATCCAGCCCCACGCTTGTTATCTCAGATTCTCCAGCATCTGCAGTACCTTTTATCTCTGATATAATCACCAACAACCTGCTTTTCAATATCAATAATAAAACAGTTGACAATTTTCAAAATTAAAGGTTTGGAAATGCTTTGGTTAAGAAGGATTTGGATGGCGCAAATGTTTAGATGTGACACCTAGAACTGAAGAATTATACAGTACAGAAGAGGCCCTTCAGGCCATCAACTGTCTAGCACCAAAGCTATACCAAATCTACAGCGGTCCCACTTTCCAGCACTAGGTCCATTGCCTACCTTAGGGATTTAGCTTAAACCTAGTCTGCTATTCTACAAAATTATGACTGATCTGATAACTTCACTTTCCCACTTTCTGCTGTTAGCCTTTCACCTCTTTGCTTATGAAATCATACTATGGCTTTAAGATGTATATTTTATCCTTTTATTTGAAGAGAGTTTTTAAGGTAGAGGTACCAAGCAGTCCACTCAGTGCCACTAGACTAAACAGCCTTGTTTTTTAAAAAAATTTGGAACAAAAGAAGTAACCTGAATGGGTGGGATCAAGCTCCCACAGAAATAGGGTTTTTAATTTTCAGAAGCAGTTGTTGCTGGGTTTTGAAGCTGGGTTAGGACGCTGCAGTATGTCTCTCCCTGCTACTGTGTCTCTTGGAGTTTTCTCTTGACGTTTTCCTCCTGGACTAGGGAATTTCCTGTGATACAATCTATTTTACTGAATTTGTCTTTGTTCAGGGAATGCTTATGGGAATGTTCATATATTGGAACAGTTACTGTTTAATAGTTAAATAATCTGTTATTTGTTAAGTTTTCCAACACAGTTACGTTATTTCAATTTCTTCTTTCGTTTGTTGTATTTTAACTATAGTGCACAAATAAAGTGGGTTTTGCTTCGAATCTGGTAGTTCGACCAATCAAATTGCATCTGGAACACAACGCCTGGCACTTGCCTTTAAAATAAGAAAAAGTCAGGGTCAAGACTACCTTCTGAATATATTTTGAGGGGATATAGTCTGGTCCATGATGCTTATCAGGAATTTATTTACCTCTGCTTTAGCAATGTTTGAAGACTCTACTACCATCACCTTTGAGAGTCCCAAAAACATATAACACTCTATGAGAAAAAATTCCACTAATGTCTGTCCTAAATGGGTGAACACTTATTTTGAAATAGTGATCCCTTAGCTCCGGATTTTTGCACGAAAAGAATCTTCCTTTTCACAAACACCCTGCCAAGACCCCTCAGGATCTTGTTCAATCAAGTTTGCTTTTACTCTCTAAGAAACCTCCAACAAACTCCACTAGATATAAGCCCAGCCTGTTCAACCTTTCATCATAAGTCAACTCACCCATTCCAAGATTTTTCTGATGAAGGGTCTAGGCCTGAAACATCAAGATTTCCTGCTCTTATGATGCTGCTTGGCCTGCTGTGTTCATCCAGCTCTACATCTTGTTATCTCGGATTCTCCAGCATATGCAGTTCCTATTATCTCTCATTCCAAGTACATGTCTTGCAAACTTTCTCTGAACTGCATCCAATATATTTATGTTCTTTCTTAAATAAGGAGAACCAGTACTGTACTTCAGATATGATCTCATCTGTTCCCTGCATAACTTAAGAAAAACCTATCTATTTTGAACTCTAATTTTTTGTACTAACCTATTTTGTACTCAATTGTCCTCACAATACATGATTATATTCTATTAGTTTCCCCAATTGCTTTCGTTTTAAAGAATGTGAAGTGAGCATGAGCAATATCAGTTCAGTTCTCAATGGAAATGGCTACACTCTTAGTTAAGTATATGAATGCACTGGAGAGAATGCAGAAGAGTTTTCCAAGGACTCCAGGAGTTTTGAAGAGGAATCATACCAGATTCAAAGCATTAACTGTTTCCCTCTCCACAGATGCTGCCAGACCTGCTGAGTTTCTCCACCATTCTCTGTGTTTGATTCAGATTTCCAGAATCTTGTTGTATGTTGCTTTTATCCTTGTGTATAGAGCCTTTCTGAACAGTCGCTGCTGTGTTGTAGGGTTTGGCGGAAGCAATGAGCCCCAAGACCCATTGTTTCAATCTGAGGGACCATCCCCTACATCCAGTTTTGACTTATCCAATACCTTGAAATCTGCGGCATAGCAGATCTTCAGAACAATGGGACTTAACAATTCAGTTATGATTTTATCCACGTACCATTTACACTAACACTTGGATAAGTACATGAATAGGAAATGTTAGAGGTATATCGGCCAAATGCTGGCAAGAGGGACTCGTTTAGCTTGGGCCAAATGGATGAGTTGGACCGAAAGTCTGTTTCCATGCTGTATGACTCTATGATTCTATAATGGAATTTACTCATATTTTAAACAATTACAACAAATATTTTGAAATTTTATGAGGAATTCTTTTCTATTACACAATTGTAAAATTTAAGTACGATTTCTACATCTATGAATATTGACAGTTTTGAATCCTAATGTTCTGCAGCAATGGAATTTAATGGACATAAATATGTATAAATTGTTCTTTTTTAATAATTAGCATAGAAAGCATATTATGCATTGATTTCTAATCCTTATTCCTGACCTTACAAAAGCTTACCACAGAGCAATAGAATTAAGTGAATTATAAATGAATAGCTAACATTCTCAAACAGGCTCTGAACAGAAGTGAGGAGAGTTTCCAATTTGGCATCTATCCACAAAGCTATATAAGCAGGAAAATCAACACCCTCCTCATCAACTCAAATAAGCAATCCACTCAGACATTTAGCTAAACAAAGGTGTTCACAGTGCCAACCATTTGGGAGGTAGGATAGAGTAAGTATTTCCAGATGTCAGATTCATTGCCGATCCTGCACTCAAAGGCTGGTGGAATCAAACCACAAAGGCCTTATAGAACAATACTGGAAATTGAACACTGTCCCATGGCTGCTGCCTGAGAATATCCAAGTGACAACTTACAATAATTTGGCTACAGACTGACCATCTCAGTAGTAGTTCCTCGCATCTCAGTCTCTGAATGTTTTCCCTCTAGTTATTGGCAGTGGATGTGGGTTGTCAATCTACCCGTGATCTCCTCATCCTCTGGAATAGCTGATTATCCAAGAGATTTACTGATTCGTGAACTATCATAGAATAAGCTTTTGTTTTCATTTTTGCATATAAGGTGGAGGGAGGATTTTTATTTTGACTTGATACTGACAAAATTCTTGGCTATATTTAAAACAAACCCATTTGAGAAATGGTACGGAGTTAGCATAATAGTGGATTAAGCTAAATGAGAAATGTCACACCTCAAAAAGTAATTCATTTAAAATGAAACACCCAGAATTTGCTGCAAAAATGCCTGAATGATACCTGAAAAGTACCAAAAATGTCTGTATGACATGCACTTAGTGCAGCACAAATCAACCAGCAATTTGCCAGGTGGGAGAGGTAGTGGATTGCAATTGACTGTGTATTGCTGACATAACTGTAGCTCATCATACATTGGTAGTTAACCATAATTTGCTGAATTAATTGATCAAACTGCGTCATTAATTTCAGCAACATGCCATTTTGCAATTAACATTTGCATGAAATGGCTGTATTTATATACTAACTGCATTAAGCTTGCAACAATGTAAATCCAATACATAAGAATTTAACTGCCCTTTTAATAATAATAATTGACTTTCAATTAACCTCACCAACCCAGAAAATTCAAGATTATAAGTATGAAGTCTCACGCTGCCAAGTAGTAAATTATTGGATTTTTTTAAAAACCAATTCCTTCAAAATTAAATATTTATTAAGTTTTTCTTTATGTCATATTTGTTTCTTTCTTAATCCATTTTCGCTCGTTCGCTTCCTATTCCAGTTTTGACATTGAATTCAGCCACTCTAAATCAACCTTCTTCTTAGTTCTTTCTTTCACAATCCATAAATCTCATTGGTTAAAAGATGATTGCCTCTACTATTCATTGCTCCTATGCTTCCTTTATAATGTTAGAAGCTTTTTCTTCCAGCAATTGTGCGATAAAAGCTGAAGGGTTCAAGAACACTGTGAAGATCTCAGCTAGTGGTAATATTGGCAAGTCAGATCACAGAGTGAAACCTGTGATCTCCTTCACAGATACTAAATCTCAGTGAAGTGTCAGTCTTATATTAAGTCTAATTTCTTACTTAATTGACTCTTCACAACTTTGATCGTCTAGAAACTTCATTCGAGTTCTCAGGGATTGGTTTCCTTTGCAGTACTGATGGCCTAAAACTCTTTACAATTTTGATAGTGTGAAAACCTCTAGATGAGCTCTCGCAGCTCGGAGATTTTGCAAACCAGCTTACTCTTCTGCTCGGGTGAAACCATACTTCTGAACTGAAAACTTGCTTCTTTTTTCCTCAACTGAATTACAGTCGAATGATGGTCCCTGGTCTGTTTGCTCTGCATGTCATAAAAGCTCAACATCGTAAGGTCTCAGTTAAGATCATTAGTGTCTTGCTGCTTGCTAACATTAAGGCATCTGTCTTCATGGAAATGGCAGGCTGAATTTTATGAGATCTTGGCTAAGTGTCACATTTTTGTGTTTCATAGAGAGTTTTTCTTCCTGGGCTTAGTGAGTTTTCTCATGCTAATATCCAGAATGAGCCTGATCATCTATTCTACCCCCATGACTTTCCACTCATCTAATGCTAAACTAATTCTCCCACTTGTTGCAGCTGGAAGTATTCACCATTGTTGGGATAAGACGGAATAGACCATCATCCCTGGCGGCAGCACAATCTTAGAACCCTGGCATTCACCCAACCAAGCACTGGCATTCTGCATCAATATAGTGGCACAAAAGCCATAAACCAGTTACATAGCTGGCAATTCCTTGCACTTGCAACTGCACATTCCCAACCCAAATGTCAATTAAGGGCCAAGCCACCCACCTCAACCCCTTCCCATCGTACAAACCCACTGTAACACTGTTAGTCTTTCCACAGTATCCACTAGAACCCAGCATCAGATCATTGGTCACTGTGGGACTGCCACAAACAGGAAAACCTTCAACGAATGTGTAACATTAACTTTTACTTTCAGAAAATCAAAGCAAACAGATTTCAAACAAACAGATGCTGCATTTCTCTCCCAGAATGCAAACGAACTGATGAATGTCAATGATTGCTCACTAGACCCAGCTCACACTTACTGGAATCAGCTGTCACTTCAGTCCTGTCTGGCTTGTGGCACCTGATGCAGTTGTATTCTGTTATGCAAAAGGTGATGTTTCTTCTGCTCTTCCTCCTCCTTGGAAGGCTATTCCCACTCTCACATTCCCTCAGCATCCATCTTATCTCCTCATTACCCGCTCCAGTTGTGAAGAGCACAGCAAGCAAAGATCATGCGGTACCTTTGTTTGGAGTGTATTGCAAGGGCAGTCAGAGCTGTCCAGGCAGCAGAACCTCATATTCTGGAGGCCTAACATGTGATCCACAACGGTGCTGATGTTTGGCCTCAGCCAGAGGGTTGCATAACGGATTCATCAGCCATGGTCGCAGAGGGCAGCCCTTGTCCTTGTAAGGCATCCAAGCCCTCAAACACAGCAGAAACATGAGACTTCCTGAGGATGTAGACATAAAGCTGCAGGGCAGTGAGTCAGAGCAAGTGGTGAGCTGGAGTTACCAGGTACCAACCCTGATTGTCATGTTGGGCTTTCCCAGCATTTAATTTCAATCAGCTCATGATAGAATAGCAATCTTTGGTGTTAATGAGAGTGTCAATGAGTGATAATCCTCATTAAATAGGCATTTCATTATTCACTACTGTGAATCTCACCTTGATACCTTGAAATCTGTTGAAAACATAACTTGCTGCTTCCAATGTCATGTTAGACTTCACTTGACTTCTCATACAATTCTCACAGAGTTCTCACAATATGTCATTCAGGCCCTTCCAGGATTCAATCCAACAACTTTAATTCACTGTTCCCAATGACTTTCTGACCTCTTTAAAACATTACCTTCACAGAAGTGAGACCACATGCCCACTAACCTTTCTTTAAAATCCAAAGTTCCAAATGGTAATTAAATATTTTTACAACATATGGAACTAACAAGACATGCCAAGAGATAAACTGTTCCAAATTTTGGGCTGAAGTCCTGGGATGTGGCCCTTCCTTCTGAATACATTTTAAGATGGGTGCCACAAAACAGACAGTAGGCTCATTACTGTTTTCCACCAGTCTTCCTCTCCTGCCCATCTCTTCATCAAAACAAAGACCATTGACACTCCAAAAGAAATAAATGACATGTTGTATCAGTAATATGGGAAAATTTTCCACAAGGGACCTATTATTTATTCAGGGCCCAACTATGTTGAAAAGTTGACAGTGAAGGATTGGTTATTTGGCAACTATCTGATCTGTAGCAAGTCTGTGTTATGAAATGCCTAATTTGCATGCCTTAGGGTTATCAAGGCAATGATCTGAGACTTTAGTTTATAGCTCTGTTGCCCAATCTGTAAACCTAACCATAAAAGCAAAACTTAATCGCAATGCTCATCATTAACTAGCATTTGAATGTTGATATTTAAAGTATGTGTTTTTATTTTGTTTGGGTCTCATTGAAGGACCCTGAATGCGTGCCATTGGATATTTGCTTCAGACTGTGAAATGTTCTTTAGAATCCTGACATCCACTTCAGAAGCTAACATTGGTATGACGCAAGTGCTAAGCAGCAAAACAAAATTTTATAAATGACAGAGCTACCAACGATATTACAAAGCACAGATGAATTACTTTGCGATAAACATTCATGCAGGATGCGCACAAGTCGTTCGGGTGTCATTCATTAATATACTCACTGTAATTTGTCACAGGTAATATGAGATGAGAATTTCTCATGAGCAGTGAGAGGCCTATTTGCACCTATCTGAATATATTAGCATGCCATGATTCGCTAAATCACCTCACTAAAACACAATTTGCCATTCTCCCCCCGACGAGATAGAAAGTAGAAAGCAACAATTTCTAACATGAAAGTCAGAGCAGACACCTAGTGCCTCCAGCTCGCTACAATGATCCTTCGGATTTCCTTCTGGGACAGCATTCCCAACATCTCAAGGCAGGCTCCATTGGCAGCAACCACCTGCAGACCAGAAAGGTTGGCATCAGACAAGTACCACCCTCTCCATACCATCATGGCACATCTTCGACTCAATTGCATTATAGATTTGCACTTCAATGATTCACTTTGGAACGCACTGGATTTCAATGTAATGCTGCAGCCAAGATACTTTTCACTCTGGGCCGAGCACCCATCTCAGGAATTTGACCAGGCCACATCACCTCGCTAGCACTCTTAACGTTCACTCACTTTGAATCTATTTAGATACCTCAACGTGAGGGAATTGGTGACCTTCCTATCCCATCAAGCCGATGGCTGCATTAAATTTTTATGTAAAGAGCTGTTTCCAAGCATCTCTTAATTGTCCACCCACAAATGTGTCAAGGCTGCTACACCAGCTCATTTGTGACAGATCGTACCACTTCATTTGTTTTCCCCATGACAAGGACCATGCTGCAAACCAGGCTGTAGACTTTGCCAATATAGTACAGGCTCCCCCAGGTTCAGGCTTGTGCTGCTCACAACGTGGTCTCCTCTACAGTGAGGAGACGACACGCAAATTGGTGAATGCTTTGCAGAACACCTATGTTCTGTACACAAAAATGACTCCAGGCTTCTAGTGGCCTGTCACATCAACACACCACCGTGTTCCCTGGGCAACCGTTTTGTCTCAGGCTTCCTGCAAATTTCCAGCAAAGCTCAACACAGGCTTGAAAAACTGTATTTTCTCTTTCCTTAGGAATCCTGAAGCTGCTAGGACTCAACATCACATTCAAGAGCTTGATTATGTCTTTCACGTTCTTTACCTACCCCACACCGGGTCATAACATGGGTTGCTTTAAGTACTGCTAACCTGTTCTCACACACTCCTACATCTATCATCAAATGATATCAATTGCTCTCAGCACAGGCTACAGTTTCTCTGCTACTCTTCGTTCTCGATATCATTTATTCAGTTTCTCCTCTGTCCTGGCTTACTGTCAATAGTCTCCTTGTCCGTGAAATAACTCCACAGCGGCTGTATCCCGTCACAAAGTCACCCTATGTTGACACGCGGAGAGTCTTTGACTTTGGTTCAGCTCCCTCAGAGCCAGCTCTCAGAGTGAACATGATGTTTGACACTTCTGTTCCTAACTGTCAGCCAGGGCTCCCTGATTGGACCAGATTAACAGCTCCAATCAAGGAACTCATATTCTATGAGGCCACCTGGCTGACCTCGTTACAATCACTACAGCCTGTCTGCCCCTTTCATC
Source organism: Ginglymostoma cirratum (assembly GCA_024137785.1). NCBI lineage: Eukaryota > Metazoa > Chordata > Chondrichthyes > Orectolobiformes > Ginglymostomatidae > Ginglymostoma > Ginglymostoma cirratum. The sequence continues at coordinate 9,051,686 of JAHRHZ010000070.1, forward strand.
TCTGAAACTGAAATAAAAGGGCATCAGAATTGGCCAAAAGCAAAGTATGCTGGGAATGTCTGAGCCAAGACAGCGACAAGAGACTATTCTAGCCCTACAGAGTGTGGCACAATAACAACTAAAAGCACACTCTCTGCGAGGAGCTGGGCTTGATGCTAGAGATTTCACTTATCCCTAGTGACAAAGTTGGGTTGAGGTCCTATGAAGTCAAAATATTGGAGTTATTTGAAGAAAAGGTATTTGGACCGGTTACTATGACATGCTTCCATATGCTGTGAAAGTACGGGGGACATTGACAGGGACCGTTCTAAGTAAATGCAAACAACAGACCATACTGTCATTTGCCCCTATCCTGTATATCCTAATCAACACTCTTTCTATGATTTTAAAACAAACAGTGATTTAAACTGCTCCCGAAGCTAGGGGCTTGAGGACTGATGTCACACGGGCCTCATACAGAGGAGAGAGACAATACTGTGTAACAAGCTCACTTGATATCTATCAGTACAGGGATTCTACCTACAACATCAGAGACACCTCCTTTTGTTTCATCCCCCACATTCCTGCATGCACAGGCTTAACAGAGTTAACTGACATACATCGGAAACCAGTGACACGCATCAATGCTACCAATGAACTGAGATTCTCTTTGGCAATTCTTTGAGAAATATGGCACTGGGGAAAAGCTCCTACCAGAGGAGTTAGATGAGGTCTGTACACAATTAACAAGTGCCCACTAAACTTTCACTCAATTGGTGCATCATACCAAAAAGCTACAGTATGCAATAAAAGAGATTAAGCTTACTAACGAAGGGATGACTTTTGGAACTGCGGTACAAATATTCAGAGCCATCCGTGGATCCGTCTCACCTCCCATCTGGCTGGTGTAATAATTGCATATACTGTAGTGCGTCACAGTGATAACTCTTAAGCTCAGGAGTTAGAAAAAGCAGACATCCCAACAACTTGACACACCTGCCATGGACAATGCATGTGCCTAGGTTAGAGATCCATAGGACACAGGGAGCTCCCAGGTTATTTTCTGTTTCTTTTTATGTACACATGCATTATTTATGCATGCCTCCCTGTGTTAAGTATTTTTAATTCTAGATTATATTTACCACAATGACTTCTCTTATGTATACTGAAATACAGTAATGTGCAGTTTTGCAACAATTTACTGATGTTTATTATCATAAAACCATCGTGTAATTATGATATGCTGGACTTTGCCACCTTGACTTGTATGCTCACTTAAATACCTGAATTCACGATGACTTGTTCTGTAGGTGGCCTTAACAGCACATCCACCCCAGCTCAGCCTTGCTTTGTACCTTTACTGTGAAAGATATTCACTAATGCTTTCTTTTGTTCAAGAGGAGGGATGTAGCAGCCTGCAATTGCTCAAGTGAAATGAAAATCATTTAAGAACAGAGGCCAGAAACAAAGGCACAGCAACTGAAATAAACAGGGCATCAAAATTGGCCAAAAAGCAATGTTTGCAAGGAATGCCTGAGGCAAACAGACATGAGAAACTAGGCCCGAAACATCAAGCTTTCCTGCTCCTATGATGCTGCTTAGCCTGCTGTGTTCATCCAGCTCCATACCTTGTTATCTATGAGAGACAATCCTGCCTGGGGGCAAGTCCAATCCGAGACAATTGAAACCAGAGAGGCTCCAGAGCACATGAGGAAGTGTGAAAGGGCAATTCAAACCTTCCTGACAAACAAACAAACACTAGAAGCATGGGGCAGACATGCCTCAGTAAGACAAAAGACCAAGTGTATATTCTGGGATAAAACCAGATATCTAGGCCCCAAGAGCAGACACATCGAAGGGGTCAGTGTTAACCAAGTTATCGAGACCCATTAGCAGCATTTCAAGGTGATAAAGCCAATTAATTCAATACCTCCAATTGGTCAAGTCCTTGGAAAGTTCCAGAAGGCAACAGAAGAGTATAAAGAACACTTCCTGGCAGGACTCAGAGTGCACCCCACTCCCTAGCCTACCTAGAGGCATGTTGGCATACAGCAGTGGCCGGAGCAGCTCACCCTCCAACGAGAGAGAGAGAGAGAGAGAGAGAGAGAGAGAGAGAGAGAGAGAGAG
>JAHRHZ010000070.1:9053801-9068556 GCA_024137785.1 Ginglymostoma cirratum
CATTTTGTGAAAAAAGGAACAAACTGAACAATTCGTCAGACCAGCAAAGTTACAAGTGTCTGGGAAGTATTTTACGTTTCTACGGAATCAGATAGTCAGCAGTAGAGTTGTTAAAAGTGTAAAGTTTAACTCTTAACCTTTGTTGTCTTCAAGTAAAGTTGTGACCTGTTTCACTGACTGCAGACTCGTGATCTTTAGTCCTCTCCTGGTACATGCGAAGTTATCTGGGTAAATTAATACAGCTGGTTCTGCTATAACGCGATAGTTGTATTCCTGCGCACCATCACGTTATAGAAAATCAAGCTATAGAAATAACCAGGCCTATGGAAAAAGTGGGGTTGGGGCAGACCACCAAAAAAATCACTCAAAATCATTCAAAAGCCAAACACAAGGGTTGCACAGTTTGAATAAATGTTTAATTCACATCTAATAATGAAATAAAAGTAAATTTAACACCTTGCCTTGAAAAAAATGTGAAGATAACTTGATGGGGGAGGAGGTTTTGAGGTTTCTCTGTTGTTAGTGCAGGGGCTGAGGGCTGTCATCATCATCATCATCATCATCATCGCCTGCAGGGTCAGGGTGAAAAATGGTTAATCCTGAAGTGGATGGCTGTGGTTCATTGCCTACTGACTGTTTCTTGTGGGTTGGCTTAAAAAAGACATCCAGTTTTTGCTGCTTTGCCCTTTTTCTTCTTTCATGAAGAAGCTGATCATTGGGTGCCAAATAAGTTCTTATTCCACAAACTGCTACCCTGCTGTGTTTTGCACTGTAATCGTTGTCCTCTAAGAGCTGCAAATGTTTCTCAATTTCCCTCAGGATAGAAGACAAAATAGAAGTAGAAAGCTCTCATGGTGCTGCATCCTGAGCTTCATCTCCTTCATCTCCAGCTTCCACTTCCTACTCAGCAACGAGTTGTTGTAGATCAGCTGCAGGGAGGTCTTCACAGTGTGACTCAAGCAGCTCTTCAACATCCTCACATCCACGTTCACCACCTGCAATTTTATCAGCAGGACGCTTCTTGCTAACATTCTTGTTCACTGTGTCCTAGCATTATTGTGGGTAACACGGCAGAATTTGCATAAAAACCCTGAAAATCACAGAGTACCGTACCTCTCACAGAAAGCGCTTCATGACAAAGTCTGTGAAATGATCGTGTGATGCCAGCGCAGAAACTCTCTCAGCGCTAACATTGCACTTGGTCAGGACACAGCCCACGAAATGGTCATGTGATGTCAATGTGTACTTCTCCGCATGCTGATGGAATCGCGTTGTAGCCAACACAACTTTGTGTTTTCGAAATAGCTTTCCCCTGTACATCAGTCGCATTACAACCAAATCGCTTTGCCAGAAAACGCGTTATAGCAGAACCGACTGTATTGTGTACACTGCTTAGGGAGTCTGCATGGTCTTAAGAACACCCTGTTCCAGACAACAGCTTACCTCCCCTTTTCCCCAACTTCGTAGTCAGCATTATTACCAGTTTTTCCGAGCTGCTAGCAGTTCTGATGAAGAGCCACTAGCCTCCAAATGTTAACTCTGCTTCCTTCGCCACACATGCTGCCAGGCCTGCTGAATTTCTCCAGCAATTTCAGTTTTGGGTTCAGGGTGTTATAGACTGCACATACATCGCGTTGAGAGCAGCCTATCATAACACAGCTGATTTTATCAGCAGAAAAGGGAATCTATTCCATCTATCAGTGTGTCACCTGCGATCATTGGTACCACCTCCCAGGAGTTTGCGCCAGGTCTCCCGGGACCTGCCATGATACCTATATCCTTGAAAACTCTCATGTTCCTGCGTTGTTTGAAGCTTTGCTTTGTGCCTTAAAAAGCTAGTACGAACGCTGGATATACGCTGTAGAGACATCATGGTGACTCAGTGGCTCAGTGGTTAGCACTGTTGCCTCACAGAGTAGCAGGATCTGGATTTAATTCCAGCTTCGGGTGACTGTCTATGTGGAGTTTGCACTCCCTGTGTCTGTGTGGGTTTCCTCTCGGTGCTCTGGCTACCCCTCACAGTCTGGAGATGTGCAGGTTAGGTGGATTGGCCGTGCTAAATTGACCATAGTGTCCAGGGATGTTCAGGCCAGGTAAATGAGCCATGGGAAATGCAAAGTTACAGGGATAGGGTAGGGGGCTGCGTCTTGCTTTTCAGAGGGGTGGTGTGGGCTTGATGGGCCAAGTGGCCCGCAGGGTGTCCATAATCTCCATGAACAAGGGAGCTGAAGCATTGAGTACAACACATCAGCCAACAGTTCCTCTCTCCTGGAGGTGCTTCCCCTTCAGATTAATGTCCCTGCCAGTTCTGACTCTTTACATTGACAAACCAGTCGATCATTTGATTAAAACCTCCACTCTTGCTCTCATCTGCCTGTGCAGATGGCTTCCTCAGTTGTGTAGCTGCCTGTCCCTCCCTTAGATCCCTTTAACTGGCCCTAATTCTAACCCTGGTGCACATCAGCCTGCCGCTCTCCATCACTAATTGGACAGGCGAAGCGGAGTCAGCCTGCTGATCAGCGCCTCCCACAGGATCATAGTTGCCACAAACGGGGGTTGGGACCCCACAAATCGCCCCGTTGCCTGAAAATGTTTAAAGGCAAGAGAATGCTGGCCTCTCTCCTTGTGGATTGTTGAGCAGCTCAGTGAGAAATTTAAACACAGTGCCAGATTTCCACATGTCAGGATCCGAATACCCCAAAAATACCAGCAATCTATTACACTGTCATCACTTGTTTTCCTTACATCTCTGAAAGGACTGAGCTGTCTTTCAAGGATCTGGCTGTCTCTGTTCCATGTGCTTTGCATCTTTTCCAAGCCACTGAAGCTGGGAAATGCAGAGTACGCGATAACATTTGACTGTAAATTATGGAGTTTGCTTTCTCTTTCAGGTATGATTCATTAGTAACTGCAGATTCCAATGAACTGAGGACTGTTGTATTTTAATGCAATGCTTCTTGATGTGATGTATGACTATTGGATTTTCTTTCCCCTGTGGGCTTTTCTTCCTCACACACTCCACATCACTGGCAGTTTCATTCTCAGGCCATGTCTCCTTCTAGGCATTTCGTAACGTGAGATTACATGCACCCCTTATTGTTCCCATCCTTCCTTCACTCTAGAAGCTTTCATTTAATGATTCTTTTACACAACAATATGCATTCGTATTGGATCTTTCATGAGATTAAAAAAAAATCTCAGGTGTCTCACAGTTAACAACTTAACTTGACAATTAGGGGACAAACAAGAGACGATGAAACAAATGACCAAATGACAAAGAAGTAGGGTTAAGAAGCACCTTAAAGCGAAGGAGACAGGTCAAGACAAATTCAAGATTCAAGAAGGAAATCCGGGGTGTATGCGTCTGCAGGAACTAATACTGATTGTGAAGCACATAAAACTGTGGCCAGACTTGCAGAGATATCAGAAGATTCGAAGGGCTGGAGGAGGGAACGTAGGTAGGGGCCGATGAGATGGATGCAGAGGGGATTGAAAACAATTCTTGAGGTTGTACAGGACATTGATGAGGCCTCTTCTGGAGCACTGTGCCCAGTTCTGGTCATCCTGTTATAGGAAGGATATTATTAAGCTGGAGAGGGTTCAGAAAAGATTTATCAGGACTTTGTTGGGAAAAGAGGGTTTGAGTTAGAAAAATAGACTGGAAAGGCTGGGACTTTTTCACTGGAGGGTAGGAGGTTAAGGGGTGACCACATAGAGATTTATAAAATCATGAGGGGTGTAGATGAGGTGAATAGGAAGGGCCTTTTCCCTAGGGTAGGGGAGTTCAAAACTAGGGGGCATACTTTTAAGGTGAGAGGAGAAAGAATTAAAAAGGACGTGTTTTTACACAGAGAGTGGTTCATGCGCCTAATGAACTGCCAGAGGAAGTGGTGGATGTGGGTACAGTTACAATATTTAAAATACATTTGGATAAGTTCATGAATAAGAGAGGTTTGGAGGGATATGGGCCAAGCGCAAGCAGGTGGGACTAGTTTAGTTTGGGAACATGGTCAGCATGGACAGATTGGACCGAAGGGTCAGTTTCCATGCCGTATGACTCTATGACTCTATGAAATCAAACATTTTCCTTACGCGAGTGTAATGTAGGTCAGTGGACACTGAGGTAAGTAGTTGTTAAGATCCAGGAAGCAAAGCTTTAGATTTGTGGGTTTCTCTCTCACTGTACTTCATGGCAGCAGTGACATTCACTCTAATGACCTGTCAGTCACAGGAATGGAAACCCAGCCTGAAGGAGATTTTGTCACAAAGTTATTAACCACTCGTACTAAAAGCTTCCCAGTGTTACAAGTTTTCTTTAATGATAGACACTCTCTCTTGTTTTGTATATCATGGTGCTGGCAGGTTTCCAGCCCATTTGTAGTTCTTTGCTTCATACCCATGTGCCTCATGTGGCCAGCACCCAGCAGTATTACTGTTCTCCCGAATAAAGAGCAAAGTATTAGCTCAGCTGAAAAGGGAAAGTTCAGATTGCTGCCAGAGCCAAATCAACGCATATTCCTCGAGAGCTTTGTGGATTCAGACTGACTTAACACTTTTAAAACTTTTCAACAAAGGGCAGCAACAAAAAAGGGCAGAGTACATAACAAAAGTTACTGATCTCTGAAACAAGACAGTGTGGAGCTGGAGGAACACAGCAGGCCAGGCAGCATCAGAGTAGCAGGAAAGTTAACGTTTCAAGTTGGAAGAGCGATAATAGGTACTGCAGATGCTGGAGAATCTGAGATACAAGGTGTGGAGCTGGATGAACACAGCAGGCCAAGCAGCATCATAGGAGCAGGAAAGCTTGACGTTTCGGGCCTAGACCCATCAGGCCTGAAACGTCAAGCTTTCCTGCTCCTATGATGCTGCTTGGCCTGCTGTGTTCATCCAGCTCCACACTTTGTTGTTTCAAGTTGGAACCCTTCTTCAGAACCAGGGAGGGGGAAGGGAGCTCAGAAATAAATAGAGAGAGGAGGGGTGGGGCTGGGGAAGGTAGGTGGGATGGTGATAGGTGGATTCAGGTAGGGGGCGGTGGGGATTGGTCAGTGGGAAGGGTGGGGTGGGTAGGTGGGAGAGAAGATGGACAGGTTGTGTCAGGTCAAGGAGACCCCAAAACCTCATCTTCACTATGGACATCCAATCCCTGTTCACTTGCATCCCCCACGCAGATGGCCCAAAAGCCCTCTGTTTCTTCGTCTCCTGCAGGCCCAACCAGTCCCCCTCCACCAACACACTCATCCGCTTAACCAAACTCATCCTTACCCTGAACACCTTCTCCTTTAACTCCTCCCACTGCACAATTTAAGGGGGTGACCATGGGTAATTGTATGGGTCCAAGCTATGCCTGCCTCTTTGTAGGATACGTGGAACAGTCTCTCTTCCACTGTTACACTGGTACCATCTTTCACCTCTTCTTCCGTTACGTTGATGACTGTATCAGTGCTGCCTCGTACTCCCATGAAGAGCTTGAACAGTTCATTAACTTTACTAACACCTTCCACACCAACCTCAAATTCACCTAGACCATCTCCGACACCTCCCTCCCCTTCCTGGACCTCTCCGTCTCGATCTCCGGTAACCGTCTCAGCACCGACATCTATTTCAAGCCCATCGACTCCCACAACAACCAAGACTACAACTTCTCTCACTCCCCCTCCTGCAAGAATGTGATCCCTTACTCCCAATTCCTCCACCTCCACCGCATCTGCTCCCAAGATGGACCGTTCCACTCCCACTCGTCCCAGATGTCCTTCTATTTCAAGGACCGTAACTTGCCCCCACTCCGGTGATCAAAAATGCCCTCAGCCGCATCTCTTGCATTTCCCGCACTTCTGCCCTCAAACTCCCCGCTCCCCCCCCAACAAAAATAAACAGAGACCCTTGTCCTCATATATCACCTCACCAACCTCGGCACCCAGCGCATCATTCTCTACCACTTCCATCACCTACAATCCGACCCCACAACCAAAGAGATATTTCCCTCCCCACCCCTATCTACCTTTCATAGGGGCCGCTCTCTCCGCAACTCCATCGTCTGCTCCACACTCCCCACCAACCCACCACACCTGGTACCTTTCCCTGCAACCACAGGAGGTGCTACACCTGCCCATACACCTCACCCTCACCTCCATATAAGGCCCAAAGCAAATTTTCCGTATCTGACAGGGATTCACCTGTACATCCTCCAACCTGGTCTACTGTATCTGCTGCTCCTGATGTAGCCTCCTCTACATCGGTGAGACCAAGCATAGAATTGGAGACCGTTTTGTGAAGCATCTGCGTTCTGTATGCAATAATCGACAACACCTTCCGGTCGCCAACCATTTTAAAGCCCCCTCCCACTCCCTGGGTGACATGTCCATCTTGGGCCTCCTCCAGTGCCACAATGATGCCACACGCAAACTGGAGGGGTAACACCTTATATTCCGCCTCGGGAGCCGACAGCCCGATGGCCTGAACATAGAATTCACCAGTTTTAAAATCGGCCCACCCCTGGCCGTGTCCCATGTCCAACCCTCCCTCTTGTCCCCGCCTCCTTGACCTGACACAACCTGTCCATCTTCTTCCCCACATGTCTGCCCCACCCTCCCCATCAACCAATCCCTACTACCTCCTACCTGCATCCACCTATCATCACCCCATCCTCCCTCTCGCCTCCTTGATCTGACACAACCTGTTCATCTTCTCTCCCACTTATCTGCCCCAACCTTCCCACTCCTCTTTTATTTCCCAGCTCCCTTTCCCCTCCCTAGTTCTGAAGAAGTGTCCCGTCCCGAAACATCAACTTCCCTGCTCCTTCTATGCTCCCTGGCCGGCTGTGTTCCTCCAGCTCTGCACTGTGTTGTCTCTGACTCCAGCATCTGCAGTTCTTGCTATCTCCTACTGATCTCTGAACATTTCTTTGATGAATGAGTACATCACTGCCAAATTAATCTGTTTCCCCTCCCCACTTCCTAACCTCCACCACCCCCAGTCTCTTCCCTACCCTGTTAGTTTATGATGGATTTGCTCTAATAGGTCTTTCAGACTATAATTTACCTGCAAGGTCAGTAATTGTCAATAAGCTAAGTTCATGAGAGGGGCATCATAACTACTTGACATCAGCATATGTACATTCTCAGAAGCAGTAGGTTCTGGCTAAGCCTCAGAGGTGGGACTCCTGGCTAATTGCTCTTCTTTCTTTAGCCTGGGGACATTGAGCCCACAGTGGGTTGAAATGAGAAAGACTAGTTCAGAACAAACCAATGATACATTCACCTCAATATCTCCAAACAATTCAGATCTTCCTCATGGCCCAACTCACGTCACGTAGAGTCATAGAGTCATACAGCATGGAACAAACAGGTCCACATGTCCATGCCAACCATGTTCCCAAACTAAACTGCTCTCACTTGCCTGCATTTGTCCCATATCCATCTAAACCTTTCCTATTCATGCACTTATCCAAATCTCTTTTGAACATGGCAGTAGAAACCTGCCCCCACTATTCCTGAGTAAGACAACCAGGCGTCTTAAAGTTGGCCAGCAAACACGACCTTTGAAATATGGACATTTGATTATTTAATGGTATATGAGGAGCTCTGATCAGGCCAGTATTTGTTGCCCATAAATTAACTAATTTAAACAGAGCTTGCTAGGCCATTCCAGAGGGCAATTAAGATCAATCAACTACATTACTGTGGGCTTGGAGTCACATTTAGGCCAGATCAGGTTTGAATGGCACATTTCCCTCCCTAAAAGACATTAGTGAATCAGATGGGGTTTTATAACAATTGACGATAATTTCATGGTCACATTACAGAGATTGAATTTCAACTTCAGATTAAGACATTTTCAGTCAACCTGTTCAGATTTGTCACAACGTATCTCTGGGACTTGAAGTCAGGCCTCTTGACCCAGAGGTATAAATACTACCACTTCAGCACAAAGAGCCCTCATATGTTAAACTTGAAAGGGTTCAGAAAAGATTTATGAGGATGTTGCTGGATTGGAGGGTTTGAGCTACAGGGAGAGGCTGAATAGGCTGGGGCTATTTTCCCTGGAGCGTTGGAGACTGAGGGGTGACCTTATAGAGGTTTATAAAATCATGAGGGGCATGGATAGCCAAGATCTTTTCCACAGGGTAGGAGAGACCAAAACTAGAGAACATAGGTTTAAGGTGAGGACGGAAAGATTTAAAAAGGACCTGTGGGGGAACTTTTTCACGGGGAAGGTGGTGCGTGTATGGAATGAGTTGCCAGAGGAGGTTGTGGAAGCTGGTAAAATTAAAACATTTAAAAGGCATCTGGATGAGTATATGAGTAGGAAGAGTTTAGAGGGATAAGGACAAAATGCTGACAAATGGTACTAGATTAATTCAGGATATCTGGTTCGACATAGACAAATTGGACCAAAGGGTCTGTTTCCGTGGTGTATGTCTCTATGACTCTGACTTTATGACCAGATTTATCTCACTGAGTTCAAATGCCACTAACTGCCGGGATGTCCCTAGAGCTCGTCCAGTGCTATCACCAATACACTGTCATCTACTCAAACCCAGGTGTCTGATAAGAGCAGGAGATTTACCTCCAGTCAGCTCACTATCAAGGCACACCATCAAACCAGCAAGGAGCAGAAAGCTTCAAGGCAAAGTTGAACATTGAGAACAAATTTTACTTAAGGATAGCTGCAATCAAGAAGGATGTAAATGTAAAATGTTAGGTCAGTAGAACTCACATGATTTGCAGGGGGCAGTTTGGAATTGGCAGGATCATCAGTTTTTGAATGCTGTTTGGGCTCAGTCGAGTTGTGCCACCTCTGCACTTGCATCTGTTAATTATTGACGATGGTTTTTCTGGGGAGTCAGGAAACAAGAGTGAGAGAGAAGAAGACAATGACTGTGAAAGAATGGACACAAATACTATTCTAAAACACCACATTTACAATTCTGGTACAACTAATATAGAGTGAAAAACAGGAGGCTGGAAGAACACAGCAAGGCTGGAAGCATCGGGAGGAAAGGAGCAGTCAATGTTTCGGGTAATACCCTTCTTCAGGACTGGATGTGGGGGTAGAGGGAGCTGCAGATAAAGGGTTGGGGGAGGTCAGTAATGGAATGGCGGTGATAGGTGGATGCCGATAGTAGGCACGACCTGGTTGGTCGATGAGAAGGATGAATCCGGTTTCTAGCTGGAAGGGAGGGTCAAAAGGTGGAATGGAAGGGAGGATGTTGGGCTGAGATTGGAAGCCGGGGATGGGTGGCATGGTTATTTTGAAATTAGAGAACTCAACGTTAAGTCCTGGAGGCCGTTATGTGGCCAGGCAGAAGATAAGGTGTTGTTCCTCAAATTTGCGTTCCGATTCACTGCGACACTGGAGGAGGCTGAGGACAGACATATTGGAGTGGGAGTCGGTGAAGAGGGCTTGGGGGGGAGTTGAAATGGGCGGTAACCAGAAGATTAGTTTCTGGCCAGGCAAAGATGCTCTGTGAAATGAACACCAAGTCTACGTTTGGTCTCACCGTCGTAGAGAAGGCCACATTGGGAGCACCGGATACAATAGACTAGGTTCACCTGCAGGTGAAGCTCTGTCTCACCTAGAAGGGCTGTTCAGGGCCCTGAATGGAGGTGAAGGAGGTGGTGTGTGGGCAGGTGTTCCATCTTTTACTGTACAGGAGAAGGTACCAGGGTGGGGGAAGGGATTGGAGTGGTTGGTGGGGTGTGGCAGGAACTAAGGAGGGGCGATGGGAATGGTCCTTGCAGAAGACAGAGAGGGTTGGGGAGTGGAAAACATTCTGGGTGGTGTAGTCTTGACGCCCTCTGACATGTCCGTCCTCATCCTCGGCCTCCTCCTGTGTTGCAGTGACTCAGAACACGAAGTTCAGGAACAACACCTTATCTTCCGCCAGGGCACCCTACAGCCCGGAGGACTGAACATTGAGTTCTCTCATTTCAAACAACCTTCCCAACCATCCTCTAGCTCCCTTTCCAGCCCCACCTCCTCCCTTCCATTCTATCTACTGGCCCTCCCTTCCATCAACCAACCCGGTTGTACCTACTACCAGTGTCCACCTATCACCACCATTTCGCTACCTCCCTCCTCCCCACCCTTATTCTGCAGCTCCCCCTACCCCCACATCCAGTCCTGAAGCAGGGTAATACCCAAAACGTTGACTGCTCCTTTCCTCCAGATGCTGCCTGGCCTGCTGTGTTCCTCCAGCCTCCTGTTTGTCTACCTGAGATTCCAGCATTTGCAGTTTTTTTTGTCTCTAATGTAGAGTGAAACCTTCCCCTTATATCTAATATAAACCGTCACACGCACAGTTCAGGTCCATAGCATTTTGTTCATTGCCAGACTTGGGCATTATATCAAAAACACTTTTTGATTGTGACTGATTCTATCACACACAAGCAAAATCTCTCCTGATATCCAGAATATACAACGAACTCAAGGTTAACTTAAAAAGCTTACTGCAATTAATAATGAGATTAAACACTGTGATGAATGTTATTTGCACTACCCTTGTCAACGTTAAGCTAAATCAATGTTTTAAACTAACAGTTTACAACCTGGAAATTTTATTGAATGAATTTACAGGACTTTTAAAGAAATATGTAATAATTCTATAAGAAATATATAATAACATTGCGCACTGTTTATAATAATGAAAGAAAAACAAATGTAATGAATCATTTCAATAATTGTTATGTTAGTTTAAAGGAAGCTGTATATTATTTTTAAAATTAGAAAGAGCTTCCTTTCTGTACAGAGGTGAGGTATTTTCAAAATATTATCTTGTTGACCATCCAACATACAGTACAGCTTTTAAGGACATAGAACTGTACAGCACAGTACAGGCCCTTCAGCCCACGATGTTGTACTGACCCATTATCCTACTGTAAGATCAAACTAACCTGCATACCCTTCATTTTACTATCATCATTTTAAGAAGGAATATCTACAAATTGCAGAGTTTTGCTTTAACCCAGCCCTCCCCTTCCTCCAAACTGGATACAGACATTCCTTTTCTGTGAATTGGGAACGTAGAATTTCCTCTTATTTTGCACATTTCACATCCTCAAGGGGTTTCCAAGCATTATGCCACCCATGAATTACTGTTGTTAGTGCAGCAACTGTTGCTATACAGAAAACTGCGCAATCCTTTAAAACAAGAAATTGTCTTCCGATATGGTGCAACCTGACATTTTACATGGGGATGTGAGTTATCACATGAAGTTTTCACATGCTTTTTGCTGACCAGGAGATGTCCCTGCCTTTCCAGAGATCACACACTTGTTGGACAGATTTTGCAGATTGTTAACTAACCTGTGTGACCTTGTTGCTGTCACACTCTTTGTGACTATCAAGTTCTGGAACGAAGCCTCTGGTTCAGAGGCAGGGACACTACCAAGTGCACCACAAGACCTCCTGCACATTCATGCCAGCAAGATCCCCCAAACAGAAAATCAGATGAACAGTCAAACTTTTAATAATGGTAGTTAAGCAATGAAGGTCAGAAGGACTTGTCATAGGGTATCAAAGCATTTGCTTTCAGATTTTTAAAAATTAATTATTAATATTGACTGGCTAAGCCAGATTTATTACTTCTCTAATTGCCCAGAGGACAGTTAAGAATCATCCACATTGCTTTGGGTCTGGAGTTACATATAGGCCAGAGCAGGTAAAGACAACAGACTTCCCTCCCTAAAAGGCATTAGTGAACCAGATGGGTTTTACAACAAGTGATGTAGTCCACACAGTCACCATTAGGCTAGCTCTTTATTCCAATTGTTTATTTAATTCAAATTACACTATCTGCAATTCAGACCCATGCCCCTATAACATTAAACCAGGATACTGGATTACTAGTCTACTGAAATACATTCACCTTCCCCTCATTGCCTTTGAGACACGTTCTTGAACTTTTGCATTACATGTGGAGTTGGTACACCCACTGTGCTGTTAGGCAGTTCCACGTTTTTGATCTAATTGAAGTATTGAAGCAATGAAATGATTCCAAGTCAAAGTGTTGAGTGATTTGCAGGGGAACTTGGTATTTTCCTGCATCCTCTGCCCCTACCCCTGCCCATCAAGGCGATACTTGTTTGGGAGTTTGGAGTATGTTGTAGATGGACTTCAGTAACCAGCTCGGTCACCAGGTGATTCATTCTGCTTGCTCCATGTTGCTGTACAGTTCCTATTCTTTACTGACCAGGTGCCCAGCAGATGGGCTCTTATTTAAAGAGAGGAACCTCTGAATTAATCTCATCTTAGGTCCTAACCTTGACCCTGGAAAAGGGAGACCTGGCAACTGGAGGATCATTTGCACACTGCTAATCAACATGCTAGTTTTGATATTTTGCCAGGTCAACTTCAAAAGAACTTTAGAAATCCATCAATATCTCCTACAGGAGCTGAACATTTGGTGTATGTTAAGAATGGCTTATGTAAGAAAAGAAAACAATGTTGTTTTGATACCTTAATATATGAGATACAAGTGGAATGGCGAAGGGATGCTACAATTACTGGAAGATAAAGTTCACCCCAACAATTGGAATTTAATAGTTTGTTGAAAGTAATTGTGGCTGAATTTTTCATGATATGCCATAATGCTTTAAATCACTGCTCTTTATCAGTTGTGAACCAAGTTTAAATTACTCTAGGGATTGGGTTGCAGGTCAGTCCTTAGTGATTGTGTTAAAAGTTTGGCTTGTAAATTTTCTGGCAGTCTTTGTACGCTCCCCTGGAAAAGAGCCCAGAGACTAAAATCAAACCCTAATTTATCACCGTCCCTTTTCAGAGGCCCAACTTTAAACAGTAAACATTTTATCTTAATGGAACATGAGAAGTACATAAATGCACAAAAATACAATGTAGTAACTATTAACCCTTTGTGCATCAGTCCTTCACTTGTGTCATCATCATTGGCATGCCATAATTCCAACACAGAGTGTTCTACTTTTACACATCCATGAACTAGCGTAGTATTCCTGAGTCTTCTGCTAGTCACTGATTGTACATTTGTCTCCGGGCAGACTGCAAAGAATTAATATTGAGCATTGGATTGCTTACATGACAAATATTCGCAATAAACATCATAAGATTATGACTCTCATTTTGTTCTGCTTAAGCCACCCACAGCCTTGGCAAACTTGCAGGACATCTGGGTTGCAAACCAGATTCACGATGCTCCAAAGAATGATTCGTCACACATTTTTAAGCTTGAATATTATATAAGACAGAATAAACGAAGTATCATGGGCCCAGAGAAAATTTTTAAATTCCCAATATTCTTTCAGTAAGATTTTATAGCATCCCACACGATAGCATAAATGTTTATGATAAAGCACTTCAGGAGATTCAATTGTTATACAGTTGGCATAATTGAAACAAACAATAAGGATTCCTGGTGTCGGAAATCAATGAGGAGTGTCAGCCTGCTTCAGCATGATCCCAGAGTATTACAGGTCAATCCCATCTTGTCATCATTCGATCTTTCTCACATGTGTGTTTTTTTTCCAAGTTGTGATCAAGGACAGATATTCGTCAGCCACCCTGATGGTGAAGGTCAAATTGCTCAGCACAGATTGAACCTGAGACCCTGAGCGCTCAGTCACACTAACTAAGCCAATGTGAGGGACTGTCAATCTATTCAACACAATCTTTCTTCTAGTAAAAATGTGATTTAAATGTTTTCAGTTAAATTGGACTTTGCCCTGTTGGGAAGAAGTAAAACAGATGCAGATATTTGATGTGTGGAAGCATTAGTGCTCTGAAGACAGGTGTGCAAAATATCCATAGATATTGTGCCTCGTTTTGACAGCAATTCAAAGCAAGATCTTGCGAAAGATATTGATGTCATATGTGGACTTCAAGTCAGTAGGTGATGCTTGAGACTTGCAAAGTGTATCAAACTACTGCACATCCAGAGAGTCTCATTATCTGTTTCATTATATAACAGGTTGGCTACCAACCTTCTTAAATTGTTATAACTAATTGATAATCCAAGACAAAAGAAGAACCACAGATTAGCAGCTCGTTGTATTTGTCACATTCACGTCAGCATCAATTTACCTAAAATTTAAGAGAATTTCTGTCACATTCTAACAATGTACAAAAAAAGGTTTATAACCCTTTCCTACAACCTTCTTCTGAATCTCTCCATTTCAGAAGCTGATGATGTTAGCCAAACAAAGTGTGTTGCATGAAGAGGAGTGGGACAAATGAAGTGCACTGTATCGTACAGTTTGAAAGTATAGTCTTTCCCATGTTGTGACAAAAATACCATGTTGTTAGAATGCCTCATTATTCATATTCCCTTTTTAAAAAGGTCGTAATGATGTAGTAACAAGTCAAATGATAAGTTAACCATTTATTATGATACTGAGCCAATGGTACCATTGGCTGTAAGTGTAAGTGAAATGTGGAAGGGGAAAAAGTGATTGGCCTTGAGGATGATCCATTGATCATTGTTGAGAATGTGTCTCTACACTGCAAGCTTCTCTCAGATCTGATTTTCACCCATGATGACGTAGCTTGTTGACCTGCATTGTGCGGTTTTCTACAAAGAAGATGGCACTTTGATGATGGATAACAAGCATGGGGCTGGATGAACACAGCAGGTCAAGCAGCATCGTAGGAGCAGGAAAACTTGACGTTTCGGGCCTAGACCCTTCATCAGAAATGGGGGAGGGGAAGAGGGTTCTGAAATAAATAGGGAGAGAGGGGGAGGCGGATAGAGGATGGATAGAGGAGAGGATAGGTGGAGAGGAGGCAT
>JAHRHZ010000070.1:9078556-9121685 GCA_024137785.1 Ginglymostoma cirratum
AATGATTCCTGATGAAGGGTTTAGGCCCGAAACGTCAAGTTTTCCTGCTCCTATGATGCTGCTTGACCTGCGGTGTTCATCCAGCCCCATGCTTGTTAGTGAACCAGATATTTGTTTTACTCACAACCAACAACAGTAAAGGATCATTGAACAAAAGCAAGTCATTTAATCCTCACAGACTGCACCACTATTCAGTAAGATGATATGGCTGAGCGCTCAGTGATTTTGATTTATATCAACAGCAAGTTGCCTATTCCTATCACACGTTTAATGTATCCCATGGAACTTGTGAGGTGTATTACTGACAAAATGTGACACCAAAGAAATGGGGGGGGGGGGGTCTTTCACCAGTAGTGAGCTTTGGCAACAGGCTTTTAATTAGGTGAGTGGGGGCAGGTTTGAATTATGTCACTTCCAAACTTCCAAGTGAAAAGGGAACAGCATGGGTTTCTCAACAGCTCTTCAGCTGCCAGTCGAGACTTCCCGATGCCATAACATGATTCTATCCATTACCAAGGATGACCAAAAACCTAATTAAAGACGCAGCTTTGATGAATGCACAAATGGATCCAAGAGCTTCAGCAGTTGAAGGTCTGGCCATCAGTTCTCAACCCATTAAAATTGGAGATAACAAGGTGTGGAGCTGGATGAACACAGCAGGCCAAGCAGCATCAGAGGAGCAGGAAAGCTGACGTTTTAGGCCTAGACCCTTCTTCAGAAATGGGGGAGGGGAAGGGGGTTCTGAAATAAATAGGGAGATGGGGGGAGGTGGATAGAAGATGGATAAAGGAGAGGATAGGTGAAGAGGAGACAGACAGGTCAAAGAGGTGGGGATGGAGCCAGTAAAGGTGTGAAGGTGGGAGTTAGGGAGGGGATAGGTCAGTCCAGGGAGGACGGACAGGTCAAGGGGGCGGGATGAGGCTAGTAGGTAGGAGATGGGGTTGGGGCTTGAGGTGGGAGGACGGGATAGGTGGGAGGAAGGACAGGTTAGGGAGGCGGGGACAAGCTGGGCTGGTTTTGGGATGTGGTTGGGGGAGGGAGATTTTGAAGCTTGTGAAGTCCACATTGATACCATTGGGCTGCAGGGTTCCCAAGCGAAATATGAGGTGCTGTTCCTGCAACCTTAGGGTGGCATCGTTGTGGCACTGCGGGAGGTCCAGGATGGACATGTCATCTGAGGAATGGGAGGGGGAGTTGAAATGGTTCGCGACTGGGAGGTGCAGTTGTTTGTTGCGAACCGAGCATTGGTGTTCCGCAAAGCGGTCCCCAAGACTCTGCTTGGTTTCCCCGATGTAGAGGAGGCCACAACGGGAACAGCGGATACAGTATACCACATTAGCAGATGTGCAGATGAACATCTGCTTGATGTGGAAGGTCTTCTTGGGGCCTGGGATGGGGGTGAGGGGGGAGATGTAGGGGCAGGTGTAGCAATGCGGTATACTGTATCCGCTGTTCCCGTTGTGGCCTCCTCTACATTGGGGAAACCAAGCGGAGTCTTGGGGACCGCTTTGCGGAACACCTATGCTCGGTTCACAATAAACAACTGCACCTCCCAGTCGCAAACCATTTCAATGCCCCTCCCACTCCTCAGACTACATGTTCATCCTGGGCCTCTCGCAGTGCCACAACGATGCCACCCGAAGGTTGCAGGAACAGCAACTCATATTTCGTTTGGGAACCCTGCAGCCCAATGGTGTCAACGTGGACTTCACAAGCTTCAAAATCTCCCCTCCCCCAACCACATCCCAAAACCAGCCCAGCTTGTCCCCGCCTCCCTAACCTGTCCTTCTTCCCACCTATCCCCTCCTCCCACCTCAAGCCCCACCCCCATCTCCTACCTACTAGCCTCATCCCGCCCCCTTGACCTGTCCGTCCTCCCTGGACTGACCTATCCCCTCCCTAACTCCCACCTTCACTCACCTTTACTGGCTTCATCCCCACCTCTTTGACCTGTCTGTCTCCTCTCCACCTATCTTCTCCTTTATCCATCTTCTATCCACCTCCCCCCTCTCCCTATTTATTTCAGAACCCCCTTCCCCTGCCCAATTCTGAAGAAAGATCTAGGCCCGAAACATCAGCTTTCCTGCTCCTCTGATGCTGCTTGGTCTGCTGTGTTCGTCTAGCTCTACACCTTGTTATCTCAGATTCTCCAGCATCTGCAGTTCCTACTATCTTTGAAACCATTAAAATTGGAGATGGTTAAAGTGTCAGAACACCTAGAGGGCTAAAGGAGATTGTGGATGAGGCCATGTCTTCACCTAACTAATTTATCTATCTCCACACTGAAATTTCAATTTGTCCAGCATTTCCATAACTTTGGGGGAGAATGTTTGAGATTTCCAACAAAGGCAGTCTGAAAAGTATTTCTTGATTTGTGCCTAATTGGACCAGCTCTAATTTTCAGATGGTCCCTCTGGATCCACAGGAAATAGCTCTTATGTATCTACCAACAATAACTCCACTTCAAAACATACTATTTCTTCAGCTGTAATAAACATTGGTATTTCCTGAGTATTAATTGTATATTAATTTGATGTTTAACTGTATGCATATGAACTGGTGCTCTACCTGTTTTCCAATAAGTTGAGGGTCTTGAGGCACAGTTGTCACATTCCTACTGCCAGGCCAGGAGGTCCAGATTCAAGTCCATGTGATGACCAGAGAGGTGTATCAGGTTGGTTAACACAAAGCTAAATAAAGCAATGCAGAACAAATTGAAAGTGTAGTTGCTGGGTTTTGAAGTGCATCTTAATCTCTCTCGTTCTCTCGAAAAGTTTAAAAGTCTGAAAAGGCTGGGCTGCAGTTCCTGTATTTCACCAGTTGGCTTTCTGGAACCTAACACTGCAGTGATTGGATTGAGGTTGGCCAAGTAGATGTCATTGTCTATGAGATCCCTGGTTGGGGTTGTTATCTTGGGCCAATCAGGGAGCCCTGGCTGACAGATATAAACAGGACTCTCAGAGATTCTCCTCACACGAGGGTCTGGCTGGGAGCTAGCCGGTCAGAGTTCATGTACTGTGCTTGTGTAAATAAAGGGTGACTTGGTGACAAGATACCAGCCTCCATGGAGTTATTTCAAACACTGATGTTGCAAAAGGCACCGTATGAATGCAAGAGCTTCTTTCTGCTACAATATTACATCCCTTTAGCATTTTAAATACATTTATTCGATCACCCCATAGCACTTCCACTCAATGGAATGCAAGTCAGATCTATTTAATTTGCATTGATAATTTTGCCCTGTAAATCTGATTCCCAAGGTTTTGTTCACCTGAAGCTTAATTTCCACCCACTTTGGGGGAGTTAGTTCAGCAATGAAGCGAACAGGTGCTATGGTCACCATTATCACAAGAGGATTTGAGTAAAGGAGTGAAAATAATGTCTTACTGACATTGTATAAAGCCTCAGTGAAACCGCACTTGGAACATTGTGTGCAGGTTTGGTATCCTTATTCAAGGAAAGATACACTTGCCTTGGAGTGAGTGAAATCCAAATCCAACAAACTAATTCCCAGGATGGAGGGATTGTCTTATGAGGAAAGATTAATTAAACTGGGTCAATATTCTCTGTAGTTTAGAAGAATCAGAGGAAATCTCAAAAAAAATACTCTTGCAGGGCTTGGCAAGGTAGCTGCAGGAAGAATGTTTCCCCCAGCTGACACTCTAAAACCAAGGACCACAATCTCATGATAAGACGCAGGTCATTTAGGACTGAGATGAGAATCAATTTCTTCACCCAGAGATGAATCTTTCAAATTCACTACTCCAGAGGCCTGTGCAGGCTTAGTCATTAAATGTGCTCGAGACTAAGATCTATAGACTTTTGCATATTAAAAATAACAAGAGGTAAAAGGATAGGGCAGGAAATAGTTTTGAGGTTGAAGATCGCACAGCAAAAATCTTACTGATAGGTGAAGTAGGTTTGAAGGGTTGATGGCGTGCTCCTGCTTGTATTTCTTGTTTCCTTATGTTTATTTTGTATTCCTACACCCTTGAGACAATAGTCAACATCCTATTACACTGAAAGAGGACTTTAAGGAAATTTTATAGGTAGCTTATGACATAGTGCATCACATAAACATACATAATTTGAGCACAAACCATACGGGGCAACTTTCCTGAATCAATAGAGAAGCTATTAAATCTTGTGAGTATAGCAAATGCAGGAAAAGTGACCAGGGCACTTTATGATTCCGTGTGTGCGTGTGTGTGTGTGTGTGTGAGCGCACGCGCGAGTGTGTGTATGGGTTGTGAGTGCGTGTGCGTGTGTGTGTGTGTGTGTGTGTGTATTCCTTTCCATTTGATTTTCCTAAATCTGTTTCACCAAGAAGTCAAACGCACCATTTGTCAGAAACAGAAGACATTCCACCTCAGGCATTAACTAGCTAATATTAATACAAAATGATCAACTGTACAAATTTAGTGCGACATGCAAACATCACCTTGGAAGCAATTTTGCGTTGTGAATAAAAATGATGTTTGTCAGCTGTTCAGTGTGAACCACAATAACGGAGTGAAGTTGATGATTTATGCCCACAGTGGTAGAATACCAAACAGTCTGCAGTTAATGGCACAGCAAAGCTGAGGGGCCTGGGTTAAGTATGTATGATTTGGAAGGGAATGCGCTGGTTAATTTATAATTACAATAATTATCTACAGATGGCAACTGAATTTGTTGAATCAGCCTTCACCCTTTAAAAGAATTTGTTTTGTACCATACACAGAAATCAATTTTTAATTGCATTGAGCTTTGCATTTTGTTAAGTACAGTCAAATCCTAGTAGCTCATGGCAGAATAATCATGATATACAAGAAACTAAATTCCATTGCATTTTCTCCAATCCAATTTCTCTTTTATACAAAGGAGGATTGTTTTCCTGTAATGACTGGGAAGTTGTTGGCATACAATCATTGGTCTATCGAAATGTTCGCATCAACATTTGAATGAATTTTTAACAAAAGTGACCACTGCTAAATTCTTTAAAAAGTTTGCCAGCAATCAACAGGAGAGAGAAGAACTCATAGAATTAATACTTTGATGATTAGACAGATTCAGAAAGAAAAATGGAAATTTCTTGAAGATCGGCCGAAGGTAAGAATTGACTTCAGGATTAATGGAGATTAACACCCTCCAACTCATTTCAGACAGACAGACAGCCAACCTCCAGAGCCTTTTGAGCAGGTTGTTGCACAATGCTGTGGCAAAAGGCTTGAGTGAGAATCTTCAAAAGAGGAACTGACAGAGAGACCCATTGAGTTAGTCATTGCCATCACTTCAGTAAAAGTCTTAATAAGGGATCTTTTCAGAAAGAAGAAGGGCTATATATTAATGCATTACTCGTAAGGATGAAGCCATAGTGACAGGCCAACAACAATGACATGCTTTAATTGTAGCCAATACTATTACTGTAATTGGCAAAGCCACAACGTCTGCACCAGATGTGGCTTGTTACACCTCCCCAGAAATCTGTCCAGCTTTTCTACATATCCTTGCAGCACGTTACACCTAGGGGTGTTGGGCATGAGCTGGAAATCTACATCCAAACACCAAGCCAGGCCTCAGAACGCAACACAGATGGCCAAAAAAACCATAACACCAGCAGCAGGGAAAGCGTTGAGAAGCTGCACAAAGACAAACACGTCGAAGAGGTTCAGAGTGAACTCAACAAAAGACAATTTTCACTTTGCATATTATTAACCTCACACACCGTGTCGACATTGTAAGGTGATCAGAAGCTTTTACAGCCATTACAACACACGTGGAAAGCTAAAATTGATACAGGAGTTAGCACCAATATTTTATCGCGACACATCCAAGTGGATGTATACAGCAAGTGACACTGCATGGTACAGCCTGAGAGAGACCATCTCACAGTGTATATTAGGTCATTTCTGTGCATTAGCAGAATTACACTGCAGTGGTAAAATGCAAGCTCACCTTAGCTTCTAGCCATTTTCTTTCTGATTGATGCCGGTGGTCCAACAGTGGCCAGAATACTTGTATGCACAGACCTCAGTATAGTCACAATTCATGAGACTTAAACCACATACACACACAGTTTGGAGAAACAGCCGACAAGTGATGGAGTCAAAATCAGACGACGGTCTCTGAGGTTTGAAGTGAGAGATAAACCAGGAATCAGCTTGCTCCTCAATCTCCAAAACTTTCTCAGGGTTGCACTTAGACCAGAGCCAGTGTGACCAATGGCAATTGGGAACTGCCGAAGATGAGCACTTACAAGAATGGCGAAGGATCATTATCCAGGGACTGGCCTGACGTTATTCATTTTGGGTCGTACAGAGATAAACTTGGTACGTCTCATCTGGTCGTCTTCAAGGACAAATAATTCCTAATACTAAAAGCATTATGGCATGATATCTTGTTCATGTTACACCAGAGGCACGTGGGTATTGAACATGCAAGATGGCTAACATATGAATGTATGCACTGATGAATCAGGATATTCAATGACTTGTGAGGCATGTCAACCCCAGCAATGGAGAAAGCTTCTTTCTTCACAAAATATTCTATCCACTCCTTGGATGAAAGCAGAAACAGACCCCCAACGACAGTGCGTGGAGAAGGTCACATCCTTGTGATAGATTACTTCTCTAAATTTCCCATTTTTTGACTTCTTAGCAACGCAATATTTATGTCCAGTTTCTAACGGTATAGCATAAGCGTTATTGTGTCTGGGAAAATACCTCAAAACTCATAACAGGCACAATCACTTTATCGAAAGCTACAAAGGGACAAATGCCACTTATACAGGAAAAGGATTCCCTCGTTGGTTTGGGGCTTTGTAACTTGTTTATAAAGTCGTTACCCTCGAATTTGGATGCACTTAAGAAATAGGAATAGGAATAGGAGTAGGCTATTCGGCCCATCAATGCTCCAGCATTCAAGTAGATCATAGCTGATCTTCTACCGCCACACCATTTTCTCACATTCTCATTATACCCCTTGATATCTTACCATAGATTTGCCTCAAACTCTTCAACAAAATTACTGTTATTTTTGTTTACTTATTAATGAGGTGGAGGCCTTGCTGGCTGGGCCAGCATTTATTGCCCACCTGGACTTGCCCTTTGATATGAGTGGCTCATTAGGACCATTTCGGAGGGCAATTAAGAGTCAACCACATTGCCATGAGTCTGGAGTTACATGTAGGCCTATCAAGTAGGGATGGCAGATCTCCTTCCCGAAGGACAGTAGTGAACCAGATGATTTTTTACAACAATCAATAGTGGATACTTGGTCACTATTAGGTTAGTTTTTAGCCCCAGATATTTGTTAAATTCAAAGTTAACCATATGTCATGGGGGAATTTGAACCTTGTCCCTGAAGCATGAGCCTGGGGTTTTGGATTACACATCAATTGATGTTACAATCAAATCATTGTCTCCCCACTAAACTGTATTTTTGTTTGAAGCTTTTAACTTCTGGCATGTTGAAATACATAACAATATTGTGATGTCATTCAGCACAAAATTGGATATATATTTCAGAAGCAAAAAAGGACATGGAGACAGATCAGGGGAGAGGGACTAGATTAAATAGCTCCTCTCAAAGAGCTGGCAAAGGTACAATGGGCCAGATGGCCTCCATCATTGCTGCACTTGGGGAATGTAAGCTTCAGTTTTGAGAAAAGGAAACCGAAGGCGTAATGAAAGTGATAAGAGTAACTAAGGACAACGTCACAGTACACATAGAAATACTTATCAATAACAGACATCCGTACAAAACCACAGCTGTTGTATGAGATGCTGGTCCTAAAAGAGTAAATGTTGGAGATGGTAGTAAGCCCTGCACTGTCTGATGAAGTCACACAATTTTAGGTGGATAAGAGGTTGTCTAGTCTGAGGTCCCAATAGAGATAGACATGTCTTCTTTCACACCTGATAGTTTTTGATAATTGTGCCTGACTAGTTAATGTAACTTGTACTGATCGCTATCATGCAACAAGCAGCAGATTGTTGTGTAATCTGTTCTCATCAAGGCTCCATAACAGTTTACCCTCGACCACTGCCGATTAAAATGGCTCCTAAACCTGACACCCAACTCTCCCCTTGGAACCGAATGCCTACTTTTGCTGGAATCAGCACCTACCCGTCCTGAAAACTCCATTGAAGTGCCTGATTCCCCCTTGCCATCTTGCATCCTATCACCCTACCAACCCAGCTCCCTACTTACCTGATGCTCTACCCTGATGCACCTGGCACCCAGTACTCTCTCCATCTATCCATTTCCTGGCACCCTAACTTCACACTTTCCTTATATATTTACCCTTTTACAGGAACTGCCGAAGTGGCTGCCTGAGAAAACCAAAGGATACAACAATGCGATAAAGCGGACATGGTATGCCTTCCCCCAAACTATCCTGCACTCTGAGCAATCTGCCAGCAATCTTTAAAGTGCGGCTCCTCACTTCTGATGGAGCCCTGATGAAAACCTCCTGTCAGGAGCAGATTGGGAATCTCGTGTGATTGTCACTCATTGGGAAATCCAGTCCGATGTTACTCATTATTGAGTAATATTCAATAAACTATTTAACTGTTCACCCAGACTGAGCTACTGTCTGCCTGAGTTGTCATGTGGGCATTGATCCCCACATAAGTAGCCTAGACTAACAACAGCAAGAGGGTTTGGTGGCAACAAATTCACAAGATATCACTAATGGTTCCGGCAGAAAGGTATTTGGCTTTGGTGAAATTCCCTGTGCTACACAAAATGAAGTGCTTTTTCTTTTCAGCTTATTTACTGTAAATGCAGGCAGGAACTAACATTCATTACTGAGAGCTGGGGGAGGCAATGGCCTAGTGGTATTATCACTAGACTATTAATTGAGATACCCAGTTAATGTCCTGGAGACCCTGGTTCAAATCCCCCAGTGGTAGCTGATAGAATTTGAAACCAATAAGAATCAAGAGTCTACTGATATTGTTTACTTAGGCTTTAGTAAAACCTTTGACAAAGTTCAGTATGGTAGACTGAGTGGTAAAGTTAAATCACATGGGATTCAGGGTGAGCTTTCCAATTGGAAACAAAATTGGCTGAATGGCAGAAGACAGAGAGATGGAGGAGAGTTGTTTTGCGGGCTGGAGGCTTGTGACTAGTGATGTTCCACAGGGATTGGTACTGGGGCCACTTTTCTTTGCCATTTATATAAATAGATTTAGATAAGAACACAAAAGACATGGTTAGTAACTTTGCCAGTGACACCAAGATGGGTGGTAGAGTGGACAGTGAAGAAGATTATCTAAGATTACAAAGAGATCTTGATCAATTGGGTCAATGGGTTGAAGAGTGGCAAATGGAGTTTAATTTGGATAAATGCAAGGTATTAAATTTTGGTAAAACAAACATGGGTAGGACTTAATTAAAAGTAGGGCCTTGGGCAGTGTTGTAGAACAGAGAGACCTGGAAGTTCAGGTACATAATTCTTTGAAGTTTACATCATGTATAGATAGGGTAGTCAAGAAAGCATTTAGCATGTTTGCCTTCATTGCTCAGGCTTTTGTGTATAGGATTTGGGCTGCCATGTTGAGGTTGTAAAGGACGTTGCTGAGGCCTCTCCTGGAGTACTGTACGCAGTTCTGGTCTCCCTGTTATGGGAAGGATATTATTAAGCTGGAGAGGATTCAAGAGATTTATTAGGATGTTGCTGGGAATGGAGGGTTTAAACTATAAGGAGAGGCTGGAGAGGCTGGGACTCTTTTCACTGGAACATAAGAGGTTGGGAGGTGACCTTACAGCGGTTTATAGAATCGTGAGGAGTATAGATAAGGTGAATGACAGGTGGGGGATTTCAAGAATAGGGGGTATATTTTTAAGGTGAGAGGAGAAAGTGTAAAAAAAATACATGGGCAATTTTTTACAGGAAGTGCTTTGTGGGTGGAGTGAACTTTCAGAAGAAGTGATGGATGCGGGTACAGTTACAATGTTTAAAAGACATGGAGATAAGTTCATGAACAAGAAAGGTTTGGAGGGATATGGGCCAAGCGCAGTTAGGTGGGACCAGTTTACTTTGGAATTACGGGCGGCATGGATTGTTGGACCGAAGGGTCTGTTTTTGTGGTGTATGACTCTATGACGGCTATGAAACCATTGTCAATTGTCAGGAAAATCTATCTGGTTTCAGTAATGTACCCTAGGGAAAGAAAGGGAAGCGCTGGCCTACATGTGACTCAGACCCACAGCAACCTGGTTGACCCTTAATTGACCTCTGGGCAATTAGGGGTGGGCAATAAATGAAGACCTAGCCAGCGATGCCCACAATCCCAGTGAATAATAAAGAAAAAACTCACGTCAGAAATAAGAGGAGTACATTTTCAGAGGCTGGGTCTCATACAATCAGGGTTTGCTTATGGTTGCACTTTAGCTGAAAGCTGAGAGAAAGAGGCTGTTACATGGACAAAATGGGCCAGAAGTGAATGAGAATGAAATTTGGACTCTTAAACATGCAGAGATCGGAGAGCTTATGGAATGAGGAGATCAAATGGATGGGAGGCATTGTGGGAGGGTTTAATGTAGATTGAACATAAAAGGAGCTCCTTGAAAATCCATCATATTTTCCATAATATTTTGCATGTCAAAAAGACAACTGCTAAGGCAATGTGTCAAATAAGAGACAAGGAACATATGAGCAAGCTAAGGTTCCTTGTAATGAGGCTATTGTAAATCAGCCTGAAAACCACTGGACATTTAGCTGTGAACACTGGCCAAGGCTATGTCCTCAGTACTGCTCTCAGCAAATACAGAAAACCAAAGCACATTAATTCTGATTGTTTGAACCTACAGAAACAAATCTCTCCTGATAAATCATGTTCTTTACCCATCTGTCCAGGAACAACTTGCGCAGATAACATCTCCACTTATTATTGCAAAGTTTGACAGATCCATAAATTGAGAGTGAAGCAATGTGGGCCTCGCCGCCTGTCTGAGATTGTTGTCGGTATTCTGCTAGTTAAAAACATCAGGAAATACAGAGGTTTGTGAAGTAAATATTAAGGACACTCCTGGTTATAATGGGCTGGTCCATTTAACTTCAGTGAAAGCTCATTTTCAGAAAGAATAATAAGGGGAAAGAAGAACAGGCACTTAAAGAGGTTTGAGTTCATTAAGAAGAGCCAACATGAAATGTAAATAAAACAGGTCAAGCTTGAGTAATCGATTTGATATTTTCTCATTGCAGAGCAGGTTGTGGAAGGGAATGCAATGGATGCTGTCTATATGGATTTTAAGAAAGTGTTTGACAGAGTACCACATAAAAGACTGTTTAATAAAACATGGGATAGGAAGGTCAGTGTCAACTTGGATAAAATAATTGGCTTGAGGACTGAAAACGGTGAGTAGTGGCAGATAGTGATTTTTCAGACCGAGAGCAGTGGTCAATGATGTTTCCAAGGGTCAGAGCTACAGTCGCTGCTTTTTATTGCATTTAAATGACTGGGAGATTGGAGTGCAAAGTGAAATTTTAAAGTTTTTCGATTATTGCAAACTTGGAGGTATGGCAAATATTGAGGATGGTAGCAATTGACTACCACAGAACATGAATAGGTCAACAGAAGGGATGGACAGGTGAAAGATAGAATTTAATGCAGAGAAATGTCAGGTGATGTGTTTTGGGAGAGGGGTTATGGAGTAGCAGTTTGGATTGACATGGATAATTCTGAAGTCTCCAGGGACGGAGGGACCTAGGGTTCATGTCTAAAGATCTTTGAATGTGACATGAAATAGTGAGAGGGTAGTTATTAGACATATTAGATATATGGGATCGTGGGCTTCACAAAATAGACAGAGCATAAAAGCAGAACCTTTATAATGTACTGGTTAGGCCATAAGGAGAGTGTCACATTGAATTCTAGTTGCCACAACTTACAAAGAACACAAGGTTCCTTGAAAGGTTGTAGAAGAGATTTACCAGAATAGTTCTATGAATGAGGAATTTTAACGACAAGGTTAGGTTAGAGAATTTAGGGTTAATCTCCTTGGATCAAAGCAGTCTGAGTGAAGATTTTACAGACGTGTACTTGATCGTGAAGTGCTCAGGAAAAGAAATGCTCCCACCAGCTGAATGTACAAAGGTTAGGTGAGACAGATTTGAGAGTTTGGGCAAGAGAAATGGAGCAATGTGAAGAAGAACATTTTTACTCAGTCAATGGTAACAACTAGGTACTGTCTACCTGTGATGGTATTGGAATTGGAGATGATTAATGATTTCTATGAAACAGAACATGGGGAAATAAACTTGCAGGACTTCAGTGATACAATGGACAAATAGGACTGAATGGGTTGCTGTAAAAAGAACTAGCATGGACTCAATGGTTGAATGGTCTCTTTCTGTGCTAAAGTAATGCTATGGTTCCACAAAACAACGCCAGAAAGTTGTAGCTTCTATTTGGTTAAAATTAGTTCTGGAAAACCCCAGTAAAAATTCTACTATTTTGCTTACAGTGCAGGGAAGGCCTTTCAACCCACTAGTGGAGTGATCCAAAATTAAACTCATTCCCTCCTCAGGGTTTTGTATTTTCATGATTAACTTGTTTATCTATTCCTTGTTTAGAAGCTTACAATAATCACTAACTCAACCATTTCCCTTTTGTAGAGTATTCCAGCATTCCTGCAAAAAAAACTTTCTCCTCACTCTCAATGCGAATGATAAAGGGGGATTTTAATTGAATCAATCGGAATCAAGTATATTCTAGTTATTTTTCCTTTCCTTTATATGTGGGTGTATTTTGGATCTATAGAAGAGAGCTTTCCTATACTACTCAGAGAATGATAGAATTCCAATCCTAAGATAAATATTCCCAATCCATGAAAATTCTGTAGCAACCTGTCATTCAGCCTTTCTCAGAGTACTCTATGTCATAAGAAACATAAGAACTAGGAACAAGAGTAGGCCATTCGGCCCCCTAGCCTGCCACCATTTAATATGATCTCATCTCAGCCTGAACTCCACTTTCCTGCCAACTCCCCATAACCCTTCAATATGTTGCTAATTAAAAATCTATCTTCCTGCTTCTTAGATTGACTCAGTATCGCAGGATCTATCACACTCTGGGATAATGACTTCTACAGGTTCGCAAACCTTTCAGTGAAGTAATTTCTCCTCAACTCTGTTTTAAATCTGCTACCCCTTATCCTAAAACTACAACCTTTCATGCTAGATTGTCCCACAAGGGGAAATATCCACTCTATGTCTACTTTGTTGATCCCCTTTAGCATCTTACACACCTCAATTGGATCTCCTGTCATGCTTCCATACTCCAGAGAGTATAGCCTAAACTGCTCAATCTCCCTTCGGAAGACAAACCCCTCATCTATAGAATCAATCTAGTGAACCTCCTCTGAACTGTTTCCAGTATAACTACATTCCTCCTCAAGTCAGGGGATGAAAATTGTACGCAATACTCCAGGGGCCGTATCACTAGTGCCTTGTACATTTACAGCAATTCTCTACATTTAAACTCTATTTTTATCAATAAGTTTTAAAAATTCATTTGTCTTCCTCGATTGTCTGCTGTATTTATAAACTAATTTTCTGTAATTCATGCACAAGGACACCCAGACCCCTCTGCACTAAAGCACTGTGGAAGTTCTCTCCATTTAGATAACAAGTTGTCTTTCTATTCCTCCAACCGAGACGGAAATCTAATTATCTCCACATCTCCAGGTGTATAAAGACAGCTGCATTGTAACTAGGAACTATTGAGTTTTTCCAATAGAATAACCGACCTTTTTGCGCAATGCCTTGATTCAGTTGAGTCAACAATTTCATTTATAAATGCTGAAATGAGAAGAAAGACAACTGAGGTTTTCTAACAATGTTTCCACACTGTTTGTTTGTTTTTATGTAGGGATATTGCTGGCCTATCAGTTCATATATAGGAACATTTAAACATCAATTACTATCTGCCCTATTTTTTCTATTCGCAGAATGCTTAGTTCTCGGGATTATTTTCAGGTGGACATTTTCTTCGGATTTTTACATTTTTCAGCCGAGATGGAGAGCAGGGGACCAGGCTTCTGTTAATGCAACTCTGCACATTCATTAGGAGGTCATTGTAAGATGTTGGGAACCACAGGACTTTGTATTTTGGGTCAACATCTAATAGATTTTCCAACCCTACACTGAGAGATAGTAAGAACTGCCGATGCTTGATTCTGACATAGCACAGTGTGGAGCTGGGGGAACACAGTAGGCCAGGCAGCATCAGAGGAACAGGAAAGCTGACGTTTCAGGTCAGGTCCCTTCTGGGTCCCGACCCAAAACGTCAGCTTTCCTGTTCCTCTGATGCTGCCTGGCCTGCTGTGTTCCTCCAGCTCCACACTGTGCTATCCTGACCCTACACTGTTCCCCTAGCAGATGTCTAACAGTGATTGAGGTTCAGTTGGACAAACAGTGGCAAAATCACCTCCAATAAAGCACAGCAGGATGACTCTTGAATTTGGAACTTCAATAGAAGGGCCTTCAGCAGGGATGGAGCTACATTCTCCAATTACTGGTAAAGGAGGGAAGGGGGTGGAGACAGACTATCTCTTCCTCAAGGCACCCTCTTAGCGACTTTAACAAGCTTGAAAAACAGAAAGGACACTGGCCCACCACGGTGAATGGAAAATTGCATGCACTTGCCAAAGGTGGCAATTTGACACAATTCAAGAGGAAATTTCTTTAAGTAACATCGCTGAGAACATCAATGTTACAAATTTTGGGCCCCAAGGAGAGATTTACGGACCTTCCATAGAAGTGTGATGGGGGAGGGGTCTGATTACAGCCTAGCATTGGTAACAACATCCCATGGTGCTAATGGTTCTCATGAGAAATGTGTGAATAAATAGGTCAACCATCCTGCCAACTGAACAAGTCATTTCTTTTGGACATGTTTATTAACATTGTCTGGCCCTGCTAGAGACACCAGTTCTATCACATGTGTGTTATTCAAAATGGAATCAATTTAATCTTCCCTGTTCTTCAGATGGAGCACAGGTTAATAAAGAAGGGAGATTACCTGCTCCAGCCCTGGACATACCTACATCACCTTGGAGATTACAAGTGGTTTTATCTGACAACCTTTTTCTACATGAAAATCCTTCTCGTCTATCCAACAATCTCCTTTTCCAAAGTTGCCGGGCAATTCCATTTAAAGCACAGGACTAGAGAGCTGTGCACTCCTCTTAAATCCTATGATTCTCTGCTTCTT
The DNA here is from genome assembly GCA_024137785.1 of Ginglymostoma cirratum. NCBI lineage: Eukaryota > Metazoa > Chordata > Chondrichthyes > Orectolobiformes > Ginglymostomatidae > Ginglymostoma > Ginglymostoma cirratum. Next base: position 9,093,763 of record JAHRHZ010000070.1, read on the forward strand.
CCTTTGCTTCCTCCTTGTTTCTTTAGAAAATCAGAAATTGTTCCAGAAGTATCACTTCTCAAGTCTATTCCATCATTCAGTAAGGCCGTGGCCAAGCTTCAAACTCAAATCCACTTTTCTGCCCAATTTCCATATTCACCGAAACCACTGTCAGTCCAAAACGTTGATTGATCTTAAAGGATGCGAAAGGCATTTGATAAAAGTCAGCACTTTTTTTCGACCTTTGTTCCCGCCCCAGCCGCTCACTGCTGTTACCAGAGTTCCAAAATTTACTTAGACAATGCTCACAATAGCATTTCTTTCAGATTGTCCCAGTCCTGCAGAGAACATGGGTCAAAACGAAGCTGAAGGTCCAATTCAGCACAAAGGCTGTTCCTTTGATACAGGTACCATAGTTGGGTGACTCATTAGCTGTTAAATAAGAAAGAAAAGAACACAAATTCAGGCCAGCAAGTCAGCCTCACTTAGAGCTGGGAAAAATGTGACCACATATTAATGGAACCTAAAACATTGCAGACATTTTTACACAGTCATCAGGATATGAACTTTCTACTTCATGTCTAACCATACCCTAGTACCCATGCAATCCCCTTTTACACTTATTAGCATTGAATAGCAAACAAAACAATCGTACAAGTTAATTTTTGCTTAGGCAGACACAGGACTATCAAAGGGAACTGAAATTAAAATGCAATTGTGAGCAGTGACAATACTCTCCAGCTCCTACAATGTCCACTGATCACAGGCGGTGACGAAGTTAGTATTTTCAATCATTTACATTTCATTATTGATGTGAAATCTTGACCCCACATTCCTCCCGTCTCTGATACTCTCTGATATATTGTGTTCCAGCATTTTCTATTTTTATTTCCAATTGTAAATTTACAATTGCAGTTATAATATTGCAGGCATTCTGAATGGGGTTGAACGCAGTGGAATCACCAGTGAATAATAACGATTCACCATGTGTCCTTTCCCCCCATTGGCTGCAGTATATTGTGATGTGCAAGTGTTGAGTTTAAGTAGAATTACAAAGAATATGCAAAATAGGAGAGGTCCATTAAACACAACTGGACAATGTTGGCAACTAAGCCTCCTCCCATCCTTCCTGACTAACTCTATCAGTAAAATGCTCAATTCTTCCTTTACCTATCATTCTCCTAAATCCCCTGCCAAATGTGTTAATCCTAATTGCTTCAACTAGTCCCCTGGTAGAGAGTTTCACATTCACACCTTCATTCATTTTTGCTATTCAGTATTCCCCGTTGACTTGCTTGGTAACTTTCTAAAATTAATATTCAATGGAAGATTAAGATGGTTCACTCACTCGGAGGTCGCTTGTCTTTTTCTGCAGCCTCTCAAAATATGTCACAGAGCCATACACACTGAAACAGCCGCTCCGGTCCAAATAGTCCATGTCAACTGTATATTCCATGTGGGTGAGATTGCAGTCCCATTACAATGTTTGAGGGGATTGCTCATCACTTTTTGCCTGCACTTCATCTGCACAGTCCTGATCTTGGTAGGAGGAGGTGGTGTGAAATGTAGGGCAGAGGACCTCCTCATTACCCTGCTCCAGGGCCTAGACAAGATGGCCATTAACAAGTCCAAGCCCTGGGCTTTGAGTGGGGTGTCCAGCCCAGCTGCCTGACCCTCTTCCATGGTTACATGGCGTCCTTAGGGAGGTGGCATGTGACATCCACTGGTGCTGTTGACACCCTCTGTGGCCAGTGGACATTGCGTGGGCTGCTATGTATTATCACTGCCCATAATTGCATTTTAACTGAGGTACCCTTTGATATTTCTGTTTCACTTCAGTGTCCCCCTAAGCGAAAATTAACTTCTTACTATTGTTTCTTTTGTCAATTGATGCTGAAAAATGTAAAAGGGGATTGCAGGCACATGAGGGTGTTGCTAGTTAGGAGGTAGAGGAAGGTAATGCTGCATTCTGTGAATAAACCTATTATTTAAAAAATGTGATATTAATATCATTTAAAATCGTTACTAATTAGTACTTATCAGAATCAAAGGCAACCTTAGATCACCATTCCTGATTATACTCCTTGGACCTATTGCATTTCATTCATAAGCTCATCTTGAAGATCCAAAGACTCATACGAACCAGTTGCCACAAAAAACAGAAGTAGCTGGAAAAGCTCTGCAGGTCTTGCAGCATCTATGAAGAGAAAATCGGAGTTAACGTTTTGGGCCCGGTGACCCTTCCTCAGGAGTTAACTCCGATTTTTTTCTTCACGGATGCTGCCAGACCTGCTGAGCTTTTCCAGAAATTTCTGTTTTTGTTCCTGATTTACAGCATCCGCAGTTCTTTCGGCTTGTAAACTGCTGCCAAATGCAGCTCAGAATTATTCAAGTTAAGTCAGATAAATCAGACAACAGATCATTCTAGAATTTAGAGTCATTCAGGTCCACAGCACTGAAAAAAAGCCTTTCAGTCACTCGAGACTGCACTGATCAAAAACAGTCACCCGACTATTGTTATCCCATTTTCCAGCACTTGGCCTTGAATGCCTAGGAATCGCAAATGTACATCAGAATACTTCTTAAATGTTATAAGGGTTTCTGCCTCTAGCACCCTTAAAAGGCAGTGAGTTCCAGATGCCTACAACGCTCTAAGTGAAAATAAAATTCCTCACATCCATCCTGAACCTCCTGCCCCTCGCCTTAAATCTACCTAGACATCAAAAAATGGACAAAAACAGAAAGAACTGCGGATGCTGTAAATCAGGAACAAAAACAGAAGTTGCCAGAAAAGCTCAGCAGGTCTGGCAGCATCTGTGGACAGAAATCAGAATTAACGTTTCAGGTCCAGTTCTGAGGAAGGGTCACCGGACCCAAAACGTTATGTCTGGTTTTCTCTTCAGACCTGCTGAGCTTTTCCGTTGCAAAATGGATGAATGAAATGTTATGAAGACAAAAAAAGTTGTACAAGATATTCTGTTTTCTTGACTATGAGTTTCAGTACTAACAGGAACAATATACTGTTCCTCCTTGCGCATTTGTGTTTACCAGAATACAAACCACTTGAATCAATTCATAGGTAAAGGTCTCAAATGGGCTTTTCAAATCTAAATGGTGAGATTGAGATGCTGTTTTCTGCCTGGCCACCAGAGGGCATTTCCCCTACCGAGTCAAACACAGCAGGCTCTGCAAATGCCCTACAGTTTTATTGTTTTACTGGGTTAGTTCTACAGCTTTTGTAATCAAGTAATTACAGATGTTTATCAATTAAAAGAGGTACTTGGCAGCCCCATTCTTAAAGGGATGTCACTAATCACGTAACTTAAAGGAAAGCTTTAAAATAAACTTCATGCCAAGAACTTGCTGTTATTTCTTTTAGTCAGTCAATAGTAGCTGGTTTTAAACCAATCATTTAAATAAAGATAATGAGAACCTCCTCCTTAAAAGAGAACACACTAATGAACTGCAGTAAAAATAAAGAAAAAGTAAAAACAAACTAGAATAACATCCAGAAGTCATTTAGCAAGGTGCCACACAAAGGATTAATACACAAGGTAAGATCTCACAGCTTTGGGGTAATTTTCAGCTTGGAAAGAGGATTGGCTAACTGACAGAAAGTGGAGAGTTGGGATAAATAGGCTTTTCTCTGGTTGACAAGCTGTTATTAGTGGGGTATCACAGGGGTTGGTCCTCAGGCCCCATCTATTTACAAGCTACACTAATGATTCATGACCCAGTTTACCTTATCAGAATGCAACACCTCACATTTATCTAAACGAAACTCCATTTGCCACTCCTCAGCCCATGATTTGGATACAAGGGCAAAATATACTATCTCCAAATCTGTAGATGGGAAAGTAAGTTGCAATGAGGAAATAGGATACTTACAAATGAATATGCATAAGTTAGGTGAATGGGCTAAAATTTGCCAGATGGAGGTTAACATCAATAAGTGTGAGATTATCGATTTTGGTCATAAGAATAAAAAAGAAATTTATTATCTTATAGGAGAAAAACTTCTGAAACTTCAGAGGGCTTTGGTGCAAAGCGGTCTATGTGGCCTCATGTAGAAAGCAAGTGTGCGCTTACAGCTGGTAATAAGGAAGGCAAATAGAATTTTGTCATTTGTTGCTAAAAGAATGCAGTATAAAAGCAGGGAAGTGTTTTCGCAATTGTATAATGTACTTGTGAGACTGTATCTGGAGTATTGCACACAGGTTTGGTCCCCTTGCTTGAGGAGTAATGTAATTGTATTTGAGGCAGTTCAGAAAGTGTTCACTCGACTAATTCTAGACATAAAAGGCTTGTCTTATGAAGAGAGATTGAGCAGTTTAGGCCTTTGCAATCTAGAGTTCAGAAAGATGAGAGGAGATCTAATTGAGGTGTATGCTAAAAGGAATTGGCGAAGTCAACATAGAGTGGATGTTTCCCGCTGTTGGTAAAACTAGGATGAAAAGTCATAGTTTTAGGATTACGGGTAGCAGATTTAAAACTGATGAGAAATTACTTACCTCAAAGGGTCATGAGCCTGTTTGGAACTCACTATCCCAGAGTGCGGTAGATGTCGGAACAAGGAGTAAATTCAAGGAGAAGATCGACAGATGTTTAATTAGTAATGGGTTAAAGGGTTATGGTGAGTGAGAAGGAAAGTTGAAGCTGAGATGAGCTAAGCCATGATCATACTAAATGATGGAGCAGGTCTGAGGGGCTGAATGGCCTTCTCCTGCCCCTTGTTGCGATGTTTCTTATGTTCCCAGGATAGGCGATGCCCCCTGTTTCCTACTCACAGAAGTCTCTCTCTCCATGGAAAGGTAACTATCCAAGGGAAGCAGGGCAGTTGGGTTGAACCTTTCCCTCATCCACCCACTGCCTGGGCCTTTGATGGCCTCCTAGGAGCAGTTCCACTAGCATTACATTTAAGCCCGAGTTGATTCAAAACAAAACAATTTACCCAAAATGTCTGCAGTTAAGAAGATATTGGAACTTATTTCAAAATACTCCTGAGATTGCAAATATTCCAACTGACCTTTCAGGACACACTTAAATGTAATCTTATACCAGTTTGAAGTTGTATGGGGCTCAATGTGATAAATTATCCTTCCCGTGGTAGCTCAGCCACATTTCCTTGCTATTTGTCATTGCTTTACACAACACTGGTGACCACTATTTCTGACTGTTAAAGAGCTGTTGTCCATTTCTATACTTGCTAAGCATGTATGAGCAGTTACTTGGTCTTCTTATCAAAATCCTCCCACAGCTGATAAATTTGATTTCTTCTCACCATTTCCATGAGCCTCCATCCCTTCTTGAGGCTACATGACCCCTCTACCTGCCCTATAACTGACAATCTCATTATTGACCCTTCCCTTGATATTGAGTCTACATCTCCTCTGGGTTACAGATCTTTGCCAAAACTCTTCATCTCCTCTCCCACCTTGTTCCCAGAAGATTGATCTGTCCACCTGTATCCTCCTTCTTTTTGCAAGATGTGTGTATATCTAAGGAGTCTTATTCTATTTCAAACTACCAACACCAGGTTTCAGGCATTTTATAAGTTCATTCACAAATATTGCCCAGTTGGCCCTATTGAGGATTAGGACTGAAAATGAAAAATGCCGGAGACCGCAGCGGGTCGGGCAGTATCCATGGAGACAGAGCAAGCTAACGTTTCAAATCTAGATGAATTTTTCATGTTCTGATGAAGAGTCATCTAGACTCAAAACATTAGTTCGCTCTCTCTCTCCATGGATGCTGCCTGGCCTGCAGTGATTTCTAACACTTTGTGTTTTCAGTGCAGATTCCAGCATCTGCAGTGATTTTTTTCCTACATTGAGGAATTAGGAGTTTTGCCCCCACTGGGCCTTCATTTCTGCTACTTCCTAAATCAATGTTCATTTCAGAAATAGGAAACAAGGCACCTCCAGCAAGATTGAGACCGTTTGTGGTTTCCAACCCTTCAGGTCTGGACTGGAGTCTTTGGGAATTAAATATTAATACCTTATCGTTACTGTACTGAAAATAACTCAGGCAGTTAAAGGAATATTAGAAATGTTTGTGCGTTGTTTTCATTAACTTTGAACGCAGTCAACCATTAGATTTCAAGCAAAGTTAAGTGAAGTTTATGGATCCTAAAACCTCTCAAAATAAAAACATAACTCAAACAACAGCACAGAAATAGTCACAGTAATTTTTTATCCAGTTGGCAATGGAATGGATGTGCCGATTGTAAGCTGTGGGAACTAGGATAGAAAGTCACATTGCAGACGAACATTTGTCAAAATAGAGTTTGTGCTGGGTTTATGGGAATTAGAGGGAAAGACTTTTTTCAGAAAAACCCAATCCCCTGGTAATAAATGCCCTTTAAACCCTCCAAGCACATGTCAGCCAATCCCAGCTGATTTTATTCCTGACGTTTGTTTTTTGAGCTTGCTTGAGGTCATGACCCTGTTGATTGATACCCAAAAATATTTGTTATTCTGTTTTTGCTCAAAAAGACCCATTCTTTTTTTGTTACGAATTATTTTAGTCGGAATTTTGTGGTGGCAACTGTAATTATTGTGTACGACAATCGATGCTTCTGTGCTAAATAAGAGCTTTGTTTAACTTGAAAAGTTGGTTTCAGTTTTCAACCAACTAGTTTAAGGGATTAGCCTTGTCCAAGCCATTATCCTCATGCCTTCGTCTAATTCATTGCAGAATGAAAGATCCTGTACTTATATAGCATTTTTCACTACGAAAGGATATTGCAAATTTGCACACAGCAAGCTCCTACAAACAGCGCTGACATTAAGACCTATCATCTCTCATAGACTCAGAAAGCCATACAGCACAGAAACAGACCGTTCGGTCCAACCAGTCCATGCCAAAAATAATCCCAAACTAAACTACCACCTGCCTGCACTTGGCCTATATCCATCTAAACGTTTCTGATTCATGTACTTATCCATTTGTCTTTTAAATGTAATTGTACGCGTATCCACCATTTCCTCTGGAGGTCCACTCCATACACGAACCACTCTCTGTGTAAATAAAATTGTCCCCCTTTTTTTTTGAAAATTTTCTCCTCTCATCTTAAAAATTTGCCCTCTCGCCTTGACACCCCCCATCTTAGGGAAAAGTGGCCTGCCGTTCAAATTATCTACACCCCTCATGATTTTATAACCTCTACAAGGTCATCCCTCAACCTCCTACACTCCAGTGAAAAAAGTCCCAGCCTATCCACTTCTTTTTATAACTCAAAGTCTCCATTCTCAGCAACATCCTGGTAAATCTCTTCTGAACCCTCTCTAGCCTAATAACATCCTTCCTATAACAGGGCAACCAGAACTGGAAACAGCATTCCAGAAAAGGCCTCACGAATGTCCTGTACAACCTCACCATGACATCCCAACTCCTATACAGTCATTGTGGTTCTGTGTTAAAGAACTGGCAGGCCACCAGGGAAAATACTTCCATTCCAGTTCCTCAAGTCATACAATAAGGTCCTATACATCCACCTTAGAAGGATCTTCATGTTAATATCTCATGTGAAAGGCACCAACAGTGTAAAACTTCCTCAGTACAGTCCTCCAGTGTCAATTTGGATTTATACTTGAATCACAGAAGCAGGTTATTCGGCTCATCAAGTCCACACCAACCCTCTGAAGAGCTTCCCAACCAGGCCCAGCCCCCATCCTATCCCTATAACCCCACAATTCCCACGGCCAATCCACCTGGACTGCAAGAGGGAACCCACACTGACACAGGGAGAACATGCAAACCCTACACGGTCGCCTGAGGGTGGATTTGAACCCAGGTCCCTTGCACTGTGAGGCAGCAGTGCTAACCACTAAGCCACCGTGCTGCCCCAGGAAATCTCCAGGTGCAGCTCAAATCCAGAGCTATCTAACTCCTAGGCCACAGCTCACACTTTTATACGAGTGGGTGGCTGATTAACCAAGCTTCATTTATGTCTGTTATTTGCAGCAGATGGAACAAGCCAAATTCTCAAGCAAACCATCAAGTGGGAGGGAGCAGATTAAAAATAAATGTAGAAAATCCTGGAGAAACTGAGTAGGTTTCTACTCAGCATCTGTGGTGAGAGAAAAACAGCTTTATTGTTTCACCACCAAAATGACTCTTCTTCATTTCCCTCTTCACGGATGTTGCCAGACCTGCTGAGTTACTCCAGCATTTTCTGCATTTATTTCAGATCTCCAGCATCTGCAGTGTTTTGCTTTTATTTTTAGAGAATATGGATGTTTGGTCATTCCGAACTGCAGGATACACACTGTTGAAGTTTTTCATCTTGCCTCCATCAGGACAGAATCTCAAGAATGCCAAATCTCCAAGAGAACAATAATTTACACTGCATGAGGGAAGCATGGTGTGAATAGAGAAGGTTAAATGCAGTAAATACCTCTTCCCATTTGATCTGGGGTGAAAGCAGAACAAGATTGAAGCCATGCCTCAGAATAAACGCGTTGTTTTCATTGAGTACATGGTTGGAGAGATTTACAACGTGTTTGATGGCATCATTAAATTTCATTATAGCACCCTGTTCTCATGCAGGCTAAATTGTTGTCCCCCTTGAGTTGGGTACTCTTGCCATTCTGTCCTGATGAGAGCAAGAGACAAAGTTTGGACAAAATGTATTTTTGTTTCAGCAATACAGAAGTGCATATCAGCTGTTAGCAACTGTTAGAGTAGGTGGTCTGAGCCTGGGGCTCATCCACTCCTGTCAACTTTCTTTCTCTTTTATTTGGTTTGTTTTTGCTTTGTTTCTTCTTTCCTCCCCCTCTTCATTTTCATAGAATCCTTACAGTGTGGAAACAGGCTATTAAGCCCAACAAGTCCACACACCCCTCTGAAAAGCATCCCACCCAGACTCATTCCCCTACCCTTGCATTTCCCATGTCTAACCCAAACATCCCTGGGCACTGGGCAATTTAGCATAGCCAATCTACCTCGCCCGCACATCTTTGGACTGTGGGAGATAACTGGAGCACCCAGAGGAAACCTACGCAGGCAATGTGCAGGCTCCACACAGACAGTTGCCTGAGGCTGGAATCAAACCCAGGTCTTTGGGGCTGTGAGGCAGCAGTGCTAACCACTGAGCCACCGTGCCACAAGCCTGGAGGGCGGTGGATGAAGGAGGAGGCTTCCAGCTGTGGCAGCAGTGGCATTACCAGAACAAGCCGGACACAGCTCCACTCCTGCTTCAGTCCAGTCCAGCGAGTGAGGAGCAGATCCCAGGCTAACTCCCCCAGCCCAGACTCACAAGCTGGGCCAAGGGTCCAGGTCTGCAGCTAGGCCCAGGTCAGGAAGAGCGACAGATAGCGGATCGGAGGGTAGCATTTGGAGGAGCATTGGATGGATAACGGGGGCTTCTCCCAGCCCAGCAATGAGGGTGGCGCCCAGTGGCCTCAGGTGGCGGTCTCCGCCCAGTGTAGAGTCTCGGGCCGGTCTGGTGTTCTCGGCCCGGTGTGGTGGTCTCAGCCCGGTGTAGAGTCTTGGCCCGGTGTGGTGGTCTCAGCAGGGTGTCGCGGTCTCGGCCCAATGTGGCGGTCTCGGCCCGGTGTAGAGTCTTGGCCCCGTGTAGAGTCTCGGCCCAATGTAGAGTCTCGGCCCTGTGTAGCGATCTCAGCCCGGTGTGGAGGTCTCGGCACAGTGTAGAGTCTCAACCCAGTGTAGAGTCTTGGCCTGATGTGGTGGTCTCTGCCCGGTGTAGAATCTCAGCCCGGTGTGGAGGTCTCGGCACGGTGTAGAGTCTCAGCCCGAAGTAGAGTCTCGGCCCGGTGTGGAGATCTCGGCCCGGTGTGGCAGTCTCAGCCCGGTCTGGCGGTCTCGGCCCGATGTAGATGTCTTCGCCCAATGTGGTGGCCTCGGCCCAATGTAGAGGTCTTGGCCTGGTGTGGTGGCCTCGGCCCGGTGTGGTGGTCTCGGCTCAGTGTGGTGGTCTCGGCCCTGTGTAGAGTCATGGCCCGGTGTGGCGGTCCCTGCCCGGCATGGTGGTCTCGGCCTGGTGTAGAGTCTTGGCCCAGTGTGGTGGTCTCGGCCCAGTGTGTGGTGGTCTCGGCCCAATGTGGCGGTCTCCGCCCGGTGTAGAATCTTGGCCCAGTGTGGCAGTCCCTGCCCGGCGTGGTGGTCTCGGCCCGGTGTAGAGTCTTGGCCCAGTGTGGTAGTCTCGGCCTGGTGTGTGGTGGTCTCGGCCCAGTGTGGCGGTCTCGGCCCCGTATGGTGGTCTCGGCCTGGTGAGGTGGTCTCAGCCCAGTTTGGTGGTATCGGCCCGGTGTGGCGGTCTTGGTCCGGTGTAGAGTCTCGGCCCGGTGCGTTGCTCTCAGCCCGGTGTGGTGGTCTTGGCCTGGTGTAGAAACTCAGCCCGGTGTGGCGGCCCAACTTTGTCTTCAGGGTAATCTGTCATTCCTTACTCAGCTTTCCCTGAGCCCAACAGCCGGTAACTGAACTGTAATAAACTTTGTCTTAATTTTACTTTTGTTTATTATTATACGTAAGTTCTGTCGTTAGCATAGGTACTATGGTGGGGTGACTTATAAAACATTTTGCTGTATTTTTCATGTAAAAGTACAGGTGGCAATAAATTTCTATTGTATTCTATTCTATTGTACTAGAGAGAGCCTTTATTAGCTTGACGTGAATCCTACCACAGCACTGAGGTGAATGACGCTTAGAGAGAACATGTTCAATTACTCTAATATGCTGTTAAAGCTATGATGTGAAAGTCATTTACACTGAGAGCAGCTCTTGTCTGTCATATCCTTCAACAGCAAACACCTTCGAACATGCAGCAAAGATATATTTTGAAGTGAGGTTAGTGGTGTGCTTTGTATCCAATTGGAAGCAGAAAAGAATCATAGGCTGAAGGGCTAAAATTGTCGATGAAATTCGACAGCTGCATGACCTTGAATGAGTCCTGTGAACATTCCCGTGTGTGCCAAAGACGGCATAATCAAAGTTGCTTTTCTGTATTGTTTTCTGTATTGGCAGTTTGTGTATTAGAGAGAGATTTGTTCCAAGTCGTCGGAATTCACCTCAGACCAGGATCATGAACGGTGCCAGGAATAACCTTAGCCTCCAGACCGGCCATCGATCGAGGGGTCCCTGACGGGCAGAAGGGCGTGAGGCTTTTGTTCTTTTTCCCTCTCTTTTTCATGCTTTTTATTAACTTAATAAATGTTCCTTTCTTGTTTCGTCTTTTATTATTGCTCAATAAATGCTCATATTTAAGCAAACTGCTGTTGTCAAGCCTTCTCTTACCCCACGTTTAATCGAATCCGAAAAGAACTGCTTGGATACACTCTGTGCTCCAAGACACAAGGCAAAATGGATTCACTTATTATATAAGAATTAACACTCACCTTTTGTAAACCATCTTACACCGCATCTGACACTAAAGCACGCTGTGAATGAGCCAACAAGACAAAGGGAGTCATGCAAGATGTGAAATCTTTTTAGCCGATTTTGTTTGAGCACAGGCAAGGTGAGGCATGAGAGCAAAGCTTCCATCCCAGTGTCTCATTTGCAGAATGCACTGCACACTCTAGTCTGAGTGAACTGTCTGGGGGCTTTTCCTTTCATTTATTCCTTCACTGGATATGGGTGCTGCTAATGAGATCGACAATTTCTGGCCCATCTCTAAGGTGCCCATGACCTGAATGACTTGCTCAGTCATTTCGGAGGACGCTTATGAGTCAGCAAAATCAGCAAATCAGTGAGCCAACATAAACGATGGTTTCCAGTTTCCAATTATGAACCGAATTTCCACGTGGAGATTTGAGCCTTTGTCTCAGGGAATTCACCCAGACTGATTTTAACACTACACCATCATTTCCCCCTTGTTTTCCTCTTAAAATAAATGCATATTAGGTGCTTTGTAACAGTTAGATCTGTGTTTTCTACTACCTGTCGCTTTATTTCCACATTTCACTCCCTTTTCCTCTAAACCTATTATCCAGGGAGACGAATTCAAATCCATGGCACCTGATGGAATTCAAATCCAATTGAACATTGCTAAAAAATGATATATTTTGTCAAAGTTTTGGATCTTGCACTCATTAGAATATTTCACAAGAATACCAATTCAAGGGGAAAACCAACATTTCTACTGCATGAGAGGCGAATGTGGATTGGTTGACAAATGAACTCTGAGTCCTAGATGTGTTGTCATGGAGAGTGTATCCATTAATAATGATTAACAGTTAACTGCCAGGATTTGTTTAAATTTTAAACTCTGATTGGAAAGTCAATGAAGCAGTGATTGGCTGTTACTTATTTTAAGTTGAAACAGGCACAGAGTGGGCACATGTTCCTTCTGTCTGCAACAAATAGGGCTCTGTCTATTTAAGTATGTAGCTTCCAGTTCCCTACACTGTAAGGCAGACTGGTAATCCTAAATCGTTTGTCTGTGAAATTCTGCACAGAGTCAGGATTATTCAGCACGTGTTGTCCAAATATTGATTCATAGTCAGCTTCTCTCCCTCTGGCCTTAACATTGTCTTTGATCTTCACACACTTTACCCATAAGCAGCAAGGAAAGCTGGTGATGTTGACTTGCTCTGTCATATTTAGAGGGGAGGATGGGGTAGTGGTAGGCTGAGAGATTGGATCAGCGTTCACAGCGATGCTCCCCTGTCAGAGCACACAGGAAAGGTGTAAGCCCTTGACATTAACATCCTCAGGCTGGCTGGTTCAAACCTGTTTTGCCGCCAAGCCCTGTTGCAATGTGTGTCTTTGACTCTCCCAGATATTCCACTACACTCTTCAATGTCAATTCCACCTCATTTGACCGTCTGATAGCTCAGTAACATCAGTGTTTTGAGGTGTAAATGATTGCTTCATTACTGTTGGAAGGAAAGATGGGGTGCAGGGTTTAGGGGAGTGCGTAAGTGGGTGTGAAAACTAAGAGAGGGACGCACTAAATTTTGCTTCTGAATGGTAGCAGCACTCACATTTGAAAAGAAGTTTCTCAAATCTTGAAGCCACCGCGTTGAAGGATTAAGTAATCAGATTATCATAAAAACCTTATGAGACTTCGGAAACTCTCAGCTGTTGCTCAGCAGGTAACTGAGTGGTGGGCAGAATAGCCCCTTCCTGTTCTGTAAATGACTGTATGGTTCAGTTCCTTCCATGTGACAAGACTCAGCTGGAATCAGGATGTGGTCATCCAGTTGGAGTGCTGCAAACATGGGTCAAATCTCAGGAACCCAGCCTTCACCTCCCAAATAGGAGCCTCATGGAGACAACCTTGCAATGATCCCACCGATCAGCTGTGGTTCTTTTAGCGCTCTTCTCTCTGGGTCACGGGGTCAAGTCCCACCCCAGAGGCAAACATGTCATGCAGGCTGCCACTGCAAATGGGCACCTACCAAATCAGATTTTAAGCCAAGGTTCCACACCCATCTTGGATAGATCCCATGGCACTAATCAAGGCAATGCGGAGGCTGTCAGGATGAGAAGTGACAGCAGAGCAAGTGTGATCAGTGAAAATAAGTAAAAGTTCCCATAGTCCCAGAGGATCATAGAGCTGCTCTCTCATTGGAGAGAGACAACTGGGGGTGGTTTAACCTGAGGGTTATCATGCGCAGGCATGAGGAGAGACTGAGAATGTGAGACTTTCATGGTAATCTCAGCCAGTGTGGGAATTAAATAACTATGTTGTGGTATATATACATATTAAGACATTAATATGCAATAATATACAGTAATAAATAATAAGACATTTTGAAAAATCCTTTTGGGACTTTGTAAACTGTCACTTGTTACTTTGAGGGTGGCTAGTATGGAACTGATGGGCTAAACAGCCTTCTCCTGTCATTTTAAACATTAAAATGTGATTACAACAACAAAATAATGGCAAGTTGAATTTTAATTTATAGCTAACATCATTTCCTGTCTTTTCTTTCTGTCTCTGTCACCTCTGTCTCTCTCTTAATCCGCATTTTCGTCCCTCCTTTATTTCTCTCTCTATCTAACTTCATTCTCCAGTCTTCTGAACAATATCTCCAAAGACAATCTCATTGTAATTTATGTTCACAAATTGCTTGCCTTGCTTGCAATAGTGAACACACCTCACTGGCAGTGAAGTGGAACAGTCATGTGAAAGAGGCTATCTAACTGGACGTCCTACTTCTATTAAATATAGTCCACTTTCTAGCCCTGGGCCCAAGCATAATGCTTTTATCTTCATTAGCAGAAGTGAAACAGAAATCACTGTTGAATGTATCAATTCATCTCCACCGCTCAGTTCATTGAATAGATGAATAGCACAGCCCTGAAGATAATGGAATGTGTTCGATCCACCTGAATACACAGTTGCCTCAATCTGAGTGAAAATATCAAAATAGAAAGAGGCCCAGTGTTTCCGCTGCCTTGCCTAAACCTCCAGAGCATGCAGAGCCCTCAGAATGGCATGGCTAATAAATTTGCTACAGAAGGTGTCAATCACACCCTCTGTCATGGCCCAGTGAGAACCAGTCATCCCAACCCACCACATGGCTTTCAGGCTCATTACACTCCCTAAGGTCGGCCTTCAGGCCCAATATCCTGGTGAACATCGACAGCATACCTCACACTCCCTGACATCAGAATGGAAGCTGTCAGCAATAGTCTGCCTCACTCTCTGCTCCAGGGTCTCTGGTCATAGTGTTTGGGGAGGAGGGAGGAGCAAGAAGGTGGGGGGTGGAGGAGTTTGCAGTTTGGTACTCAGGCCATTCACAGCCTCGCTGTCGCAATCACCATCCCAATTCTGTAAGCTGTTTTTGCACATGGAGGCACATGCACAGATCAATGTGCGACAGCAGTGAGAGTCTGAGTAGCGAAAGTGTGACCATGACAGCAGCTTGGAATCTCTCCAGCTTCCCCTGTTTGGGGCAGAATTTGCTGACAAAATATTGCTGAGATAAAAGTGAATTTGTTTTTCATGTGATTACCTATTTTTTTCTTTCTGTGTCTTTTATCCATCTCTCAATTCACTCACTGCGCTACTTTCTTTATATCTCTCTCTCTCTTTTTCTAATATCACTCGAATTTGCTAAATTTCCTTCTCTGCCAAACTGTTATTTCTTTCCCAATTTTCAAAACTTGTTGGGTGAAGAGATAGACTGTATGCCTCACCGTTCCCCATTTATCTCACTCTCAATTACTGCCATTATCAGCTCCACTACTAACACGTTAAAGGCATGGTGTGAAGGTGCCGGTGTTGGATTGAGTTGAACAAAGTAAGAAGTCACACGACACCAGATTATCGTCCAACATGTGTATTTGAAATCTTAAGCTTTCAGAGCACTGCTCCTTTGTCAGGTGAAGTTAAAGGCAAATACATTTCAAATAAAGGGCTGAGGTAAAAAGTCTTTCTTGAAGGGTAGCCATGAGATTGCATGTGTGAAAACCATGATTCAGTTTCTGCACCATCGTTATCCTCACGATGTTGGTTATGTGGGATTCTGTGATGGTGAGTCTATTGAATGTCAAGGGGTGATGGTTTGATTGCCTCTTTTTGAAGATGGTCATTGCCTGACACTTATGTGGTGCTAATGTTATTTGCTACTTATCAGCCCAAGTTTGGATATTGTCCAGCTCTTCCTGTATTGGAACATAGACTGCTTCAGTATCTGATGAGCTGCAAATGCTGCTGAGCATTGTGAAATCATCAGCAAACATCCCCATGTCTGACCTTATGATGGAGGGAAGCTCATTGATGGAGCAGCTGAAGATAGTTGGACCTAAGACGCAACCCTGAGGAATTCCTGCATAGATGTCCTGGAGCTGAGATGATTGACCTCCAACAACCACAAACAGCATCCTTTTTTGCTAGGTAAGACTCCAGCCAGGTGGAAATATTATCCTTAATACCCATTGACTTCTAGAATCATAGAACCCCTAGAGTATGAAAGCAGACCATTCGGCCCATCGAGTCCACACTGCACCTCCAAACAGCTTCTCCCCACAGGCCCATCCCCCTACCTCATCCCTGTAACCCTCTATTTCACATGGCTAATCCACCTAGTCTGCCCATCCCTAGACACTGTGGGCAAATTGGCATGGCCAATGCATCTAACCTGCACATCTTTGGACTGTGGGAGGAAACCACACCACCCAGAGGAAACCCACACAGACACAGGGAGAATGTGCAAACTCCACACAGTCGCCCAAGGGTACAATCAAACCTACGTCCCTGGCACTGTGAGGCAGCAGTGCTAACCACTGAGCCACCGTGCTGCCTCAAGGAGCTCTTTGATGCCACATTCAGTCAAACGCAGCCCTGATGTCAAGGGCAGGCACTCTCACTTGAATGCCAGTTGTTCCTCCAGCTTCATTTTTTTGAGACTCTTTTTTAGCAGCCTCATATAAATGATTGACTTGTTAGGCAACTTCAGAGTGTGGTTAAGTATAAATACCCACCATCTGATTCGAACCGGAGTTTCCAGAGTAATGCCTAGTCCAGCAACAACACCATCATGCCATCATCTTCCTTCCATAAGGACACTTCATCCCTGACTTTCAAATCCACCCCTTCCCTTATGCCATTCCCAACTTTGACTTCCTGTCCTCGTTGGGACAGTGAGACCTGCCTATAGATCCATAAACAAACGAAAACTCCCAAATGATTCTACACATTAGGAGTCAAGGAAAACAGAGCAAAATTTAACCAAGACTGGAAACCTCACCATGTTTACACTCAGAAACGTAATCATTTGTTCGACTGGAAACATCACCACATTTACACTCGGAAACTTAATCATTTGTTCACCTGCATCTGTGACATGTGTAAAATATAATCTTATGTAGCGCTTCAAATTTAGAGGATTAAATGTCATTTTGGTTTAGACCACTGAAAGGTATTGGTTTATTTTGCTTGTCATGTTTTGCTGAACTGAAAGAGAAGCTGGTTTTCATGAGTTGTTTTAAATCCGCTGCATCAACTCCATTTAATTCCCCCATTACAGCGTCTATGGGATCCATTTAACATGGGAGGGAGGTTTGGCTCTTTGTAAGTTGAATTAACAGCAATTGTTCAACAGGTGGCGCTTTTGCTTCAACCTGCTGAACAACAGCTCCACAATAGTGGAGTGTCACTACCAATGCAGCCAGGCAACCTGAGTTCAAGTCCCAGTTCCGACCGAGAAATATAACAATATTTCTGAGTAGGTTGGTTAGGAAAAATATCTAGACCCAGCTTTTGATAAGAGTTTGAGTCCTCAAGTATGAGGTAAGGCGTTAACTAACGCAACAAAATTGATCCATCATGAAGTCTTTACACATTTTCTAAAGTTCCTTTTTTTGGTGTGGAGTAGGACGACTGCTTTTCAAGAAAGTAATAGCCTTTTAACTTTAGACACTTTACCTCGGCTGAAGAAAGATCTTGAGGTGCTTTATAGAATTAGCCACTGAATATCATCTGTGAGGTTATTGGGAAAGGGCGTCAAAGATACAGTTGAAAAGTTTTGAGATAACTTTATAAATGGAGAAAGGAAAGATTTAGCAGAGCACATTCTAGAGTACAGGGGAGAAGATTTTGGCCCAGTACAAACATGGACAGTCAGTTCAAAGAGAGATCCTGGTATCTGGAGAGTGTGGTTGAAACAACTCCACAGAGGACGGTATCCTGTCACCAAGTCACCCTTTATTTACACCTGCTCAGTACTTGACACTGGTCCGGCTTCCACAGAGCCAGCCCTCAGAGTGAGCTGTGCCTCTGACATTCCTGTTTATATCTGTCAGCCAGGGCTCCCTGATTGGACCTGGTGTGGGGATTAGCCCCAATCATAGAACATAGAACATAGAACAGTACAGCACAGTACAGGCCCTTCAGCCCACGATGTTGTGCCGAACTTTTACCCAAATCCTAAGGTCTATTTTACCTCCACCCCTACCTTATACTATCATCCATATGCCTATCTAATAGCCACTTAAATGCCCCTAATGAGGCCGACTCTACTACCCCCTCCAGCAATGCATTCCACACCCCTACCACTCTCTGAGTAAAGAACCTACCTCTGACATCTCCCCTATATCTACCTCCACTCACTTTAAAACTATGCCCCCTCGTAATAGCTACCTCCACCCTAGGAAAAAGTCTCTGGCTGTCCACTCTATCTACACCTCTGATCATTTTGTACACCTCTATCAAGTCAAGCAATCAGGGAACGCATATTCTATAAGGTTCACCTAGCTTACCTCATTACAATCACTACATTGGCCAGAGAGGCTTAAAAGTTTTGGATTTGATGCCTGCTGCATTACTTGATTCCAACCAGAATAGTTCAGGCTACACAGTGACCCCCAATCTCTCCCAATTGTAAAGGGTAAGGAATTAATTGGAAGACCAACACAGACTGTAATTCCTGGGCTGATATTTGATGGAACGAGCCCCATGGGATGTGTATACAAATGTGTATCAGGCTCAACCCCTAAAGCTAGTTGGGAATTAAATAATAACCAGGACTTGGGAGAAAATTACAGTGCCCTTTTTCAAAATGGTGCCATGGGACCTTTTGACTTTCACCCAAGAGGGCAAACAGGTCCTCAACTTAACATCTCATCATAAAGATATGCTTCCAAAAGTGCAGCACTCCTTCAGCACTGCACTGGAGCGTCAGCCATGGTTGTTTTAAATCCATTCACAGGAAGTGGACATCACTGGCCAGGCCTGCGTTTAATGCCCATTCCTAATTGCCCAGAATTATGATTCAACCACATTGCTGTGAGTCTGGAGTCACATGTAGGCCAGACCGGGTAAGGATGGCAGTTTCCTTCCCTAAAGGACATTAGTGAACTAGGTGGGTTTTTCCTGACAATCAATAATGAATACATGGTCATCATTAGACTCTTAATTCCAGATCTCTGTTGAAGTCAAAGTCCACTATCTGCCATTGCAGGATTCGAACCCACGTCCCCAGATCATTACCTGGGTCTCTGGATCAATAGTCTAGCAAAATACCACTAGGCCTTTGCCTTTTCAAAGGCATCTTGAGCTCAAGTCTCTGGAGAAGAATTAAACTTATGAGATGCTAGCTCATCACTGGAGCTGCCCCTCCCTGTGAGCCACTCCAGGGGACTCGCTCATATCCCATCACTGATTTCATCCAACTGCCTTGTCATCTCCAGTGCACCTCAAGACTACATACTGCGTTACTGAATCCATTCACAGGAGCTGGGTCTCACTAATGCAAACAGCATTCATTGCCATTCATAATTGCTTTTGAGAAGGTGGAAGTCCATGTATTAAAGGTACATCCACTGGTAGCAATAATGAAGGGACAACGATATGGACCAATTTGGATTAAATGCTTCTGGTTTTCAACAATAATCAAGAAGTGAAGGGTCTAGTTAGAGTCATAAAGTCATGGGGTAATATAGCATGGAACCAAGCCCTTTGACTCAAACTGGTCCATGCTGACTGTGGTAACAAGGTGTGGGGCTGGATGAACACAGCAGGCCAAGCAGCATCATAGGAGCAGGAAAACTTGACGTGTCGGGCCTAGACCCTTCATGATGCTGCTTGGCCTGCTGTGTTCATCCAGCCCCACGCCTGGTTATCTCGGATTCTCCAGCATCTGCAGTACCTTTTATCTCTTATGCTGACTGTGGTGCCCACTTAGCTAGTTCCAATTGCTTGCTTTTGGACAATATACCTCTAAACTCTTCCGATCCATGTACCTATCCAAATGTTTTTTAAATGTTGCTATTGTACCTGCCTCAACCACTTTCTCTGGGAGCCCATTCCATATACGCACTACTCTCTGCATGACGAAGATGACCCTCAGGTCCTTCTTAAATTTTTCCCCCTAGCCTTAAACCTCTGCTCTCTAGTTCTCAATTCCCAGGGGAAAAGACTATATGTATTCATCCTATCTATGCCCCGCATGATTTTATACACCCTAATAAGGTCATCCCTCATTCTCCTACATTTGAAGGAATAAAGTCCTATCCTGGCCAACCTCTCCCGATAACTCAGGTCTACTGGTCCTGGCAACATCCTCGTAAATCTTCTTTGCACACTTTCCAGTTAACCTATGTCTTTCCTTTAACAGGGTAGCCAAAATTGTTCACAATACTCCAAGTGTGGCCTTGCCAATGACTTATACAACATTAAGTCCCAACTCCTACACTCAGTGCCTCGACTGATGAAGGTCAGCAAGCTAAATGCCTTCTTCATCTCCCTGTCTAGCATTGACACTGCTTTCAACAAACTACGTATTTGCACTCCTAGGCTCCTCTGTTCCACAACACTCCTCAGGACCTTACCATTTACTGTATAAATCCCACCTTGGTTTGACTTTCCAAAGTGCAATACCTCACACATATCTGTATTGAAATACATTTGCCAATTCTCAGCCTACTTTCCCACCTGATCAAGATCCCTCTGCAATTTTTGATAACCTTCTTCACTATCAACGATACCTCCTAATTTTGTATCATCCACAAACTCACCAATCATGCCTTGTACATTCACATCCAGATCATTTATGTAAATAACAAATAACAAAGGTCCCAGTACCAACCTCAGTGGCACACCACTAGTCACAGGCCTCCAGTCCAAGAAACAACTTTCGACTATTATCCTCTGCTTCCTACCATTGAGCCAATTTTGAATCCAATTATCTAGGTCTCCCTGGATCCTGTGCAACCTAACCTTCGTGACTAGCCTGCCCTGTGGGACCTTGTCAAAGGCCTTACTAAAATTCATATAGACAACATCTACTGGCCTACCCTCTTGGTTATGTCTTCAAAATACTCAAAAAGTGCACAAATCCGTGCTGACTATCCCTAATCAGACCTTGACTACCCAAAAGTTGGTTGATCCTGTCCCTCAGTATCCTCTCCAATAATTTGCTTACCACTGATGTCAGGCTCACTGGCCTGTAGTTCCCTGGCTTGTCTTTGCTACCATTCTTAAACAATGGAACAACATTAGCCACCTTCCAGTTTTCCAGAACTTCACCAGTGGCTAAAAAGATGAAGGAAAAATCTTTGCAAGGGCCTCTGCAATTTCTTCCATAGCCTCCCACAATGTCTGAGGATGGACTCGATCAGGCTCAGGGCACTTATCCACCGTAGTGAGCTTTAAGGCTGCACACACCAACTCTCTGGTAATATGTATGCAGTCCAAAACATCCCCACTTGTTTCCCTTATTTCCTTAGCATCCATGATTCTCTCCTCAGTAAACACTGAGGAGAAATATTCATTAAAAATCTCCCCCATCTCTTGTGGCTCCACACATAGACAGCCTTTAAGGGGACATACTCTCTCTCTAGCCACCCTTTTACTTTTAGCTATAAAACCTCTTGGGATTATCTTTAACCTTACCTGCAAGATCAATCTCATACACTCTCTTTGCTTCTGATTTCCCCCTTGAGTTTGGTCGTTCACTTTTTATAGTCACTAGGGATTCACTAGTGCACGATAAACCCAACGTACACCTTTTTTTCTCCTGACCAGAGCCTCAGTATCCTTCATCAGCCAGGGATCCCTAAACCTGCCAGCTTTTCCCCTCACCCTAACAGGGACATACTGTCCTTGGACTCTTGATATCACACTGTTTAAAGCCTCCCATTTGCCAGTCATTCCTTTTCCTTCAAACAGACTCGCCCAGTTGACCTCTGCGAGATCCTATCTAATGGCCCCAAAATTGGGCCTGCTCCAGATCAGCACCTTAACCTGTGGACCTGTCCTATCTTTTTCCATAACTATGTTAAAACTAAGAGAGTTATGGTCACTGGACCCAAGGCTCTCTCTGACTGACACTTCAGTCACTTATTCCTACAGGTATCTACAATCTCTCTACACATCTGCTCCTCTAGTGCCCGCTGGCTATTTGGGGGTCTTTAATACAGTCCCAACAGAGTGACCATCCCCTTCTTGTTTCAAAGTTCTAGCAATATGGCTTCATTTGATGACCCCTTAATAATATCCTCTCTAAGCACTGTTGTTATGTTCTCCCTTATCAAAAGGACAATTCCCCCTCCTCAGTTACTTGTACCACTGTCATGCCTGTAGCTTCTGTATCCTGGAACACTGAGCTGCCAGTCCTACCCTTCTCTCAGCCATGTTTCTGTTATGGCTATAATATCCCAGTCCCTGGAGCCAATCCATTTTCTGAGCCCATCTCCCTTACCAGGCTTCATGCATTGAAATAAATGCACTTTAAAACAGAAGTCTTTTCCACCCCTGTACTGTGCCCCTGGCTTTCCTGAATAGTAAACCTGCTCTTGACGGCTAATGTATTTTATCCTGACTTCTTGATGACCCCTCTCTTATTCAGAATCCCAACTCCCTGCCAAAGTAGTTTAAACCCTCCCGGGTAACACTAACAAATCTTCCCATATTGGACCCCTCCAGTTCAAGTGCGTCCTATCCCTTTTGTACAGGTCACCTCTACCCCAAAAGAGATCCCAATGATCCAAGAACTGAAAACCCTGCCCCCTACACCAGCTCCTCAGCCACATATTCATCTGGCCTATCTTTCTATTTCTATCCTCACTGCCACGTGAGATCCGGAGATCACTATCCTTGAGTAGGTCCTGCTTTTTAATTTCCTACCTAACTCCCTATACTCATTTCACTAGACCCCATCCCTTTGTCTACCCATGTCCTTTGTACCGATGTGCACAATGACCTCTGGCTGTTCAACCTGCCCCTTCAGAATGTTCTGCAACCGCTCAGAGACATCGTTGATCCTGGCACCCGGGAGGCAACACACCATCCTGGTGACTCTTCTGCAGTGCCAGAATCTCCTGTCTGACCCCCTCACAGTTGAGTCTCCTATCAGTATCGCTCTGTCTGACTGCACCCTTTCCGTCTGAGCCTCAGAGCCGGTCACAATGCTACCGACCTGACTGTTGCTGCTGCTAACCACTGAAAGGTCACACCCAACCACCACCACTCCCCCCGCCCCAAACAGTATCCAAAGTGGTATCCCTGTTTTTGAGGGGAATGACTAGAAAGGAACCCTGCACTCTCTGCCCTTCCACTCTTATCTCTTCTGGTGGTGACCCAGTTACCTGCAGCCTGCACCTTAGCAGTGACCACTTCACTATAGCTCTTATCAATGATGTTGTCTGCCTTCTGGATGATCCTGAGTGCATCCAGTTCCTGTTCCCTAACGTAGTCTGTCAGGAGATGCATCCAGGTGCACGTCTCGCAGGCGTAGCCACTGGGGAAACTGGAAGTCTCTCTGATCGCCCACACCCTGCAAGAGGAGCATGTCACTGCCCTAACTGCCATCCCTACTGCCTTTGGTCTCGACAGAAAGAAAATAGAGTTAAACTGTACAGTTACCTGTGCCCCAGTTCAGCCTCCTCACGCTGAAACCTCTTGAGCAAAGGCCTCAGCACTTTCACTCTAACACTGGCCCATTCTCTTTTAATGGCTGCTCCCTTGTACACCTTTACCTTGCCAGTTGTCCTCCTCAAAGTCTTTTCTTTGCTCAGAGCAGGAAGGAGGGTGGGAAACACCAGAGTAGTGTCTCGGGTTTAATCATACCTTGACACCAGGTTCTCTCTGACCTGCTGTACAGTCATGAGTTAATTGGCTCCTAAGCTAAAGACAACCGTTTGTTATAATGAATGGTACTGAAGTTGATTTTTATTATGTTGGAGTAATTGTTTTGTTAAATTAATATGGATTCTGAGCTGTAATTGCTGAGGAAATCAGTCATTTCACAAACTGAATTTCAAGGTTTCCTGTTGTTAAAGGAGCTGTGGGCAATGTTTTAATTCAAATTCAATCAGTGTGAAATGGCTGGGAGCTGTTGACACAGAAGACTTTAATTTGGTTCTAACCATTCCTTTTACATTCTGTCTTAATTATCCGAGTCGCAGTTAATGGGCTTTTGATAAATAACGATCTCTCTGAGTTCTGAGCAGTGTGAGAGGAACAGAATAGTCCCTCAACTGCAGCCTTCAGTTTACCATATACTCTGATGTGATCAATGCATATGTAGGACAATAGGCTGCCCCTCTGTTAGTGATCACTGTTAGATCATTGCCCGACAAAGGAGCCAAACAGGTTGATAAAACACATGCCACCAAATATATTGAAACAAAACAAATTGACGGCCTGAGGAACCAAGTTTACAGTAATTGACAAAACAACGACAGGGGGAAAATAAGGGAGTCTTTTTAGCTTGCGTTTACATGATGCCTTTAATGTAGTCAAGCATCCCGCTGCACATTACAACAGGAGATTTGACACTGAGCCACATATATGAATGTGATCCTTAATATTGTTGTTAATTCCATTTGCTCTTTGTCTCTTCCATCTATCACTTACATGTCTCTATTGTCTGACCATTTTTTGATTTTTGTCACTTTTCAGATAAATTGGTCAATAACCTAATTCAGAGCGAACAATGAGACAGAAAGATTGCTATCAGTGTTCAGGAATGCCTAGCCACAACAGAAGAATGTTGTGCTCTAGGAAGGACACAGCGGAATGTGAGGAAATGAGTGGAGCCCAGGCTTGTGTGGAACAAATGAGCAACAGATTGTAGTCTCACAGAACCAAGGAGGATCGGTGTGAGAGCTTAAGGCTGTACTGAAGGACTTCTGGCTGAAGTCAGTCAGAAAGTGGCCAAGTAGAACATGGAATGCAATGAGTGTGGGACAGGTGATGTAGCGAAATCAGTGGATCTCTCCTCCTTTTATCCAATGTGCTTCATGATTACAAACCTAAATATAGAGTTGTACAGCATGGAAACAGACCCTTCGGTCCAACTTGTCCATGCAGACCAGATAGCCTAAATTAATCTAGTCCCATTTGCCAATAGGGGAGGTGATGGCCGAGTGGTATTATCGCTAGACTGTTAATCCAGAGACTCAGGTAATGTTCAGGGTACCTGGTTCAAATTGCACCATGACAGTTGGTGGAATTTGAACTCAATAAAAATCTGGAATTAAGAGTCTAATGATGACCATGAGCCATTGCCGATGGTTTGGGAAAAAGCTCATCTGGTTCCCCAATGTTTTTTAAGGAAGGAAACTGCCATCCTTACCTGGTCTGGCCTATATGTGATTCCAGACCCACAGCAATGTGGGTGATTCTTAACTGCCCCCTGGGCAATTAGGGATGGTCAATAAATACTTCCTTAGCCAGCAATGCCCTCATCCCATGAATGAATTAAAAAAAAACATTTGTCCCATATCCCTCTAAACACTTCTTATTCATGTACCCTTCCAGATGTTTTTTTAAATGTTGTAATTGTACCAGCCTTTGCCACTTCATAGAATCCCTACAGTGTGGAAACAGGCCATTCAGCCCAACAAGTCCTCACTGACTCTCTGAAGAGCATCTCACCCAGACACACCCCACACCCCCCACCCCACTGTATCCCTTCATTTCTTATGGCTAATCTACCTAACCTACACATCGCTGGCCACTATATGGCAATTTAACATGGCCAATCCACCTAACCTGCACATCTTTTGGCAGTGGGAGGTAATTGGAGCACCCAGAGGAAACCTACACAGATATAGGGAGAATGTGCAAACTCCTCACAGACAGTTGCCCGAGGCTAGAACTGAATCTGGGGCCTTAGTGCTTTAAGGTAACAGTGTTAACCACTGAGCCACCATGCCACTCCACTTTTCCTGGCAGCTCATTCCATACTTGCACCACCCTTTGCATGAAAATGTCGTCCCTTGTAAATCTTTCCCCTCTGGCCTTAAATCTATACCCTCTAGTTTTGGACTCCCCCACCCTGGGAAAAAAGACTTTGGCTATTCACCCTATCCACGCCCCGCCTGATTTTATAAACCCAAGGCTCCAGGGAAAAATAGCCCTAGCCTATTCAGTCTCTCCCTGTAGCTCAAACTCTCCAACTCTGGGAACATGCTCGTAAATCTTTTCTGAACCCTTTCAAGTTGAACAGCATCTTTCCTATAAGAGGGAGACCAGAATTGAATGCAGTATTCCAAATATTGGATAAAATGATTCCTTCATTCCACAGTTCCAGTGTGTATGACCCTTTTTGTACATTCATTCCTAGGATGTGTACATTGCTGATTGGGCCAGTATTTATTTCTTGCCCATCCTAATTTGTCCTTGAGAAAGTGATAGCAAGCTGCCTCTGTGAATTTTATGCTACAGTACAAATTGCGGCAAGTGTACCCTCCTGGCATCCTCCTCAATGATCCAAATCATCAACAAGAGCTTTGTATTGTATTGTACCGTTCAGGCTTTAAAACATCTCAAGCTGTGTCATCAAACAAATTTTGCAGCATGTCAGTCAGGAAATATTGGGCCAAATAAGCAAAACCCTTTGTTCAAATAAGTATGTTTTAAGGAACAGTTTGAGGTGGAAAATGAAGTAGAGAGGCAGAGAAGTTTAAGGAGGAAATTCCAGAGCTTGTGGTTTAGACAGCCGAAGGCATGTCCATCAATGGATGTAAAATCAACTCTGGGGATGCTCCAAAATGCTAGAACTGAAGAATTACAGAGATCTCTGGCAACTGTGAGGCTGGAGGACATCATTGGGATTGAGCAAGATTGAAAACAAGGATGAGAATATTAAATTTGTGACAGTCAATGTCAATCAGCAAGCAGATAGGAGATGGATGAGTCAGACTTGGTGTGAGTTAAGAGAAAGGAGCAGAGTTTTGTGAAAGGTTTAATTTGGGAGGCCAATCTGGAGTGCGTTGGAATAATCGAAGATATGAACGAAGGTTTCAGCAGCAGTTGAACCGAAGCAAAGACTAAATCAGTGATGTCTGAAAACAATTATCTCTTGTTTAT
This sequence comes from Ginglymostoma cirratum, assembly GCA_024137785.1. Classification (NCBI taxonomy): domain Eukaryota; kingdom Metazoa; phylum Chordata; class Chondrichthyes; order Orectolobiformes; family Ginglymostomatidae; genus Ginglymostoma; species Ginglymostoma cirratum. Next base: position 9,120,473 of record JAHRHZ010000070.1, read on the forward strand.
AAACTAGAAAATGTTGACAAGAGGCAATGAATAAGAGGATAAGCAGTTTAATCCCATTCCTTGGAACAAGTATTTCCAATCATTGACTTGGATCGGACGTCAATTTTCTCTAGGCTTGGCAGTATCTGTGGAAAGAGAAACAGAGTTACTGTTTCCAGTCTGATAGGACTGTTCTTCAGAAGAAAAGAAAGTCATATTAGACTCAAAACCTTAACTCTGTTTTTCTCTCTCCACAGATGCTGCCATACCTGCTGAGTTTCTCCAGCATTCTCTTTATTTGTTTCAGATTTCCAAAACGTATGGTATTTGCTTTTATTCTACTTCATGTAGACTGATTAATGGACTGAAAATGTTCTTTGTTTTATTCACTTAGAGAATGGGGACATCGTTGGCTGGACCTGTATTTACTGTCCATCCCTAATTACTCTTGATTAGAGTCATAGAATTCCTACAGTGTGGAAACAGGCCCTTCAGCCCAACAAGTCCACACCAACCCTTGGGGCATCCCACCCAGACCCATTCCCCTTATAACCTACACGCCACAGAATACTATGGGCAATTTAGCATGGCCAATCCAACTAGTCTGCACATCTTTGGACTGTGGGAGGAAACTGGACCACCCGGAGGAAACCCACACAGACACAGGGAGAACGTGCAAACTCCACACAGACAGTCACCCGAGAGTGGAATTGAACCTGGGTCCCTGGTGCTGTGAGGCTGCAGTGCTAGCCACTGAGCCGCCATGCCGCCCTTGAGGCTGTGGTGAGCTCCCTTATTGAACCGCTACAGTCCGTTTGGAGTAGGTAGACTGACAATGTCATTAGGAAGGGAGTTCCATGATTTTGACCGAGTGACACTGAAGAAATTGCAACATAGCTCCAAATCAGGATGGTGAATGGCTTGGAGGAGAATTTGTAAGTGGTGGTGTTCCAAGGTAATCTTAAGTACTGTTCTTAAAAGCCATCCTTCCTATTGTAGAATCATAGAATCATCCAGAAGAGACCCTTCAGCCCATCCAGTCTCTCCTACCAAACATACACTAACTCTACACCAGTCCTACCTTTCAGCAGTAGGCCCATAGCCTTGAATGTTATGAACAAAAACAGACATTGCTGGAAAAGCTCAGTGGGTCTGGCAGCATCTGTGAAGAAAAGATCACAACTGTTCTGAGGAAGGGTCACCAGACCTGAAATGTTAACTCTGATTTTTTTTT
>JAHRHZ010000070.1:9122085-9178140 GCA_024137785.1 Ginglymostoma cirratum
GCCATTTTGGTGCAGTTGCAGTGTCCTTACCCTGGACTAGGAGCACCTGGTTCAAGTCCCACCTGCTCCAGAGATGTATTGATACCTCTTGACTCACATAACTATCTTTCATTCTCTCTTCAGAGAGGTCAATTTCAAACAATTTGTTATGACCAATCCATGAAAAACACATTCAAAAATAGAACTTACTCCACCTGGAAGCAGCATTGCATTACATTAATAGGCTGCAGTTCACTGAATGAAATTAAAGATGAATAAATCACCAATACACTTACCGGCATCTGAAATACTAATATGCACAAGACTAAACTCAAGCTGGAAGAATTTGAGAGGGGCTTTGTCAAAATGTACAGAGCAATTTCGTCAGAAACAGTAATTGCTGGAGAAACTCATAAGGTCTGGCAGTGTCTGTAGAGAGAAAGCAGAGTTAATATTTCGAGCCCAGTGACCCTTCTTCAGAAGAAGCAGGTATTTCAGACGATGAAAGTGTGTGACACATCTGTTTCGCTTGGTGCTGTCGAGGGTGTGCTCTGAGTAAGTGAGTAGGCAGCGCAGAAGGCAGGCAGGGGTTAATGGTGTCAGGGTTGGGATGGGTGAGAATGAGTGGGGAAGACGTTACCAATACTGAGAATGGTAGAGCATGGGTCCAAGTGGGAGGTTGGTACAGGAGCAGAGATAGAGTGAGTGCGGGGTTTAGGAGAGAAAATGGTGGCATTTAGTCTGCTAGAGTGGAGAAGGATGTCAACCTTCTTCTTACATAGATGGTCATTCCTCCAGATAGCTGAGACTGCTTTAACCTTGGACCAGTCTGGCAACGGACTAGTGTTGTGGCCTCCACTGCTGGTCCTGGAAGTAGAGAAGCATCCCCCACCCTCCATCCCCCACCCCTTGTACAGCAGGACCTCTGGGTCCCTGCCCACAATGTGTGGCACCAATTACCCTATCTCTGGCATGTCTGGGATAAATGTCAGGAAACATGGAGGGCAGGTCTGGACTGACAGTGCTTGTCCAGGTGCAAAGCCAGATGGCACCAGTCCCAGAGATGCCAATGTTTTGGTAGATATCCACTGAGTGGCGAGTTGTTCTGGGAATGACGCGTGGTAAGATGGAATGGAAATCGAACACGAGCAATACCACGGTAAGCTGGTAATTAATGAGGGAAGTTTAGAAGACGTTTAGTACGCTTGCCTTTAATGCTCAGACTTTTGAATACAGAAGTTGGGACGTCTTGTTGAGGATGCTGGAGAGACGCCTTCTAGATTGCTGTGTCCAGTTCTGTCGCCCTATTATAGGAAGGATATTGTTAAGCTGAAGAGGGTTCAGAAGAGATTTACCAGGATGTTACTGGGAATGCAGGGTTTGAGTTATAAGGAGAGGCTGGATAGTCTGGGTCTTTTTTCACTGTAGCGTGGGAGGTTGAGGGGTGACCTTATAGACATTCATAAAATCATGAGGGGCATAGATAAGGTGAATGACAAGGGATTTTTCCCCTAGGGTGGGAGAGTTCAAAATTAGGGGACACGTTTCTATGGTGAGAGGAGAAAGATTTAAAAAGGACATGTGGGGCAACTTTTTTACACAGAGAGAGTGGCTCGTGTCAAATGAACTGCCAGAGAAAGTGATGGATGCGGGTACAGTTACAATGCTTAAAAGACATTTGGATAAGTTCACGAATAAGAATTGTTTGGAGGGATATGAGCCAAGTGCAGGCAGGTGGGACTAGTTAAATTTGGGAACATGATCGGCATGGGCTGATTGAACCGAAGGGCCTGTTTCTGTGCTGTACTTCTCAATGAAACTCGCAGTGAAAATCCCTCCAGTAATCTTGGGCTTAGCCAAAACAAAACCATGAGATTCAGCCCAGAAAATGGGAGCTCCAGGACTGTTGCTGCAAAATGATTAAACTTGCGGGAAGTTGGAGCTCCCTCAGACAAAGTATCACAGTGTCCTCCTTTTAAGAACCCACAAAAAAACTGGAGTTATCTCAGGTCATAGTTGTATATCACAACAAGTGGCACCTCCCTGCCAAAAGACCTCCTTACCCCACCCCACCCCACTTTTGCAAGGTTGTAGTGGTTAAATGGTTTGGATTCAGAATAATTGTTTCAAGCATGAACTTGTGTTCAACTTCTTCACAAACATCGCGTGCCCTTCTGTTATTTGCTTTCCAAAAGACTCTTAATATAATAGTTTTCAAAATGTGGAGAGCAAGGACAAGGATATAAGGGACTTTCCAAAAGAGAAAACATTATGAAGAACAGTATTATTTCCCATTGCACTTAATTGTATTTAGAATCTCACTAGGGTCCATCTGTTCAATGCTGCTGATGCCAAAAGCCAGCAGATCTTCCTGTTTTCTTTGAACATGAAGCCCTTTTCAAGGATTAAGGACAGCAATTTTAATGCGCCAGCATTTGGACATGGTGCAAAATTAATATTTCTCCACTAATGTTTAAACAATGGCACATCTTGAGAATATTTATGATAACTGTAATTAAGGAGTCAGTATAATGAGGAAATAGATAAAGGACAGCAAAGGTACGGTTCTCTCTAGTTCTTATCTTTTTAGCATTATAAGTCTTGGCACTCTAACTTAGTAGAGCATCAGCTTCAATGACTAAAAGTGTGAGTATAAACGATAGCGTCACGGTGAAATATATGATCACTGCCCAGGTATCAGAGTAGCACTCATAACCGTGTTATGCCAGGCGTATCTACCATCTCTTGTATTGTTTAAAAATTCCATTATTCAGGGTAGTGTCCTAGGTCTAGCCATCTTCAGCTGCTTCATCGACGACCTTCCCTCCATCATTAGGTCAGAAGTGAGAAGATTCACTGATGGTTGCACAATGTTTAGTATCATTTGCAACTCCTGAAGGAGTCTGTGTCTATAATCAACCAGACTTGGGCATCATCCAGGCTTGGGTTGATAAATAATATTTAACATTTACATCACAAAAGTGTAAGATAATGACCATCTCCATCAAAATGACAGTCAAATGATATTATCATCACTGCATCCCCTACTATCAACATCTTGTGGTCACCATTGACCGGAAAACTCAAGTGGACCAGCCGCACAATACCATAAAAACAGTTTGGAGATTTGGAATTCTGTTGTAAGTAACTCAACTCCTGACTCCCTAAAGCATGTCCGCCATATACAAGGGACAATTGAGGGATCTGATGGAAAACTTTCTGCCTACCTGGATGAGTGCAGCTGCAGCAACTCTCAAGAAGTTTGACACCATCCATCCAGGACGAAGCAACCCGCCACCAACCACCAGCTTCCAAATTCAATCCCGTCAACACCAATGTGCAGTAGCAGCAGTGTGTACTGTCTATAAGATGCACTACAGTCACCGAGTCTTTTCCAACAGCATCTTCCAAAGCCACAACTTTACCATCTAGGGAAACAAGGGCAGCAGGTGCACGAGAAAACCACCACTTCTAAGCTCCCCTCCAGGATACACATCCACCTGACTTGGAACTACATCATCATTCTTTCTCTTCTCTGGTCAAAATCCAGGAACTCCTCCCTAACAGCTCTATGCCTATCTCTCAGCAAGGGCAGCAGATCAAGAAAGCAGCTCACCACCACCTCCTCAAGGGCAGCAAAGGAAGGGCAATAAATGCTGGCCCAGCCAGAAGGCCCATATCCCATGAATGAATAAGAAAAAGAAATCTGCCGAACAAGTTCCTACTTGGAAAACTGGCCATGTTTCCACCCAGAAAATGAGACTCTCAGGCACCCGCAGTCAGATTCATAGAATCCCTATAGTGTGGGGGCAGGCCATTCAGCCCATCAAATCCACACTGATCCTCTAAACAGCATCCCAGCCAGAACCTCCCTCCCCCTCCACTTCCCTATCACACTGCATTTCCCATAGCTAATCCACCTCACCTGCACACTACAGGGAATTTTAGCATGGCCAATCCACCTAGCCTGCACATCTTTGGACTGTGAGAAGAAACCGGAACACCTGGAGGAAACCCACGCAGACTCTGGGCAACTGTGCAAATGTCACACAGAACACCTCCAAGGGTGGGATCAAACCCAGGTCCCTGGCTCTGTGAGCCACCTTGCTATCAATCAAATTAAGGCAAGATTAATCATGAGACTTGCAATGATCAAGGTTTTGTTGAAACTACTGACTCGAGTGTGTTTCTCGCACTGCAGCAGTTATTTTAAGTTAAGGTTTCACTATTTTAGTCAATTGACCTGCTACTGGAGACATAAAACCTGCAACCTATGATGTGTTGAAGCCACATGGGTATGAAAACATAGAAACAGGACTATGTCATTCAGCTTGCCCTGCCACTCAATGCATTCATAGCTGAGCAAACACTTCAATATCTTTTACTCACCCACATTCTCATAACTCTGTATATCACTGGTAATCAGAAATCTATCCATGTCTTCCTTAAACATATTCAAAACTGAGCTTCCACAACCCTCTGAAAGAGAGTTCTAAAGGTTCACAACCCTCTAATTATTTCTCCTCATCACAGACCCATCCCCCACAACTTTTTTAAATTTCTGCATCCTGGTTCTAGACTCCCCAACCAGAGACAACACCCTACCCGCAGCTAGTCTGTCAATATCTCTAAATATTTTGTGAGTTGCAATGAAATCACTTCTCATTCTTGAAAACTACAAAACATACCCAGGTCCAGTTTTCCCAATCTCTTTTCATGGGACAGTTGCAATATCTCAGAACAAGTCTGGTGAACCTTTGCGGTACCCTCTCAATGGCAATAATATCCTTTCTGACATAAGGAGACCAAAACTGTATACAGTACTCCAAGCGTGGTCTGACCAAGCTCCTATAGAATTGAAGATTTGCGGCAGTAATTGATTACAACTGAGATGGGGGCAGTGGAGCAGGCAGTGTACGGACTCCTGTGTCCGAACTTGTCCTCTTCATCTGCATTTTCTTTTCTTTTTCTTTTTCCTTCTTTCCCTTCTTTTTTCTCGAACTTACCTGATAGGGAGAGGTCTTTGGCAGGAGGTGACTTCAATGGGCTCCGGAGCTAAGGCAACACTCTTTTCATGTGTAGGTTTGAAATGGAATCGACAGATACTTGGGTGTCCAGCTCTGTTTCCCAATGCAAAAAGTAGGCGAAAGAAAAGGAAAGGAAGATTTTTAAAGAGGACATTCAATACAAATCTTAGACCATTCCCATTCAGTTTTGATGTGCCTATATTCAAGAGGAAATCAATAATAAAAGTACAAAGAATTCGGTACTATATATTTGATTAATCCATTTCTGCCAATACTGGAAGAAACTGCAGATGTCCCCTTTATCAGTCAATTCATGCAAATACATTCAATCTGATTAATATGTGATGTAATACAGAGTAAGTCATTGATTATACTAGTCATAGATTCTTCCCCTGTTACTGTTTTAATGGTAAAATTGTTCAGTGTGCATTAAAAGATGCATGCCTTTGATTTATTATTTTCATATAATATTTGAAAATAATTGAGTGAATAACAAGTGGATATGGGTACAGAGTAATCCATTTTAAACTATTTCAATTTGTTTTCCTCTAAATTAGGCACACTGAAATCCAGTGCACCTTCTCAATGGAACAAGGGAGATTACATTTTATAAGATAAGCATTTTAGTCATGTAGATGAGAATATTACATTTTTTTGACTTATTCTAGTCATTTGCGTCTACTTTAATTAATGAGGCACTGTGGCCTCAACCATAACATCAATGGTTTTGATATTTAGTTTGGCCCTGATCGTGACCAGAATATCAAATGGACGCTCCTTAGGACTTCGATCTATGCTGTTCTGTGAAGGATATCAAATAGCCAGAATCTGATTTGTGGAGTAGGGCATTTTCCTGAGCCAGTGCTCCCAACTTAAAAGTGAAAAAATCAGCCCTGAGGTGACAAAATGGGCAAAGTAACAACAGATTCATAACCTCCAATTTCTACAAGTAACACTTTCTTTCTATAACTACGACCTTCTTCTAACATTCTCAACAGTTAGGAATGAGCTGTTCTCTCAAGGCTCCACAAAGGCATTGGCCATTGATGGGATACTTTTCACTTGCCTGTAATTTCAACATCACATAAGAGTTTCAACGGAGTATAGGAGTTGAGAAGTCATGTTGAGGTTGTACAGGACATTGATGAGGCATCTTCTGGAGTACTGTGTCTGTTCCGGTCACCCAGTTATAGGAATGACATTTATCAAGCTGGAGAGGGTTCAGATGAGATCTACCAGGATGTTGCGGGTAGGGAAGGTTTGCATTACAAAGAAAAGCTGGATAGGCTGGGACTTTTTTCATAGAAGGTTGACAGGTGACCTGATAGAAGTTTATAAAATAACAAGAGGTATAGATAGAGTTAATGGTATTTGGCTTTTCCCTAGGATGGGGGATTTCAAGACTACGGGCCGCATTTTAAGATGAGAGGAGGCAAATTTTTTACACAGAGGGTGGTTTGCATGTGGAATGAACTTTCTGACGAAGTGGTGGATGCGGGTACAATTACATTTAAAAGCCATTTGGATAAGCACATCAATAAGAAAGGTTTAGGCCAGGAGCAGGAGGGTGGGAATAGTTTAGTTTAGAATTGTGTTCGGCATGGACTGGTTGAACCAAAGGATCTGTTTCCATGCTGTATGACTCTATGAGTCTAACAGTATCTAAGGCAAAGTTGCCCCCTTACTGAATAATTCATCCGTCACCCTAAACCAACACTTGCTGCAATGCTGACACACAGTTGCATCCCTGTATGCCGTGTACAAAATGCACTCTAGCAACTAATCAAGCATCTTTCAACTGCACCTTCCAATTTTATCATCTAAAGGAACAACAGCAACATAGACATAGGACACCATCATTTGCAAATCCTCTTCCAAGCCATACACCACCCTGACTTAGAACTATATCACTGTTCCTCCACGCCTGTTCGTCATTCAATATGATCATCCACCTCAGTACCACGTTCCTGTTTTTTACCCCATACCCTTTGATCCCCTTAGCCCTAAGAGCAATATCTAGCTTTTTCTCGAAAACATTCGATATTCCCAAACACTTCCTGTGGCAGAGAATTCCACAAGCTCACCACAAACTTACATGGCTTATCCATATCCTTACATTATGACCCCTTGTCTCCTTGATCATCGTTCCTGAGTTTACCCTATCTTACTTTGTTAGAACTTTAGAAGTTTCTATGAGATTCCCCCTCAGTCTTCTAAACTCCAGTGAATATAATCCTAACCGATCCAGTTTCTCTTTATACATTCTGCCACCCCAGGAATCAGCAATGGTATAGGAAAAGTCAACGACCTTCCCCACTTCACCAGGGTAAGTGGCAACTCCATCTCACTGAGACCTCACATTCTCTCCATCTCTACAGCCACCTCGGGGCAAGGCTCGTGCTCTATCACTCGCACTCTCACATGCAGCAACTTACCCTACTCACTCACCCAGCCAGCTCCTCCAGACTACTAACTTTACATGGCCTCTACACCTCCTACTCATTACTCAGCACCTGCCAGTACCTTTCTCCCCACCTTCAAAAACACAAGCAGCAGTGCCCAGCTACTTTCATTCCCCTCCCTTGGTCTAATTCCAAGAGAAAATAGCCCAGGTGTGGATTTGCATAGGATGGTGGTGTACAATATTCACCCTCTTGACTGATGACTGACAAGCTACCTGGCTTTACATCCATGCTAAATGGAATGACAGGACAGAGGTACTGAGCTCCTTTAAGATGCGGCTGAGGAGGCAAAGCACCAAATGGCAAGGCAAGGCAGCATGCCGGTATACACAAAGTGACGGTGTGGTAAGAGAGTGAGTGAGCAGCCCTGAGATGCATTCTTGTCCAGTTTGTGACCTGGGAGCCTGTTCCTGTACATAGAGTGTACCTGCAACACTACTGCTATGAATGGTGCTGGTACAGCGCATTGAAATGTGCAGTGTACTGTAAATGGTTTGGAGATGTGCCATGACGATACACCATGACGATGGCACATTTCTGATGACAGTGCCCCTTGACATGATGTGCATGGGGCTACTGCCAGTGGAATGTGCCTCGTGACACTGATGCTGAATGTCCAAGGTGGAAGTCGAGTGTCCAAGTGGTGAGTTGGAGTCACCAAGTACCTGCTCTGATCTCCACGTCAGTAATTCTCAGCATCTTACTTCTATCCAGAGAGTGGTAGAATGGGAAATTACATATCAATGAGGTGAGGTCAAATATTAATGAGGGTGGATAATGAGCGATATTCACTACTCACCACTCCCTAGCAAGAATGTCATCTCAACAGTCAAGAACTGGTTGGGAAAAGTGACCTTTCGGTCTTGACATCACTCAACATCCATAACTTGATCTTCACTCCATTGCCCACATCGTCCAGGACCAGGGAAGATTGTGTCCCAGGGTTTCCTGAAAACCAGAGCATGTCAGAGGCACAGCTTAGTCCCCTTTGTTTATTGTTCATCCTCAGCGCTTTTCTTAAATTCATTCACAGGGTGAGGGCATTGCTAGCTAGGCTAGCATTGATTGCCCATCCCTAATTAAGCATCAACGACATTGCTGTGGGACTGGAGTCACATGTCAGCCAGACCAGGTAAGGATGGCAGTTTCCTTCCCAAAAGGACATTGGTGAACCAGATGATGTTTTTTTCCAACAATCAGCAATGGATTCATAGGGGTCATGATTAAACTCTTAATTTCAAAATGTTATTGAATTCAAGTTCCACCATTTGCCATTTCAGGATTTGAACTGAGTTTCCCAGAACATTATCTGGGTCTCTGGATTAACAGTCCAGCGATAATAGGCCATCACCTCCCCCATAAATGCACAAAAAGCTAATATACAAAGGTGACGGAATGGTATTTATTGCATTAATCAAGACCGGATTCTATTTATTGCATCAATTCGAGGAATTTCTAAGGTGATATTTACCTGTAAGGTTTATCACTGTTCCAATAGAAAAGATCTAGTATTTATTGAACGCGGTCATCTATGAGGTTCTCGTCACTTAACGCGATTCCAAAAGTGCATCAATGCTTTTAAAAAGAACGTCTTAGGAGATAGGAAAACAATCCAAACACTCTTGCCTTCCATATTCAGAGCAACAATAGCCTAATAAGGTTGTACATATGTAATCCTACTCAAATGTTGTGGAATGTACCCAAATATCAATCAGAAAATCCACTGAAGATTGCTTCCCAGTGTCTCACTGTGGAAATATCATGGTGAGCGTATGGGTGTTTACAACATGACTGGCATTTATTTCCCGTTTATAATTGCCCTTAGCAAGATGGTGCAGAGTTTTCTTAACCACTGCAGTTAGGAAGTTGGCTCAATGATTTCCACAGTCAACATGATGTTTGATTTGAAGAGGAACCTGGAGATAATGGTGGCCCCATGCACTTATTAACCATGTCCTTCCTGTGTGCCAGTTGTGTCCTTTGGAGATACTGGTGAAGCAGCCAAGCCATCCATGGTGGTTGTTGGGTAAAGATAGGATCAGACTTGACCACGGAAGCCCTTATGGTACATACTCATCTCGCATGGTTCTCCCATGAAGTATGGTCACTTGGTTCAGACACCCAACAATTGTTGACAGCAGTGGAACTCTCTCAGAGTGAGGGGTTACAGAGAAGCTGTAAAACAAAACAGGAGAAAGGAGGGGAATTTAATTTAAAATTTTCAGAAATGTATTGACATAGCCTATAAGTTTTATCTCATTTCACTGATATATATTTTTAGGAGAACACATCACATGAAAAACTATTTATACGCTCAAGATTGGGAAACAATGGTGATTTCCTGGACCAATGCCAAACCAAAAACTCCCTTATAAAGGTAATCTGCCCCTTTGGAGTGTGGCAGGAAATGACACCTCATTATTGGGTTTCTCAGTTACCTTGACAAAAGTTTCTCTGTAAAAGTGAGTACAATATGTGACATTGGAGACAGGAAATGGCCTAGGTTCTGTCAGTCAATGTCACAGTAATAATAGCCGACCACTGCAGCAGGGAATTATATTACACTAAGGAAAATAAGCTAAGGGAACTGATTATAAATATCAGCATCAGTTGTCTTTCTAATCCAAGATTGTTCCAGAAAAGAGCCATCTATCCTTCTGGAGGCTACAACAAGGAGGATCGAGGGCAAGAGATGCCAAGAATATGCAATGAAGTAAATTGTGTCCAAATGGTGCTTTTGTCATCTGACAAATTATCCATCGTTAGAACCATATTAAGAAATAACTAAACGTAGAAGTTATAGGCTTATGATATTAGTGAACACATGCAAGATAAATAGGCTTGCGCCTACTTTCAAACAGAGAACATATCAATCCAAGTGAAAGATTGTGGTAAAAACAAGAAGGACTGTGGATGCTGTAAATCAACAAACAGAAACAGAAATTGCTGGATAAGCTCAGCAGGTCTGGCAGCATCTGTGAAATGAAATCCGAGTTAACGTTTTGGACCCGAAACATTAACTCTCATTTCATTGTGGTTGTTGACTTGCTCGCCGAGCTGGCTTGTTTTCGTTCAGACGTTTCGTCACCATGCTAGGTGACGTCTGAACAAACACAAGCCAGCATCCGCAACCAGAGCTACAGATCTTCGCCAATACTTTAAATCTCATTTCATTTCATAGATGCTGCCAAATCTGCTGAGCTTTTCCAGCAATTTGTATGAAAGGTTGTGAGGGTGTATTACAGATCATTTATGGAGCCTGAACTGATGTTCCAACATGCTTTACGTATATATAACCAGTTGCTATGGATAGTAAGGGTAGAGTCTCCAACTTTCTTTCCATCATAAGGTTGACCAGGAATCTCACCCACTCCTAGCATCTATTGTTGATGTGTATTGGCAGGATTTTCAGATTGATGAGCATCCAGTTTGGCTGCCTAATGAAAGCACTTTTGTTATCCATCAAAACCTAGAATAGGCTTGATCGTGGGATTATGGGACACTAGCCATTGCGCGAGAAGACCTTCCATGTTAAGATTGTACAGGGAACCTATTAAATACCATTAAACCTACTACCCTAAGGAAAGACTGGATAGGCAATGTTAATTGCCTAATATTTGATTGTTCAATTATATATTCAGGTATGAAAATTAATGGCATTTTACTTGTACTGCTACATTTCAGTGGAGACTAATACCATGATTATCGAGTTTAGAAGTGCATGTTTGTAATGTATGTCTCTGTAAATAAAAGCTTACGAAGTATATAAAGTATATAAAGGCTCCAGTTCTATCTTTCACCACCAGTTATTTTCTGATATAACTGGCAATGCCAGTTATTTTGTGAGATATATGTATTCCTGTAAGATTAAAGTGTGGTGAATAGAAAAACTTTGTTAAACAGGTTATTGTGGCCAGTAGTTTTCAAACATGTACCAAGAAGTTAATTTTTGCCATTATTCTGTGTTTTGGTGTGTTACAGATCACTCGGGGAGTCCACATTGCTATGGAAATAATAACTTCTACATGGTCTTGCACGCTGGATGGTGATGGTCGTGAGGGATTCCTTCTATCACGTGGCTAACCAAGTGTCTCTTCTAGTCTTATCACTTACTCTGATTGTTAGCATAAAAAAAGCAGAAAATTAATAGCCACCCTTCGTAGAATTACAAAAGGTAAGTCTTATTAAAGATCAATCCTGATAACATGGAACAGCTTGGAGTATAGGGAATTAATAATGTTGGTAATAGCATGAAGCTGAGCTTCTGATCTCATATACTCTCTACCACCAAGTCCACCACTTCCTCCCCTTATCATTGGCTCACCTCTGCTCCCAGGTGCTCCTAGTCATAAATCAGCAAAACATTTCTAGACACTGGGAAATCTGGGCAAACATTATTTTCACATTCATAGCACATTTGACCAACGTACAACCCAAGTTTTGCTTGAGAATCTCTGTTGTCTGTTTTCTAATTTGCACCAATGTCATTCACCCATTGCCCCTTCTCCACTGGATTTCACTGTGTCCTGGTCCAGTGAATACTTCCACTTATAAATGCTAATCCTTATTTTCAAGGCCTCACCTCTCCTTATCTCGACATCTACTTTTAGTCCGACAACTCTCTGAGATCTTTCTGCAATGGCAATGCTGACAACATCTGAAGGTTCCCCCAGTTTTGATCCATGCAATGTTGGTGTCAGCTGCCTTGATCCTCAGCTCTGGAATTCACTCCCTATGCATTTCTACTGTGACATTTTCCCAGATGACCACTCCTAATACCTTGTGGGATTTCTCTCCTTTTACCAATATGTGGTACAGGTTAAGGGTTGTTTGAAGTAGTTTGCTGCCACCAATCCTCCATTGCCTTTGGCTGTCCAGTGTTAGTGGTGAGGGATACACCACATAGAGTATGTACAGAAATCTGTGCTGCCCTCAGATAATAAGAAGGTTGATGGCATGATCACAATAAGTACAAATATGACTCATCAGGCACAATTACTAGGACCTAATTGCTGGAATTAATACAACTGTTCCCTTTGAAAGCTAGAGACAAACTCATTGTCTCCATCCAATAGATTGTGTGACAGCAGTAGAATGGGTGGAGCCAAAGTAACATGACTATTAACCCTTTCAGAGCTACTACCTTTTTCAACATCCACTTCTCCAGCTCACTCTGCTCTGTTAAGATAGTCATTAAAACTCACTTCTTTAAGCAAATAGTTCACACCTGACCTTATGTCTCTTATGTGATTCACCTTGAACTGTCAATGATAATGTTCCTGTGAAGGACTTTAGAACTTTTTGTGACGGTAAAGGTTTTATTATTTGTACAAGTTATAGAGTCATAGAGTCATACAGCACGGAAACAGACTCTTCAGTCCAACTAGACCATGCCAAATATAATCACAACCCAAACCAGTCCCACCTGCCTGCACTTGGCACATATCCCTGCAAACGTTTCTCCTTCAAGTATTTATCCAAATGTCTTTTAAATGTTGTAACCGCACCCGCATTCACCACTTCCTCCGGGAGTTCATTCCACACACAAACCACAATGTGTGTAAAAAAAAATTGCCCCTCATGTTTTTTTCAAAACGTTCTCCTTTCACCTTAAAAATATGGCCCCCAGTCTTGAAATCCCCACCCTAGGAAAAAGACATCTGCCATTCACCTTATATTATAAGGTCACCCCTCCAACCTCCTATTCTCCAGTGGAAAAAGTCCCAGCCTATCCAGCCTCACCTCATAACTCAAACCCTCCATTCCTGACAACACCTTGGTAAAACTTTTCTGAAACCTCTCCAGCTTAATGATATCCTTCTGAAACATGGTGACCAGATCTGGACACAGTACTCCAGAAGAAGCCTCACCAATGTCCTGTACAACCTCAACATAACGTCCTATACTCAAAGGTTTGAGCAAGTGTGCTAAACATCTTCTTAACCACCCTATCTATACGAGATGCAAGCTTCAAAGAATTATGTACCTGAACACCTAGGTCTCTCTGTTCTACAACACTACCCAAGACCCTACTTTTAATTCAGAAGTCATACAGCACAGGTTATAGTCCAACAAGTGACTTCACCTGATGAAGTGGCTGTGCTAAAAAAGCTTGTGATTTCAAATAAACCTGTTGGACTATAACCAGGTGTCGTGTGATTTCTGACCTTGTCCACCCCAGTCCAGCGTCAGCACCTGCACATCATGGCTACTTTTAACTGTAAAAGTCCTGCCTTTTACCAAAATGCAATACCTTGCATGCCCTTCAAACCATTGACCCAATTGATCATGTTCTCTTTGCAATTTTAGATAAGCTTCTTCACAGTCCACTGCACCACCAATTTTGGTATCATCCGCAATCTTACTAACCATATCTTCTACATTCCCATCTAAATCATTTATACAACTGTCAAACAAAAGTGACTGAGCCCCGAACCCTGTGGAACACCACTGGTCACAGGCCTGTACTCCAAAAAACTACCTCGTTGTTGTTGTTTTTGTTTGTGAAAATGCTCGGGGAATATCCTGGAATCCTGCTAGCATCATTTTAATGTTTCCAATATCTCCACTACTCTATCCTTCGATAATAGAAACCTGGTGGCAATAACATCAATCTTATTCAACTGGTTACAATTCCTTTTAGGCGTCAGGCCAAATATCAACTTCAAAGCTAGTACCACACAAAACAAAAGTTACCTTTTTATTCGTGTAACTTAAAGCACAGATGTACTGGAAACTCTAACAGTCTCAATTTGACCATTTAAGGATAATGTTGGCAATGCCTTCTACATGCCATTCAGCATTTTCAATGGCTATGATGCCTGAAGCTGTTTTGTCATAGGATACAGACTCTACTCACAGGATAGAATTAGACATGAAGGTATATGGGGTTGGAAGAAGTGTTCAATTATTGAAATCTGTGGATATGGGTCACTTTTCTCATGACCATCATCAATCCACACCTAACAGTGTAGATCAGATAATGATTGTGTTTGGGCACATGGCCCTGTTCAAATGCTATTTGGTCCCAGAACTCTCTCCCATCCCAAAAGCCCAAATGTCTTTATTAAACTATTTGAGAAAAAATCTACCTTCCATTTTTACAGCTATATCTTTAAAGTAAATAATAGAATACATGTCTACAATCATGGGGCTGGATGAACACAGCAGGTCAAGCAGCTCCTACGATGTTGCTTGGCCTGCTGTGTTCATCCAGCCCCATGTTTGTTATCTCGGATTCTCCAGCATCTGCAGTACCTTTTATCTCTGATACATGTCTACAATCAAACATTTTTTATTCATTCACGGAATGCATTCACAGCGTCGCTGACCAGGCAGCATTTATTGCCCATCTCTAATTGTCCGGAGGACAGTTAAGAGTCCACCACATTGCTGTGGGTTTGAAGTCGCATGTAGGTGAGATCAGGTAAGGATGGCAGTTTCCTTCCCTGAGGGATGTTAGTGCACCAAATGGGTCTTTCCAACAACCAACAATGGATTCATAGTCACTGTTAGACTGTTCATTCCAGATGCTTATTGAATTCTATTTCCACCATCTGCCGAGACAGGATTTAAACCCGGAACCTGGGTTCCTAAAACATTACCTGGGTCTCTGGATTAACAGCCCAGCGATAACACCACTAGGCCATTTTCTTCCCTAACCATTGAATCAACCAGTTAAACTTCTGGTATATTTAGCTTTCACCGATTAGCTAAATTATTAAATTGCTGAGGAAAAATCATAACCTCAAAATAAACTCCTTTTTTAAATTCTCTGGAAAATAGTTTAACCATTTGAAATGATTGGTGCCAATAAACCAGCCGCCTCAGACCCAGTACCTTACGGACACACAGCCTCCTGTTGATAATTTGTGGGCAGTTGAATGACAGGAAAAAGAAATGTGTTTATGACTATTGCACATTCAAACAGTCTAAACCTCCATTTGAATTTTATAGAAAATTAATTGTATCTTTAGCCCTTACATAATATTGAAATATCCCATTATCACTTCATGTCATGTCATGAGTACTGTGACCACTTAAGCACATGATCAACGTTGGTTGTTAAACATGATTTATCTCCTCAATACTACCTTCTCCAATTAGTTTTCATGTTCCTTTTTATCACACCCTCTCTTTATCTCTAACATACACCTTTTCTAAGCTTGATCCTTGCATATCATTCTGCACCTGAAGCCCATACCATTCTGAGGGAGGCAATGGCCTAGTGGTATTGCTGCTGGACTGTTAATCCAGAGACACAGGTGATGTTCTGGGGACCCAGTTTCAAATCCCCCATAGCTGGATGGTGGAATTTGAATAAAATAAAAATCTGGAATTAAGAGTCTACTGTTGACCATCTAATTGCCTCCCCCGAGCACATTCTGGCATCAATCAGCATTGTCACTTTCAAATCCCACCAGAATTGTGCCAAAAATTTACATGGTGAATGATGAGCTAATGGTAAATTCACTAGACCTATGATCTAGGTATCTAGACTAATATGTTGAGAGTACAGATGAAAATCCCACCACTCCCCATGAATGAATAAAACAAAGCATCAAATTGGTTAATTGCTACCAGCTGAATGCATCTATACTCCACAATAGGTTTTACTTAATGTTTCTCACATCAGTGTCAGATTGGATGTGTATTGTTATGTACCACAGCTTTGCAGAATCATACAGCATGGGCAGAGGCCATTTGGCCCACCTTGCTAATACCAGCAATTTCAAAGACATTCAATTAGTTTCACTCCCCTGTTCATTCTCCAGAGCAAGTTTGACCCTTTCAGGTGTTTACCTAGTTCCGTTATAGATAGTGACAACTGAACTTGCTTCCAACACCGTTTCAGGCAGTACATTCCAGATCAAAACTCTCTTATGTGAAAATGGATTTGCAATCTCTCTCTTCTAGCTCTTTTGCAAATTATCATTAATGTGTATTCTCTGGTTACCGTGCCCCCTGCCAGTGTTAAAAAAATTGTCCTCATTTATTCAATCAAAATTCTTCATAGTTTCAAACAGGATATTTCAATATTATGTATGGTTTAAATGATAAAATTAAATCTAAAATCTAAATAAATTAAAATTAAATTAAATTAAACTAAATTTGGGGCAGCACGGTGGCTCAGTGGTTAGCACTGCTGCCTCACAGCACCAGGAACCCAGGTTCAATTCCACTCTCAGGCAACCGTCTGTGTGGAGTTTGCACAGTCTCCCCATATCCACCCAGGTTTCCTCTGGGTGCTCCGGTTTCCTCCCACAGCCCAAAGATGTGCAGGTTAGGGTGGATTGGCCATGCTAAATGGCCCATAGTGTCCAAGGATGTGTAGCTTAGGTGGGTAATATTGGGGGGGGTTCTGGGCGGGATGCTCTGAGCATCAGTGTGGACTTGTTGGGCCAAAGGGCGTGTTCCCACACTGTAGGGATTCTATGATCTGTTTTACTCTAAGGAAAATAAGGTTCTGGTTTCTCAATAGAACTGAAGTCCCTCATGCCTGGTATCAGTAGAATGCCAATACTTACAGAAAACGACATCTTAGGCACCAGAGAACTAATAATTCAGAATGTCCACCCCACATAATCCAAGAGGCAGTGAGAAAATGAGGGGAACAACGTGTCAAGTAAATCATAAATTTGTGAGAGATACTGTTTATACAAACAATAGCACTTAACAGAGCAGTACTGGTATTTAATTAACTCTTTATAAATTAAGGAAGCTTGTTTTATTTATTACAAAACACATAATAAAATGGGTCTTGCTTCTTCAGAATATCTGTGCATGCAGCACAACCTAGTGGTTAAATTAAACTGCATTTTAAATATTCTAGGACACACACCAGGGGTCACAAATATGGGAAAGAGTGAAACTAGCAGGTTGCTTCAGAAATGAAAGAGACCTATATCATGAATATATGGGCGTAAATTAGTAGGGCAGATATTAATTCACAAATAACAAACATATTCATATTCAAAGTTAGTTGTAACACAATGGATAGCCTGTACCATCTGAGTCAGGGGATTGTGGATTCAAGTTCCTCTCTGTAGACCAGACTTCCCAAAGTGAGGTCCAAAGGGTGTCGCAAGCTGAAATTTTGGGGAAGCAAACTCCGAGACAGCAATGGCCACTATGGAGTTCCACTGCCTATTCCTTGCTCTCAGGCTATTTTTCTCTCCCACATTATCTGCTCTGAAATATCAAAGATCATCCCCCATTCCAAAGCTGTGCAGCTTAGGTGGATTGGCCATGCTAAATTGCCCATAGTGTCCAGAAATGTGCACTCTGGGTGGATTAACCATGGGAAATGCAGAGTTATAGGGAGCGGGTGGGGGTGGGTCTGGGTGGGATGGCCTTCAGAGAATCGGTGTGGACTCGATGGGCCAAATGGCCTGCTTCCGCACTGTCAGGGTTCTATGATTCTATGATTCCCCTTCATTCTCTCAATTTTCCAGGCCATTACTGGAGAGGTACTACACTGCTGGTGGCTCTGTCTTCCCAATTGATAGGTAAACATAAAAGACTCCATGCCACTTTCGGAAGAAGGGAAGGAGAATTCTCCGAGGAATATGTTCCAGTCAATAGTTATCCATTGAGCAACATCGCTAAAACAGATACCAAACAGAAAATACAAAAATACTCAGCCAATCAGTGGGCTTCTGTGGAGCTAGGACTTGGCCTGTATCTTTAACTGTGGTCTGATCTTGCAAGATTTTAGCCAACTGTCAACTTCATTGAATTTCATGGAAGGTTTGTCTCTGATAGGCCTGGTGAGCTTTCTCACTGTAAGGTCCTGAACTCACCTCAACAGCTACCTACCCTGCCTCTACTTTTAGGGTCCTGGGTAGTGTTTTCAAACAGAGAAACCTATGGGTTCAGGTACATAGTTCGTTGAAAGTTGCATCACAAGTAGATAGGCTGGTGAAGAAGACTTTGGGTACGCTTGCCTTCTTTGCTCAGACCACTGAATATAGGAATTGGGACGTCATGTTGTGGTTGTATAGGACATTGGTGAGGCAACTTTTGGAGCACTGTGTACAATTTTTGTCGCCCTATTATAGGAAGTATATTATTAAATTGGTGAAGGTGCAGAAAGATTTAAAAGGATGCTACCGAGACTGGAGGGTTTGAGTTATAAGGAGAGGCTGGATAAGCTGGAACTTTTTTCACTCGAGCATAGGAGGTTGAGGGGTGACCTTATAGAAGTTTACAAAATCATGAGGGTATAGATAAAGTGAATGGCAAAGCTGTTTTTCCTAGAGTAGGGGAGTTCAAAACTAGAGGGCATATTTTTAACGTGAGAGGAGAAAAATTTAAAAGGGACCTGAGGAGCAACTTTCTCACACAGAAGATGGTTCACATGTGGAATGAACTGCCAGCAGAAGTGGTAGAAGCAGGTACAAGAGATACGCTATATCGCTATTGCATGAGACAGCTTCACTCACTCTCGCACCATCCCCCAATCACTCCCGCAATTTACAAAGACCCTATGCCCTCTGCACTGCCAATCACTCCTCACCATGTTTCCACCACCTGTACCGGCACTAACAGCTGTTCCACCCATTTTCCACTCATTCAATCCCTCCCATCATCTCATTCCAGCAGAAGACAGCCCACACAAAGGCAGGAAGAGCCTGGACAAGTGGTTGGTGCCTGACATTGGGGTCCTCAACCCCAAGGAGGAGAGAACCTTGACCCTCACTAGAGAAGATGACGACCGCTCCGGTGAGGATGACGGGACATCCATGTCCTACCAACCAACCACCACTCTTCATTCCAGTGCAACTGTCACTTTCAGTCTCGTTCACTGACACAACTTAAACCCCTGACTCACAGAATCACAGAACTGAAGAGACCATTCAGTCCATCGTGCCTGCACCAGCTCAGTAAATGAGCATCATTACCCAAAACCAATCTCCTGCTTTTATCCCAAAATCTAAATCCAAAATAATCTAACTTGTATCCAAATAATCGTCCATCGCCCTCAGCGCAGCGAGAGTATTGTGTGCAGTTCTGGAATCCATATTATTGGAGGGATGTGATAGCACTGGAGAGGGTGCAGGTGGGAATTATCAGGATGTTTCTTGGGCAGCAGAGTTTTGGTTATGACGAGAGATCGGACAGACTGGGGTTACTTTTCTTGGAGCAGTGGAGACTGAGGAGTTACCTGATTGAGATGTATAAAAATAAGGGGGGCATAGATGAGGTAAATGGAAAGAAATTTTTCCCCTTGTTGGAGGGATCAATTACTGGGGACATAGGTTTAAGAGAAGGGGCAGGAGGGGATGTGAGGAAAGCTTTTTTATCCAGAGGGTGGTAGGAATCTGGAACTCATTCCTGTAAGGGTGGCAGAGATTAAAGAGTAATAATAATTAAGAAGTATTTCGAAGTACATTTGCAATGCCAAAATATACAAGGCTATGGGCCAAATACTAGACAATGGGATTAGAATAGAAAAGTGGTTGTTTTTGACAGGTGCAATCTTGATGGGCCAAAGGGCCTTTTACTGTGCTGTAGGCCTCTATAACTCTATGAGCTCTCCTTTGTGTCTTACACTTACAAACGTAACATCTACTATCTCAGTAGGAAACTTCCACATGTTAAAAGCTCAATCACCTGCTGAGAAGAGTTCGGAGGCCTCAGAGGAAGCTTCATTAAAGCTATTCCTTTAACACCACCACCCCCCAGCCTCTCCACCCCATCAGCTCCACAATGGTGGTAGAGTAGGACACTGGAGCCAGAGCTCGTCCACTTCATCTGTTCCTTTTCTTTTCTTCTCTCTCTTGTTTTTCTCTTCTGTATTTTTTTGCCTCCTCTTCTCTCTTCTCAGCCTCCCATCCTCGGAACTCCCGGTCTCAAACCTTGCGGCCTCCTACCTCGTAATTCCTTGTCTCCGACCTTGCGGCCTCAGGACTCCCTGCCTCCCCGCAGAACCAACATGGCATCCTCTCAGCCCACTGTGACCTCAGCATGGACTTCCAGTCTCAAGGTGATTCCAGTGTGATCTCCTGGCCTCGTGAACCCTGAGCCCAGCGCGGTCTAGAGTCAAGGCTGGTGCTGATGGTAGGTTCGGTGCCAGCGTGGACTGGGTTTGAAGACTGTTGCACTGAACTACTTCTTCCCTATTTTATAACTTATTCCTAAAATCTGCAATGCTGGATATTTTATTCTCTATTTTTCTAAGAACTGTAACTGAAGAAGCTGTACGTTGGAATAATAAGAACTGAGATAACACAGTGTGGAGCTGGAGGAACACAACAGGCCAGGCAGCATCAGAGGAGCAGGAAAGTTGACGTTTTGGGTCTGGACCCTTCTTCAGAAATGCTTCAGAAAAGGCTGTAGGTAGGGACCTCGTACCTAAGATGGTGCTGTAAGCGACGACTTATACACTTTTTGCTGCATTTATGACAATAAAACTCATTCTAATTCTAATTCTATACTGACATCTCAGTGAAAACTTTAGCTAGAGTACAACTGGAAGCATAAGCTGGTGAGCACATCACTTGATGGGCCCCGGGGCACTGGAACTCAGAGAACAGTCAAGGAGCACAAATCTATTTAGCCCCAGGCAGGAGAGCACCCCCTGGTGTTGGCAGTCACTTTGGCACTTGTACATGCCAATGCGAGAGCACCAGGCAGGAGGCAATGGCCCTCATAGATAAGGCTGCAGCTATGGTGACCCAGCTGCCATAAGCCTGCAATTGTGGGCTGCCTTCATGGACAGATTGACAACTACTATGATGAGCCAGGTCAAGAAGATGCAGGGTTTACTGTATATTTACACAGCCCTGCACTCCATCACCTCAGAGGCTGGCCTGCAGCAGCAATGGCTCAGTTACTAACATTATGCCTCTGAGTTAGAAGATTAAAACAGAAACTTAAGCACTGAAATCTCAGCTGGTTCTTACATCGATTACTGGGAGAGCATTGCAATGTTAGCGATACTGTCTCTCAGATGAGGTGTCAGACTGAAGCCGTGTCTAGTGGCTATAGAAGATCCTGCAAAACTATTTTGAAGCAGAGTGTGTCTTCTCTCTAGTGCCCAAACTAATACTTAAATCTCAACCAGCTAAAGCAAATTATCTGGTCATTATCTCATTGCTACTTGTGAAACAATTACTGTGCTTGAATTAGCTATTACATTTGCTACATTACATCGGTGATTACATTTCAAAAGTACATCAGTGCTTTGAGATGTCTGAGGTTGCGAAAGATGTATAAAAATGCATGTCCTCTGAATATGCACTGGGAGGTTAGCAAAAGCACAGCGACAAATTCAAGAGACTGCTGTACCTGCATTTACAATGGTTCAAGGAGATTTAATTAAATACTGATAATGTACCTAAGCTAAGGGGGAGCAGATAGATTGAAGAATTTAGTCAGGCAGCCTCATCTTTCAATCAGTCCATCTAAGCTCAGTTCCTTGGTACAGTACACACAGGCATCCATTATTGCTTAATTATAACAGTAGAAGACATAGAATGTAATAAAAATTATTAAAGTGATAAATGATACCATTAAAATATTCATTATACGCAATGTACTCCATTCACATCACCGTCTATTCAGTTAATAAAAGTGTCCTAACATCGTTTAGTGCAAAGCCGGATTGATCACATTTGTCTTTTTGATGCAGTCCTTAACACTGCCTTGAGGTAAAAGATTCACTAGAGAACTGCAGTGTTTGAGGTCACCTTATTAAAAAGAACAAAGTTATGTTCCTCCAGTAATTGCATTAAGGGCATCCCTGGCAGTTTAATGCAACATTTGCCAGTCCTTTCAAATGCTTTTAATAGTAGTTTTAAATCTTTTTGAAGACCAGCTCAGCAGCATAATGAAGAGCAATGCAGTCTAGCAGAGCAGAGAGCAGAATGATTACTCAGTTCTTATGTAGTCTTTTTAGTCTAGAGAGACGATTCAGGGCCCTGTTTTGAATTCAACATTCAATGGCATGGGCACCACTAAATGTGCCCACCATCAATACCTTAACTGCTACTGTTGACCTAAAAAGTAACTGACCAGCCATATAAATACTGAGGGTACAGAAGAAGGTCAGAGGCTAAGAATCCTGTAATGAATAACTTATCTCTTTCTCCCTAAAACCTGTCTGAGAGCAGTGCCTGTCTGTCAGGAGCGTGGTGGAGGATTTGCCGCTTGCCAGGATGTGTGCCGTTTTACCAATGAAAACCCAACACAAGATGAATTCAGGATGAAAAAGCGTGCCTAATGAGCTCTCCGTCCACTGCCATGAACATTGAGTGCCTCCACCACCAGAACATTGAGAGAAAGAAACACCAATCAAGTGAGACCTGGGGTGACACCAAGTGCATTGGAATCACAGAGTGAAACCTTCATTCCACTTGTTCGCACAACATTACTCCATGTAAGTTTTTGGAAAGAGGTGATCTCAAATACTGAGGAACAGAGATATTTGTGCTTCAAATTTGGATCTGGGAATTCAAAATCTGGAGTTCAGTGAGTTGCAGACGATGAGGACAAACTCATGGATAACTCATGACAAAATCATGAATAAACTCATGGACATTTGAATTTATTCATTTGTGGGATGTTGGGAATTGCTGGCTGGCCAGTGTTTATTTCCTGTCCCAAGTTGCCCTTGAGAAGGTGGTGGTGAGCTGCCTTCTTGAACAGCTGCAGTCCCCCTGGTGAGGGTTGACCCACAATGCTATTAGGGAGGGAATTCCAGGATTTTGACCCAGCGACAGTGAAGGAATGGTGATATATTTCCAACTCAGGATGGTGAGTGGCTTGGACGGGAGCTCGAAGGTGGTGGTGTTCCCACATGTCTGCTGCCCTTGTCCTTCTAGATGGAAGCGGTCGTGGGTTTAGAAGGTGCTGTCTGAGGATCTTGTGTGCATTTCTGCAGAGCATCTTGTAGGTAGTACACACTGCTGCTACTGAGCATAAGTGGTTGAGGGATTGGATGCTTGTGGATGTAGTGCCAATCAATGGTTTGTCCTGGGTGGTGTAAAGCTTCTTGAGTATTGTTGGGGCTGCATGCATCCAGGCAAGTGGGGAAAATTCCATCACACTCCTGATTTGTGCCTTGGCAAGGCACGAGACATAAGGGCAAGGCTACATGTTATCACTCTACGGAGCTAACATTCAAGAAGTTGTTATTGAAATCATTGTGCTGAACCATGCCAGTGAGATAAGTGTCATAAAGACCACAACCATGAGCTCTACATTTCAATTATAATCAGTTCTCATTGATGGTATCTTTGAAAAGTAAAGAATTGGAAATTCCACAAATGGGAAAGTACTCCGGCTCTAATTGGAATTCATCAAAAACACAGGAGCATTTCCACTGTAGAGCATGAAAGTGAGGGAGAAAGATCTCCAGCTGTATGAGCAAACCAAAAAGCCACTAAAAGGGCAAACAATAGCAATCAGTGACTTCAGTAATCCACTGAGAATCTGGGAGAAACGTGGGGCACAAGGAATGAGAGGGCTGCAGGACGTATTAATGGAAATTGCATTTTAACTCGTTACATAATGAATACACTGATGTGCATTTCTGGAGGGAAATTAAACATTTTCAAACAGCGTGTAAACATTTGACAAGCACAATGGCTGTATGGAAACTAATTTGGGAACAAATGTTGAAAGAGGTATTTGAAGATTTACAAAGGGAATAGCCTTTCAGATTTGGAAAGGCATTACGAAGCAGTTAGCATTAACTAAACAAAAATTAGACAAGGTAAAATGAATCTAGAGAGGACAATTGTCAAAATAATGGGTTTTGCTGTGTTCAAAGTGAAATGTGAACATTTCATGAAGTTATAGCGTCATAGAATCTTACAACATAGGAACAGACCCTTGGGTCCAACTCATTGAGAGATCCCAAACTGACCTATTTGCCAGCATTTGGCCCATATCCCTCTAAGCCCTTCCTATTCATGTACCCATCCAGATACCTTTTAAACATTGTAATTGTATCAGCCTCCACTACCTCCTCTGCTAACTCGTTCCATACATGCACCACCTCTACGTGAAAAAGTTACCCCTCAGGTCCTTTTTAAATCTTTCCCTTCCCACCTTAAACCTATGTCCTCTAGTTTTGGACTCCCCTACCCTGGGGAGTCCCTATCTCTGCCCCTCATGATTTTATAAAACTCTATTAGGTCACTCCCTCAGCCTCCGATGCTCCAGGGAAAATAGCCCCAGCCAATTCAGCCTCTATCTATAGCTCAAACTCTCCAACCCTGGCAATATCCTTGTAAATCTTTTCTGCACCTTCTTAAGTTTAACAACATCCTTCTTATATATAGAAGGGTGACTAGAATTATAAGCAATATTCTAAAAGTAACCAAAGTCCTGAACAACTGCAACATGATGTCCCAACTCATATAGCCAATGCTATGACCAATGAAGACAAGTGCGCTAAAAACCATCTTTACCACCCTCTCTACCTGTGACTCCACTACCAAGGGACTATGCACCTACACTTCTAAGTGTCTTTGTTTGGCAACACTCCCCAGGACCCTACTATTTACTGTATAAGTCTTGCCCTGGTTCGCCTTACCAAAATTCAACACCTCACATTTATCTAATTTTTTAAATATTCATTAACAGGATGAGGGCATCGCTGGCTAGGCAGCATTTATTGCCCTGAGGGCAGTTAAAAGTCAACCACATTGCTGTGGGTCTGGAGTCACATGTAGGCCAGACCAGGTAAGGATGGCAGTTTCCTTCCCTAAAGAACATTCGTGAACCAGATGGGTTTTTCCCAACAACCAGCAATGGATTCACTGTCATCATTAGATTCTCAATTCCAGATACTTATTGAATTCAAATTCCACCATCTGCTGCGGCAGGATTCGAACCCTGGTCCCCAGAACATTATCTGAGTCTCTGGATTAACAGTCCAGCGATAATACAAGGCCATTGCCTCCCCCATTACAGAGTCCATTTGACAGATGTTTCCGGAGATTTAGAAATAATCGTCCAAAAAGAATGCAAGCGAAATGGGCTATCGGCAAGAGGTCCAGAGATGCCATTCTCAATGTTGGCAATAGTTTATATGCATTTGAAGAGAAGCATAATGAGTTTCTTGCGAGGAAGGAGCAACTTGCCAGCTAAGGACGATTAATGCTGGCTAGATGCCTTATTAACTGCCCAACTTGCCTTATCAATATTCAGCTTTCTGTCTTCCTCAACATAGCGAACAGGCCAGATGTCAAGAAAAGTCATGATGGAAATCAAAGGCAGGGCCTGGTGAATATAGAAGAAGGGTTCTGTTCTGAGGATGGGTCACCGGACCTGAAACGTTAACTCTGATTTCTCTCTACAGTTGCTGCCAGACCTGCTAGGCTTTTCCATCCATTTCTGTTTTTGTCCCCTGGGTGAATTCAGCTCACTGCCTGCTGCAAAGGACTAAACAGCATCTCAGAGTATGATCTACAGGTACCTGCAACATGCACCCATCATCCACGGACAGTGGCATCCAGCATTTGACAACGCTTCGTTGTCATCGTGGCACCAGTCCCATACACTGGCTTAGGAAGTACAGCCTCAAATTGCTTGACAAACCAGCAAATAGGATAGAAAGGCTGCCATACACATGGAGAGGGACACAGATTGAAGATTGAGCTCAGCTGCATCTCCTGACTGCACACTTCAGCACCTGCACACTTAGCACCTACCCGCACGCTAGCAGCATCCATGCCATGCCTGTGAGCACCTTGCTGCTTCAACCAGAGCCTGTACAGCTCTCAGTTCAGCTGTGTGGATGTGCTCTTTGCTGCAGACAGACAGACAGGCTGCTTGTTGGGAGGAATCTGACCAGCATGGCTGTGGGGGTGCACATAGTTTGTCAGGGCCACATATGGCACACCAAGATGTCAATCTAAAACCTCCAGCACACGCTGCATGTTTATTCAACCCAATGGCCAAATCAGAAAGTAGTGAGGGCTGGTCCTCAGTCCAGTCAAGGAGGGACTATGGTCTGTCAAGGGCTCCTGGTAACATAAGTCACAGGCACAGACCACAAACAGGGTCTTGGCCACTGACACTTGGCTGTTTGGGACACTCACTGTAGGGGGTCTGTCTGAACTTGGTCTGGGGAATGGTCAGTGGTCAGTCCACTATGGCCAGCACCAGCACTCAGGGGGAATTGTCCATCAGTCAGGGAGTTGCAATGGTTAGAGTCTGCTCAATCCTGTCTAGGAGCTGTTTGTTGAAATCTGTCAGAGGTCTGGCATATACGCAATAGTCAGGGGCTTTCCATCAATCCTCTGAAGGGTGCAAGGGGGTGAGCTGGAGCGACATGGGAATTTCATTATCAAACGTGGTGGGAGAGTCAAGGCTGGGGCAGTAGGAGCCATAATCCTTTGTGGGTGTGGGGACAACAATGGTGATGTCCAGGAGAATGAGAGGTACACAGAACAGCATTGGAGGGCATGGTAAGATTCAAGATCAGGAATTACTCACAGTAACCACTACAGGGGGAGCATAGGGGTGTAAGGTGGGTATCACTCAGGTGTAATTCCAGGGTTCAGGACCACAGTTGTAGGCAAGGTTCGATGTGATGTATCTCCACAGTGGGGGGATTAGTGAAAATACAGGGTAGATGGGATAGACTTCTTTTTATTCATTTGTGAGATTTGGACGTTGCTGGCTGGTCAGCATTTATTGCCTGTCCCTAGTTGCCCTTGAGAAGGTGGGGGTGAGCTGCTTTCTTGAACCGCTGCAGTCCACCTGCTGTGGGTTGACCCACAATGCTATTAGGGAGGGAATTCCAGGATTTTGGCCCAGTGACAGTGAAGGAACAAAGATATGTTTCCAAGTCAGGATGGTGAGTGGCTTGGAGGGGAACTTGAAGGTGGCGGTGTTCCCATACGTCTGCTGCCCTTGTCCTTCTAGATGGAAATGGTCAAGGGTTTGGAAGGCGCTGTATGAAGATATTTGGTGAATTCCTGCAGTGCATCTTTTGGGTAGTACACAGTGGTAAAGGGAGTGGATGTTTGTGGATGCAGCATCAATCAAGTGGGCTGCTTTGTCCTGGATGGTGTCAAGCTTCTTGAGTGTTGTTGGGGCTGTACCCGTCCAGGCAAGTGGAGAGTATTCCATCACACTCCTGACTTGTGCCTTGTAGATGGTGGACAGTCTTTGAGGAGTCAGGAGGTGATTTAATTGCTACAGCATTCCTAGCTTCTGGCCTGCTCTTGTAGCCACTGTGTTTATGTGGTGAGTCCAGTTGCATTTCTGGTCAATGATAAACCCCAGGATGTTGATAGAGGGGGATTTAGTGATGGTAACACTGTCGAATTCCAAGGGGTGGTGGTTAGATTGTCTCTTTTTCATGATGGTCATAGCTTGGCATCTGAGTGGCGCGAATGTTACTTGCCACTTCTCTGAAATAAAAAGGGACGTGCAGGCTCTCGTTGGGACCTGGAGGTGATGGTGTCCACCGTGAGTCTTCACTTTCCATTGTCTAGATACAAAGTTCTGCAAGAAAATGGGTGGGTCAAAGCCCAAGGTGAGCAGTGTCAGTCACAGCTTAATTGGCAAAAGCACAGGATCCACAATTGCTGGACATTAGGACATTGAAGGAACGAATAGATGAAGTCACCTTTTGCAAAGGCCAGCTACATTTCATTTGCAATCATTTCATCGTCCATCAGCCGTGCATGCAGAGTGAAAGTGCTTAGGGGTCAGATGCTGGTTAAAGGTGGTTTGCACATGCCACAGGTCCTTACAAATTAAACATGGGCATTGAACATGTCAATGATGTTGAAATTAGCAGCAACAATGCTACAAACGGCCACCACTGGCCATCATTCATGCAATTTCCATGTGTACTGTCGGAGGTGCTTCATCACCCTGCCATCCAAGTGTAACTGACTGTGGTGGATGCATTGAGAAGTTGAATGATTGAGATGGGTGCACATGCTGAGGCTGAACCTGAATGAATGGTGGAGATATGCTCCTCATTATCATGGTGCACCATCTCTCACTCTATGGAGGACTATAAGGACATCTTCCGCTCCCTGTGTTTCCAATGTAGGTCTGCTTCCTTGCAGGATATGATGGGTGACCTTTGTGGGATCTCTCAGTTGTACTCCCACAGGTGCATCAGGACAGTGATCAATGTCATCTATGCAAAATCACACTGGTCATTTTGATTCGAGGTGATGAGGTCAGTGCTATAACCCAGGCAATAGGAGTCAGAAATGTAGCTGGCTTCCCTGGGTGCAGGGTGCAATTGACCGTATACACATGGCACAGCAAGGGCTGCACCTCATTACTGCACAATTCAGCAACTGGAAAGAGTTCCATTCCATTAGTGTGCAGATGACCAGTTACCACTTCCTGGAGGTGTGTGCCCTCTACCCTGGCAGTGCCATGACTCCTATATCCTGGAGCACTCTCATGTTATCTGGTGCATTTGAGGTTCCAGGAGCCCTCAACAATGGGTACTAGGAGGCAGAGGCTACTCACTGTGACCCAAGGCTCGTGAGAACATTGTGCACCTCTTGACTGATACGGAGCACAGGATTAATGCCGCCCCGGGCTTGACCAGGTGGAGCAGACAGTGGGAGAAGGTGCACTTCTGCTGCTTGGACCAGCCTGATGGGAGGGGAAACCCTCCAGTAAATTGCAGATAGAGTGTACAGCATCATCCTGGTGTGCTGTGCACAATGAGCTGGTAATGAGACAATGTGGTAAATGCTGAGGAACTGGGGGAAGAGGAGCAGTCTTCCATGGAGAAAGAGAAGGAGAACATAGGGAGGACAAAATTCTCCTTGTCAAGGACAGAGCTCCACTGCGTCAGGCGCTATAAGGCAAACAGCATCTCACTGAGACTTGCATCTAGGCTGGAGCTATTTTCCCTGGAGCATCGGAGGTTGAGGGGTGACCTTATAGAGGTTTACAAAAACATAAGGGGCATGGATAGAGTGATCAGCCAAGGTCCTTCTCCCCAGGGTAGGGGAATCTAAAACTAGAGGGCATAGTTCTAAGGTGAGAGGGGAAAGATTTAAAAAGGACCTAAGTGGCAACTTTTTCACACAGAGGGTGGTGCATGTATGGAGTGAGCTGCCAGAGGAAGTAGTAGAGGCTGGTACAATGACAACATTTAAAAGGCATCTGGATGGGTATATGAATAGGAAGGGTTTAGAGGGATATGGGCCAAATGTTGGCAAATGGAACTAGATTAATTTAGGATATCTGGTCAGCATAGATAAGTTGGACCGAAGGGTCTGTTTCCATGCTGTATAACTCCATGACTCTATTGGAGCTGGGTGCAGCAGACCATCATAGTCTATAAGGTAGACATTGACCATCATGCCAGAATTTGGTTTGCATTGTCAGGGAGAACATCAGCCTGTGCTGACTCTGTTTGTGTTCCCTTTTGCTGTCTGTAAATAAAAGCACAGGACGAGAGTGAACTCAGCAACCGGTGCTGAAAGCAATAACAGAGATGGTGTCCCGATTTTCTGATGAGTATTTTCAAATGCTCAGTGGAGCAGCTTAATGCTGGGGGGAGTGGAATGGATTTTCCTTGAATAAGGTTGTATGGCAGTCAGCGGCTGCAAACTGAATAGGAACCAGCATGGAGCAGCCCACCAGAGCTGATTATTCTGACTAAATAGTGCACAATGGTTTAATTTGTTCTTGTCCGTTCTGAGGAAATACTGGCAAAGACAACCACGTCATCTAATTTTTCATTCTTCTCAGGATAAGATTTGGTTTCAGACATATTTTCAAAAGAAATCAGATACCCTTTGGCTCTTTGAGGTGTTTTTTATATAAATGCATGTATATATTTGGGAAGTCCAGTCCTTTTCTCAGGAGCTGAGCACCTTCCACAAACCCTGCATGAAATCCCGTGCTTTCTAATTTTGATATTGCAGCCCTACCCAAGCATAAATTGTAGCTGTGCAAAATGTTTGTTTTGAAAGAATATTGTTGTTGACAATTTATATATGAAGACTGAACTGTATGCGGGAAATCACAGCCGTGGGAGTCCTCGAAAATTTTCTATTTTCTTTTGAATGTTGTTGTTTTTGTGCGGCAACATATGGTCTCAGTTAGAAAAATAATTCAAACAGCAGGCGAAATATAATACCAGTCTGACAGCTGTAAATACAGAGATAGACACACATTGCGATGAAGGTTATATACTGCAATGCTTTCCTTTTCCATTTCACTTTGCAGAGGGGATCTTTATGCCTTGTCAACAGAAAATAGGGACACTTTTGCAATTCACTGCCACCTCTGTAATTACGCACGTGATTCAAGCACCCCAGCATTGTCACAACCAAAGCCTACCCCCGCCACCACATACACAAGATCTGGGGGCTGTATGTTATGGAGGGGGTGCTGTAAGACACCCCTTGGAAAGGAAAAGGAGGTTGGGCTTAACTAGTAGGGACTCTATATGTTAAATCTAATTTTACTCTCTACAGATGCTGGCAGACCTGTTGTGTCCCTCCAGCACTCTGTTTCTGTTTCAGAATTCCAGCATCCGCCATTCTCCGGGTTTATATTATTGTAGTAGGGAATGAGAATTTGATCCCTCAGTGTGAGGAGTGACCAGTCTCTCAGCAATGTCCCCCAAGAGCTCCAGGATGGGGTACAGGGGTTAGGGAGTGTCAGGTTAGGAAGGGTAGGTAGCAAGGAACAAAGAAGGGAAGTGGCATTGAGAGAAGATGGAAACCATCTGAGTCATATAAGTCCTTATTCCTTCACACCTTTTAAACAACCTACTGTGTTCGTTTGTTTCAGATTTCCAGCAGCTGCCGTTCTCGATGTTTATATAATTGTAGTAGGGAATGGGGAGACATTGGTTTGGTGGGTATTATAACTGTACTATTAATCCAGGGACCCAGGCAACATTCTGGGGACCAGATGGTGGAATCTGAATTCAGTAAAAATCTGGAATTAAGGGTCTAATGATGACCACTAATCCATTGTCATTTGTCATGGAAAACCCATCTGGTTCATTAATGTCCTTTAGGGAAGGAAACTTCCATCCTTACCTGGTCTGGCCTACATGTGACTCCAATCCCACAGCAAAGTGGTCAACTCTTAACTGTAAATGGTGGCCTGGTCAGTGACGCCCTCATCCTGTCAATGAATTTAAAGAGGTTTTTATTTTAAAACTTGCTTAGAATACAATCTGTCCACACCTCTAAATGTGTGGGCAGCATGTTACTCTGGTCAGTTGGCTTGGTAACAAATTCAGTTTGTCCTTACTTATCTATTTCTAAAAAAAAACTCGGAAGATTGCCAATGACATCACTCGCCCACTTACAGCCCGGAGGTGGGTGAGAAGGTGCTGGATTTGCCAACCCGCATATTTCAATGTCTGCCAGAAACATGCCTAGCAGTAGTGCATATGTGCCAGAAAATCCAGCTCCCAGAGGTGGGCATCGTGGGAGTTGGAGTGTATTATTTCACCTTTCAACTCCTCTCTAATTTATTTCCCTCTCTCTTTTCCTTCCCTTCCCTTTTGTTATTGATGCACTGCCCTGGTGGCCAGAGTGAGTAATGCATCAAGTTAAATAGAGACATGGGTGATTTGGTGGTGGTTTTACAAAGATAAAATCCAGCTCATGGTTTCACTCTCGTTAAAATAGTTTTGCGTTGGATACAGGAATCTATTTCTAATGTTCAGTTTGATTTAACAAATCCCTTTAAAAGACAACATGTGCCAAACCAAGAGACTGTTCACAAGTAATCAGCAGGATAACGCTCCCCAGCCTTATGCTGAAGTATTTTACATGCAACTGCTTTATTTTTGGCTGTCCTGCCACCCATGAGTTCTGGCTATTTGTATTCATAGGGTGACATAAGTTGAAGGCAAAGATGATTTTGCCTTTGTCTCCTGCACAATCACAGCAAATAGAACAACAATCATGTGGCTCTGTGGCGCAATGGAGAGCGTGTTGGTCTTTTATGGATGTATCGAGAGTGCCATTCAATAGTTTGGGGGCAGCACAGTGACTCGGTGGTTAGCGCTGCTGCCTCACAGCGCCAGGGACCCGGGTTCAATTCCACCCTTGGGTGACTGTCTGTGTGGAGTTTGCACGTTCTCCCCGTGTCTGTGTGGGTTTCCTCCGGGTGCTCCGGTTTCCTCCCACAGTCCAAACTTGTGCAGGCTAGGTGGATTGGCCATGTTAAATTGCCCACAGTGTTCAGGGATGTGTAAATTAGGTGTGTTATAGGGGGATGGGTCTGGGTGGAAAGCTCTGAGGGTCAGTGTGGACTTGTTGGGCCAAAGGGCCTGCATTCACCCTGTAGGGATTCTATTACCAATGTCTACCACCATCTTCCAGTTGTCTTGGCTCCAGTGCATTGATGTTTGCCAGTGAGGTAGATTGACCTTCCAATCTGGAAGTTTTCACTATAGTCAACCACATTATCCGTCATAGTCACAGGAGCATATAGGAGTGAACATCATTTTATACAGCAACCTATAGGTCAATATCTGGGTTGAAATGAACAAGAAATGAAGACAAGAGAAATCATAGAGAAACAATTGGATAAATGAAAATCATCGTGATTCAATGCAGAAAGAAGTGTCTAAAAGTGACAAACATTTCTGTAGGGATTAGGTCAAGGTCAGCCAAGTGGACCTCATAGATTATAAGTTCCCTGACTGTGGCTGCTAACGTGGCCCAATCAGGGAGCTTAGGTTAGCACTGCTGCCTCACGGCTCCAGGGACCCGGGTTCAATTCCACCCTCGGGCGACTGCCTGTCTGGAGTTTGCACATCCTCCCTGTGTCTGTGTGGGTTTCCTCCAGGTGCTGTGGTTTCCTCCCACAGTCCAAAGATGTGCAGGCTAGATAGATTGGCCATGCTAAAGTATCACTGGTGCCCAGGGATGTGTGTGTTAGGTAGGTTGGCCATGGGAAATGCAGGGTTACTGGAATGAGATAGATCTGGGTAGAATGCTTTTTGGAGGGGAAGTGTGGACTCAATGGGCTGAATGGCCTGCTTCCACACGTAGGAGGTCTATAGAAACAGGAGAGTCAGGCATTCTGCTCATTCTAGGAGCTGGCTTTGATTTATTGTCACATGTACCGAAATACAGTGAAAAGCTTTGTTTACAAGTGGTACAGGCAGATCACAGCAAGCAAAGGATACACAGATGAAAAAGACTTAGAGGCATTCAGGCTACGCTGCAGGTTACATTATATGAGGGTATAGTCCATTCAACAGTCTGATAACAGCCAGGAAGAAGCTGTTCCTGAACTTGCTGGTGCATGTGTTCAGGCTTCTGTATCTTTTGCCTGACCGAAGAGATTGTAGGAGAGCATTACCACAGTGTGATTTCTTTTTTTTTATTCATTTTGTGGGATGTGGGCGTCGCTGGCTGGGCCAGAATTTCTTGCCCATCCCTAGCTGCCCCTTGAGAAGGTCGTAGTGAGCTGCCTTCTTGAACCGCTGCAGCCCTCCTGCTGTGGGTGGACCAACAATGCCATTAGGGAGGGAATTCCAGGATTTTGACCCAGCGACAATGAAGGAGTGGCAACATATTTTTAAGTTAGGATGGTGAGTGACTTGGAGGGGAACTTGGAGGTGATGGTGTTCCCATAAGTCTGATGCCCTTGTCCTTCTAGACGGAAGTAGCCGTGGGTTTGGAAGGTGCTGATGGGTCTTTGATGATGTTGGCTGCCTTTCCACAGCAGCGAGCCATGTAGATGGAGTCCATGGATGGAATGTTGGCTTCCGTGATGGTCTGGGCTGTGCACACAACCTTCTGTAGTTTCTTTTGGTCCTGGGCAGAGCAGTTGCCATATCAGGCCGTTATGCACCTGGACAGTATGCTTTCAGTGGTGCATCTGTAGAAGTTGGTGAGGGACCTTAAGGACATGCCAAATTTCCTGAGCTGCCTGAGGAAGAAGAGGTGTTGTTGTGCCTTCTTGACTGTCACATTTACATGGGAAGCCCAGGACAGGTTGTCGGTTATCATCACTCCGAGGAACTTGATGCTCTTCACCCTGTCACCCTCAGTTCTGTTGATGTAGATGGGAGCGTGTTCTCCTCCTTTCTGAAGTCAATGATCAGTTCTTTAGTTTTGCCGACATGGAGAGACAGATTGTTTTCATTGCACCATGCTAGCTGGGTCAGTGCCACGTATGACGCACGTGTAAATAAAGAGTGACTTGGTGTCAGGATACCAGCCTTCATGGAGTTATTTCACCTTCTACTTACAAAATCCTGGAAATTTAGTGTGAGAGACAGGAGGGGAGACATCTGAATTTGACAAAAGAATAACCACCTGATCCTCTCCTTTAAGAAGTTTTGTTAAATCACATTTTGACTTTATTTTCCCTTCTTTTTTCTCAGAATGCAATTTTCCTCACATCAGTGGTCCCAGAGACACAGTCGGGCCTGGAAACAGGCTGGTAGAGGAATATCCCGTTCCTCTGAAATAATGATTCAAAGTTGTGCCATTTAAATTGTAAGATACTTTTCGTAGTGCTCATCTGCCTTTGCAAATTTTCAGTGACTTATCGTTCCTGCTGTGCTGCTTGAAGTGTGCTGGCATAGGGAGTGATCAAGCTGGAGTTAACTGGAACTATTTCCTCAGAGAATAGAGAGAGATCAGCTGATTACTGCTGTATATCGTATAAACATTGGGCGTTATGATTGGGATAGTGAACATGGTAGTGTAGTGGTAAGACCACTGAACAAGTAATCCAAACCCCTGAGCTACACTTCTGGGATATGGATACAAATCTCAGAGTGACAGCTGCTGGATTTATTTTAATGGATTGAACCTGGAATTGAAAGCTAGACTCAGCAACGATTGACTATGGGACTGTCATCGAGTGTTGTAAAACCCCACCTGGTCCATTGATGTCCTTTAGGGAAAGAAACCTGCCATCATTAACAAAACCAGAAGTTGCTAGAAAAGCTCAGCAGAGCTGACAGCATTTGTGGAAAGAAATCAGAGTTAACGTTTCAGTTCAAGTGACTCTTCCTCAGAACTGCTGTAGTTACCTGGTCTGGCATATATGTGACTCCAGAGTCACAGCAATGTGGTCAACTCTTAATTGACGTATGAAATAGCCAGGCACAAGTCAGTTCAAATTCAGGACAGACAATAAATGCGGGCTCTACCGTGAAGCCTACATCCCCCAAAACAATTTTAAAAAGTTTACCATCTCAGCTCTCAAGCTGTTGGGAAGCACTTAAAGAGGGTCTTAAATACCCATTAAACAATATCCCAAAATAAATTGGTACATTTCTTGAATGAGCCTTCAAATTTGTGACAAATTACAGCAAATTCTGTACATTGCTTCAAACTTTTGACAATCGGAACAAGTCTAGGTTTCCTCAAAAATGTTTGTGTGGCATCTGCGATTGTTCTATAAAAGTTTCCCTTCAATCTACCTGCATCACTGCTTGTTCAACATCGCTTTTGAACTTTATACATCAGATTTGTTGAAGGAATTGTGTAAAGGACTATGCCACAAGGATAAAACACATTCATAATATTATCTGAAGATTATAGTAATCCTGCCTTGATCGTGCAACTTTCCAGAAAGTTGGCTTGAGCTGATCAGACACTCGCTATAATAACTTCCTGAATTAAACTGAGCCGTTTTAATTACAGTCCCAGTCTAATACTTCCTTGTGATCTGCCAACTGAGCAACGTGCTGTGAAATTCCCAGAAAAAAAAACAAAAAATCAGATCAAAGGAATTCAATCAGAGATAGTAAGAAATGCCAATGCTGGAGTCAGAGATAACACAGCGTGTGTTATCAAAGAAATTCAAGATGTTTCTGACAGACTTACATGTCATCTCCATCAGCCCAATGATGATGAATCACACAACTCTATGTTCTGTAACACAGAAGTTTGAGCACTGTACTGGCTTTTAGCATTGATTCCTGTCAATCCATTAACATTCATGCTGAAATATGAATACATTTAAACTTGGATCGGATTGGGGCCCTGGGAAAGGGAAGGTATTGCACATCACACTTTCACATGGAGTGCAACTTTCCTTGTCATTTCAGGACACATTACGGAGGTTGACAAGGTCATTGTGAGAAAAATGAGGTTCTTCTGGCTTTATTATTATCGGAGGCCACAACATGCACACGGGTCAACGTTAAAGGTTTTAAATCAGTCACAGTTCATAGCAATATCAACATTTGTGCAATTATGGAAATCTTTGGTATCTGTCTTTTGAATAGTTATCCTTCCAGCTGAAGTACTGTTGTCAGATCGACAAATCAAATCATTCCTTCTTATCTGAGCATAGGTGACTGATATCCTTCAGTAACGATTTTGATTGATAGTTGAGCCTGGAATGAATACAGCTTTCCTAAGACGTACTAAATCTTATTCACTTTTCATCCATATGCCTGCTAGTCAACCTATGCTGGTTCCCATTCTGCTAGAGGCTTTAATTTGGAATTCTCATCCTTGTCTTCAAAGTTCGGAATGACCTTACTCATTCTATCTCAGTGCCTCCCTCTGATCTGACAGTTAAACCGCACAAATTCAGTCAAAACAAACATCAAAAAGACTGAGCGAAATCTTAACCACAAAATCA
The DNA here is from genome assembly GCA_024137785.1 of Ginglymostoma cirratum. NCBI lineage: Eukaryota > Metazoa > Chordata > Chondrichthyes > Orectolobiformes > Ginglymostomatidae > Ginglymostoma > Ginglymostoma cirratum. Next base: position 9,159,098 of record JAHRHZ010000070.1, read on the forward strand.
CGGAATTGTTACATCGCAAAAGGAGGGCATTCAGCCATCATGTTAGCACCAGCTTTCATAGCATTCAAACTTAGTGACAATCTCCTGCCTTTTCCACATAACTATGCTTCATTATTTCCATTTAAATGATCAACTAATGCCCTTGTGAATGACTCGATTGAAATATAGATAGTTAATGGTAGGCATCCTTTCCGTACGACAGGGGATTTCAAGACTAGGGGACACATTTTTAAGGTGACAGAGAGAAGATTAAAAAAACATGAAGACAATTTCTTTACACAGCAGGTGGTTTGCATGTGCAATGAACTTCCTGAGGAAGTGGTCGATGTGGGTACAATTACAACATTTAAAAGACATTTGGATGAGTACATTAAATAGGAAAGGTTTGCAGGAATATGGGCCAGGAGCAGGCAAGTTGGGACTAGTTTAAGTTGGGAACATGGTCAGCATGGACTGGTTGGTTTGTTTCCATGCTGTATGACTCTACGACTCTAAAAGTAATTTCACATTGAGAGGTGAATGCCAGATAAGCACAGGTTATATGGTTAAGGTTATAATATCTGCTAACACACAGATTGTTCTGAGTACAGTTATTATTTGATGTTTGATTTTTGACAATTTTCAAATTGAGCCAAGGTTGGAAAGTATGCATTCAGTCCTCCAAAGATGAGCTTATTGTGTGTTAATGTGATACAGGCTAGTTGACTAGAATATTTGACTCATTGCATTTAGCTAGATATTAGCAGATGAAGGGACACTTTGATTCCTAGGGAATGCACGGTTCCTCTATTGGAATAATCAGTTACTCTGGCAAAACCTATACCCCACCATCCCTCCCCGCAATGCACACACACAAAAAAAAACTTTTTCCATTAAAAACTCAAAAAGGGACATTGGGTTATGACTGCTGATGATTTCTCGTCTTCTCATCTCTGCTACAGGCTGTATTTCACTCCTCAGAGCATCATTCAGGTTTCTTTAGCTGGAAGGCTAAGACTTTACAGGGTGGCTGATGTGAGATGACCTGAATGATTGCAGATAGCAATAGTTATTCTTGCCATAACTTATACCAGCTACCTCAATAACTCTTGCTATGCCTTCAAAGTAATTACAGGTTGAACATGTAGGAAATATCTCAGACGAATTAGTGGAGACTCTAGGTAATTAATGCTGAACATCGGAAGCATGATCTGTAAACATTATCGAACAGGTTGATGGCTGGAACTCCTGTCCCACCCATTACCAATGGCCTTGTGCACACCCACACTTCCTTTCCACACATTCCATTCTCTTAAAACACAATGCAGCAATGTCGGAAATGGTGCTAAGCAGCACATTTCCCTATTTTTAATAATTCACAACAAGTAGTGCTCATTATTGTTTTTTTTTCTTTACTGTTTCATAAAGGAAGTTAAATCATTCCTTATAATTACTGCAACAACTGCTGCTGCATGTCCCCAGAGAATTTCTCCACTCGAGGTTCTTTATCAACTCCCCTGCCTAAAGAATAGAATCACCTTCTTAAGAAACAGATAAATTTTAAAATTCTCATCCTTTCAAATCTACCAAGGGCCATTTTCTTTCTTATCTCAGTAATCTCCTCCAGACCCACAACGATCTGAGGCATTTGTGTTTCTCTAATTCTGGCCTCAAAGGATCCTGGTTTTATTAATGGCTGCTATTTCTTCTGCCTGAGTCCTGAGCTGCAGAATTCCCTCCTTAAACCTCCATGCCTTCCTTTAAAGTAATCCTTAAAACCTACAGCTTGATCAAGCTTTTGATCAACTGTTCTAAGATTCCTTGGTGTGACTTGAAGGTCAAATTCTGTTGGTTAGCGACACTGTGACATGCTTTGGACATTGCATTACACTGAAAGTGCAATATAGCAGCAAACTGCTGTTAGTTACAATTTCCAATGATTCTGTAACTTGAGAGTATTCTACAGCCAACTCATTGAGACAACAAAGAAGATATAAAGATCCTCTTGGAAACAAACTGACAATATAAACCGTGTGGAGGGCATAGTTTTAAGGTGAGAGGAGAAAGTTTTAGAAGGGACCTAAGAAGCAACGTTTTCACACAGAGGGCGTTGCATACATGGAATGAGCTGCCAGAGGAAGTGGTGGAGGCTGGTACTATTACAACATTTAAAAGGCATCTGGATGGGTACATGAATAGGAAGGGGTGAAAGAGATATGGGCCAAATGCTGGTAAATGGGACTAGATTAATTTAGGATATCTAGTCCACATGGACAGGTTGGACTGAAGGGTCTGTTTCCATGCTGTACAACTCTATGGCTCTTTCATAAGATCTGAAAGAAAAATCATTTCCAGATTGCTGTGTTATCCACAACACAACTAAGCTGAAAGCACGATCAAATACTTTTGCTCAAAGATAGAAACATTTAATATTATATAGGTAAAATGTGTTGAACCACCTACAATGGGTGGTGTTTTAGAATGGACTAATAGAATGCATTAATTCAGTGTTACCAACAAAAACCTTTACTACAAATGACCTCCAGGAAGCCAATACTAATACACACACGGTCCATCCAAATTGATAATGTACAGAATATTGATACAATAAGTCATTTTCTGATTTTTCTCATTAATAATAACCAACATGTCCCACTGGGCAATGAGGTTAAAAAAATGATCTCTGGAGAAATGCATTTTTCTGGCGACTCCCAGCAGAGGTCCCAACCATTGAATATTGATGACCTGGAAAAGTCTGAAATAGACTCTTGATATGGCCTATAAATGGAGAAAACTCCAGAGGCTCTATTTAAATTCAATGTTTCCTTGCCGTTGTTGATTCGATGACTGGAGAAAAGGAAATCAGGGCTATCTGTTTGTCCATCTGTGTGGAATTAGCTCAAGAAAGTGTATTGCTCACAGTTATAACCTGAGGATCACAATTCCTCAACAAGCATAGCTGACTAAGAATCTCTCTCTGTTCTTACTGCCTGTATATTGCAAGGTTGAACATGCTTGATTATTAACTATTGCACTGGTTCATGAACTTCCCTTTGGCTGGCCGGTACGTCCTGGAGTGGGACCTGAACCTTCTGGCTCAGTGACGGGGTGAAGCCCAATGAGCCACTAGACCTCCCTTGATAATGGACACGCACAACAAAGACTTTACTTTATGTACCATCTCCAATCCCGTGAACTTGCCAATGGATGCCACAGGAACATTACACTGCTTCTGATATTAGGACAGAGTTTGATAAGGCCAGTCAAAAGAGAGGATTTTAAGAAACTAGGAAGAGTTTGAGAGTTTGGGAGGGAAGCTGGATAAGAATCTAAGGAGAAAAGAAATCACAGAATTGTTATGGACCAGTAGGAGGCCATTCAGCTCATCATGCTTGCACCAGTTCTATCTCCTAGCGCCAATTTCCTACCTTTACCCTCTATCCCTGCACACCATTTCTAACCAAATAATCATCCTGTGCCCCTCTTCAATGCCTCAATTGGACCTGCCTCCACCACATTTCCAGGAAGTGCGTTCCAGACCCTAATTACTTGAGATTACGTGAAAATGATTTTTTTTCTCCTATTGCCTTCACTTCGTTTGCACATCACTTTAACTCTATACCCTCTCACTCATTCTTTCTTTCACAACAGGGAACAGTTTCTCCCTATCGACTCTGCCCAACCCGCATGACGTTTCGAAAATCTCTGTCAAATCTCCTCTCAGCCTTCTCTCGAAAGAGAAAGTCCCAATGTCTTAAGGGATAGAAGAGAGTTCAGATGATATTCGGTGCTGAAACTGGGAGAATAAGAAGACTCCATGCAATGTTAATATTGGTATCGCCCGATTGGATTGAATGGTATGTTTCAGTGTTGAAAGTCTACGTAACCAATTCCCATTGCTGAGGATTGGTTGGGAAAGAATGCACAAGGCTGGAGGGAAGGAGGCAGATGTAAACTGCAAGCAAAACCCCTGGGAATAAACGTTTTCAGTCTCCATTCGCAATCTATCCTAACAGAAGCACAGAATGAGTGCCCCTGAGCCAACATTAAAATATCCTAAGGCTCACAATATCCAATAAGACAGCAATTCAGTAGTGGAGGAAATATCCTTATATACATTGCACTTCACCCACCTGAGTATATGAATTAATAATTCACCAGCTTATTGTCACATTCTACTCCTAGGACAAAATGCCTTTGTGCGTGAGTGTGTCCTCACTGAATATTCATGCACAATGAACGTTTAAGAGGAATTTGATGCTATTATACTGCCGTTCAGTTACAATGCTTAATCTTACTCGAACCGCCTGCAGTACGCACAGGATCACGCGAAAGCTCCAGACCAGTTTTCCCCTCATGCATCATTAATGAGGGGAAAATTCCACCCCTGGCCTGGAAAGCAACAGTCTCTCCCTTCTGTTCTGTTCCTCAAGCATTCCACTTTTTCCCTTATTGGATAACACACATCAGGCTTATCAGTGCTCTGGTTGTAAAATCTTAAGCTAAATGTGAAAATGGAAAGCTTTGAGCTGCTGAGACAAAGGAGCATCTATCCATTCTAATTTGTGACAAATTGAGGCACTGGAATCAATACAGAGGAGCTGATCATTTTTCTGAATTACACATTTTGGCTGCAGGGAACTAGTGACAAATGTAGAGCAAGAATCTTGACCATCTCTATTTCTTCATGATCATCATTAGTCTAGAATTTGTTTTCAATCAGGAGTTATATATATTCCTTAGGCTGAAGGGATCAAAGGGATGGAGTGAAGCAGGAACAGGGGACTGAGTCGGATAATCAGCCATGATCATATTGAATGCCAGACCAGGCTCAAAGGGCTGAATGGTCTTCTCCTGTTCCTATTTTCTTTATTTCCGTCAATAGCAGAAAAATAATTAGTTTTAAGTTGACATCCTCCACTACATCCCACTGGAGACTTTGACTCATATTTGAACTTCGATCCATTGGCCTTCTCTACAGTGTTTCATCAAATGAGGTTTTCTTTAGTTTAATGGAGACGGTAGGCCTTGGTGGACTGTTTAACTAGAAAGGGGCATTACATCTCTCCCCAGCGTCACCCAGCATCTGCAGCTATGCACTTTTGGGTTGGAGTCTTTGGATAGCAACCACAGGTACCGACCACAATACCTATTGAAATCAATTAATTTAACACAGACCTTGTTTGACTTTCAAGCAAAGTAATACATATAGAACATTGGCCACTTAGGCAGCACAGTTTATGTTCTATGCAAATTCTTGTTATGAAGGAGGAATATATTTTTTCTCTATCAAACAACAATATAACAAATAGATCATGAGGGATGTAATACTCTTTGCTAGTAATTTAAATGATTCCTGTTATTTAAAGTAAGCATTTGTCAGATGTTTGCCTCAGCTGTGACTCTGTGCTTTTGATCCATTTTACCACATACAGCAATCCCCAAATTACAAATGGGTTCCATTCTTGAGTATGCTCATACGTCAATTTGTAAGCAAGTCAGAACACAATACAGCACAATGTAAAATAACTGTTCATAAGATGAGCAAATATTCACGTCATATCTTTAAAGTTAGTAATATTATAGGATCTCATCCATAAGTACAAACATCCATATGTCAGACCTTTGTAAATTGGGGAATCGCTTGTAATGGCAAGCATTTCTCAAAATAAAGACTTTTTAGTTATACGTTTATATGTATGGATCAACAAAAGATGGTTGTGCCTCCTAAATTGTGCCAGGCACTATATATCAGTCTGGAGTATGGATCTATTTGTATAATGGTTCTTTGACCCAGTACCAAATCTGCTTTTAACCATTGTTTCCACTCTTCATACATTCAAAACACATGTCCTGGATGACTATAATTGCCTGACTTCTCACTGCTTATTAGAAACTTGGCATTTCCATCACCTTCAAAAGAGCAAAGTCAGTCATGTTAGCTTCAAATATATAGTTCTTCAAGCCCACAAAACCTAATTAGCAACCGTCACCACTTTAGGTGAGGTGGTGACCTACTGAGAATGTCACTCGACCAAGAATCATGATGGCACAGGTTCATCCGCTAGAGTACATGGGTTCAAATTCCAGCAGCTGGTGAAATTTAAATTCAGTGAATGTATCTGGAAAAACCCATTGGTAAAGGCACCCATAAACCACTAGTTGTAAAACTCATTCTTGTTCATTAATGCCTAGCAAGCTAGCTGCTCAAAGGCAGTTAGAGGTAGGCAACACATTCTGGCCTTGCCAATGATGCCCAGATCCCATAAAATAAAAAGAAAAGTGCATGTTGGCTTCATTCACTGCCATTCAGTCAGAATGTTAATTCCCCATCTCATTCACCTTCGATGCAACTTGTATATTTCATCTGTTATTGACTGCTGTCTCTGAGAGGCCTGGTTTCCTTCTTCCTGCCAAACACTTCAATATCTTTTAGCTGTTTTAAAGCCCAAACTCATTCAAGATTTGTAAACTATTCTTCATCAATCATTCGACACGATAAATCACCCCTCACTCATCCCTTGCCTTCCATTCTTTGTCCTTTTATATTTTATGAATATCACTAGCCTGTTCTCCACTGAAGCTCTATTGTTCCATCTAAGGTCAGACTACGCTGTGTTGCAATCAAGTCCACAGAGGTAAATTAACCCATTTCTTTCCATTCTTGAGAGTAGTATACCAGAGTTTGATTTTTAAAAAGATGTGTTTTTCAAATAAACATATACTTGACCATGCGTAAAACTATGAAGAAATAAGGCTGCTCTTGGGTTAATCAATATTAGGAGTTAGTTTAGCATTGTTGACAGAGATACCTAAGGGTTCAGGTACATAGTTCCTTGGAAGTTACGTCACAGGTAAACTGGATGGTGAAGAAGGCATTTGGCATGTTTGCTTTCATTGGTCAGAGTATAGGAGTTGGGACAGCATGTTGCAGATGTACAGGACATTGACAAGGCCACTTTTGGAGTACTGTATACAGTTCTCATCACCCTGCTACAGGAAGGATGCTATTAAATTGGAAATGGTGCAAAAAAGATTTATAAGGATGTTCCCAGGACTGGAGGCTTTGGGTTATAAGTAGAAGTTGGATAGGCTGGGGCTTTTATCCCTGGAGCATCAGAGGCTGAGGGGTGACATTATAGCAGTTTATAAAGTCATGAGAGGCAAAGATAAGGTGAATAGTTAAGATCTTTTCCCCAAGGTAGGGGAGTCCAAAACTAGAGGGCCCGGGTTTCAAGTGAGAGAGAAAAGATTTAAAAGGGACCTGGGGGCAATTTTTTCACACAGAATGGAATGAACTGCTAGAGGAAATGATAGAGACGGGTACAACACTTAAAAGACATTTGGATAGATACATGAAGAAGAAAGGTTTGGAGGGATATGGGCAAAACGCAGGCAAATGAGACCAGTTTAGTTTGGAAAACATGTTTGGCATGGGTGAGTTGGACTGAAGGGTCTGTTTCCACGCTATATGTCTCTGTGCCACTCAATAAAAATAAACATTATTATAAAGGGAAAGCTTCCCTTGAGTCTAGCACCATATGTATATGCACAAATATTCAAGCAGACAAAACGAGATTTAGGGTGAAGCAGGTACAATTGGAAAAGTTGCAGCTTTTAAATGAAGGGATTATAGAATTTGATGTTGATCTTAAAGTTCTGATGTATGCGGCAAAGTTGATTGTTCTTTGGCTGACAGTCCTTACTACTGAAATCTGTCCTTTTCTCAGAATGAGTGCCATGGCACTTGAAGTTATTTTTACTTTTAAATTCTCAATTCAATAATGCATTCAAACTTCTAACAGAGATGGTGTCCTAACTTGAGAACTGTCGAGTCAGAGGAATGCTATTATACAATTCTGTCAGCCTTTGTGAACTTTCTGGATGTAATTTCTTTCCATAGCAAAACCACAAGCTAATAATGATGGCTTCTCATGGGGCAGGGTTTCAATTGTAAATACAGCTTGTTGTCCCATAATGGAGACATTCTACTTTTAACATAGAGTTTTAGTGTGCTGGCATCAGAGTTCCCCAGTTATTCTTCACTGCAGATAAAGGAAAGCTTCAAAACTTCTCTCTATGTAACAGGTTTTGGAGGACAACCTTTGTTTTGGCAATGCCCATATCTGAGGAGTCTATTCCTCAAAACTACTTGAACATTTCGTGGGAGGTGTATAATCCATGTGATGAATTTTCATGATCAGATAATTACTCTTGGATAATCTTTGCAGGTTGTGGTGCGGAGTTTCAAGGAAACAGCCAGTTTTTTCCAAGGTACTTAGACATTCTTTAGTAAATTTACATTAAACTTGACTACTTTCAAGTCATGTGACTTTGGCAGCCATTTTGAAGCATCCAGATTCATTTATAACTGACTTTCTGTCAAACTAAGGTCCAAGGCTTTTAAGTCAGTTGCTGAGATTTAACAAGTAACAGTCCATATTTATCATCTACTTTTCTTTCCTCTTTCCTTCAGCCCCACCATTTTGGAAACAGCTACTAATTTGTTCTGTTAAGGGCCACAACAGTAGGGAAAGATATAACAGGCAAAACATGGTGACAGACTAACAGCTTGATGCACCAGTCCAAACATCAAATTAGTGAAATTGCACCAAGTGATGCAAGACTGGGTTAATGAACAAGGGGGTGAAAACTACTTGTGGTTACTGTCAGAAGCATTTCTGATTGACACATGACCTAAACGTATGCCTTCTGTATCACAAAACCCAAACATGAAGTAATAAAAACAACCCAAGGGATTGTTCTGCATGTAAATCCTCTTGTGATCCTGACTAGTAAGAATTTAATCTTTGAAGCCTGGTCAACAATCGCTGAAAGATTTTATTCACTGGTTGTAGTCTGAATGTGCAAAGGAGAGGTGATTTGCTGCAAGGAGTCATTAACCCTACTTGCACGATGTTTTAGGTAATGATTAAACAAATTGGATTTTAGAAAACAAGCAGTAAAGTACAGTCACTGTAACCTTGGCTAGGTTGTCTCTGTGCTAACTGGTTAGGAGTGGCAATATCCATAGTCTGAAGGGTAAACACCTCAAGTCTCCTCGTTTGCAAAACACAGAGTTGAGATCAAGGCAGAGGGCCAAGTCAGAATCCATCAAAATAGCTTGGCGAAGAAATCTGCTTTTAAAGGTGAATGGCATTCTTGTTAACTTTCTATGGAAATATCTGCCCAACTTGCTGTTACAGCAATGAAGAATAATGTTATCTGTTCGATTTTTAAGAGCTTACTGGACCAGTTGGTAAGAAATTGATCCACATGGCTACAACAAGATTTTGGGGAGTGCTGGACCGTATTTGCAGAATCCTGGGGATTGTAACTGCTGCAGGTATGTGAAATCAACTTAAACTACACAACAGTTATCAATAGCTATAGGCTACCCTGGATCTGTTGAGAACTGAGTGCCAGACATCCCTCCTTTACTGAGTAATGCATTCAAGATTCTGCATTGAAATCATTAAACCCACAGTTACACAATGCCCCATGGGAATTTTTAATATTTGGAAGTATTGCAAGGATGACTCTGAACTTACTGTCAGTTTTAAAACTATCTCTTCCTCATGTTTTTGTATGTAAATTTATTAATAAGGTGAAAGTAGAAGTGGATTTTCGACAGCAATTTTATGTGGGATCCGCTTGCAAATGTGAACATATCCCATTGGGACCCACTAGAAATGTTGAAATGTTCTTGAGTTTAACTTTTAACGTGGAATATTGCAGCTCCACAATTGAAGGTCTTGATCTTATTTTGCAGTGACAGAGGTAACATACAGTTAAGTGGGACAATAAGGCATAGAGTATAGAAATATAAGTCTGAAATCCAATGATTGCATGAAACTCCAGAGTCTCTCCTGTTTGTGCTAGCCCAAAACCCCTGATAATTAAAGATGCTAGGACTCAGGTAGTTGAGGTAGAATTCAAGGTCACTGCTTAATCAAATTGTTCAAGCAACAAGCAGGACTAGGTTTCAGCCATTCAGTCCATTAAAACTTATTTGTTTGAGCTGTGAAGAAAAGAAAATGTGGAAATTTGGTTTAAAGTTAGATATTTATTCAGCAGAACAAAAAGACGAAAATGGTTCAGTTTAATTTTCTGAGTACGGTTGATGCAATTCAAAAATGCTTTGGGTCCAGGCAGGCAATTTTTTTCACAGAGAGGGCAGTCAGTGTCTGAAACAGGCTGCCAGTGGTAATGATGGAGGTGAGTACAATTTTGTCATTTCAGAAACATTTGGACAGGTACATGAATGGCATAGGTACAGAGAGATATGGACCAAATGCAGTCAAACAGGACTTGTGTGAAAACTAGGTGCCAGGGACAAGTTGGGCCAAAGAGCCTGTTTGCATGCTGCAAACCTTTATGACTGTATGGGTGAGAGATAGTAGGAACTGCAGATGCTGGAGAATCTGAGATAACAAGGTGTAGAGCTGGATGAACACAACAGGCCAAGCAGCATCAGAGGAGCAGGAAGGCTGACGTTTTGGGCCTAGACCCTTCTTCAGAAATGAAGGAGGGTCTACGCCCGAAATGTCAGCCTTCCTGTTCCTCTGATGCTGCTTGGCCTGCTGTGTTCATCCGACTCTATGGGTGCTACCTTAATTGATTTTGATCATTTACTGAAATTGAGAGAAAAGAAAATTATTTTTGCTTGCTCCACGCAGGCTAGTACTCCACCCATTCTACATTTCTCTTGAGACGTAGAAAGAATGAAAATTCAACATCATACAGTGGGGCTTTTTTTTTGTTCAGAAATAAAGGGCTATAAACCAAAGTGTGAACATCGCTGAGGGTGGCACAGTAGGACAGTACATGAGATTAATCAAGAGGAGAGCTCATCAGTAAGTTTAAAAAGTTCCAGAGTACTGAGGTCCTGAGAAAGAATGAGGTAAAGTAGACCAAAGTGCAACAAGTCTGGATTTCAACAAATTTCAGCAGCGGGGATGGAGGAGCACAGGTAGCTCTCTATAACATGTTAGTTGCATTCTTGTGCAACCTCACACTATAGAAAATCGTGTTATTGGGAAATCGCTTTACTGTATAGTGGAAAGTTATCCCAGCAGCATCCACTATTCATCAATTGCATTACAGGCAATGCATATTAACAAAACACACGTTGTAGCAAAAATACCTACAATCGTAATAATAGGGACCTTATGACAAGGATCAGAAAATTAGTGCTCACAGTTGAGTCAACAAATTAACGTGAAACAACATAAATATAGTAGAGTTGTTGGAGGTGAGAGGCGGGTTGTATATCCAACAACAAGCTTGTCCTTGTCTCTGATTCTGAAGTACAGAGGAGGCATGATGCGAGTCACTCTCGACATGGGAAATTGTACTCAACTTCTGATCAGATCAAGTCTTCTGCTGAATGCATAGAATCCTGGTCCTTCATAGTGAAACTAAACTGTGTGCACAAGCCTCAATCATCACAGACAAAAGAAATATGCTTGTGATCTGGGATTTCAGTACAAAGGAATACTGTGGTGATTATATGTCTCTATGTCTTTTGTAATGTCATGATCATGTCAGAATGAGATGGAACGTGGACCTGAGGTGATATCTCAGACATCCCCTCTCCTACCTTTCCCATGTACAATGTCATGTTTAACAAAGTCTGTTACCGTTCTCTTACCTGAATGCAAAGCTGATCTGACAATGTGGTCATATGGAAAAGTGTTAAGTAACACCTCTAGTGGATGGACAGCATAGTATTCCCAAAGCAGAAACAGCCCTCACATATGCTCACAACAGAAACAACGTATTTAAGTATAAAAAAAAATGATGTTTACTTTAGGGATTTAGATTTAGATGTAATGCATCGAAACTCCTCAACTAACAAGTAAACTCTTTCACCAATCAAAAAATTTGCTGAGGTGGCACACAAAAGGATTTCCAGCATGTTCTTGTCATTTCTATCATCGTAAGTGTGGTTATTATTGGATCAGCTAACCTCTCAACACCAAACAGCTCTTCAATCAGCTTTTGCATTAAATAGGAGCACAGGTAAATATGACATATGAGCTGGATTAGGCCATTTGGTCCATCTAAGAGCTATCATTGACATTCCAGCTCCCACAAACTGTCCCCTCTTACAATAAGGAATGTGAAGGATGAGTAAATTGTTTTTATTTAAGATTAAATGTGTAATCAGTTAAAGGATCTAACGTAACATTCAGGTCCAAATAACGTTTACAAGCCACTTAAACTTTGTCCTCTTTGCCAGTTGAGTTTCTCACTGTTGAATCCCATTGATCTATTATTCTTTTACGCAATAAAGATTTGAATAAGATTTCACAGGTTAATTACTTTCTTTAACTCTTTCCCAGCCAAAGTTATTAAACAGAGCCAACTGAAAATCCTAAAATGCTTTAAATTAATAGCAGGATCTGATCTGACGTGGAAAGATCTTTGGTGCTTGGGGAGCATTACGGTGCCAATATTAAAAGGATAAAGTAGTTTAAACACCACGGAGTTCTAATTCTTGGTGCATCAAACTTAGTGTGAATGAGGTCCCTTTCCATGCTACAGAGCAAACTTGAAGCCACATGTTTGGCACATTCCCAGCTCAAGGGAGGGTCTGAGTCATAGAGTCAAATAGCGCGGAGACAGACCCTTCGGTCCAACCAGTCCACGCTAACCATAATCCGAAACGAAACTAGTCCTAGCTGCCTGCGCTTGGCCCATATCCCTCCAAACATTTCTTATTCATGCAACTGTAACCACATCCACCACTTCCTCTATAATTTCATTCCACATACGAACCACTGTCTGTGTAAAAAAAAATTGCCCCTCGAGTCTTTTTTAAATATTTCTCCTCTCATCTTAAAAATATGCCAGTCTTGAATTCCCCCCAACCCAAGGGAAAAGACACCTGTCATTCATCATCTTTCAGAATCACTTCCAACAACTTATCCACCACTGAAGTCAGGTCTATAGTTCCCAGTGTTCTCCTTACATCTTTTCTTAAACAAAGGCACAACATTGGCCACTCTCCAGTCGCACTAGCACAATGGATTTGGCTGCATCTCATTCATATTATGTCAGCTACAGCTACTGTGTTGCATGTGGCACAATCTGAAAACACATTCTATGCCATGTAATTGAAAAGAAAACAGCAGTGTTAGACAACAGAGTCTAAACACACACTATTGTTACCCTAAGTGGTCTGAGATATAAATCTACATTACAGATAATTCAAGACCAAAGTGGAAGCATACAGCATTTTACACAGGAACTGTTACAACATTGTATCCAGCACTGCGTTTGGCATTCGATAGAACATAGTGTAGAGCAATGTTCATTGTATTTTACAGTACATGCCCACTGCACTGGTTTTCTCTGCATCATTGTATATTTCATTGCATTTAGTATTTTACACACTGTGCGCAGCGCTGTAGTTAGCATTTGAGATGGTCGTGCTTATTGTCAGTGCCACTCCCAGATGGCACAATGAACTTGCACAGAAACACAGTGGTGATAGCACTGCCCATACATTCACAGGACAGAGCAGAGGCAAACTTATGAACACAAGAAGGGCACTATCATGGGTGAGGTGTAGCACCTGAGACACCAGCGTTGTACTGTCTATGGATTTGACGGCTCAGCAACTGGACCCTTTTCTACCAAACACAGAACAAGATAGAGCATAGCGGGCAGCGTTCTGGGAAAGGGAGCCGAGATAGACTGTTCACAGCTGTCCATCATGGATATGTGCTTCGAAATGACTGTCTCAAAAGCCCTTTAAGTTCAGCAGTTCCATACTTCCCCAGTTGACATTGTGCCCTCAATGACATGCCACATCACTCCTGGATAATCATTCAATGTTTGGATAGAAATTGTTCAGCGTTTGTTTGGACTTTAGTCACAGCAGATGGTGAAATGTGATGGAGAATCATTCACTGTAACTAGTCCCACATGCGATGTCATTTGTGCATGTGCGGGCACGTACAGATGATTAGCATCCAGTTGTGGCTGCCTGATGTCACAGGGCTATCTCCACGTTTACTGGCTAAGGTGGCCATCTTTGTCAGCCATGTTTGAGTTTAGGATCATGTCTTCTGATTCATTCAGATTGGAACAAATATTAGAGGAATTCACTGCCGAGTTAAAGTAATTTCAAGAATTCATTTGTAGGAGTAAAGAGATGTTTCAGGTTGGTGGGATGCAGTTCACAGTATGTTCAAAGATCTGTTTTGGAATCTTCTCTAGACCACGTTGCATTCATTTTGAGTCTTAAGCAAAACTCGAATGAAACATCACAATGAAAGAAACAGTTTAAAAATAATATTAAGAAACTGAATTAATGTGTTAAATATTCTTCACATTCCAAAATCTAGACTCTGAATCAAGAGTCTTCCACATCTCAGAAGCTCATCGAACTCACATTGGGCCGCCTGGGCAAAGCTAATCGCCAAATAGTTTTGAAATCAAATCTGACTGTGTTTGAAAAGAACAGGAAATCAAGTCAACCGTCACTAGCAAGACAATTGGCCTGAGATTCCAGCTAAAGACAGTGAGTACTGGAGTATCCTCAGTGATTCAGTCTCAGGAAGGGATTTGTTGACAAATGATAGGCATTTTCTACACTGCCAATTGCTATGCTCTGGAATGGATTGCCAACAAGAATGGTGGAACTGGATTCAATAGTAAATGTCAAAATGGATTTGGATATAAACTTAAAAAGGAAACATTTGCAGGACGACAGGGAGAGAGGAGATACATTAGAGTGAAACTGGTCGTTCAGCCCAAGGCACAGGTACAATGGTCTGTCTGGCCTCTTTCTGTGCTGTATGATTCTATGCAAATTGGTTTATGCTGAAGAAGAATTATATTGGAGCAGATCTACAGTGGAGCTGGAAGCTTCATGCCCAAATGAGATCCCAAACAGTGTGTAACTGTAGTTTTATAACAATGCATGGACAAAAGTGCAGAGTGGAGCGTGAAAACAGCTGGAACAATAACTCTACAGCTAGTGAAAATAGAAACTTAAAGAAAATAGAAACCTAAGGATAAACAATTCTGTACTTCTATCAGAAATAACAAGTTCAATGTTTTTCATTGTTGTATACTTGTGTAGATCTCTGGAGCAGCAGAGGCTAAGGGGAGACTTGACGGAGGTCTCTAAAATTATGAGATGCATAGATAGGGTTGACAGTCAGAGTCTTTTTCCTAGAGTTGAAATATCTAATACCAGGGGGCTTGTATTTAAGGTGAGAGGGGGGAAAGATCAAAGGAGAGGTGAGGGGCAAGTTTTATACACAGAGAGTGGTAGGAATCTGGAACATGCTGCCAGGGGTGGTGGGGGAGGCAGATACATTATGGGCGTTTAAAGGACTTTTAGATAAGCACATGAATATGCAAGGAATGGAAGGATATGGACCAAGTGCAGGCAGAGGCCATTAGTTTCATTTGGCACATGTTTGGCAGAACGTTATGGGCCAAAGGGCCATTCCTGTGCTGTATTGTTCCAGGTTCTATGTTCTATCTGCGCTCATAATATTATGCTGAATGCCGGAACAAAAACCTGCATTTGTATAGCATCTTTAACATTGTAAAACATACACAGAAGCGTTCTAATACACAGCATGACACCACCCACACAAACTCATAAATGGCCAGAAGACCAGCAGTTGGGTCAAAGAGGTTGGTTTTATAGAATATCTTAAAGGAGGAGAGACAGATGGAGAGCCAGCAGCTATAGGCACAGAGTAGCACATAGTTTCAAAACCAGGTTTTATTCAGAGCCCAGTATGAATCAATCTCTAAAATGAAGTGAACTTGGGAATGATTCATTCTTTGTTCAAATGAAGTACAAAAATAGAATGTTGGTGGAATAAAATGCTAACAATCTAGGGAAATTATGATAGACACTGAATCACTCCAGAAAGGAGTTGCAGAGATCTCAGGACCAACTCTTTAAAATATTTCATATCATATTACTCATGTAAGAAAAAAAGAAAAAAATTTTCCAAGACAGGCAGTGAAATCCCTTCAACAAGGGAACAGTAAAAGGTCGTTCAGCCCTTGGACCTTGCAGTTCTGTTCAATTGAATCATGGCCAGTCTGTACCTATTTACCTGCCTTAGCTCCATCTGCTGTGATACTTATCAAAAACAAAAATCACTTTTTGTATTTTGAAAGTTGCTATTAATTCTGCATCCGCTGCTTTTTTGCTGAGTCATTCCACATTCCTATTTCCTGATTTTGCTCCTAGATCATTTGGCTTAAATTTCAGACGGTGCCCCTTTTTTTTGTTTGGGTTCCCCACCAGAGGAAAGGATTTCTCTGCATGTACCAAATCTCTTAATTGTTTTGAAAACCTCAATGAGGTTAACTCTCACCCATCTAAACTCAAGGAAACAGAAGCCAAGCTTTTGGAAAAGGTGAATGGACTATCATACCTAGAATATTGTGTGCCGTTTTGGTCTCCTTTTCTGAGGAAGGATGCTTTTGCTCTCAAGGGAGTGCAACAAAGATTTACCAGGCTGATTCCAGGGATGGCAGGACATTTGTATGAGGAAAGATTGACTAGGTTAGAATTATTTTCACTGAAGTTCAGACGAAAGAGGGGAGATCTCATAGACACTTATAAAATTCTAACAGGAGTTGATAGGGTAGATGCAGTTACTCCATTACTCACTGTCTTTAGCTGGAACCTCTGACCAATTGTCTTGCTAGTGACGGTTGACTTGATTTCCTGTTCTTTTCAAAAATAATCAGATTTGATTTCAAAACTATTTGGCGATTAGCTTTGCCCAGGCGGCCCAATGTGAGTTCGATGAGCTTCTGAGATGTGGAAGACTCTTGATTCAGAGTCTAGATTTTGGAATGTGAAGAATATTTAACACATTTCTTAATATTATTTTTAAACTGTTTCTTTCATTGTGATGTTCCCAATGGTGGGTGTGTCCAGAACAAGTGGCCATAGTCTGATGATTTGGGGTAGGCCATTTAGGACGGAGATGAGGAGACATTTCCTCACCCAAAGAGTGGTGAGCCGGTGGAATTCATTACCACAGAAAGTAGTTGCTGCCAAAACATTGAATGTATTCAAGAGGCAGCTAGATATAGCACTTGGGGAAACTGGGATCAAAGGTTATGGGGAGAAAGCAGGATTAGGCTTTTGAGTTAGATGATCAGCCATGATCATGGTGCTTCCTCAGAACTGAGGAAGGGTCACTGGACCCGAAGCGTTAACTATGTTTTATTCTTCACAAGTTTCTTTTATGGGTTGGCATGAATCAAGTTGTTGTTGATTCTGGATACTGCAGATAAATCATGAATGTTTAAAACTCTCATCGTAAGATGAAGAAACGACCAAAGTATCTTTTTAAGACCCACTGACCCAGGCCTGGATTGCAAAAGGAACAGGTTAATACTCATAAGAAACACAATATTTCTGTCCAAATCAACAGGTCTCAAGCATTCCAAACCCCACCTTGGAAAGTTCTCTAAGTTCCTCCCTTCCTTTAAGTAAACAATAACTCTGGTACAAAATACTGCAAAGCAGCTGATGCTGTGTTCAACAATAATTAAATATGTTGAAAATAATGCTTAGTGAGTATGGGTAAACAAACCGTAAACTCTGAACATTGTAGGATAACTATGCAATAGCAGTTCACTGGTATGTCTTTGTTTTTCTTCTTTCTTAACTGTGTGAAAGAGTGCTGAAGGAACAGTTGCCAACAGCACTCTTCAACCTCTCTTGTCACTATTCTCCATGTGTGTGCCTGCACTACTGGTTCACTATTTCACCACAGAAACATCACAACTAACCCTTATTCTGTCCTCATCCAAGGTCCCAGTAGGACGGCAGTTCATGAGGAACAGGAACCTTGTCTGATAATCTTAGTGAGTTGGGATGTTAGGGTGATGTGGAGCTAACTCTGGAACTCCAGAGGAGATCACCACCAATATCCAAATGGTTGTCCAAAAGTTTTGCAAAAAGAAAGCTACGAACATCCCATGGTACCCATGGGTTATGAAAGGTCTTGGCAAACACCCTGGGGTCCCTCTGAGCCAATTCAGTGCATTTAAATATGTGGAAGTGTGGTCTTCACCTGGATTCTGTGCACCCTGGACCCATGACTGGGAGTTTTGATCAGGCCCAGCAACAAATTGACAGGAAGGTCCTCCAACCCACCGAAACCCCCATTCACCAGCACAACTAAAAGTAAGCAGCATTCGACTAAAGTTTAATCAAAAAGGGAGGAACAGGCCCTTTAATCAGTGGAATCGGAGGTGCAAACTCTTATTCTGTATATAAATGTGAATACATACCCTTGCTGAGGCCACAGTATCGACTCAGAGTCTAGATATCTGCGGAACGAGTAAATGTGATATTCGATGACAAGGCTTTTATTTAACCCTTTCCATCCCGATGTTGCAGGGATTGATCCCTGAACTGAAGGTCACCCAATGCAGGCACTTGTATCATCTGGACAGCAAGGTGTTTCATCAAGACATGCATGGATAACGACAGTGAGGAAGTGCAGAATACGCAGGTGTGATGTTTACAGGAAATGTACAGGAAATGGCACATGTTCCAATTTTCTCTCAACAATCAGCAACTCCACAATAACAGGAGTGAGACCAGTTGGAATCCTTTTACATATTTGCAGCTTCTCCACGTACTTCAAAGCAATTGGTCTTAGCACCTGGATGGCCTTGCCTGCAACTTGGGTATGAGTGCATTTGAGTAACCAATGCCTCCATTGACATCCAATGTTTGATTTGATTTTATTTGATTTACTGTAGTCATGTACCTAAGTACAGTGAAAAGCTTTGTTTGCAGACAGTACAGGCAGATTATAACAAACAAGGATATATGGATCATAGGGTGCTTAGACAGAATGAGGTATACAGGTTACACTGCACAGGAGGTGCACAACGTGAGATCAACATTAACAAAATCAGTATTATTTGAACTTAGACAGTCCAATTCATCGGTCCAATAACGGCCGGGCAGGTGTGTGTGTGTGTGTGTGTGTGTGTGTGTGTGTGTGTGTGTGTGTGTGTGTGTGTGTGTGTGTGTGTGTGTGTGT
>JAHRHZ010000070.1:9185383-9216318 GCA_024137785.1 Ginglymostoma cirratum
TAGTTCAGACTGCACCCGCAGATTTGAAATTCTTGGGTTATTTTGTATTTGTTCACCAGATTTTCATCATTTATGTAAATGGTTCGGATGTGAGTATGGAAAGTACGGTTAATAAGTTTGCAGATGACACCAAAATTGGACAGAGAAGAAGGTTATCTCAGGGTACAACAGGATCTTGATCAGATGGGCCAATGGGCCAAGGAGTGGCAGATGGAGTTTAACTTAGATAAATGTGAGGTGCTACATTTTGGCAAGGCAAACCAGGGCAGGACCCATACAGTTAATGGTAGGGCCCTGGGGAGTGTTGCTGAACAAAGAGACGTTGGGATGCAGGCGCATAGTTCGTTGAAAATGGAGTCGCAAATAGCTAGGATAATGAAGAAGGTTTTGGCATACTTGTCTTTATTGTCACTGCATTGAATATAGGAGTTGGGATGTCGTGTTGCGGCTGTTCAGGACATTGGTTAGGCCACTTTTGGAATACTGTGTGCATTTCTGGTCTCCCAGCTTTCAGAAAGATGTTGTTCAATTTGAAAGAGTTCAGAAATGGTTTACAAGGATGTTGCCAGGGCTGGAGGGCTTGTACTGTAGGGTAAGGCTGAATAGGCTGGGGCTATTTTCCTTGGAGCTTTGGAGACTGAGGGTAACCTTATAGAGGTTTATAAAATCATGAGGGGCGTGGATAGGGTGAATAGACACTTTCTTTTCTCCAGGGTAGGGAAGACCAAAACTAGAGGGCATAGGTTTAAGGTGAGAGCGGAAAGATTTAAAAGGGACCTAAGAGGCAACTTTTTCACACAGAGGGTGGTGAGTGTATGGAATGAACTGCCAGAGGAAGTGGTGGAGATGCGTACATTACAATATTTAAAATGTTTCTGCACGGGTATATGAATAGGAAGGTATTAGAGGGATAAGGGCCAAATTTTGGCAAATGGGACAAGATTAGTTTAGGATATCAGGTCAGCATGGATGAGTTAAACTGAAAGTTCTGTTTCCGTGCTGTATAAATCAATGGCTCTATTTAAGTGAGGCCGGCAAAACCAGTGTTTGTTGCTAATCCAACAAAATATTCCCAGCTGTTTTCAACCTTCTCTTGGGGAAAGCAGGGAATTCTTCTTTGACCCAGCAGTTACGAATCAATGGTAATTTACATGAACTTATCCAAGTCATTTTATGTGATTCCTCATTTTTTGAAAGTATGCCACAAAACGCACCTTTGATTCAGTGAAATTTCTCTGGAAGAGGAACCAGCATAGATGCCATAGACTGAATGGTCCCCCCTCTGCTGTAACCATTCTATGATACTATAATTCTATGCTAGTCTAACTTTTGCTTACTGCGCTGATTCTGAAATGAGAATGCTACGTTTTGAAAGGATTGTTTGAAGGCTGTCCTGGTCAAACGATATGAAGATTCAGTTAGAATCTAATTGGTAAAAGACAAAAGAACTGTTTAACTAGCAGCAAATTGATATTAATGACATGCTTTCCGTCCATTTAACACATAGTTCTTCTGGGAGTGGGGATAGATACTGCAGTTCAAGGGCAGTTCATGAAACTGGCTGCTTACTTGCTGTAAGTATAACAGACATGATTTCCATATTTTTGTTAAAGCTTTGTAAATGCATGAAGACAGATTGAGTAGTTAATGTCTCCTTTCATTTTAAGATTTGCTGCCACAGTCCTCATCATTTTGGAAAGCCCATATTTCATTGGCATTGTGTTTGTCCAACACTGTCCGTAAGTAGATCTGTTTTTCAAACAATCCTGTTGCAGTAATGATCCTGTGTGCCTCAGTACCTGACACTACAAACAGCGCTAACAGCACCTCTCCATCAAAGAACATAAATCCTGTCATTGGGTTTTTGTGGTACAGTGATAGTGTCCCTACCTCTGAACTCAATAACCCAGGTTCAAGTTCCACTCACTCAAGAGATGTGTAATATAGAGTCATAGAGATGTACAGCACAGAAACTGATCCTTTGGTCCAACTTGTCCACGCCGACCAGATATCCTAAATTAATCTGGTCCCATTTGCCAGCATTTGACCCATATCCCTCTAATCCCTTCCTACGCACATACCTATCCAGATGCCTTTTAAATGTTGTAATTGTACCAGTCTCCACCACTTCCTCTGGCAGCTCATTCCATACACGCACCACTCTCTGCATGAAAATGTTGCACCTCAGGTTCCTTTTAAATCTTTCCCCTCTCACCTTAAACCTATGCCCTCTAGTTTTGCGCTCCTCTACCCTGGGAAAAAGACCTTGACTATTCACCCTATCCAAGCCCCTCATGATTTTATAAACTTCCAAAAGGTCACCCTCAATCTCCAATGCACCAGGGGAAAAAAGCCCCAGCCAATTCAGTCTCTCCCTGTAGCTCAAACCCTCCAACATGAACAACACCCTTATAAAGTGTTCTGCACCCTTTCAAGTTTAGTAACATCTTTCCCAAATCAGGGAGACCAGTATGGAATATTGCCATTCCTTCAGTCTCGCAGGGTCAAGATCCTGTAACTCCCTCCCTAATAGCATTGTGGCTCTGTAGACAGCAAAAGGATTGCAATGGTTTAAGAAAGCAATTTACTACCACTTTCTCAAGGGCAATTAGGGTAAGGCAATAATAAATGTTGACCCAGCCAGTGAATCCCATGAACAAATTAAAAAATAAATAATTCTGTCCTTTAAAACAAATTTTAAACATTAATCATTAGCAGTGAGAAACAGCATACATATTTCCATTATAGAATGACTAGTCTCTTTCATTTTCATTCCTCTTCAGCCAAATCAATAAATGCTGACTTCTCTTGTGCTAAATATTTAATGGAGAAAGGCACGGATTAGTAGAGTCCAATAAAAGTTCTTCATTTCAGAGGAAATGCTAATAGTGTGGTTGCAGTGTCTTGTTGGATTGTCCTTCGTTTCAGTATTGACTCTGATTTTATCCCAAAATGAAAAGTCACATTTTTAAAAAAATGCGCTTAGATCCACCAGGCAGAATGAACTCTTTTCATTTGATTTCTAATGCACTCTCTATTAAGGCAACAGATATTAAAATTCAAGATGTTATTCTTGTCCTTCTAGCATGTTCTTTGATAAAACGGATGGCAAGATTTGGAATCTCTGGAAGAAGGCTATGAGGCCTAATGGTTTACAGAAATTTCTTATTTTCATCTTTCTGTCCGTGGCTTGCTTCTTACACCCCATTCTTATTTGGCATGCAACTATTCCAGGTGAGAAATTTATGAATTTCCAAGTTAAATTTCTAATCTTTCTCTTTGATCCCTCAATGCTCCATGTGTCTCCTTTACAATGAAAGAAACTAGTCAGCAGGAATACATTTGTAACACAATGGTGTACAATCTCCATCTGCTCCAGTAACTTCAACAAAGAGTGTCTAACTTCCAGTGATTGTCTGGAAGCATCGCGCAACATTTCAAGTTTTAAAACTTATTACTGTCTGGCAGCCTCTGGTCCTTGTCATCAATGCATCTGACAAGACGAAAAGCTTGGCACTTAAGTGCTTGATCCAGTGGGCTTTCACACTAGTGGAGAGCAGGGAGCTGGTTACTGCCAAATATGATCGCTCACACATGTGGTGCAAACAGCATTAAATCCCAGCTACATATTGTCTCAAACATATTACATATTAAACTGACCACATTGCAACTGTCACAATGGCCAGTCTCAATGGGTGCCATTCCTTGCTTCGCTGAAGCCTAATGAACCTTGGCCTCTTTTCTAAGGATTCTTATGGCTCAGCGGTAATATCCCTACCACTAGGTTTGGGTTCAAGTACGACCTGCTTTGGAATTGTGCCATTACACATCTGAACAGGTCAACAAGCAACATTTCTAAACTAATCACGCCCCTGAAACCAATGTTTGACTTTTAAAGTAGCATTTCAAATCCAATTCTGACATACCTATCAGAATCCAGAATTATAGCTTTTACAAACAGACTTCTGAAGATCCAGGGTAAATTTTCTACTTCTAAGCTGCACTTTGGGATTTTCCAGTATCAGTTCCCAAATTATATCGAAGTGGGTTTGTTTTCACTGGAATGCAGGAGTTTGAGGGGGCGATCTGATGGAATTTTAAAAGATTTTGAATTGTATGGATAACATGGGAAGTATGGGCTTTTCTCCAGGTGGAGGGGTCAATTATTAGGGGTCACAGGTTCCATGTTTAGCGGGGGGGTGCATAGTTTAAAAGAGGTGCGCAAGGCACATTTTACACACAAAGGGTGGTGAGTGCCTGGAATACATTGCCAGAGGAGGTGATGGAAACAGACACTATAGCAGTATTCAAGAAACACCTGGATGAATACATGAACAGGAAGGGAGTAGAGGGAAATGGATCCCGTGAGTGAAGACAGTTTTAGTACGGAAGGGCAAAATGTGTCGGCGCAGGCTAGGAGGGCCGAAGGGCCTGTTCCTGTGCTGAATTGTTCTTTGTTGTTCTTTGTTGTTTGTTGAAGGCCGAGGAGTTAGATTTATTTGAAGAATGTTCACAGCATTCCATAGCACTTTGCTCTGATATGTTGTCAGGGTTGAAAAGTAGGAAACAATGCAGTCAATTTGTGGAAAACACACAGCAGTCAGGTAATCAGGGAATGTTCAGGTTTTAGTCATTTCAATCAAGAGGTAAATATAGCTTAGAACACCTCGTCTTTTCCAAGTAAAACTGTGGGATTTTCCACATCCACTTGAGAGGAGTTAATATCACATTCAAAAGTGTACGACAGAGCAGCACTCTTTCTGCAGGTATAACACAGTGTGGTACTGGAGGAACACAGCAGGCCAGGCAGCATCAGAGGAGCAGGAAAGTTGACATTTCGGATCAGGGCCCTTCTTCAGAAATGGTCTTTAATGTCAGACAGGGTGGAGTAAAAGTGTTGGGTGAGGTTGTGGATCCTGCAAAGAATGAAAAAACAGAAGAGGTCCTTTGCAGGTCTTGGAGAGGGAGGCTCTGAGCTGGGGTAGGCTTGATTATGATTGCTGAGAGTGTGTGCTTGAGGATCCGTACAGAAAACCATTTTTGGAGGATCTGGGTGTGTATGTAGAGATTATCGTGGTCAGGGCCAAATTGGGAAGGCCTGAATGTAGATTGGAGTTCATTGGGGATGATTTGGTTCCGTAGGCAGGTACTGAGAAAGGAGATGTGGCTGTAGTACCTGGCTTGCTTCAGTATGTATTCAAAGAGTTTCAGGGCCACAGTGGGACAGAGATCCACGGAGGTCTTTCAGGAGGGAGGAGGGTAACTTCTTCAAGGTAGGTATCTTTAGAAAAGGCTTCGCAGTGAAGGTATAATCACTGAGATAGCAAGAACTGCCAATGCTGGAGTCAGAGATAACACAGTGTCGAGCTGGAGGAACACAGCAGGCCAGGCAGCATCAGGGGAGCAAGAAAGCTGAAATTTTTGGTCGGAACTCTTCTTCAGAACATGGTTTAAGCTGACTCTTCTTTCTGCAGGGTCTGCTTAAATCAAGTATCCTCATGTCTCTGGAGCAGGACCTATACCTATAACCATCTGAGCCAAAGGCAACATTCCTACCTTTGAGTCAAATCTCTTAAGGTCCTAAGTGGAAATGTTTGTGTATTATCTGTTATTATTTTTAAAGCAAACAACACCAATAGATCACCCACAAACTGGAGGAACATCAATCTCATCCTCAGACTGGCACTTTACAGCCCTCTGGACTTAATATTGAGTCCAACACCTTCAGATTGTGAACTCACTCCCATTCCTTTCCTTTTTTTCACTATACTTGTTGTATTCTCTGTCACCATGTCCTCTCTCCCCTCTCCCCCAATCCAGTGGGACCATCTGTTCTTTCCAGTCTGGCATTTAGACACACCATTGTTCTGCCATTCTCACATTCTGATCACGGAATCTGCACGATCAACACCCTTTCTCCCCCAGCACTCCACAATCCACAACTCCCCCCCAACTAATGCATAAATGCTACCCCCTCCACACTTCACGTCAGTTCTGATGAAGAATCATCTCAACTCGAAACGTTAGCTTGCTTTCTCTCCATGATGCTGCCTGAACTGCTGTGATCTCCAGTATTTTTTGTTTTCAGAATAGCAACAGTTGCAGGTTTTACTTTGAGTGTCGTCAGGAGCCAAGGAGTACTGCCACACTAATGTTGCCATGCCAATCTCTTCCAGGCGCCATGCTGATAGTGAGTGGTCTTGCCTACTTCTTGTTGAACCTGAGGAAAAGGTATCATCAGGATGTGCCCAACATGCCAAACGTACAGGGATGTTCCCGGGACTATATCAATGCCGTGACCCTGACAGATGCTGGGCAGATGGAGCAAACATACAGTTTCCATCATGGCACCACAAAGAAGAAGTTAGCTGTGGTCAGCTACGTGCGTAACATCTTTAGAGTCAACAGCAAAAGACCTCTCTCCAATGAAAGTGTAAGGACGCTTCAAGAAAGTACTTTTGGAAACCTGAGCACGCATACCAAGAACAAACATGCATTGTTTGAGGAAAGTAGTGTTAAAATTATCCCATCTGAGCCTGACAGCCTGGAAGAGCATGAAATGGAATCAGAAGAAACCACATCTGACAAAGCAGCAATTATGCCAAAGTGAGGGTTTATTCCATACCACTGTATATTCACATCCCCAAAACACAGCCTTTGGATTGAATACGGACATCAACTTTTAATGTCTTCAAAGTATATGCCAAAAGAAAGTTTTGCCTTTCTATAGAGCCTTTCACATATCCAGGACATCTGAGGACAATTCACGGCCACTCAATTACTTTTTGAGATGTAGTCACTGTTGTTTTGATGCCAAACACTGCCATTTGTGCACAGCAAGCTCCCACAATAAGATAAGTTGGAAGTTAGTTTTTTTTGGTGTGTTGTTTGGACAATCAATGGCTAGATCACCATGAGCAAATGTGCCATTGGGATCTTTTATGCTTAACTGAACAGTTCTGGAACTTCAGGTTAATGCTTTATTTGATAGGCTCTGACAATGCAATGCTCCCTCAATACTGCATCCAAATTCAGGATTCGGGTTTGAAGCATTGCTTTCTAGCACAGGGTGACATTGACACTATAACTAATGCCACTGGATACTTAATTGTAAAAACAAGACTGTGTGATTCACTAGGCACCTGATTGTTGCATCCCAACAGTGGGATAGGGGCACAATGGGGAATAGTACCTAGTGAAAGCAAGGTACCTCTCTACAGGAAGGGGAGTATGACAGTAGGATTATAAACGGATGGTTGTAATTCATCTTTGTGTGACAATTTCAGAATCAGCAATGCATTCACGCATTACATTTGCACAGTGCAACAGGGAAGAAAAACAAAGGAATTTCATAACTACTAATATACAGACTATAAGGAGAGTAATTGTCACAATCTGCAATGAAGTCATAAGCACATGATTGTGGAATGCATTTACAATCTCACCATTTATAATGGGTAGAACACATCTTATCATGTTCTTTGCTTACGTTTATAACATAAAGGAGAAAATTTGAGGACAATTCATTGGATGAAGATAGCTGATGACTGCACTGCTAAATATGAAAAAGTTAACATTGAGATCACTTCTTTGTTCCTGGTGCATCGTTATCGTTTCTGAATTCTTTTTTGTGTTTCATCCCCATCATTCCCCTTTTTAATCTGTCATAAAGTAAAAAAGAATGTTCTGCCTACATTACCAATGAAAATATTGTTTGCCCTGTTCTGTAAGAGTTCATTTCAGAAATGGTGTAAACTTGCAACCATTTGGAAACATAGAAGGTCGGAGCAGGAGTAGACCATTTGACCCAACAAACCTTTTACACAAATCAACATGAACATGGCTGATCATCCGACTCAGTCCCCTGTTCCCATTTGTGCTACACATTGAGGATTTTCTCCCTCACTTGGGGGAACAGAGTCCACTTCAGCCTCCTGTCCCTCTCTCCTGCAGCTGCTAATGCTGTTCAGCCTGGCCTCATTCCCTTCTCCCATTCATCCTTCAAACCAAGAGAAACCCCAGTGAGATGCTAATGCTCAAACCTTCATTTTCTTCTACTGGTTCCTATTAGGAATTCAATAAAGTAGCATCTCACTTTTTAGATGAAGTCCTCAAATAATTTCCAGAATAAGTGCCAATACAAATTTGGCAAATGTCTCAACAAGTCTCCCCTTGTGTTTGAAAAGTCCTCTTCAAACACTTGAGGCAACTAGAAACTTAAAATGTGGTGTATCTTCAGATAATAGTCTCAGCAATGGTTAATGTACTTCTAGTCTGCTGGTCACCATTGGAGGGCATTAGGATACTCAAAATAGGTGTGCAGCCTTTTTAGTGAGTGCTAGCAGTTAATTTAGTTGTCAGTTAGATCCTCAATTATCCCCCGAGCAGCCCTTCCAAACTTGACTTCAATTCCTTACCAATTTGGAGTTCTGCATGAATATAGACTCAACCAACATTTCACCTTTTCAGCATCTAAAGGTACTGGAGCAAATCACATCCACTCCTCCTTTCCAACTGTCTCATGGGTTAGCACTGTGATAGATGCCCACACTGTTGAAAATTACATCTGTGGGCTATATATTATGGGTCTAACATAGGTCTAACGTAGCAGATGCACCAGATGCAGAATATGAAGGACGGCATAGCTCCTCACAGTGAATTCAGTCCTTACATTCCAACGGTTGATTCTACTGGAAATATTTGCAACCTGATCAAAAGATATCAAAGCCTGATTAATGTTCTAAAGCATTCCTTTGAAGGTCATTGGTCAGTAAGTATGAAGAAACTGAGTTAGATTTTCCCTATGGGAATGAGAAATCGAAGTCTAAGGTTATTTCTGGTTTTCAACCTTGTCTCAGAGGTGCCAAGTGGTAGTCTCTTACTAGCAGCACTGGCTGTGTACCCAGACCACACAGACTGCAGAGGTTTAAAAACACAGCTCGCCACCACCTTCTCAAGGGCAAATAAATACTGTCTCAGCCAATGATGCCCACATCACATGAAAGAAATTTTTAGAAAAAGACCTTGATTTTTCCCTCTCAGTATGAAAGCAAGACACAAAGTACAAGAAAGACTTTTCTTTATAGTTCTTCAGACATTGATGCCTTTGTTCCTTTTCAGTAATTAACATCGCTGCTCCACTGTTCAAAGATTATCGTTGGTAATTAACAGCTTGTGGAATATTCCTCTGCATCATTTAATGGTGACATTGTCCTAGTTAAAGTAAATGAGTTAATTACACAGAATTATGTACATGTTAGGACAAAGATTGAGGAATGCCCAATAGATGCACTAAGCATTTGTCTGCAGTTATTTACAAGCTGTTCACACATTCTGTAGATCGGGGGTTCTCAACTGGCTATCTATAAGAATGTTTCCCTTAACAAGTCTTACACGAGCTAAAAAGCACTGCTTGATATCAAAGATCAGCCTCAGAACAATGCTGCCTCCTAGTGATCTACCAGGAACATCAAATTCAATTCTCTCAAATTGAATGCAGTTTCTATCTCTGCTTTATTCACTTTAATTATTATTCACTTCATTCATCCTTCAGATTTATCCTGTAAGTATCAATGTCACATCAATACTTTCTGCAGCTAAGATCCCTTGCACATAATTGATCAGCCTCATGTTGAAAGATAAGTGAAATCAGAGTATTCAACCCCAGGGGCTCCTGAAAATCAATACTTAATGTATCAAACTCCTCAGAAAAGATCCATGCAAAGACAAGGAGTGTGTTGAGGGAGAGTAAAGTGACAAATCAGTCTTCTCAGATCTGTCTAGTTGCTGTGAATTAAAGACTCTAACAGATACATTTAGAACTAGATATTTCATTATTGACGCAGAATGAGGAAGAGATAGGCAATTAACCATAGTCCACAGAGGACGGTAGACATCTTTCGTCATTAGATGATTGATAACATGCACCAAAAACAAGACAAAGGAATATCCCATAGATGCACCAAGCATTCATATGCAGTCATTTACAAGCTGTTAACATTCTCTGGGGCAGGGTCAAGAAAAAAATACAGGGTTGAGGTATTGATTCCAAGCTCTATCCCTGGCAGGCAGACTCGAGTGACCACCTGAAGAGGGTTTAAGTGCACATTGATAGAGGAAAAGAAACTCATATGTATCATTGACCCATTAGAGTTTACCCAGCATCCAGAGGCCAGCTCCCAACTGGGAGCACTGGAAAGACTTGAAATACTGTGTTCAATTCTGGTCTCCCTGCTTCAGGAAAGATGTAGTCAAACTTGAAACGGTGCAGAAAAGACTTACAAGAATGTTGCTGGGTTGGAGGGTTTGAGCTACAGGGAGAGGCTGAATAGGCTGGGGCTATTTTCCCTGGAGCGTCGGAGGCTGAGGGGTGACCTTATAGAGTTTTATAAAATCATGAGGGGCATGGATAGGGTGAATAGCCAAGGTCTCTTTCCTGTGGTAGGGCAGTCTAAAGCTAGAGGTCATATGTTTAAGGCGCGAGAAGACAGATTTAAAACAGACCTAAGGGGTGACTTTTTCACGCAGAGGGTGGTGCGTGTATGGAATGAGCTGCCAGAGGAAGTGGTAGACGCTGGTACAATTACAACATTTAAAAAGCACCTGGATGGGTACATGAAGATGAAGGGTTTAGAGAGATATGGGCCAAATGCTGGCAAATGGGACTAGATTTATTTGGGATATCTGTTCAACACAGAGGAGTTGGACCGAAGGGTCTGTTTCCGTGCTGTATATCACTATGACTCTCACTGGTGGATTTTCTGGGTAATGCCCCCAGTTGATGCCATCCCAAGCTTTAGAATTTCCCCTTTATGCAACTGCATCAACACAGCCTCATAATATACAGGATAGATGGCAGGATTCCAGCCACCTTGATGTTCACATTGTACGAACCAAGGTTCACTCACCGCTGACTAGAAGGTGCGAAATACACAAGCTTATGTCAGGGGCTACATCAGACATACTTTCACCTTGGGATTGATTCTCCATCAGAGTTATTTAATTACAGTCTGCTTTTGCCCAGCGTCTTCTCTCCATGAAGCAAGTTCTCCATATTTGTCCGAAGTCTACTTCATAACTTGATGGTGAATGGAGTAAAGGGACTCATTCTGTATTCATTCACGGGATGTGGGCATCACTAGCCAGGCCTGCATTTATTGTCCATCCCTAGTTGCCCAAAAGGCAATAAAGAGTCGACCACATTGCTGTGGGTCCGGAGTCATGTGCAGGTCAGACCTGTCAGGGATTGCAGTTTTCTTCCCGAAAGGGCATTATCAAACGAGCTACACCTTTCCCAACAATAGTTCCGTGGTTCATCTTTAGACTCTTAATTCAAGATTTTTGTTAAATCCAAATTCCACCATGTGGTAGGACTCAAACCCAAGTCTCTGGAACATTAGCTGGGTCTTTGGGTTAATAGATTAGTGACAATACCACTAGGCCATCACCTCCCCCACTTTGAGCATATCCAAGAGTTTAAATTTCCATACACGGAGTGGCAGGTGGAGTTTAGGTTAGATAAATGTGAGGTATTGCATTTTGGTAAGATGAGCAAGGGCAGTACTTATACAGTTAATGGTCTGGCCCTGGAGAGTATTGTAGAATAGAGAGACTTAGGGGTTCAGGTACATAATTCTTTGAAAATTGCACAATTAGGGTGATTAAGAAGGTGTTTGGCACGCTTGGATTCATTGCTCAAACCACTAAGTACAGGAGTTGGAATGTCATGTTGTGGTTGTACAGGACATTGATGAGGCCACTTTTGGAGCACTGTGTACAGTTCTGGTCTCCCTGCTATAGGAAGCATATTATTAAATTGGAGAGAGTGTAGAAAAGCTTTCTAAAGATGTTACCAGAACCGAAGGGTTTGAGTTATAAGGAGAGGCTGGGACTTATTTCACTAGAGCATAGGAGGTTGAGGGGTGATGTAAAAGAAGTTAATAAAATCATGAGGGACGTAGATGAGGTGAATAGCAAAGCTCTTTTCCCCAGGGTAGGGGAGTTCCAAACTAGAGGGCATATCTTTAAGGTGAGAGGGGAAAGATTTAAAAGGAACTTGACGGATAACGTTTTCACACAGTGGGTGGTTCTTATGTGGAATGAACTAGCAGAGGAAGAGGTCAATGCAGGCACAGTTAAAAGACATTTGGATGGGTACATGAATGGGAAAGGTTTGGAGGGATATGGGCCAAATGGAGGCAAAAGGAACCAGTTTAGTTTGGGATTATGGTCAGCATGGACAAGTTGGACTGAAGGGTCTGTTTCTATGCCCTATGAGTCTACCTGGATGGACCTACTGCTCGGCACCAGCAGCAAGTTTCACATTAAATGACTACAAGTAAAGTAGCAATAAATACATAAGTTTAATTGCAACTTTAATCTGGAAAAAAAGTTGCGCATCCCAAAGAAGAGTCATGTTAGACTTGTAACATTAATTCTGTTTCCATAGATGTTGCTGGACCTGCTGAGTTTCTCCAGCATTTTCTGGGGTCATTTTAGATTTCCAGCATCTGTAGCATTTTGCTTTTAAAAAGTGGCTTGTGTTGTAACACGTGGAGCTTTCATAACATGGGCTGAGGTAGGTAGGGGTACTGCGCTCAGAAACAAAAGATCGAAACCCCCTTCTTTGGGGGATTGATTTACCAGCAGGTAAGTCTGGTCTATTAATAACATTAATTGGGAAATCGCTGGCAATTTTTCACAGAATACCTGTTAAATATTCGACGCTCAAAGGCAGGGGTATTATCCCTGCCCCTGAGCCAGGAGTTCAAGTCGGACCTGCTCCAAAAGTGTGAAATAACATCTCTGTGAACAGGTTGATTACAAAACAGCTCAAAGCAGGCAGTACCAGAGCTTCCCTAAAATGCAACAGTGATTATTCTCTAGTCATTCTGAAGCATTTTGGCACATACTAAGGACATGGCACATGCAACATGTGTCTTATGTTACTTTGCATGGAATATTTGTTCCTGCAAATGCAAATGAAACAGGTGTAAAACGAAAACACTACATAAAAATTGTTTCTTTTTTACGGTTGCGCAAGATTTCTAAGTGATGTTCATGAAACACCAAATGTGGTAACAATAGAGAAGCAATCATAGAATTTCCGGAACTGGCTGCCTGTTTGTCCTCTCAGAACATCCTAAGTTCCTAATGACAGGAAACATACTGAGTCATTTATAAAGGTTAGCTCTTATGGCTTTTACAGACCAAAAATTGTATAAGTATCTTTAATTAGACTGAGTTACGGAGGTCAGGGGTTGGGGGTGGAATCAAGCTACCTGTTTGTTGGAAGAACATTTTTTACAGGCTTGCCTGCTGTCTAAATATCAGCAGATCAAAAACAAATCAAGTATCCAAAACCAAATCCAAATTAAACACTGCAAAAGGTTACACTTACCCTTCCCCTGCCTTCCTTGGTGACATTCCTGAATGAATTTGCATCAGAATCAAGAAAGATTGGGAAATGGCCCAAAATGATCAGTAGAGTGAGTGATAATGTCACTGCTTTCTCTGTCCTCGCCAGCACCAAGTCCTGTTCGTCCATTACTCCTGTGTTCACTGATGAACGTTGGTTCCCAGTCCTTGCAGCAATAGTTCAATTCTAAAAGTATTATCTATCCCTGAGTTTTTCTTTTTTTTTTGTCATGTGGTTTTATTTGCACATCCATGAGTCTGGGTTCAAGATGGGCTGGTTGGGGAGAAGGCAAGGTCAAATACTCAAAGTACACCTGGACCTTGATCAGATGGGCCGATGAGCCGAGAAGTAGCAGATTGAGTTAAATTTAGATAAATGTGAAGTAGTGCTTTTTGGTACAGCAAATCAGGGCAGAACTTACGCACTTAATGGTAGGGCACTGGGGAGTGTTGTTGAACAAAGAGATCTTGGGGTTCAGTTGTATAGTTCCTTGAAAATGGAGTTGCAGGTAATCAGGGTAGTAAAGAAGGCTTGCCTACATTGATAAATGCATTGAGTATAGGAGCTGGGAGGTCATGGTGTAGCTGTAAAGGACATTGGTTAGGCCAGTTTAATTCTGTGTTTAATTCTGGTCTCCCTGCTGTAGGAAAGATGTTGTTAAACTTGAAAGAGTTAGGGAAATATTTACAAGAATTTTGCCAAGGTTAGAATGTTTGAGCTATGGGGAGAGGCTGAATAGGCTAGCACTATTTTCACTGGAGCGTCAGAGGCTGAAGGGTGACCTTGTACAGATTTATAAAATCATTAGAGGCATGGATAGGGTGAATAGTCAAAGTCTTTTTGACAGAGTAGGGGAGTCCAAAACTAGAGGGCATAGGATTTAAGGTGAGAGGGGAAAGATTTAAAAGGGACCTAAGGGGCAACTTTTTCACACAGAGGGTGATGCATGTATGGAATGAGCTGCCAGAGGAAGTGCTGGAGCCTGGTACAATTGCAACATTTAAAAGACATTGGGATTAATATATGAATAGGAAGGGCTTAGAGGGATATGGGCCAAATGTTAGGAAATGGGTGTAGATTACGAGGATAATCACAGATATCCCAGGCACTAGTCTTACTGTTGCATTACTATTCTATATATACCACTGCTGAAAGAAAGTCAACCTTCTCCAGTTTCACTTCCATTGCTCCATGCTTCTCTGTACATGTTTTGGCTAGATATCAGTGTCTCGGGTTCAAAATCCTGGAACTCCCTTCCTAACAGCAATGCAGGACAACCTACACCAGGAAAATACAGAACAAAGAATAAAAGCTTTTTTTTAATGCATCTTTGATAAATAATGACATGAAGTTGGCAACACATCGAACCCAAAGCAAACCTAATGTAAACAGGTTAAAATAACCAGCATCTCTTGAACAAAGAGAAAACATTCACAAATCTAAGTATCTGTTTCACAGTTCATGGAGGAACCTAATTGAAAATACAGTTGAAATGAAAGATGAGAAGATTAGCATTAGCTGAGTGTTACCACAATACCCAACCTGAGACAAGTTCAAGTTTCACTGTGAAGTTTCACTTCTTCAAGACAGTGGGAACTGAACCATCTCCACAATAAAAGCACATTGTCTAAACTTTTTAAAACAAGGTGTAGAGCTGGATGAACACACCAGGACAAGCAGCATCAGAGGAGCAGGAAGGCTGACGTTTTGGGCCTAGACCCTTCTTCAGAAATGGAATGCATTTCTACTGCACTTCCTACTATCTCTGATGTCTCTGATAACCCCACTGCGAAGCCTTTTCTAAGGATGCCTATCCTGAAGAAGTTACCGTCCTCCCTCTGGAAAAATCTCAGTGGATCTCTCTCCCACTGCAACTCTCTCGTAATCTCTTCGGCCTTGAAACTGCTCAGCCATGTCCTGAAGCAAACCAGGTACTACAGCCACATCACCTTTCTTAGCACCTGCCTACGGAACCAGATCATCCCCAATTGACTACAGTCCACATTCAGGCCTTCCCAATTTGGCTCCAATCGTGACAATGTCTACGTTCAGAACATTGAGACACTTCAGAAGCGTTTGTCCCTGTGACTCCCCATTTCTGAAGAAGGATCTAGGCCCGAAACATCAGCCTTCCTGCTCCTCTGATGCTGCTTGGCCTGCTGTGTTCATCCAGCTCTACACCTTGTTATCTCAGATTCTCCAGCATCTGCAGTTCCCACTATCTCGTGTCTAAACTTATTCTTTGTCAATCACCCTTCCACTCATTCATATCCAAAGATATCTGCAGAATAAAACCTATTGTGATCAGCACGATTATCTTTGCTCTTCTTAGAGAATATCAACCCTGTGGTTTTGGAGCTCATTGCTCATAAAATTAACATTGCTGCTAACATCTGCAGCCATACAAGCTACAGAAGATTCCAGTAACCTGCAAATTGTTTCCTTTGTCACCTACAACTGGCATTTGTCCAATATTCTAGCATCTTACATAATACATTTGCATTTATTAGAAAATTTTGGGTGATACTACTGTTCTCCATTCTGTGTGAATATGACTAAAGAAAGCAAAACTCAGGCCCCTAGCACTGACAGGGATCATTGAAATCACACTGACTTGCTGTGTGGCAATTACTACTTCACTCTCTGTCTGTTAGCGGCTCATTAACCCATCTGAATTTGCAGACTTTTTAACTTTCAAGTGACATTTTTTTCCTTAGATGTTTGCAAAGATTTGCATCCATCCATCCATTTAGTTTCCTTTCACTATTTTCTCTTCTTCACCATTGAGTACATTTGAGTACTTGCTTGGATGTGATTGCACAAATGCAACATTTCCTTCCAGCACCTTGCCTACATCTTGGTCGTTCATTTGTGAACTTTCACTTGTGCAAACAGGGAGAGGCCAGCAACCCATCCTCAAACAGGGGATGCTGAGCAGCCATCCAAAAGGGGAAACAAACTGCTGTCTTCTGGGACCTTGGTTCAATTCCAGCATTGGGTGACTATGTGGAGGTTTCATGTTTTCCCAGTGTCTGCATGGTTCTCTGGTTTCCTCCTACAGTCCAAAGATGTGCAGGCTAGGTGGATTGTCTACGGTTAAATGTGGGTTACAAGGACAGGGTAGGGGGCTGGGTCTGAGTGGGACACTCTGCAGGGGCATGATGCAGACTTGATGGGCCAAATGGACGATGAATTTAATTGTGGCTTGCTTATCCTCCAGCCTGGTTATGATGGTTCAACACAGCACAAGCTGCACAGGGATATGGGCAATTCATGGGATGTGGGCAATGCTGCCTGGGCCAACATTTATTGCCTGTCCCTAGTTGCCATTAAGAAGGTGCTGGTGAATCGACTTCTTAAACCTCTGCAGTCCTTATGTTGTAGGTAGACCCACAGTGCTGCTTGGGAAGGAGTTCCAGGATTTTGACCCAATGCAGTGAAGGAACAGTGATATATTTCCAAATTATTGCGCACTGCAATTAAAAATGATACACAAAACATTCATTAATGTACAATTTAGGCTGTGTATACAGCTCTGCAGTTTAGGCGAGATGGTGGCATAGGAGCAGTACCAAGCTGTTGCACCTACGTCCCATGAAAGGATGAGAAAAATGGCACATTTGCAGTTTTGGTGAAGAAATATTAAGCAGGGAATCCCCGAGGCTCTAAGATGGACTCAGACACACCCATGACTCTCACCTGTTCCCCCTCTACGTCTATCCAATTAATTGATCAATTAATCCCAATCACCTACTAACAAATGATTCCAGTAAATTGAATCATATTTTAGGAAAGCAATGTAATACTCCAGACTTTTCCAGGAAATTTTGCACAAGTATTCATTGATTACTCAAGAGAATAAAGTGAAATTCCACCCACCCACTTCGTGATAAAATCCTCACCCACTGACCTCCCTATGTTATAATGACCAATTCCAGCAATACAGGAATTGTTGCTCCGAAATGGAACTCAGACCTAAGAAGCTGGTTGTTTGGTGAATAAGCAATGAGTGGGAGCATCGCATACCAACAGGAAGAGCTCAGGCCTGAAACTCACATACTTCATCAGAATCTTAGGTAATTTCATCCACACAAGTATATCCACTGCTTCCAGCAAATTGTAAAGACATTCATCAGCCTGTCTGTTGGCTCAACAAAAATGTCACAACACACAGATTAAAATGTGCAGAAAAGTGTCAAGAACTTCCCTCAGGGATAATGCATTTCCCAAGCAACTTTTAAACAAATCATCATTGTAAATATATCCTGAAGTCACAAAACATCCAATAACTAATTATTAACTTAGAAAATAAGGGCAGGAGTAGACCATTTAGCTCATCAAACCCACTCTGCCATTCAACAAAGATCATGGCTGATCCTCTGTATTAATGTCCTGCTCCCATTCTCTCCCCATACCTCTTGACACCTTTAGCCTCCATAAATCTATTTATTTCTTAAACATATTCAGTGACACAGTCTCACAGTTTTCTGTGGTAAAGAATTTCATCACCCGTTAAGACAAAAATGATCTCCTCAACTCAGTCCAAAATGGCCTACTTGACCCCTCCTTCTGGATCCCCCAGCACGGGAAACGCCATTTCAGCATCCTGTCTGTCCAACCCTGTGAGAATTTTATACGTTTCAATGAGATCCTCTTTCATTCTTCTAAACTCCAATGAATACACACATCATCAACCCAATCTCTCTTCACATGACAATCCTGTCATCCCAGGAATCTGTCTAGTGAACCTTCCCTACAGTCCCTCTATGTCAAGAATCTCTTTTCGTAGGGATGGAGACCAAAACTGCACATGATATTCCAGGTGCTGCATGAGACATCGTTGCTCCTGTCCTCAATTCTTCTTGTAATGTAAGCTGACACACCATTTACCTTCCTGACTGCTTGGTGCACCTGTGTGCTTGGGCTTTTAATGGCTGATGTACAAGGACGCCTGGGTTCCTTTTTATATCAACGTTTCCCAATCTATTTCAATTGAAATTATACGCTGCCATTCTGTTTATTCCTTCCAACGTCACACTAATCCATGTTTCATTGTATCTGCCATGGCATTTTGCACACTCTCTCAACTTTTCTAGATCACTTGAAGGCTTCTTTACATTCTCCTCCCTACTTACAATGCAACCTACTTTTGTGTTGACTGCAAAGTAGGCATGCATAATTCCTTTGATATAGATTGTGAATAGCTGGGGCCTAAGCATTGATTCCTGCAGATCAAGGTACTGGCTGCTTCAGCGAGGTGGGCGTAACGTTGAGTTTGAGCCCATCTCGGGACCCAGCAGCGTTGGCAGACACGACGATGTTGGTGGAGGTAAGATGGCGCCGAAGAATGGCAACACAGTTCCAGCAGTAGCAGCGTGGCTCTGGGCTATGGCTAGGCCTGAGCACCTGATGGTGGAGGCTGTGATGTTTACAGTGGCGTGTGAGGACTCGGGGCTCCTGAGTGTTGGCAGACTGAGGGATGAACTTTGTTTTTCTGGCAGCAAGGACTTATGGTAGATATAGGGGAGACATCAGAGGTAGGTTCTTCACTCAGAGAGTGGTGGGGCGTGGAATGCATTGCTGGAGAGGATAGTGGAGTCGGCCTCATTGGGGCATTTAAGCGGCATATGGATGATAGCATAAGGTAGGGGTGAAGGTTAGATAGATGTTAGGTTTAGGGTAAAAGTTTGGCACAACATCGTGGGTCGAAGGGCATGTACTGTACTGTACTGTATTGTTCTATGGTGGAGGCAGGGGAGTAATCTGGACGTTTCCTTTCCTTTTGGCTGTTCCTTTTATTTCTGCTTCTGTTTTTAATCCCGTCTTTTCTACACGAAGATGCCACTGGAGACAGGTGACTTTGCACACTTTTCACTGTATTCCTGCACTCAGGTACACGTGACAATAAAATCTAATTCAAAATCACATTTAAACTATCTTTAAGGCTTGACCCTGACTGCCTGGGTTTTAAAACCATTGGAAGCATGTTAGCATAGCAGAAGAAAGAGAGGTGATCTTAGAAATCTAAATGGGGTTTAACAGGGTAGGTGCTGAGAGGGTGCTTACCCACTTTAAGGTACCTAGAACCAGCAGGCATGGTTTTAAATTAAGGGGTCTCCCATTTAAGATGATGAATAGGACTTTTTCTTCCGTAGGGTCACTTGTCTTTGGAATTGTCTTCCATGAAGGCTGAGTTGGACTAATTTTTGGCTGACAAGAGTTACGGGAAGGGACAGGGCTATGGAGTTAAGGCCACGCTATTGATCAGTCATGATCTTTGCGAATGGCAGACAGTCTCAATGGGCTAAACTCCTGTTCCTATTTCTTGAGCTGTTACATACCTGCAATGTTGAGTGTTTTAAAGTGCGGCTGTTTCACAGACTATGGTCACATCCTTAAAATAATACAAATTTAGCCATAGCCCGTACATTGTCTGGCATGAACACAGCTGGATACAGCTAAGAATAACCAGCTTCCCGTTCATAGTAATTCTTTAGCACATAACAACTGGGAACTTCCTCCTCCACCAGAAATGCAGTCGGATGCAATTTTCAGCTGTGCTCCAAACAGAACAATTCTCTGGCCGACATCGCCAGTGTGATTTCTATCTCTGCTGGTGATCGCACACAACATTGAATCATAGAAAATAAGAGGGGTAGGCCATTGGAATTCGTTGCTGTAACAGGCTTTATCTGCATCAATAAGGGAGTGGAGGAGGTGTTAACAGAACAGTGCAATGTGACTGTAAAGGAGAATGAGTCAACAGACTGCATTCAATCGCGTTCCCACAGTGAGCTGTTTAACTGCTACCGAGCAATCCTGGCCTCTCCTTGTACACAGGTGTTGTTAGCAGCTAGGGTTGCTACAATGATTGTGACAAAAGAATTACCCTTCGGGCCCACATCATTTGAGGAAGATATATTTTGATGGTAAATTCTAGTGCGAAGTTGTGCTAATTTACCATTACTATAATTTTCCAACCAAAATGGCTGTGAGAAATGCCCCCACTGAGTGGGCATTTGTCTTTGCCCACTCAGTGGGAGTATTTCTCACAGCCATTTTGGTTGGAAAATTATAGTAATGGTAAATTAGCACAACTTCGCACTAGAATTTACCATCAAAATATATTTTCCTCAACTACCAGGACTTAGAAGAAGATTTGAAACCCATTTGACCAACCATGGCAACTCTCTTGCCTCAGAGTCATATGTTTGTGATTTGACCTGAGGAGGTAAAGTCTCCAGGGTCCTACTGGACTGTAGATCTGCTCTTTCGTTAAAGAAAGATAACTGGTGGTGGCTTAACTTGAGGGTCACCGCACCTCAGGCAAGGGGAGGAGAAGAATCCTTCATGGTAACCTCAGCTAGTGTAGAAATTGAACCCATACTGTTGTCATTACTCTGCATCACAAACCAGCTGTCCAGCCAACTAAACTAGCTGAGTGCTCTTTTCCTCCTTCAAACCCATTCAAACTGATTTGCAGATTATTATTTTGCTGTTTCTGATGGAAATCCTGGGCAAATTGGATGCCCCATTTTCTGTATGAGAACAGTAGTGACATTTCAAAAAAGTACTTCATTGTTTGTAAAGATTATTCGGACATCTTTGATTTGAGAAAGGGTCTTCTACACAGATGCAAGCATTTCTTTTAACCATTCAATGTATTATCAGGACACGGAAAATTTTACCAGGCTCTACCCAAGCAAAATTCACAACATTGCCTCTCATGTTCCCTTGTTCCAGTGGTTGAGGAGATTAACAGCAGTTAAATTATATTCTATCGCCTCAGTGCTAAAGATTGAAACAGCTGCACCATTGGACAAGGGAAATCTAGTGTTCTGTTCCTTTACTGATGACTTCATCTATAGTCTCCTGTTAAACAGTAATAAAGGTGCCTTGAACGTGATTCTATTTAAGCGTTTTATCAACCAGGCTTAACTTTGCAAAAGGACAAGTTTAATCTCTCCCATACTAAAGAACATAAGAACTAGGAGACGAGCAGGCAATTCAGTTCCTCGAGCCTGCTCTGCCATATAATACATTTATATATTTAGCTCCCTCATCTAAATCATTAATATTGTGAATAGCTGGGGTCCAAGCACTAATCCCTGTGGCACCCCACTAGTCTCTGCCTGCCACTCAGAAGAAGAACCATTTATTCCTACTGTCTGTTTCCTGCCAGTCAATCCGTTCTCTATCAAGTTACATAATCAGTAAGAGTCACGTGAAAGCATTACCGAATAATTCAGCCTGAAATTAAGTTATGTGAAATACTGGATTCCGTACAAGAAAGGAAGTGCTTCTGGAAACATAAGTAGCCATGGAATGACATTCTGTACTGCATTTTAATTTAGTGCTTAGTCCCTATTTAATGTTTCACTTTGAGCATTGTAGTTGAGCACAGCACTTTTATCTATAGTGGACTATAGTTAAAATCCTCATGTCTGGCATTCTTCTCAGGTTTCCCTCAGGGAGGGAGACTAGCCTCCCAATGTCTGGAGAGGCTGGGAAAGAAGGGCAAACGGTGTAAGCAATTCCTTCTCACGTTACTCAAGCAGATTTTGTTTGCCACCACCCACTGAGATGTCTGCAGCCAGTACCAGATATACTTTCTAAAGTTGGACTATAATAAGAATTGCAGAAGGCACAATGCTTAGAAAGAAAATAAGCATTGAAAAATCATTAATATCTAAACTACAGTTTTTAATATTTAAAAAAACACAGAAACAGGCTTCATTGAACAATTCAACAAAAAAATTATCATTGGCACCTCGAATCAAAAACAAATTGTTTTTCTGTCCTTGTACTGGTATGTTCAAATATGCTGCTTAATTTTATTCTGTGCTATTTCTGGAGTGAAAATACTTTTTATGAAGTTGTCTTTTTAGCTAGCAATAACAAATACGGGGAATTACAGCTGTTAGTTTTAATTTATTGATTTAAGTCAAGGAAATGTACCCCCTTTATGAGTTTAAGAATTCTGCGTCTGGATATACAAAATAAATGTATTGTGTATCTTTGAGAATGCCTTTGTGTTTTACAGCTTATTCCACCTACCCGTGCTTTTTTGACTGTTTTGTAACCTGTCACATTATCACCTGAGTGTTTTGAAGTGGAAAAATGCAAATACTTCAACTTAATTTGTGACTAAATTCAATCGACAGAATGAGTATAAATAGCGAATTGCCTATTTGTATAAAAAGTGCAGTCCACAGTCTTTATTATTTCCAAGATTTTTAAAGTAATTGCAACAATATAGGCAGCAGTTTGGTAATTCTCTCAAGTTCTGAACATTCCTACATAAACCTGAGTCTGTTAAATGTTATCAGTATTGTGGTTTTAATTAACTCTGATTTTTTCATATACTGGGGCAAGTTTTTTTTTTAATGGACTTCTATCATTTAAGTCAAACCCAGGTTTATTTGATTCACATGCCTTTAATCTTATTTTTGTTCTTGTCAATTCAGTGTAATTTATTCTGAAGGAATGCACATAAAATGCAATACACAATGGTTAATGGACTGGTTTTTACTCTTGTGGTGTTTGTCATTGTACACTGACTTGATGTTATTGATGTGTGAGGATGCTCATATGGTAATAATAATGACTGTAAATGCTTCATCACCAGTTAGTTATCAGGAGATAATGCTGGTTATAATGATCACAGAAAATAATATTACCCAGAATGAAAGATTTTATCCAGATGACACTTCAAACAGTAAGAATGAAGGGTAAGAATTAATTGCAATTATGCTCAATTAGAGTGTCAGTTTTAGCTGAGCAGAAAGCCTCATTGCCTCTGAGACAGAAGGGTTGGGGTTTTCTGAACTTTCCTGCTCCTCTGATACAAATATAGATATTCCTTTTTACTCATGACTAGGTAAACATACTTCAAAAAATGAAGATGACCTAACTTCAAGAATAAAATATCAGTCTGGTTTCATTTTGCTGCTTGTGGAAGACCTTCCAGGTATTGTGATTGATGACAAAGAACCATATCATGCATTAAATATTTTTCTTGATATCCTCACTGAAAAGTTCAATCGTGATCTAAATGATCACCATAAATGTTGCATTACTGTGAAGTAACGGCACTTTATACCATTCTCACTCTATGTTAACTCATCGTTTTGCAGAGCCTCATTTCATAGAATCATAGAATCCTTACAGTGAAAAAAGAGGCCATTCAGCCCATCGGGTCAGTACCAACCCTCCAGAAAGCGTCCCACCCAGAACCAGAACCCCCAACCCTATCCTCATAACCCTGCATTTACCATGGCTAATCCAACTAGCCGCACATCTCTGGGCCCTATGGGCAATTTTACTAATGTCAATCCACCTAATCTGCATCTTTGGACTGTGGAAGGAAATAGGAACACCGGAGGAAGACCA
The DNA here is from genome assembly GCA_024137785.1 of Ginglymostoma cirratum. Classification (NCBI taxonomy): domain Eukaryota; kingdom Metazoa; phylum Chordata; class Chondrichthyes; order Orectolobiformes; family Ginglymostomatidae; genus Ginglymostoma; species Ginglymostoma cirratum. The sequence continues at coordinate 9,209,193 of JAHRHZ010000070.1, forward strand.
CGCAGACGCTGGGAGAATGTGTAAACTCCGCACAGACAGTTGCCTGAGGGTAGAATTTAACTCTGGTTCCTGGCACTGTGAGGCAACAGTGCCAGCCACTGACTTCTTTTGCATTCTGAAATTTTGACCCTCAAAAGGCACAGGTATATAATTGCACTTGTCACTTTTTTGAACTATCTCAATAGGGAATCTACTTTCTGGTTCAAAAAGACATTAACAAAACAAGAAAAAATAGATCCAGAGACTTATTGATTCAATTGTATTATAATTTTTTTCCTGAAGTATATTCATGCAACTCGCCTTTTTTCTTGTTTTTAGTGGTTTAGGATAAAATATCAATTTTATAGAACAAATAAATGGCACCTCAGATGGGTAATAGCTTTTCACGATTAAGATATCTACAGGTGAAAGCTTTGCCTATCTCTGACTGTATGAGTCTGATGTAAAATAATCTTGACCATCAACATCAGCTTCTCTGCCTTAGACTTCCTTATGCGGCAACTGGCTAATTCCCTGTAAAATAATTTATTGACTCTATGTCAACAAGTAATTCCACTTGAGCATTTCATATTCCAATCACCCTCAAAAGTAAAAACAGCTTTTACTGGAAATCCCTTACCTCATCATCCTAACAATATAACACAAACTTTATTACCACATCTGTCAACAGATGTGAAAAACTATGATGATTGAGTCCAATAACTGTACGAGTAGAAAAAGTAATCTTATAGATTTATTTACTTTATTCCTTTCCTTGTTAATGTTTCATTTCAGAGAAACAGCAGTGCCTGACAAAATGGCAATGCTCAGAGTAGGAGGGGGTAGCATAGTTGCCAGAGTACATTGTTAGCTATCAAGAAACCAGTCAGTCGCTCTTTAAAAACAAGGTCAAAATAGATTGTGAGCTACTATTTAAACTCAAGATTAAAATGGGTCATTTCATGGTACTAAATGAATCCGTTAGAAGCTGCTATTTTACGCAGTAGACTACAAAGTACTTTGATTTGTGCTTTACATTTCCTAAAAAGACCAGAATGTTTATTGTTAACAAGCATGGGGCTGGATGAACACAGCAGGTCAAGCAGCATCATAGGAGCAGGAAAACTTGACGGTTCGGGCCCCAAAACCAGCCCAGCTCATCTCCACCTCCCTAACCGGTTTTTCCTCTCACCCCAAGCCACACCCCCATCTCCTATCTACTAACATCATCCCACCCCCTTGACCTGTCCGTCCTCCCTGGACTGACCTATCTCCTCCCTACCCTCCTACCTACACTCACCTTTACTGGCTCCATCCCCGCCTCTTCGACTTGTCTGCCTCCTCTCCACCTATCCTCTCCTCTATTCATCTTCTATCCGCCTCCCCCTCTCTCCCTATTTATTTCAGAACCCTCTTCCCCTCCCCCATTTCTGATGAAGGGTTTAGGCCCGAAATGTCAAGTTTTCCTGCTCCTATGATGCTGCTTGACCTGCTGTGTTCATCCAGCCCCATGCTTGTTATCTCGGATTCTCCAGCATCTGCAGTACCTTTTATCTCAGAATGTTTATTGTTACTAGTCTGTACAGAATAAACCTAAATATTAAAATAGCCCCACTGGCAAAAATGGAACCACAATGGTAGCTGATTTTTTTGCATTAATATTGTTTTCTTTGGTTGTAGTAATGCAGTATTAATGCCTTTAATCTTTGAACGCACATCATTAAAAGGTTTGATGAAAGTACTACTCAAAATGATTACTTTTCCATTCAATGATATTGTGCCTTTCCAACATATAACTGTTCATATTTCAATCTTACATTCTTTAGTTATTTTTAGTTGGTAAGTAAATTGTTTAAGGAGCAAAGTACTTTCACTCTTAAAATCAAGTATCAATCAGTGTGAAAAATTATCTGGATACATCATGTCCACAAAAAAACAAGAAAAATCTAACCCAGACAGTTACCTCCCCATCAGTCTACTCTCAATCATCTGTAAAGTGATGGAAGATGTCAACGGTGCTATCAAGTAACCCTTGCTCAGCAATTAACAACCTTCAGTTATTTCATCAATGATGTCCTTCCATCGTTAGGTCAGAAATGGGGACTTTCATTGATCAATGCACAATGGTTAGAGCTATTTGTGACCAGACAGAAAATAGAGCAACTTTTTTCCATATGCATTAAGACCTTGACAATGCCATGACTTGGGGTAATAAGCAGTAAATAACATTTGTACCACAAAAGTACCAGGCAATGACTATCTTCAACAACAAAGAATCCCATTAACTCCCTTTGGTACTAATTGAAATTACCATCTCTAAAGGCCCCATTATCAATGTTCTGGCAGTTATCATAGACCAGGAAGTGAACTGGACAAGCTGCGTAAATACTTTCTGTACAAGAACAGGTCAGGCTAGGAATTCTGCAGCGAGTAACTCACCTCCTGACTCATCAAATTCTGTCAACCACCTACAAGGCATAATTCAGGGGCGTGAGGGAATACTATCCTCTTGCCTAGATGAGTGCAGCCTCCAAAAACACTCAAGACATTTGATTCTATGCAGGACGAAGCAGCCTGCTTGATTGGCATCAGAGCCACAAACATCCATCTGCCAAAGGTGCATCTGTCCATAACAGCGTTGGTAGGAGGGAACACTGAACAGTCATGTGGAGACAAAGACCTGTCTTCGCATTGAAGATACTCACTATTATGTTATGTGGCACTACTACCATGCTAAATAGGATAGGTTTCAAACAGATCAAACAACCTCAAGACTGAGCAACCAGGATGCACGGTCAGGTGTATGACAGTATACCCACTAATTGCCTGGATGAGTGCAACTCCAACAGTATTGAAGAAGTTTGACACCATTCTGGTCTAAGCAGCCAGCTTAATTGGTACCGCATTCGAAAACATTCTGTTCCTCCACTACCAATGCTCAGTAGCTGCTGTGTGTACCATCTACAAAACACACTCTAATATAGCTCCTTCTAAACGCACAACCACGACAATCCAGAAGGACAGGGGAAACAGATAAATGGGAACACCACTAGCTGTAATCCTGCTCTAAACCACTCACTATTCTGACTTGGAAATGCATTGCTGTTCCTTCAATGTGGTTGCACCAAAATCCTGGAACGTCCTCTCTATCAGCATTGTAGGTGGACACACAATACATAGACGGCAGTTTCCAAGAAACCAGCTCACCACCATCTTTGAGTGCAAATAAATGTTCACCGATACAGTGATGGCCACATCCCACGTGTATATATAAAAGAAATTTATAAATTAAAATCCATTAACTTATGTGTCTTTTTTTAACAAACTGTACCTTGTAGACTTCTTCTGCACAGAAGGGCTTTTGTGTGCAAAGTGGTATCAATGTATTCAAATTTTAATCAAAATGAAAAGAAGATTAAAGTGGAACATATTCTAAAATAACTTTTTAACTTAATGATGATACATTAATAATCTTGCATTGTACAGGCAACCTCATCAATTATGACTTCCAATTTACTCATTTCTAATGGAAACTACCTATGTAAACTGTTACACTGTAATTAAATCCTCCTGCCAATAGAGGTGTTGGAGTGTAACTATTGTTCGGTTTAATTACTACCCAACATTCTTACTAAAGTAATTTCCATTTAAAAAGTGTATATAGGGATTTAAAATAAAAGTTGGAAGACAATGACAAAATATATGGTTCAAGATAATGTCAGACTTGCCTCTATGTGACCTGGCCAAACCCTCTTCACCATCTAACTCTGCCTCGCCTTATTAGATTTGGCTGTCTATATGCAACCACATTGACAAATTGACTATTTAATGCATATCCATTTTGACTTCGAAAAACACATAGTTTTGAAATGTATTTACTCAGAAATAGTTCGCATGTGAGGGATAATTTTCTGGCAACATGAAACCTTTTCTTACAGGCAATGCATATTGGAAAACTGCCTCTAGCACACCCTTGGCTTCCTGCAATTTGCTGCCAGATGGGTTTCCCTGGTGCCAGGACGTACTTGGAAACTATAAATTTTAATTTGAAAATAATTACATACAAGTCAAATTTAGATTGATAATTCCAGACACAATTGTCTTTGGCAATTAGATATTTTATTGGCCAATATAGTTAATTAAAAATGTAATTATACCAAACAATTTGATCTGACTTAGTGGCACTATCCCTGTCTTGTCAGAAGCCTACACTAGAGAGCACATGGTTGAGGTCAATGCAGTACTGAGTGACTGTTGTTCTTTGTAGGCCCTGTCTTTCAATAGTAACTACAATCAGTTAAATTTATTTAATGCCTTTAATGTAACACAGCACCCCAAGATGCTTCACAGGAAGATTGTAAAATGAAATACAACAGTGAGCCACATGAGCAGATTTGAAGGTTAAATTACCCAAATCATGGTCGAAAAGGCAGATTTTAGTTGGGCATAAGTGAGGTAGAGAGGCAGCGAGGTGTTAAGAAATTGCCAGTGGAACTTTGGATCACCTGAAGTTTACAGAGGGAAGAAGGTAGACCAGCCATGAGTGTGGGCAATAATTGACACGAGAAGTACTGATGGCATGGATGAAAGTTTCAGTAGCTCATGAGCTGAAATACAGGCTGAAGCTGTCTGATGTTGTGGAGCTTGTTATCTTATTTAAAGCACAAATATGAGTCAGGACCTCATCCTTCCAATAAGATGTTAAACTCAGACCTTTCACAGGTATGTATGAGAACATGGGTAAGGTCCTTGACTAGTGGTATTTTGTAGGGATCTGTACTGGGACTCTGCTGTTTGTGACATATATATATAAATGACTTAGATGAAAATGTAGATGGATTGATTAGTAAGTTTGCAGACAATACAAAGATTGGTGGAGTTGTGGATAGTACAGAAGGCTGGTAAAGGATACAGTGGGATATAGATCAGTTGCAGATATGGACAGAGAAATGGCAGATGGAGTTTAATCTGGATAAGTGTGAGGTGCTGCACTTTGGGAGATCAAATGTTAAGGAAAAGTATACAGTTAATGGCAGGACTGTACAGAATTGATGTACAGAAGTATCTTGGGGTTCAAGTCCCTTGCTCCCTAAAAGTAGCCATGCAAGTAGTAAGGGTGGTAAAGAAGGCGTATGGCATGCTTGCCTTTATTGGTTGGGGAATTGAGTACAAGATTCAGGATGTCATGTTGCAGCTTTAGTTAGGCCATATTTACAGCATTGTGTTCAGTTCTGGTTGCCACATTACCGGAAGGTTGTGGAGGCTTTGGAGAGGGTGCAGAAGAGGTTTACCAGGATGCTGCTTGGATTAGAGAGTATGAGCTATAAGGAGAGGCTAGAAAAACTACAGTTGTTTTCCCTGGAGCGGCGGAGGCTGAGGGGAGACTTGATAGAAGTCTATAAAATTATGAGATGCATAGATAGTGTTGGCGGTCAGAATCTTTTCCCCAGAGTTGAAATGTCTAATATCAGGGGCATGCATTTAAGGTGAGAGGAGGAAAGTTCAAAGGAGACGTGAGGGGCAGGATTTTTACACAGAGGAGTGTGGAACGCACTGCCAGGGGTGATGGTGGAGGCAGATACAACAGGGGCTTTTAAGGGACTTTTAGATGAGCATATGCATGTGCAATGAATGAGGGGATATGGAACAAGTGCAGGCAGAGGGCATTAGTTTCATTTGGTGTCATGTTCGGCACAACATTGTGGGCTGAAAGGCCCATTCCTTGCGGTACAGTTCTATGTTCTAATAACAGGTGACACTTTTTGAAAGCTGAGTACCACCCAATGTCCCATTGTTCACTAAAAGAATCTGCTCTTGTATGATTTTGCCATGCGTGGGAACTCACGATGTGTAAACAGGCTCTATCATTCCCATTATTAGAACAGTCCTTACCCTTCAAAAATACTTCATGGTTTCCAAACTTTGATGCAACACTCATCCCCAAGGTCAGCTTTCTCATTCTATCCAAACAAGCTTGCTCTGATTCACTTCAGATGCTTCCAACTCCCTGTCTCTGCCTGTGAAACCCTTCCCAACTGGAGGTAAACTTCTGCAGCAGTCTTGGTGTCTCCAACCTATGAGTTCTTTATCTGGTCTCCTTATTTGAGGAAGGAAACACTTACCATACAGAAAGTGCAACAAAGTCTCACCAGACTGCAACGGTGAGAATGGACTGTTTGGAGAGATGGAGGAGACTGGGCCTGTATTCTCAGGACGAATGGGAGGTTATCTTGTTTAAACCTACAATATTTGTACAGGGCTGAACAGGGAAGATACAGGAAGACTGTTGCCCTGGTTTGGTTGGGGGTGGGTGGAGACTGCAGTAAGGTTCTAGAAACAGAGATGTAGGCTCGGGATAAAGGTTAGACCACTTAAGCCTGAGACAAAGAGAAAGTGTATTACTCAAAGAGTGGTGAATCTTTGACATACTTTACCCCAGATCGCTATCGCGATATATTAAATATATATATTGAATATATTCAAGACCGAGATTAATATATTACTAGATGTTAAAAATGTCAAGCGATATGGGGTAGTGTGGCGTAAAAAGCTTTTAGGTAGATGATCGACCACGAGCCAGTTGAATGGCAGAGCAGGAGCAAATTACAGCAGATGCTGGAATTTGTACTGTAAACATAAAATGTTGGAGTTCACAGAATGCTGGAGAGAAAGCAAGCTAATGTTTCCAGTCTAGATGACTCCATCGCAACTTCGATGGAGAGAAAGCAAGCTAACATTTCCAGTCTAGATGACTCTTCACGAAATGTTAGCTTGCTTTCTCTTCATGGATGCTGTCTGACCTGCTGCGATCTCCAGCATTTTGTGTTTTCGGAATGGGAGAGCAGGCTGGATGGACCAAATGGTCCACTTTTGCTCCTATTCCGGACATCGCTGTTCATCCAAAACATTGTGGCATTTTATTTCCCCTTTTTCTTTGTCTTTTACATCAGTGGCAGGTTTTATTATACTTCAAGTAACATTCTTGATGCTTGTCCAGTTGTACTGAAAACAAAATGGTGCTTCTACACGTGGCAGTGCCGGCAAGACATAACAATCCGAAATACACGATTAAACTCGGCTAATTATCAGAGCAAAGATATCAAGGTGTAGAGCTGGATGAACACAGCAGGCCAAGCAGCATCAGAGG
>JAHRHZ010000070.1:9216718-9353321 GCA_024137785.1 Ginglymostoma cirratum
TGTGTTCATCCAGCTCTACACCTTGTTATCTCGGTTTCTCCAGCATCCGCAGTTCCTACTATCTCTAATTATCAGAGCAGCAGAGTACAAGTCCGTCATGCCACAGTTTGCAACATCGCCATGACGACGGTAAACAACCTAAAACAAAACGGGAAGGAGCCCAGCAGCAGTCGGTGCATGAGAGTGATTCAGGGCGTCCTGTTGTGGCTGACCTCCAGCGGATTGACTGCACAATGAGCTTTTTGTTTTTGTTTGCAGCAGTGATTCTTTTGGCCGCGTGGTTTTCTCACATCCGCGCTGACAAGGGGAGACCGACTCCCGGCCGGGGGTGGGGGAAGCAAGCCAGCAGCAGCTCTCAGAGGAGGAGTGCACTGCCCGGATTCACTTCCACACAGGAACCCGGTGGGGGTGGGACTGAGAAAATGCAGGAGAAAAACCAAAACAGCCCCTGTACACACAGACAGAAAATCTGGTGGGGTTTAAAGCTGGCTGTTTCCTCACTCACAACCCCTTTCATATAAACAGGAAGAATGTTTCTAGAAATGGGGACACAATCTCAGAGTAGGGTTAGGCCATTTTTAGGAATGGGACGAAGAGAGAGTTTATCCCTCAGAGTCTGGCCAGTCTTTGGAATTGTCCATCCTAAAGGGCTTGGAGGCTCAGCCACATTTAAGACAGAGATTTGGTGGGCTTTTCGACCTTTCAAAGGATTTGGGGCAGCGGACGGAAACAAGTTTGTCACGAATAACAGGACCAAAGAAAGAGAATTGGATACAAAAAAAAGTTACCTTGAGAAAGGGGGTGGGGCGAGGGTGCGGAGATCCGGCAATCCGATTGGTCGGACGGCAGCCACCGGCATTCTGAATGGCTGGAGAATCTGTCAATCACAGCCGAGCGTGCGCACGCCGGTAGCTGGTGGCAATTTGTTTGTTGTTGTGTTGGTGGGGGTTGGCACAAAAAGCTTCCAGAGACAAGCTTGTCTATCTGCTGAAGTTGAATGGTAAAGTATGCACTACTGTCAGTAATATATCGTGGATCTCTTGCTGATGGGAGGGGAATCATTGTTTTAAAACGGTGCTTTTGACCTGAGTATCAAATCTTGAGCCAGGTACTTTTAAACTGTTGGGAATAAAGGCAGTGCTAATTGCTGCAGAATGATTGTTCTAATTCTCGTCAGCTAACTAATTAGTTTTTTGGCACAAGATGTTTAGCGTTGAGCTGCTAGTTTCTGTTGTTACTCCTATATCAGCTCCACATGGAAGAACTATATTAAAACGTTTCATCTTTAGGGTGCTTTTACTTGCATTCATCAGAGAATCAGTAAGGATCAGAGTGGATTTGATGGATAGTTATTTGTTGTGTCTTAGTTTTTAAGGGCATTGTTTGGTGGAGGGCCACAGATGTGTGAGACACCTAATTGCACACAACTCATTTTGATGCCAGAAAACAGGTGGAGGATGATCCCAGGGGATTGTGAGTCCAGGGTGTAATTCATTTGAAGCAAGAAAACAGCTGAATGGGTATGATTGTAATAGTTCATCCAAGTGATTTTTGAGCTCACTTTTCACCTAGCAAGAGATTCTGATGGTTACATGGAAAGTTTTTTTTCCTCAAGTTGGAAAATCTATGCAACCTTGTACAGGCACCATATTTATTGTAAGTTAATGGTTTGCTACCTTCTGTTCCAAAAACATCGCTGAAATTTAAGCTGTTTGTTTTTTTTTCTAAATCAATAGTCAGACAATTTGTTTGTGGAGGAAGAGGAAACGTCATTGTGTCCACACCAGATGATGTGATTTACATGACTGAATTGTGTGTTTAGGAAGTGAACAAAAACAAGGGATTAAACATTTGTTTAATGCCATTCCCAGACTTACTCTTAATTTTGATCATTTCATTTTATTTACTCATACTCTTACAAGGCACAAGAAATTTTCTCATTCACTTCAAAGCCTGAGGGCTAGTATCATATTGCACTCCAGTCTAATTCACGGTAAAATTGAATTATACAGTAATTTGAATTAAGTCTCTGTGTACATTTCAGGGGTATATTGTGACAATAGAACTAATTATAAAAATTGCCGAATTGAAAATTCTGTCAATGAATTATTGTTGGCCAGCCTGCCATTATGGGCAGAAGGATAGCACACGGTCAATCGATCTGTCATACAAATTCTAATAATACAGAACAATGCAATAAATCAGATTATATTTCAGATTATTAGCTAGGCTGTTGACTGTTGTAATCACCAAAATGTTGGCTTCCACTTATTTGACACTTAAGTGCTAATCAGGAAGGTTAATAATTCAATATGTCTCTGTGTCAAATGTCGTAATTTTTCATTCAGGGTTCAGTGATTCATAACAAACGCCCATGCAGAATTACCTGGTTGGTTCATTTCTCATTCTGCGTTACTGTTTATAAAGTCTTATAAGTGTTCTTATAATATTGGGCAATGGAAGGTTGGACTAAAATTGTGATAATGTACCAAACTAACATAGTGATTAAGATGCCAAGGCTTCAAAGTGAGCTACAGCTCACCTGGGTAAAGAATTCTGCCAGCTTTAATGTACATTTATTGTGGACTGATAGCTCAACAAGAAATAAGAATGGACTATCTGATCCTTGTACCCTGCTCCTCATTCAGTGAGATCATAGCTGATCTTTTAAATCTGCTACATCTTCGTCACTACACCTCAAGCGCATCAAAATCCAAAAAATTGTGAGTTGTGACTTGAAATTGCTTAATGGTTGACCATCTGTGATGCAGAGAATTCAAAAGCTTCACGATGCTTCACAAGAAGCAAGTTCCTCCTAATCGCTGTCCTGGTGTTTGTTGAGCCTGTGAAAAATCATATATAGCCTTGTTAAGACCCTGAAAATCATTCGACAATGATATGAGAAGCGAACATATAAGAGAGAGACACCTTGAGTAATGAAGTCAAACATGGGAGAGTTTCAGATACAGGCAGAACAAGATATAATTGGAGAGTTGATATAAAAATAATAACAGTTAGAGGAATATTTGGGTACAGTTTCTTTGTGAGCAACCCATTTGGAAATAATTTTTAGTATTTAGAAGTTGTGAAATGCTTTGATTAAAATTGTTGGAAACGGTTGCAATTTATAGCAGATTAGATTTTTCTTGAAGGGTGATGAGGTGTGTTACTGATAGATAGTCCTTCTTATGTGAGGTAGGGGTGGGGGGAAACAACATCAGAAGATACGTCAGTGCAATTTTAGGCACACTGTTATTTTAAAGAATGATGCGGCATAAGGTTTTACAAAGTACCAAAGATATGATTCCTGAATTGAGACCATTCAAAGAAAATTAGGACATTATTTCCTCTGCTGCTGACCCATATGATGGTATGTGAGTGGCCAAATAATGAAGCAATTTCTCCTGATTACATTAAACCAAATCTTAGCACTTTTCTCATCTCCAATGACATAGGATACAGACTATAGGATGGTTGTTCGTTTTATTAGATCATCACTGTGAAAATGTTTATTTCAAAAAGCAAAATCTCAAAGTATTCCGTACGAGAGAAGTTAGAAAGAGTAGATCATGAGAATCTCTTCCCAGTAGCAGACTTGTCTAAGACCAATGGGCATAAGTTTAAAGTATGGAGTAAGTGGTTTAGAGGAGACCTGAGAATTTTTTTTTTTCACCGAGAGGGTGGTAGAAATATGGAATATGCTACCGGAGAGGGTGGTGGATGCAGGTAATCTCATATCATTTAAGAAGCTTCTAGATGAGCATTTAAAATGCAGGACATAATCAGCCATGGACCAAGTGCAGGTAAATGGGATTAGTGTAGTCTGGTGTTTGTTGGTTGGCGTAGACATGGTTGGCCGAACGGCTGTTTCTATGCTGTAAGACTCTACAAATTTCACAAGTCAACATAGATGCCAGATTGAGTCATTGAGATGAACAGCATAGAAGCAGACCCTTCGGTCCAACTTGTCCATGCTGACCAGATATCCTAGATAAATTTAGACCATTTGGCCCATATATCTCTGAATGCTTCCTGTTCGTATACCCATCCAGATGCCTTTTAAATGTTGTAATTGTACCAGCCTCCACCACCTCCTCTGGCACCTCATTCCATATACGCACCATCCTCTGTATGAAAAAGTTTCCCCTTACATCCCTTTTACATCAAAAGATTTACTTTTATACTTTTTAAGAGAGAGATTTCTATCAGATGGCTTTAAAAAAGTTATGATCATAAAGTTTGCAACTTCCTTTTTCTTTAGTAGTTAGTGTGCTCATGTAGACGGTTTTATCACTTGCCACCTGATCAATCCAAGCTATTGCACATTACATCAAGACACTAGCTATTGAACCATAGGGAGTTTCAGGCCATTAAACTGCACTATGGAGGGAAAAGAAATTATTATGAACATTGGTTGCTGCTGAACACATTCATCAAATATGAAAAGTGCCTTTAGTGAATTTGACAGACATAAAGGCTGCTTTTCCTATGCTTACATGGAGTGAAATTACCAGGTCAGTCTTTGTTCAATTTAACTTTTGTTGTCATTTATTGAAAAAAAATCATATATAGCAATGTAATTGAGTACTTCAGGTTTTCAGTTGAGACCAGCCAAGTAGCAATAAAAACAGAAAAATGCTGGAGAAACTCGGTAGGTCTGGTAGCTTCCGTGGAGAAAGAAACTGTGTTCACATTTTGAGTCTGAAATAATTTTTCTTCAGAAGCAGAGTCGTATCAGACTCAAAATGTTAACTGTGTTTCTCTTTCCACAAATTCTGTCAGACCTGCCAAATTTTTCCAGCATTCTTCTTTTCCTTTCTCTTTTCCAGCACCTGCAATATATTGCTTTTATCTGGAAATAGCACTTGTAATGTTTGAGGATGGGCTCAGCCAACTGAGATTTTGATACTTTTCTGGACCAATATCTGAACTTGTTTGCAAGTAAGATTTCAGAATTGCTATTATCTGTTAAACCAACACAGGGCCTACCAGGCAGTTTCATTGAATTTCATGATATTTTAGGCAGTGCTTTAGTCTCGCATAACTCACTGACATGCTGAATTTGCAGCGAAGCCCCAGTTTCTGTCAGACCCATTTTTTTTAAAAGTAAGATATTTGCACTTGTAAGTTTTTTGACAAATTGGCAATGAAAATTCTATTCTCTAAAGTGATAAATGCTTAAGCGAAAATATATCTTAAAAATGATTATGAATGAATTGCTGAAAGAAACCATGGTTAATATCACTAAGAAAATCTTTATCTTCAAACAATGTGTTACATTACTATTTCCAGCTGTAATGTCCATGTCTTGGAAGAGCTATCAAATGAACACAGTGTCTACTGAATTTGAGTTGCCTCTGTGCTTGTAAAATTTACATTTATACCCAGAATTTGCTTTTCTCCATTAAAACTCAAACTGCAAAATCTTTCATAAAGATTGTAATCCTTCAGGTGGTTTTGTAAATAATATTTCCAAAAATCTACAATATGTTATAATTGCTGACTAAAGTCTAATTGGAGAGTTGGCACAGCCACTACAGCCTCTGGGGAATCATAATTGTCGAGTTATATTGCTATCATAATGGTGCCAGAGAATCAAAGGCACTGCTGTAAATCAGTATGTAGACATCGGAGTGATTATTCCAGGCCATGAAGCCACACAGTCGCCAGTGAAATTGATTCCGTGTTGCATATCTACAACTGTGAATACGTAGCATACCAATTGATTGCAGTTTCTTTTCAATATCTAATACCACCTCCATTCTTTTATTGTTCATTGCAAGGAGACTATTTTTAGTATACTTTGGGTTAAGAAGTCACAGCTTCTTCTTGACTTGTATTGTCAAGTTGCGTTTCAGCATCATCGTTGGGCAAATTCTAAACTATTTGGACTGTTGTAAACACCCAGTTAGGCACTGAACTGGTGAATTTCAACTCATGTGCTCAAGTCTTACAGCCCCAAGAACTCCAGTACCTCCAAAACTGGCCTTTTGGCCATCCCTCTCATTCTTTGCTCTGTCATAAGCAATCAAGCAGTGCCTTCACTGGTATACATTGGCACTGGGTGGCACCGTGTGGCTCAGTAGTTAGCACTGCTGCCTCATAGCACCAGGGACCTGGGTTCGATCCCAGCCTTGGGCATCTGTCTGTGTGGAGTTTGCACATTCTCCCCGTGTCTGTGTGTGTTTCCACCAGGTAGTCTGATTTTTCTCCCACAGTCCACAGATGTGCAGGTTAGGTGGATTGGCCATGCTAAATTGCCCATTGTGTCCAGGGATGTGTAAGTCAGGTGAATTAGCTATGGGAAATACAGGGTACAGGAGTGAGTCTGGGTGTGATGCTCTTTGCAGAGTCAGCATGGACTTCTTGGGCCAAATAGCCTGTTTCCACATTGTAGGAATGTTATGATACAGTTCCCTTCCTCAGCTCCTCCTTGGTGCTTTAACATCATGCTTAAAACTTGTCTCTTTTTCACAAAAAGGACACAAAGAACTGTGGATGATGAAAATCTGAAACAAAAATAGAAATTGCCGAAGAAACTCAGTAGGTTTGGTAGCATCTGTGGACAGAGAAACAAAGTTAACGTTCCAGGTCCAGTGACCCTTCTTCAGAACTGAGAGTAGCTAGGAAAAGGTGGTACTTATCTCAATGATGGTTTTGGGGGGGGTGGTGAAGAGTTGCCAGGGCAAGAGTGATCGAATAGGTGGAGACAGAGCCCAGAGAGAGAGAGAAAGTTAAACAAAGGGATAGTAGATAATATGAGTGGTGATAATGGGTTGGCTGTACTGAAAGGCAGGTCTGGGGTACAGAAGTTGGGTGTTTGTTTGGAAAGGACATGGAAGAGATGGTCAGGCTTCTCAAATGTTGTCTGAGTACATTTCTGTGTAGTGACCTTGGAACTTAACACTAGAGGTCACTTGTAAATGCAAGTTCCTGATGTAAATACATTCTAGTAAAGACATAGGTTTAGATCCTGAGGACTTCCATGCTTTTCTTCGCTTAGGAACAGGAATAGGCCATTCAAGGCTGCTCCACTATTCAATTAGATCATAACTGATCATCTGCCTCGGTGCCGCTTTCCTGTACTGTCTCCATATTCCATGACGTAATCAGTTAATCAGTCTCTGGATATCTATTGATTTCTGATTGGGCATGCTTAGTGTTTGGGCTTCCACAGCTCTATTGGATGGAAATTTCAAAGATTCACCACCATCTCAGTGAAGAAGTTCTTTGGTTCGCTGTTCTTCATCAAAAAACTTTCCTGTTCCCACCAATAGTGGGCTCACATTTGTCTGAGCTAATCTTATCCTTTACACATGTCTAAAGAAGGTTTCACAGTCCATCATTATCTCCCTTGCTAGCTTGCATTCCAATTCTCTTTTCCCTTTCACAGTCAGTTTCTTTACAAAAGGTCTTCTTTTTGCTGGTTTCTAAATTGCTCCAATCTTCAGGCTTACCACTCATTCTGGCATCCTTGGAAACCACTTCCTTCGATCTAGTGTAGTCTTTGTCTTCTTTTGTTAACTGTAGTTGATTTACCTTTCTCTTTGGATGTTTTTGCCTTAGAGGAACATCTATCTGTCTGTTATATCTCATTTAATACTAGCTATTGCCAGTCTACAACCAAATATTTTAGCATAGTTTTTCCAATCCATTGTGGCCAACTTGCTGCTTCTATCTTCATAGCTTCCTCTTTTTGGATTTAAGATCCTCATTTCAGAACATATTTATCACATTCAAATTTAATACAAGATTCTATCATATTGTGGTAACTACTTTTCAAAGATTCCTTTACAGCAACATTATTAATAAACTCTTTTTTTTAGTAGACAAAGCTAAATCCAAATAGCTTAACAGTTGTTAGCTGTTCAATGTACTGTGCCAGAAACACATCTTGTACATACTCCAGGAATTCATTCACCATAGCCTGAGTACCAACTTGGTTAACCCAGTCCATGTGTAAATTGTAGTTGTCTATCATTACTGTATTGCCAGTGTTACATCTACCTCTCATTTCCTGATTGATGCCATTCCCAACTAGGGTTCCTACTAAGGTTTGATAGCTATAAATCCCACCAATGTTTACCTCTTGCTGCTTCTTTGCTCTACCCAAACTGATTCTGCATCTTGATCCTTCATTCTAAGATCCTGTTTTACAAATGCACTTGTATAATCCCTTTATTAACAGTGCTGCATCATCTCCTGCCCCTGTTTCTTTTTGCATATCCCTCCTATACACCAAATATCCTCAGATCTTCAGTTCCTAATCTTGACCATCCTGTAATGTTGTCAGCATAATGGCAGTTAAATCATATTCATTTACCTCAATTTGTGCATTCAAATTATCAACCTTTTTGTGAATATCACGTGCATTAAAATTGTATGCCCTTAATTATGCTTTCTTTTAAGGCATTATTTCCTATTCTGACCTATTTGATACTTGCCTATGCTTTGTCTGCTTTGTACTGTACTTCCTACTTTATCAATACTCTTTTCTTCAAACCTAAGATCTCTGTCAGGTTCCTTCCAATCTAGTTTAAACCCTCCCCGACAGCCCAAGTGAATCTCCTTCATAGTCATTAGTTCTGGTCCTCTTAAGATGCAACCTATCCATCTTATACACGTCTACCCTGCCCAGAATTAGTCTCAATACTTCAGAAATTTGATGCCTTCCCTTTGATGCCTGTTCTTCCGTGAAATCATCAATCACCCCATTCTCCTATTTCTGTGCTCACTAGCAGAGGTCCTGATTTTAAATCTCCTTTGCAGCTCATCTGAAATCTGATTTCAAGACCTCATCAGTCTTCCAACCACCTGTGGTGTATTTGTGATGGTCCAGGACTGGGTACTGTTTGTGAAGCAATTTCAAAAGAACTTGTACAAAGTTGAATCTCTGTGTGTTTTGCATAGTGTATCATTTACATCAGAGAATCTGTAGCAAAAAAGAACAGATTGGTACAGAAGATAATGGAATATTTCATAATGTGATGAGCAAGGACATAGAAGGAGTAAAAATGTACAGCACAAAGAGCAATTGTACAGCCAGACAGAACAACGGCAGAATTGTAAACACGATGAGAACTGATACTTTGTTGAAAGGTAGCTGTTCCAACGACTATTTGCATATGGTAGCGCACATTCAACATACAGAAATATTCCATGGTGCTTTACAGAAGTATGATCCAAAACAAAAGATCATTTAGGCGGCTCGAGAAAAAGGTTTGGTCACTGAGGCGCATTTTAAGGATGGTTAAGAAGGGGTACAGTGGAGAATTCTAGAATGTGGAACTTTGAGGGCCGAAATGCTAAGGAGAAGGAAGAAAGCATGAAGGAAGAGTCCAGAGTCCAAGGAGTGGAGTTTGAGGAATAGTTTAATAGGAAAAATGATGCTGTAGAGATAGAGAGACATGAGGTTGAATAGGAATTTAGTTGTGATTTTGACCATTTCAAATTTGTGAGAGTGGGGTACCATCTAACACTGGTATTCAAGAACTTCACAGGGTAGGGTTTGAGAGGTTGTTGTTTCCCCAGTCTGAGGAATCTAAAACTTGAGGGTAAAGTCTCAGGATGAGATGAGGAGAAATTTCTTCATTCATAGAGTGATAAATCTTTGAAATTCTCTACACCAGAAGGCACTATGAGCCTAACTGGAGAGTGGGGAAGGGTTGATGCATGCCACTCCCATTCTATGTGATGAAGATGATGCCAACCAATTTTGGGGCACTGATTGACTCCTGGCCAGCAGTGTGGATGAAATGCAGCTGGCAGTTGCGCAGTTACCTTATCTTACTTTCTCGATGCGGGCATTGCAGCATTTATTACTCATCTGTAGTTTCGCTTGAGAAGGTGGTAGTGAGCTACTTTCTTGAACTGCTGCAATCCATATGCTGTCCACATGTCATTACGGAATGAATTCCAGGATTTTGACCCAGTGACACCGAGCAATATTGATATATTTCCAAGTCAGGATGGTGATTGGCTTGGAAGGAAGTGTTCCTATGTATCTCCTGTTATGTCCTTGTAGATGGAAGTGATTTTGGAAGGTGCTGTCTGAGGATCTTTGGTGAATTTCTGCTGTACACCTTGTAGACAATTCACACTGCTGCTACTGAACGTCACTGGTAGAGAGATTGGCTGCTTGTGGATGTAGTGCCAATCAAGTGGGTTGTTTTGTTCTGGATGGTGCCAAGTTTCTTGAGTATTGTTCAGGCTAAAACCATCTAGACAAGTGGGGAGAATTCATCTCACACGTGACTTGTAGATGGTGGATAGGCTTTGAAGTGTCAGGAGCTGAGTTACTCACTGTTATATTTATAGCCTGTGACCTGCTGTTGTAGCCACTGTGTTTATGTGGCGAGTTCAGTTGAGTTTCTGGTCGATGATGACCTTGAGGATGTTGGTAGTGGGGAATTCAGTGATGGTAACACCATTAAATGTCAAGGGGCAGTGGTTAGATTGTCTCTTAATGGAGATGGTCATTGCCTGCTTTTGTGTGGCACACATATTACTTGCTACTTGTCAGCCCAATCCTAGACATTGTCCCAATCATGTTGCATTTGAACATGGACAGCTTCACAGTATCTGAGGAGTTGTAAATGGTGCTGAACATTTGAACAATCATCAGTGAACATCCCCATTTATGACCTTATAATGGAGGGAAGGTTATTGATGAAGCATCTGAAGATGGTTGGGCTGAGAACACTACCTTAAGGAACTCATGTAGAGATGTCCTGGAGCTGAGATGACCGACCTCCAACAACCACAACCATCTTTATTTGTGCCAGATACAACTCAAACCAGCAGAGCGTTTGCTCCTGATTCTCATTGATTCCAGTTTTGCTAGGGCTCCTTCATACCAAACACTTTCAAACATGGTCTTGATGTCAAGGGCTGTCACTGTCACCTCTCATCTGGAATTCAGCCCTGGGACTATTGCAAAATAAAGTCAATCCTGACTGCTGCCAGATACTGGGCATTGGGATCCTTGATTCTCTGCCAGTCATCACACAACAGATGAATGTTGAAGGAATCAAATCTCTTACAATTCTGGTACTTGGCAGAGTTGACATGTGACACCCTGCAAAACAGATAAACTACAACAAAAACAGAAATTGCTGCAGAAGCTCAGCAGGTCAGGCAGCATTTGTGGAGAGGAAACAAAGTCAACATTTCGGATCCACTGACCCTTCTTCAGAACTGTTCCAAAGAAAGGTCAGTGGTCCTGAAATGTTGGTTCC
The DNA here is from genome assembly GCA_024137785.1 of Ginglymostoma cirratum. Classification (NCBI taxonomy): domain Eukaryota; kingdom Metazoa; phylum Chordata; class Chondrichthyes; order Orectolobiformes; family Ginglymostomatidae; genus Ginglymostoma; species Ginglymostoma cirratum. The sequence continues at coordinate 9,227,956 of JAHRHZ010000070.1, forward strand.
GTTTTTTGTTCCACAGTTGCTGCCAGACCTGCTGAGTTTCTCCAGCAATATCTGTTTTTTATTTCTTTCCACTTTTCAGCGTCTACAGTTCTTTGTTTGTGGGCAAACCTGTAAGCTTAGCAAGGTCCCAGTTTCACTCTGCCTGCTTCCCTGTGGCGAGAGAGGGTGAAATAAAGTTAGCTCTCACAGAGCGGAGAGCCTCAGTCAGGTTCCTCAGGCAAAAGTGGCTGGCACACTACAAGATATCGCTAATATCTTCAGTTCCAGCCGAGAAGAAGCCAAACACATTAAAGTTGGTTGCCATGGTCACTTTCACATAGATTGCCATGCTTTGCAGTTGCATTGTGGCTGCAGTAGGTGGCTAACTGTGATGGGGAAAACCATGTTAACACACTAGACATCTTGCATCCCCTTTCCTCATTAATGTTCAGGTAGCTGAATCACTCCCTGAGCATTTTAAGTGGATCTGGCTTTTGATCCGTCCTATTCTGTCTCCCAGCAGCTCCTCCTGCTCTGTGCTAGCTTCATTCTCCAAGCCCTGCCGAATGCCAGTGAAATGCTAACCACTACACTGTTGTCTGGCAACAGCTGGTTTATGCCAGAGTCTCACAGTGCAAGTCCTTTTTGAGTACCTCCCACATCACTTCCTAGGGAGTTTTGCAATTTGAAACAATCATGGAAAGCACAAACCGCCTGTAGGTTAGTTGCTGGTTTCTGTGACTCTACAAATATTTTGATCCCTTCTTTATGTAATGCCAGTGGAGATTCTTCCTGCTGCAAGAAGAGGACTTTGACAGGAGCGTTAAGCTCGCAAGTGATAGCCCCAGGAAATAATCCACATTGCGGGCTGATTGACATCATGCTTTACATAACTTCTGGCAGCTAGTCACCACATCAGGGCAGCCACCTCCACCTGCATAACAAACACAAAAACATCTGAAGCAGCAGAATGAGTCAGCCATTCAGCTCTTAATTCAATAAAATTATGTCTCGTCTGATTGTAACCACATTTCCGCCCACCCTGATAATCTTTTGCCCCCTTGCTTAACAAAACCTAATCTACCGCCTTCTTAAAAACAGTCAAAGATCCTGTTTCCACTTCCAGTCTTCCCTCTGATTTTCCTCTTGATTCTGTAGCATTGATTCCTAGATCTGGAAGTCAATAACATTACCGGCGTGCACGGAATCTTGGCCCACACAACCGCACCACTGAGTGGGAACATTGGCTTCGGTCACCTTTTCAGGAACAGAGTTCCAAAGACTCAGTGCCCTCAGAAAAAATGTCTTCTAATTTCTGTTCTAAATGGTGACATCTGATTTTTAAACAAAGACTGCATGAAAGGAAACAGCCAGGCCACACCTATCCTGTCAAGACAGTGAAGGATCTTGTATGTTGAAATCAAGTCACCTCTTACTCAACTCCAGAGGATTCAAGCCCAGACAATCCAACCTTTGCTCATAAGACTATATGACATAGGGACAGAAGTGAGCCATTCAGTCTATCGACTCTGCTGTGCCATTCAATGAAATCATGGCTGATCTGATAACCTCAACTTCTCTTTCCTGCCTTATATCCATTAACCATTCTGATTTAAAGATCTGTCGATATCACCCTTGAATATACTGAATGACCTAGCCTCAACAGCCGTCTACAGTAAAGATTTTCACAGATCCACTATTCTCTGAGAGAAGAAATTTCTTCTCATCTCCTGTCTTAAATGGGCAACACCTTATTCTGAGAAAGTGCTGTTTGGTCCCAAACTCTCCCAATGAGGGGAAACAACCTTTTCTGCTTCTAGCCTGTCAAGCCCCCTATGAATCTTTTATGTTTCAATAACATCACCTATCATTCTCTAAACTCCAATGTGTGTAAGCCTAATCTGCTCAGTCTGTGCTCCAAAAATAGTCCCGCCATACCTCGGATCCGATGAGTGAACCTTCTGGGGACTGCCTCCAATGCAGCATATGTTTCCTTAGATAAGGGGCCTGAAATTGTTCGCAGTATTCCAGCTGTGGTCTGACTTATGCCTTGAACAAGATATCCTCATTTTCTGTACTTAATTCCCTTTGAAATAAAAACCAAACTTTCATTTGTCTTCCCTGTTACTTGCTGAACTTGGATGCTAGACTTCAGTGTTTTAATGCACAAGAACTCTCAAATTAGATAACCCCCACGCCCCCTTCCAAGATATTAGACTTGTAAACAGTGCAATTCACCTTAGAATTGAGTGTGTGCTGTGGACACCACTTTCTATTTTGGCTTCAAAGGCACCATGGTGGAGAATGAGCCTTGAGGCAACATCAGTGAGGTAGGCTGGAGGCTAAAGATGGCACCTGAGGATGTGTTGTGGGCTGGGTCCAGCGCTGGCAACAGTGAAGCGGTGACGGGAGGGTACTACAGTGACATTGACTGTGGCAACAGTCTCTGATGTTGGTGTGCCCAGGTGGCGAGGGTAAATTGGCCAAGTAGTGAAAGATGGCGCCTGAGAATCGGCTACTTCAGTGTTAGTTGGGTCTGGCAAGGCATTGGTGGTTCTGAGCTCGTGCTCAGATGGACTTTTCTTGAAGCTATTTCTTTTCATCTTCTCTTATTCTTAAACTATCAAAAATTGTGCCGGATTATGGTGACAAATGAAAGCTCGTCACTGTATTTTTATTGTATTTCACTGTAAAATACACGCGACGGTAAATAATTCATTCATTCAATAAAACTGCAGATGGGCTGAGTTTCTCCCATCTATTCATAATTATGGAGCGGGGGGTGGATGGAGTTAAGGGACAGCCGTAATCCAACTGAATGAAAGAGCAGACAAGAGACACTGAATCGCCTGCTTCTGATCCTTTGTTCTTATTACGAAGATGAAAACTTCTGTTTCGTTGTGATATATTGAATCCTAAAGCTGCCTGAATATCTATTGAAGTACAAAGCTCTGAGTGGCAGTTCGGATTAATCTCCTCCTCACAAAGGCTATTGTTGAAGTGTATAAATTGCTATACTGGAATATACCCTTTCTTGCATTCCAGCAATGTAGGACGGAAAGCTACGCAATTCCAACACTCCGCAAAGTGTCAAAATACTTCGAGGTGAAATTGATAGAGATCCAAGTGTTTTAGCATACTTAATGCTCAACGTACCTGACACTACAATCAACCAGGCAAATAGATTGCTGAACTGTAGAGACAAAACAAAAATGTGTCAAACTCCTGCTTGAGTTTGGCAGTGCATTAGTAGGTCCACACGTTGGTCCTGTGCCCAATTCTAGTCTCTGGGAAAGGAAGACGTTTGAATTCGAAAGGCAGTACAGAGAAGAACAACAAGACCAAATGTGAGGTGCTGCATTTTGGAAAGGCAAATCAGGCAGAACTTAACGGTAAGGTCCTGGGGTGTGTTGTCAAACAAAGAGACCTTAGAGTGCATAGTTCCTTGAAAATGGAATCGCAGGTGGACAGGGTAGTGATGAAGGCATTTGCTATGCTTGCCTTTATTGGTCAGTGCATCGTGTATAGGAGTTGGGAGGTCATGTTGCAGTAGTACAGGACATTGGAAAATTCCAAAGTGGCCTAAACATTCAATTCTGGTCTCCCTGCATTAGGAAAGATGTTGCAAAACTCGAAAGGGTTCAGAAAAGATTAACAAGGATGTTGCCAGAGTTGGAGGGTTTGAGCTACAGGGAGGGGGTGAATAGGCTATTTTTCCTGGAGCATCGGAGGCTGAGGGGTGACCTTATAGAAGTTTATAAAATTACGAGGGGCAAGGATAGGGTGAATAGCCGAGCTCTTTTCCCCAGGGTGGGTGAGTTCAAAACTAGAGGGGAAAGATTTAAAGCGACCCAAGGGCCAACTTTTTCATGCAGAGGGTGGTAGTTGTATAGAATGAGCTACTAGAGGAAATGGTGAAGGCTGGTATAAATTACAACATTTAAAAAGCATCTGGATGAGTATATTAACAGGAAGGGTTTAGAGGGATGCTGGCAAATGGGACTAGATTAATTTAGAATATCTGGTCAGCATGGATGAGTTGGACTGAAGAGTCTGTTTCTGTGCTGTACGGCTGTATGACTCTGTTAGAGCTAAGATTAATGTCTTGGCTTTTCAAGTTGCAACTGAGGTGAGCCCTTGTAGATATAGGGGAGACAGAGGCATCGTGGAAATGTCACTGGACTAGCAATCCAGTGCTCCAGGCCAGAGTTCTGGGGACATGGGTTTGAATCGCACAATGACAGAGGGTGAAATTTGAATTCAGTAAAGTTTGGAATTTTTCATGGGAATACAGAGCTGGCCAAATAGAGCCTGTGTTTCAAATCCATTTGGTTTTCCAAATATCCTGTTGGGAAGGGAAATCTGCCACCATTACCCAGTCTGACCTACGTGTGATCCCAGACCCAGAGTAATGTGGTTGACTTTTAACTATTCCTCTGGGCAATAAATTTTGGCCAGGGTGACAACGGCCATGTTCTGTGAATGAATAAAAAGATGAAATGAAAAAAAGATGAGGTATCCTTTATATACCTCTCATGTCCTTGGGAATCTCCTCTAGAATTGTGGAGCCTATGAACTGTTTCTGAAGTATAGTCATTGTGGTATAGGAAATGCATTAATCAATTTGCTCACAGTAACGTCCCACAGTCAATGATCTGATAAACTACACCCAAAACAATTTTTGGTCATTTAAGGTATAAATATTGGTCAAACCACAGTGGAGGGCTTCTCTACTCTTTGAAATAGAACGAGATCATTTATATACACCTGAGAGGACAGGTAGAGTTTCAGACTCCAAATCCTCGTAGATTCTCAAGCCAGTGAAGTATCTGCACATTGAAGAAGAAATGGGAAAAATTCACCAACAAAGAATTGTTATCATGGAATCTCTACTGTGTGGAAGCAGGCCATTCGGCCCATCGGGTCCCTAACGACTGTCTGAACAGCATCCCACCCAGACCCACTCATCTACACATCCCTGGGTGAGAATATTAACATATCAGAACTAGGAGCAGGAATAGGCCATTCTGCCCCTTGAGTCTGCTGCACCATTTAATGCGATCTCATCTCGGCCCCCAACTCCACTTTCCTGCCCACTCTCCATAAAGCTTCATCCCACTACTAATTAAACACCTATCTCCTCCTTAAATTTACTCCATGTTTAGCATCCACTGCACTCTGGGATAGTGAATCCACAGATTTATGACCTTTTGAGAGAAGTAATTCCTCCTAATCTGTGTTTTAAATCTAACATCCTTTATCCTAAAACAATGACTGCTTGCTCTAGATTGTCCCACAGGAGGAAATCTCCTCCCTATGTCTACTTGGTTCATCTCCTTTAGCATCTTATGTGGCTCAATTAGATCTCCTCTCATTCTCTTAACCTCCAGAGAGTATAAATTTAAACAGCATAACCCCTCATCTCTGGAAGCAAACTAGTGAACCTCTTCTGAACTGCCTCCAATACATCTACATCTCTCCTCAAGTTAGGGGATGAAAAGTATACACGATACTCCTGGGGCCGTCTCACTATTGCCTTGTACAGTTGCAGCAACACTTCTCTACTTTTATACTCCATTCCTTTTGCAATAAGTGCCAAAATTCCATTTGCCTTCCTTATTACCTGCTGTACCTGCAGACTAGTTTGTTATGGTTCATGCACAAGGACACCCAAATCCCTTTGCACCAAAGTACTCTGAAGTTTCCTTTCCATTTCAAAAATATAACTGCAATAATCCTGGAGGAAAATTTGGATTTGAAGGATGTGTGGTTACAGTTTGAAACACAGATGTGGGATGCAAGAGTTTTGGGATAGAAATGGAATATACATTCTTTCATGAGCAGTTCTAACTTTGTCTGTTGAGACACTTTGGTCAGTTATCGCTCACTTTAAATTGTCCCTGCCTCTTTGTAAAACTTACTTTAACACTGTTTTTGATCAGTTTTAACAGATTTTTTTTTTATTTTATCCTAAAATAGATAAATTTGGCATCTGGTCAGAATTCCCTTAAATCTAAGATTTTATGAATTTCGTGAGATTTGGCTATGAATGATTCAGTTGCACATGAAAAGAGCATTGAGTGAGGTCATCTGATCTCAAGAATACCATCGAAAGGTACGTGAAGTAAGTGATAATACCAACTATTTTGTTTAGGTTTCTCTGGATGTCCACAATCTGCTGCCTTACTAGGAGCCCTACTCTGCTTGCTTAATAACTTGCTTGCCTCACCTTTGGCCTTTATCTCATTTTCGTATTTCAGCTAGTTTTCAAGCTGTTGTGCAAGACAGTCTGCAGCGTGACTCTTACATAATTTTAAAAGAATCTTTTTCAGGTTGTTTCGATTTGCTTAGCTGGCTGTGATTTGCTGACTATTAATTGTAATGCTTGTCAGTCACTGACTTGGGGACTGGGAAAATCCTGGAATGTAATCCTACTGCGTGCCAGGAATATTGAAGGGAAAATCCTAGTTTGAATCTCTACATTTGATGAATTTAAAGAAAAATTGAACCAACTCATTTTACTTTATAAAATATGTTGTTTTCTTAATTTCTGATATATCTTCTCAAAATGTAATTGATCAGTCCAAGCCTTTTGCTTATTTCTCTTGATGTATCACCTATGCAGAGTCAAGACATTCATCTCTGTCAAGGGTGCTGTGTTAAAGTAGTTAGATTATAAAGTTGTCACCATAGTCTTACCAAACCATAGGGCTGTTTTCTTAGAGACGACTGGTGGTGGTTTAACTCCCTGGAAAGGGGAGAGGTGGAGAAGGAGTGTCCTTCATGATAGCTTCAACTAGCGTGGGAATTGAATACACACTTTTGGCATCATACTGCATTGCAAACCAAACATCCAGCCCACTAAGCAAACTGACCCCCATTAAATTTAAGTATTTAACAAGGATAATTTTAAGAAGCTATGTCAATAATAGAAGAGATCGAGTTAAAACAAATGAAAGTTTTAACCCTGTAATTTTTTCCACAACTTCCTGCCAGTAAATTTAGTGGGTATCTCAGTTTGCAAATAAAAATGGAAAAAAATTAAAGTGGAAAATTAAATCACTAATAATTGGACCTCCCAATAATTAAAAACGGAGACTGAAAGAACTGCGGATGCTGTAAATCAGGAACAAAAACAGAAGTTGCTGGAAAAGCTCAGCAGGTCTGGCAGTATCTATGAAGAAGAAAACAGAGTTAACATTTCGGGTCCGGTGACCCTTCCTCAGAACTGTGCAAGGGTGACCGGACCCGAAACGTTAACTCTGTTTTTTCCTTCACTGATGTTGCCAGACCTGCTGAGCTTTCCCAGCAACTTTATTTTTGTTCTTAATTAAAAATGGAGGGTGGGTGTGGAACCACACTACTTTTGAGTTGCAAATTTGCTGCAACTCCATTAATCTTCCCATCAATTTGAACTTATGGTTAATTGGAAGAAAATAGAATACAACCGATGCTGGGCACCTGACACAAAAACAGACAATGTTGGGGAAAGAAACAGAGGTATTCTGGCAAAATCCAACAAACGGTTAATTGGAACAACTGCTAAAAGGAAAATTTGCTCACTACTGGGAGTTGGGAGTTCCTCTCAGATGAACTCTATTTGCAGGATGGTAGTAATCTAAGTGCTCAGAGCTTTTCTCAATTTTATGTAAGTGGCAAGTGACACATCCCTTTTGTTTGCAATCTCAATGACACTTCCTACTGGAAACCAACTCATTCAAATCTGAGAGGGCAGCTAGCAAAACAACATGAGCTATTTATTGCGAAAACAGAAATTGCTGGAACACTTCAGGTCTGGCAGCATCTGTGGAGACAGGTCAGAGTTAATGTTTTGGGTCGAGTGACCCTTGCTCAGAACAATTGTTAAAAGGAAAATTTGCTCATTACCAGGAGTAAGGAAAATTTGCTCATTACCAGGAGTTTGTAGTTCCTCTCAGATGAACTCTATTTCCTGTTCTGAGCAAGGGTCACTCGACCCGAAACATTAACTCTGGTCTCTCTCTGCAGATGCTGCCAGACCTTCTGGGCTTTTCCAGCAATTTCTGTTTGTGTTTCTGATTTGCAGCATCCGCAGTTCTTTCGGTTTTTATGAACTATTTATTTTGTGTTGTGCGTAGAATAGTGGCGCTAACCTTAAGAACTTTTCATTCTTAAGAAAAGTTGTTTCAAAAGTGCCACAGCATTGGAAATTAAATATGTCATTGTCAAGCATAAACTGTGTTTGAAGGAGAACAGAAGATGATGGAAACGTTCAGTCAACATCTATAGAGAAAGCAGATGTGTTAAGTTTTCAGCTGTAATCCCGTCAGGGACATGATGTTGTTCTACTGACAATAAATCCCTAATAAACTTAAGCTGAGCATCCTCACTTGAATATTGTTTGACAAGTCCTGGCCATCTCTTAGTTTTGTAAAATGCAACCTTGGGTGAATAATATCAGCTGTAAATGACAATTATTTGTGTTGTGTAGCAAGTAAAGGTAAAGTCACCATAGACTTACCAGACCATAGGGCTGCTCTCTCATTAGACAGAGAGAGAGAGATGACTGGTCATGGTTTAATTTGAGGGTCACCACACCTTAGGCAAGGGGAGAAGTTGAGAAGGAGAGTCCTTCATGGTAACCTGAGCTGGTGTGAAAATTGAACCCATGCTGTTGGCATCAGTCTTCATCGCAAACCAGCCACCCTGCCAACTGAGCTCACTGATCCTCTAGTTGTGCGTAAAGTAATTTTTTTAAAGGATTACTTTGTTATTGCAATAAAAAGAAACAGAATTTGCAGCCTATACATATCCCATCTATTGAGTTATCATTTCTACTCTAGTAATGATCAATCTCCTGTAAACATGAATGCCAACAGCTGGCCACAGAGACCTCCATTTCTTTGGATTTACTTTGTGCATAAGCTGACCCCTGCCACTCCATTTCTTTTAGCCAAAAATGTCAAACTCTTTTTTTTTGTACTGTTTGCTGCTGAAGACAAACTGTCCCTGACGCAAACCTATTCATTTGGTTTGTAGAGTGGCACATGATAAGAGGTAGTTTGGGTGCATGGTGACAAGGATTCCATCTCACTAGTGCATACGGCGTCCCTGCCCATCCCTCCCACTAATACACCAACAGGCCTTCAAGAATCGCTCATAGACACACATCTCAGTTCAAGCTGAAATACACTGAGAGTGCAAAGCAGACGAATAATTCTGCAGCAGTCAGAGAATTCAACATATCAGAAAATGATGGTGACTGGTGAAAGTCCTCCGGACAGCATGAGTGGTTGCCCTAGAATAGCTGTTGCAAACAGTGGAAAGCTGAACACATGGCCGCAGCTGGAAGATGAAGTTGCAAATTAAGTCAGTAAAAATTGCCAGAACGGACCCTCGATTTCTCAAGGATCTATCCGAGTTTCCACCCTGAAACAAACAAAAAAAAATTATATGTTGGAGATTTCAGTGCCAGCCTTGTAAAGTCTTCCAGGTTTATGGAGAAAAATGAATTTGTACTCTGATAGAAACTCTTCAAATAAAAATGTAGTAATAAAAATAAGGTTGGTGGCTTTTGTGCAACTTTTTTCAGGATGGGGTGGGGTTCTCAGGAAAAGCAACTTTGCAATAGTGAGATGAAGGGAAAATATTGCTCCAATAATAGTCGAGTCCATATTTTTTGGAGAGAGATTTAGGGTTTGAAAGCCTGCTTTTACACTTCACACACATACTTGAGTTTGTTCTGGGTAGGAATGGTAACTGAATGTATACAAACAGACATAAGATAGTTGCATTGCTAGAATCATCTGTCTTTTTGCAACCAAAAATACAATTTTAAAACCTCAAACTGAAGTTGATGCTTGCCATCTAATCAAACACAGATTCCCCCCTCCTTACCTGCTCCAGTTATTCTGTTTTTTGTGGTACTCCTAATCTGTTTATGCTTCTTATCCACATAAGGAAGATAAAAGAAATAGTGGACATCCAGACTGTTCACTTTATAAGACAAACGCAGTAAAGTCTTTTGATTATATCATGAGCAGTGTCCATTGGAATGACCCCCATTTTCCAATTGCTTGCCATTTCAATAAACCATCTTGCTCCCATGCTAACATTCCCATCCTGTACCTGCTACAGTATTCCAATGAAGCATAATGCAAGCTGGAGAAACAACACCTCAATTTCCACGTGGGCACTTTACAACCACTGGGACTCAACATTTGAGTTCAATAACTTCAGTGCATGACCTCTGTCTTCCATTTTGATTACAACAGTAGCCACCACCTCAGCCCCGTTTTTTGGTGTGTTATTTGCTTTGCTGCTCAGTAGAGATGGACCCACTTTCTCCTTTCCATACCTATATTCTTTGCCTCCCTATCCTTTACCACCTTTGCTCTGGGAACCCTCACCACCTGCTCCCAATCCCTCCTTCTTCCTGCTCTGCCGACAGGATCAAAACCACAATTTTTAATCCCCTGTCACAGTACTACCAGACCGGCTGGGTTTCTCCAGCGCTTATCATTTCTATTACTGACGTAGCTGACCTGATGCTACTTGCATTGCCTGGAAGATTTTGGCACACCCCCATTTCTGATTGTCACTAGCCAGTGCAAATCCTGTCTTTTTATTTGCTTTGCAAGCACTGCCTTTCTCTCACTTCACTCATTGCCCTGGAAGCTACTTTTTATCTTGATTGGCAAAGAAAGCTGTGGCAACCAAGCATGCAATTGTAAAGCTTTCCCACGCTCTGCTCCAAGACAAATGCAGGTGCTGTAGCAGGGCCGTCCTCAGTTGTACTTGGGGACGGCGCCGTGGCTCAGTGGTTAGCACTGTTGCCTCACAGCGCTAGGGACCCGGGTTTGATCCCAGCCTCGGGCAACCGTCTGTCTGCGACTCCACCTTCAAGAAACTATGAAGCTGTACTCCAAGGTCTCTTTGTTTGGCAACACTCCCCAGTGCCCTACCATTAAGTGTATAAGTACTGATGGAGTTTGCACGTTCTCCCTGTGTCTGCATGGGTTTCCTCCGGGTGCTCCTCCCACAGTCCAAAGATGTGCAGGTTAGGTGGATTGGCTGTACTAAGTTGTCCATAGTGTCTAGGGTGGGAAATGCAGAGATAGAGTAGGGAGTGGATCTGGGTGGGATGCTCTTTGGAGGGGCGGTGTGGACTCAATGGGCCGAATGGCCTGCTTTTACAGTGTAGGAATCCTATGATTCTAAAAGCAATACAATGACTGCCTAAGCCACAAGTTGTAACAGTTCATTTGCAGCCATCCCTCAGATTGATGTTTAACTCATATGATGGTTGAAAAGAAGTGCAATTGCAATACTTGGCATGATAGATATAAATGAAAGCAAGTTTGAGTTTTTGAAACCAGCTGTGGTTTGATGGTTCATTTCCTGGCTGTGACAGGTTGCTTGTGCGATGAACTTTGTCCTGGAAATGTTTCTGGCAGCAGTTTCTGCTGCATTCTCACACATTGTTAATGGTCACGAGCTGTTAGATGCCATCAAATATTTAAAGGTTGAGCTTTCCAATGACTGAAGGTAGTGAGTAGCTGAGAAGCCCACTCTCTGATTCGCAGGTTGATGCTACGTTAACTAACAAAACCAGAAATTGCACAGCAGGTCTGGCAGCATTTGTGGAGAGAAATCAGAGTTTAACATTTCGGGTGCAGTGACCCTACCTCAGAACTACATTAACTAATCTTGGGTGGGCTGGGAGTTTGCCTGTAAAATTGACCACCACATCCATAAATTGGAAAGATTGGCAGGGGTTCCCCTTATTTTTAACACTGCAGGAAGTTCAGTGAAGACACTACTGTCTTCACAATGATGTTAATATTCTGCTGATAGCTGCTGTTAGTCATCCTATGGATGGGTACTAAAGAGCAACTAACAGCTGTATCGTACCAAGGAGTTGATAAAGTGAGGAGGACATCTACTTTAAAAATGAGTTGATGGAATTTAATCTAGATAAATGTGACATGCTACGCTTCGGAAAGGCAAGTCGGGGCAGTACTTATAAACTTAATAGTAGGGCGCTGGGGAGTGTTGCTAAACACAGAGACCTTGGGGTGCAGCTTCATAGTTTCTTGAAAGTGGAGTCGAGGGCAGACAGGGTAGTAAATAAGGTGTTTGGTACACTTCCCTTTATTAGTCAGGGCATTGAGTAAAGGAGTTGCAAAGTCATGTTGCAGCTGTACAGGACATTGGTTAGGCCACTTTTGGAATATTGCATTCAATTGTGGTCTCCCTGCTATAGCAAGGACGTTGTGAAACTTGAAAGGGTTCGTAAAAGATTTACGAGGATTTGCTGAGTTTGCAGGTTTTGAGCCATAAGGAGAGGCCAAACAGGCTCAGGCTATTTTCCCCAGAGTGTCGGAGGCTGGGTGCTAACCTTGTAGAGGTTTATAAAATCATGAGGGGCATGGATAGGGTGAATAGCCAAGGTTTTTCCCCCAGGGTGGGAGAGTCCAAAACTAGAGGGCATAGGTTTAAGGTGAGGGGGAAACATATAAAAGCGACCTAAGGGCCAACTTTTTCATGCAGACTGTCATACGTGTATAGAATGAGCTGATAGAGGAAATGGTGAAGATTGGTACAATTACAACATTTAAAAGGCGTCTGGTTGGACATATGAAGAGGAAGGGTTTAGAGGGATATGGGCCAAATGCTGACAAATGGGACCAGATTAATTTTAGGATATCTGGTATCCCCCAAAGGGTTTGTTTCTGTGCTGTGCATTTCTCTGACTCTGTGAGTTGAAAAGTCTGCAAGGTCAGAATCAGAGGCAAGTGGCAGAATGGATAGCAAGCTGGCAGCATGAGCAACAGTAAAGGCAATTAATTTGGAATGGTGGGAAATGGGATTCCACAATGACCATTGTTGAGACCACTGCTTACTCTTGATATTAACTTCTGTTTTTGTTTCTGAGCTTACTACCAAATGGAATATTTGAGGTGAGCAATATAGGAAATTGGATAAGTACTAGTGAGAATGGAATTAAAGGTTTTGCCAAGAATTAGGTGAGGAAGGATGGGAAGCCTCTCAAGTGGAGCACGAGCATCTGCATGATCTGGTTCTGCTGAATGGTCTTCTCTGATTTCTGTGCTGTACATTTTATGCAGATAGAAATCTTGTCAGCGCTGGAAAGATCAAAGCAAACACACAACCCATTTGGCAGTCTGTGCCATGTCCACTGCATTACGAACTACTATTTAAATTTAAAGTGCAATCAACAACCTGAGTTACTACAATATGAGTGCAGTTATGTATATCTTCTGCGTTCGGGGTCCTTTCTGTAAATTCTGGATATAGTATCATTGACGTTTTTTTTTTCTTCTGGAGGAGGGATTGAAAATTTGGAACATAAAAAATGTAAACTAAATCTCTAGAGTAAATTAAGACAAATGCACTTTCTTCAATATCTTTTGTTTTATTTAACTACTTATTTTTTCAAATACAGAAGCATTATAAATCATCTTTGTATAAAAAAAATTGAAATACATAATGAAATACTAAGCCATTGAAGAAACTTAGTGTGGCTCCTTGAAAAAAAATCCCACCATGAACCCTGAATGGTTCGTATTCCTCCCTGTCCTTTGCCAAATTTACCCATGATTTTCTGGCCGGCTGTTTCCTCACAGGTAGAAATATTTGGAGAGAAACTGTGAACTCCTGGGTCACTAGGAGTAGTGGTGGAAATAAGTCAGCCAACAACCTGAAATGTGCCTGAAGTAAGTTTATTGTTATCTAACTTGACCTGTGTAATCTCAATGCTACGTAGAAAATACATAATATCCACTTTACGATTAGTTTGTCTCTAGGATCTATGATCTAAAATATACTAGTTTGAAATGACATTAGTTTAATGCTCAGTGTGTTTAATTGACCATATATACAGTTCCAGTCCTCTGATTACTGTGGAGGACAATAGCTTCTTTTCAAGTTACAACTCAGCACATAACATCAATGGAAAAATAAATCTTAACTGCTTTTATTTTAACAAAAGAAAAACTGAAGAGCAAGAATTAACAGAAGCCTTCAAGAACTGTACTGCACAATTCAGGATCAAAATAGGCCGTAATGATGCAATCCATCACATTTCTCCAATGTCCTGCAGCTCTGTACATGCTAGAAGTGTTGCAGATGATGACAGCAGCATTAAAGCTGTTGGTGTTTAGACTGTTTAGACTCCATTTTTGCGTCCTTTCTTCTTCTTTGAATCCTTCCTTGCTTTTCTTTTAAAACATTCTTTCCTTTTGTTTGGATTTTTCTGAGTACTGTAACAAAGAAAAACACTGACTGGTAAATTGTACATTCCACAGTTCGTGCTTGCATTCACTGAAGCTTCTGAAGTATCTTGAGAATCATGGAAATTGTAATAGGCATAACACAAAGTAGAATTTTACATTGTTAGCCTTCAGATTTTTACTTTAGAAAAGCCCTATAATGGTGTACCAGGCCATTTACCACTCCTTTCTTCCAAATTCCATTTTATTCCCCTGCCAATGTAGAGTGGGAGAGATTAACTCAAAGCTTCTCTGCAAATATTTGCCATTGAGTTTAATCCTCAAGTATGTGCTGGATTAGCTGAAGTGTCTTTGGACTGGGTTGGAGGAAAACTCATTCAGTATGGTTTCTGCTTCATGGTATCTGGAAGCCGTTTCAGGACAGTCTGGGATTGGGCGAGAATAGGATTGATGTGGAGTTGCCAGTTTTGGACTGGGGTGGACAAAGTCAGAAGTTGCACAACACCAGGTTGTAGTCCAACAGGTTTATTTGAAATCCCAAGCTTGTCGGGGCGCTGCTCCTTTGTCAGTGATGAAGGAGCAGCGCTATGAAAGCTTGTGATTTAAAATAAACCTGTTGGACTATGACCTGGTGTCATGCAACTTCTGATTTTGAAGATAGGATTCGCAGAGGCTTGCCTGTTGAGTAACGTGTTTGTGCTGATTGTCTGATGATCACATAGGATTGGTGGCAATGCAGGGATGACTGTTGGCCCTGGTGCAGTCCACACTGATTCAGCTCTTTCAGAGAAGAATTCCAGAGAAGTTGGAAACTCAAATAGGTGAATCACAGGCTTCAGCAGCTGCAAACAGCATGTTATTTCCATAATGTCATCTTTTACTGCAGAGCTGAATGGTCTTGTTACTTTGCTTTATATGCAAAGACTTTGCATCTCAATGAATTTTCCAAAAGAATGGCATCTCGACCTTAGAAGCATGGATCAGGAAGTTACACATTCCCCAAGATTTCCCATCCATTAAACATAAGATTGAGGGGATTACAGTCATGACATTCACTGCCAGCACTACGAATAAATCTGCTTTGGAGATCTTGCAAACTTGATGTAAAATCTTAAAATCTATTTCTCTCGCCACAATTAATAACTGATCTGCATTTTCTGGGTCATTCTTTTTGTTCTCTTGTCTTTGCAATGTGATTTCTCTGTGGGATTTTTTTTCTCCACAGTGTGGCACTGTTCATCAGAGTTCAGTTGGCATCATCCATCCTAAAAGGTTTGCTTACACTTACTTTTCAATAAAGGCTCTAAAGAATTTTTTACGACCTGGTCTGTCTGCGTGCCTTTTATTTTCACTGCAAACAACTCGTATTGAAAATTTGAGTTGTCTCAATTTAAGTTGTGCTTTTGCAACTTATTCCAATTTCAGGAGTAGAACTGAATTGCCTTGTCAGGGGTGAAGTTGGACATAAAAACCAAAAGAACTGTGGATGCTGTAAATCAGGAACAAAATCAAAGTTGCTGGAAAAGCTCAGCAGGTCTGGCAGCATCTGTGAAAAGAAAAACAGAGTTAACGTTTCGGGTCCGGTGACCCTTCCTCAGAAGTTGCACAGGCTAGCTTTGCATCCAAGTGACCAACTGGCTCAATTGGCTGACATTTATGTCAAATTAATGTCACAATATAGTTATAGTACTGCATGTTTAACTCAAGTGTTTTACTAATCTGAGTTATGCATCACACATTTTAAGATCCTGAAACAGCCGTATGTTGGACAAAGGGAAAACAAAACAAGCCGTAATGTGCAGATGTGTAGACACCTGTTGTAACCAGCTGATCAATCCCTTTGTGATCCTTTCCTTTTCTCCCCAAAGGTGTTTTAATGTTTCCCTGTGATCTGTTAGTGTGTAATTCTGTTAATAGGATGCTGAATACCTAGCAGTTGAACTAATTAATCGATTAGATTCAAATATGTCAGGGTCTCTGGTGGTGCAGTGATAATGCCCCTACCTCTGAGCCAGCAGGCCTGGGATCCTTAAGAAGACCATAAGAAGTAGGCCATTTGGCTCCTCAGGGCTTCTCTACCATTCAGTCGGGTCATAGCTATCTCAGCCATAAATATACACAAGGACTCTGCCCCCACAGATCTCTGTGATAGGGAATTCCAAATCCCAACCGTCCGAGAGAAGAAACTCCTTCTCATCTCAGTCTTAAATTAGCGTCCTAATGCCGTCTGGTCCTAGACTGTTCCATGAAGGGAAACATCCTCACAGCATTTACCCTGTCACACCCCTTTAAGAATGCTATGTGGGACTTGACAGGGTAAATATTAAGAAGATATTTCCCTATGTTTCAACCATTCTAGAAGTGTGTAACAACATCTCTGAACAAGTTGATTGAAAAGAAGAGTCTCCCTGTCATATAGAAGGTTAAAGTGTGACTTAACTGGTGTTATAATGGCTCCCATGACAATGTGGTAGGGTCCCTACCTTTGGGCCAGAAGGTCTGGGTTCAAGTCCCACTTGCTGCAGAGATGTGTCACAACATGATCTGAACAGGTTGATTAGAGAATCAATCGACAGTCTGGGTTTGGGCGAGGAAAGCCGACAGATAGCTGGGATTCAAGGCATGTGGTTAGTTAAAATAAAGTTCTAAGTGGAAAGTATATGCCTGGTCCTCTTCTAGTGATCTCCCAGCCTTCCATC
Source organism: Ginglymostoma cirratum (assembly GCA_024137785.1). NCBI lineage: Eukaryota > Metazoa > Chordata > Chondrichthyes > Orectolobiformes > Ginglymostomatidae > Ginglymostoma > Ginglymostoma cirratum. The sequence continues at coordinate 9,244,868 of JAHRHZ010000070.1, forward strand.
TTCCCAGCTGTCAGGCATGGAAACACGGTAAATAATTCTGCCACTGAAATTTGGCAGGGCCTCTGCTTGCTGGTATTTCTGTGCTTCCCAGGCACAGACTGCCTCCCCATCATTGTTGTAACTACCCAGCCTCTGACCCCTTTGAAATAGCAATGAATTGGAATTCCAAAGTTTGTGTTTATTTGGTTTAAGAGTTGTAGTTTGAACAAAGCATAGTCAAATTTCCCGGTGGGACGGGCCTGCATGTTAATGAGCCGTAATCTTAAGTCTGCAGATGGCTTATTTCATCCAAGTCTCCTGAGTTAACTGGTGCCTGTTGTGATACTACAGCCAAACTTTACACAAATGATTTCTGGAATTTGGCCTGCACCGATGCTGATCATTTGTCAAATTGTAGGATTATTGCAAACTGATTCTGCTATAAAGTGGATTGAAATACCCCTCTCCAGGGGCTCTCGGTTTTTTTTGTTCTGGTGTTCATTTAGACCACAAAACTGCTCTGGGATGAAAGACAAACAGAAATTGCTGGGGAAACTCAGCAGGCCTGGCAGCGTTGTGGGGAGAAAGCAGAGTCAACACTTCGAATCCAGTAACTCCTCATCAGACCTCCAGGCTGTATTTATAGTGTAAAAGTGCCTTTAAAAGTTTAGTTGCCAGTGTTGCGCATGCAAATGTCAGCTGAGGGCGATTCGCTTTGGGCTGTAACATTGTGGGCAACCCTCAACCATAGCCACAAATCATGACAGACAGATACTTGATTCACAAATGGAAAATTTAGAACACTCGCCAGTGCACAACTGAGGTCACCCAGGACAGATCATGGAATACATAACAACTCAGCAGGCTGACTCATAAGTGAACGATGCATCACAGTGATGCACTCCATTAGCTGGTTTAACCAATGTTGTATTTTAAACTATCTCTGCATCACCAACAGCATGTCCTATTCTGGTTTGAGTAGTTCCACTAATCCTTCCTTCCTCTATGCTTAGTCTAGGGTTTATCTAATTATCAGTGGTAGGGGATAGAGCACTGGGGAATCTAAACAGAACAGACACTTGTTCGTACATAAGCTATATATTTTGTTGCATGATAGTAACAGGTACAGTTTACAGCTTGCTAGGCGTAATCACTTAGGACTAACAGGTGCTGTATAGAATACCTCTCCTCTTATGAACCCATGCAGCTAGCAACTGTCTCCACCCAAAGACCATGGGACGTCATCAGACTGGGTGGAGCTCAATACAACATGGACATTAACCCCTTCAGAACTATTACTGCACCTTATATAATAGCAGGCTAAATGTAATGTTTGAGTTTTTCTTCTATATCTAGATTAACTATATAGAAAGTGGTCAAATAACTTGCTGTTGTCATTGCTTTCCCTTACACATTAGAATTGGTCATGGTGCTGAAATGTCACTGGCATCTGTCTTGAGTGCATGAAGGAATAAAGTGTTACAGCAGTCCCTAAAGAAGGAAGATTTTTAAAACCGATATCTGCAAGTGTGTCTAGTCTAATGAATATCATACTTTTAGAACAAAGATCACAAAATCTGCAACAAAAACAGAAATTGCTGGAAAAGCTCTGCAGATCTGGCAGCGTCTGTGAAATCATAGTTAGCGTTTTGAGTCCAGTGACCCTTGAGTCTGAATTCTCTTCACAGATGCTGCCAGATCTGCTGAGCATCTGTGAAGAGAAATCAGACCCAAGGATCACTGGACACAAAATGTTAACTCTGATTTCACAGGTGCTGCCAGGTGTGCTGAACCTTTCCAAAAACTTCTGTTTTTGTCACAGATTTACAGTATCCACAGTTCTTTCAGCTTTTATCACACAATCTGCTTTCAGATCATGTAAGTGATATTACAAGATTTTGCATGATGATTGATCTGTAGAGAGAATTTCTTTTTCTGTAAATGAGAATGAAGCATGTCAAGTGCGTTCATTATGGAGAAAAGAAATGTTGCACTGATCAAAAGTTTAGCCATTTAACCTAGTCACACTTAACCGCCCATGCTTCTGGTAGGTGTCAGCATTAATTTATTATCCACTGCACCCTTTCCCCTCCCAAGTCAGGAATCCAGCCATTTTGTTTTGTGTTGAATATAATGTTGATCTGCATTCATGCCATAAACCATGCTTCTTTCCCAAACTAATGCTGATTGTCAAGCACATAATCAAGCAACCAAATCAGAAGTTTGATGTTTGTTTGTAACATGAAGTCACCCGCACACAATGTTTGTTGTGCCTCATCTTATCCTTCAGTTCATGCATGAACTTGCACAATCAGAAAGTAAAGTCCCTTTAGTAGGCTCAGAAATAGTTTGTTAACCCAGTCAGCATGTTTTTCGTTATTCAAAGGAACATGCGCAAAATCCCCAACAATCACTGATGTGAATTGAGATGAATGCTACTGAAATAAAATGTCTGAAAATGAGGGGATTTTCCCAGATTTTAGACATTCAACTTGGCATTTCATTCAAAGTAATTCATACTGTTATGCAGTTATTTCAGTCACAGAGTTCAATGTGTCAAGTTCATACTTATTTTTTATGCAATACCAATTTTTGGTTAGAAGTTTGAGAGAGACATTTTTAAATGTTGTGGTCAAGTTGCCTATCAGAATCTAATAGAGGTTGTAAATGATGATAATCTCATCCTACTCCAAGCTGGAATCATTCAGAGTGAGGTTTAACCTGCAGGGTACCTGACCAACACGCCATTTCATACATTGCTAGTTACTCTCAAATTTCCTTAAGTGAATTGCTTTCTTGTTATCTTTGTGTACACAATATTCTTAAAGATGCCCTCAAGATGACCTGATGTACAACAGTTTTGTTAATGACCGCCCTTTTAGCATGGCTGTTCCCAGGCAGCCATTTCTCAAGCAGACTAAAACCATTGTGCAGTGGTTCATATAGGAAGTTCTCTGATATGAAAATGCCCACTCTTTAGGTCGTTCTGTTTTTTTTAGACAACTGGATTTGGGGTAGTGTACTGTTGTAGTCCTACAAGACCTGTAATCCAGTGACAGTATTTCAAAGTTTAAATCCCACTATGGTGATTGTAGATTAAATTCAATGTGTCTGGTACTGGTAAAATGATGATGAAAACCGCTCACGAGTAATTCAACATTTTAAATATCTTGAGCTGACCACCAACTCAGTCTTCTGCATTGAACATATGTTTGTGTAAGCTAACCCCATTAATTGAAACCCTGGATCTCTCAAAGGAAAGGGAGTCTCTCAGGTGTGTTTTACCTTGGTTCGGGTTTTGGTTTGATCTTAAGTTGCATTGTCCAGTTTTGGAACTGTTGTACCACATACGTAGTTCATAGCACCAAAGCAGTCTAGATCATAGAATGCTTTTTATTTAAAGTAGAATGGCCAGACCTTTGGAAGCAGACATTTAATTGAGCTCCAATTGTTGTGGAGTTGAATTGAGTGAAAGTCTCAATTCTTTGAAGTAAGTGCCCTGTGTTGAGCCAAACATGAATGTTTTATACTGACCTTTCCCAGCACTTCTGAAGCCTCTTGCCCTGCCTTGATTCTGGATTAAGGCAAACCTCACTTTCTTCATGTCCCTGTTGCACCATTAATCTGAGGATGAAGAGAGCAGTTGTCATTTAATGTTTGTGTACCTTCACATGCATCCAGCAAAGACAATGGACTATTAAAAATGTGTTGTTGACACTATCTCAAAGTCAGTATTCATGTGATTGCATAGATTTTGTAGGGCAGAATCTTTTTAACTTTAACCAGTCCATATTACGCTAACATTTCACTCAAAGCAATTCTACAATTCTTCGGCATCTATGAGTAAAATCCTCAAATGCTTTCTCCTACATGCTGTCCGATATATCTGCAGAGTATTTGGCCCGAATGGTCCACGTGGTAGTGAGTTAGAGATTCCCACCAAACACTGGGTAAAGAAGTGCATTCTGAATTATCTTTTATTGATAATCTCTAATTTGCTGTTCTGAACAAATAGAAACACTCTACCACCTAAAGTTTGAACCACTTAGGGCTTAAGTGTTTTCATCGTTGATGCATTTAACTGAGAAAGATATGCTGATAGATTGATGTCAGGAGCATTTTGTTAGGGGAGCAAAAATGATGGATTTGTAGCTATTCAATCCTTTAAGTTTTTTGACTATATGATGTAAACCAGTAACCAAAAGCTGTGGTGTTTAAAGAAGGTGAAAATATGCATTGTTGTAACATTAATCCAAATGATCTGTAATAAAATAGCAAAAAAGTTTAAGGAGAGGAAATGAATGATTTCTGTTTGAGCTTCAGTATAAAACTTTATTTTTCATATTCACTTATGGGACATGGACAACGCTGGCTGTCTGCATTTATTGCTCATCCCTAGGTGCCGTTGAGAAGGTGGTTGTGAGCTGCCTTCTTGAACTGCTGCAGTCCGTGTGCTGCAGGTATACCTGCAATGCCGCTGGGGAGGAAATTCCAGAATGTTGACCCAGTGACACTGAAGGAACGACAGTATATTTCCAAGTCAGGATGGTGATCGGCTCAGAGGGGAACTTGCAAGTGGTGGTGTTCCCGTGTATTTGCTGCCCTTGTCCATCTAGGTAGAAGTGGTTTTGGGTTGGAAGGATATTTGGTGAATTTCTGCAATGAATCTTGTAGATAGTACACACTGGTGCTACTGAATGTCAGTGATGAAGGGAGTGGATGTCGTTGATGTGGTGCCAAGTAAGTGAGCTGCTTTGTCCTGGATGTTGTCAAGCTTATTGAGTGTTGTTGGAGCTGTACCCATCCAGGCCAGCAGAGAGTATTCCAGCACAGTCCTGACTTGTGTCTTGTAGATTGTGGACATTCAGTAGTAAGCTTCTCACTGCAGTATTCCTAGCCCCTTACCTGCTGTTGAAGCCTCTGTATTTATGTGGTGAGTCAAGTTGAGCTTCTGGTCAGTGGTGATGCCCCAGGATGGTGATAGTGGGGATTCAGTGATGGTAACACCATTGAATGTCAAGGGCGGTGGCTAGGTTGTCTCTTATTGGTGGTGATCATAGCCTGGCATTTGTACAGCACGAATGTCACTTGCCCCTTTTCAGCCTGAGTCTGGATATTGTCCTGATCTTGTTGTATGTGAACATGGACTGCTCCAGTATCTGAAGAGTCACGAATGGTGCTGAACATTGTGTAATCATCGGCAAACATCCCCACTTCTGACCTTATGCGGGAAGGTCATTAATGAAGCAGCTGAAGATGGTTGAGCCTAAGGCACTACTCTGAGAAACTCCTGCAGAGATATCCTGGACTGAGATGGAGCAGCAACAATCGCCACCATCTTCCTATATCCCAGGTATAAATCCAACCAGCAGAGGGTTTGCCCCCTGATACCTACTAATTTCAGTTTTGCTGGTGCCCCTTGATACCACACTTGGCCGAATATGGCCCTGATGGCAAGGGCTGTCACTCTCACCTCACCTCTGGAATTCAACTGTTTTGTCTATGTTTGAACCAAAGCTGTAACGAGGTCAGGAGCTGAGTGGGCCTGGTAAAACTCAACTTGGGCATCACTGAGCAGGTTACTGCAAAGTAGGTCCTGCTTCATTGAACTATTGATGATATTTCCCATCACTTTACTGATGATTGTGAGTGGACCGATGAGGCAGAAATTGGCACCGTTGGATTTGTCCTGCTTTCTTTGTGTAGGACATATCTGGGCAATTTTGCACATTGGTGGTCAAATGCAAGGTTGTGGGATTGCTTAGCTCTGCCTATCACCTGATGCTTATGCTGTTTGGCACACAAATAGTCCTGTTTTGTAGCTTCACCAGGTTGACGCCTTATTTGTAGGTATGTCTGGTGCTGCTCCTGGCACGCCCTCCTGCACTCTCCATTGAACCAGGGTTGATCCCTGGCTTGAGTAATGGTTGAGTGGGGAATATGCCAGGCCATGAGGTTACAGATTGTGCTGGAGTACAATTCTGCTGCTGTTGATGGCCCACAGCGCCTCACTGATGCCCAGCCTTGAGTTGCTAGATCTGTTTGAAGTCTGTCCCATTTAGCACGGTGAGAGGGCCACACAACATGACGGAGGGTAATCTTCATGTGAAGGCAGGACTTCTCCACAAGGACTGTGTGGTGATCACTCTGACCAATACTGTCATGGACAGATGTGTCTGCAGCCGGTGACTGGTAAGGATGAGGTCAAGTATGTTTACTGTCTTGTTGGTTCCCTCACCACCTGCTGCAAGCCCAGGTCCAGCAGTTATGTCCTTGAGGACCTAACCAGCTCGATCAGTAATGGTGCTGTTGAGGCTGCCTGTGGTAAATATTGAAATTCCACACCCAGAGTGCACCCAGCTCTTTTCATTCCTTTCTCCAAGTGTTGCTCAACATGGAAGAGTGCTGACTCATCAGCCGAGGGAAGATGATACATGATAGCTTGGCAGAAAGTTATTGTGTCTGTGTTTGATCTGATGCCATGTGAATTTATGAAGTCCACAGCCCAATTTTGAGGAGTCCCAGTGTAACTCCCACCTGACTGAATGAATGCCACTCCTGCCAGATATTTTTATTGAATTCATATTCCCCTGTCTGTTGTGGTGGCATTCAAACCCGGGTCACCAGCTGATTTCTGGATTACTAGTCTAGCTATAATACCACAAGGCCATCACCTCCCCTTTTAAATTCTGCCGTGGTAGGATTTGAACTAAGTTCTCAGGGAAATCGCCTCATTCATTGGATTACCAGTTCAGTGTCGCCACCACTGCACCATCAGAGAGTCATGGTGGTTATTAGTGAATGGATAAGATTTGAAATATGTGTGTACTTGTAAAGTGGGTGTGAAACAATCTATGGATGAGTTGGAGACTTTTACAGAATTTATTTTTCATAATATGCCAAAGAAGCCATCTTCGAATTCAAAATGTTTGGGCATAAAGTGAGTTGAACATTAATAATCTCTACTTTTATCGGAAATAAATTTGAGGTCATTCTCGAATCCAATTCTTGTAAATGTAACTTCACATCTATTTTTTAATGATGTCAATTAGCTACTATCATGGTTACAGTGAACAAAATAACTTATTTAAAAATGCCAATCATTAACTTTTTATGTCCATATTAATTATTGCATTTCATTTGCTCATTGAATATGTTTCCATTGTCAGTACAGCAGGCTGCTTGGAGCAAGGTAAGAAATTATACCTCAAAGACAATAAACAAATCCTAGTCATTGCATCTACACACTTTGCCCTCTCTCACTCCTGACAGGAAAGAGGAAGAGATGGTTATTGTATTGGTTATTGTGTGATATCGAGTCCAACCCGGCACTAACAGAATAAGTTAAATTTTAACTACTGAGGCTGGGGGCACCCACGTAACCTTATGGATAACTTTATTGCTATAACACGTAATTAGGACTCTTGTTCCTTTGATTTTGACACCATGTGAATTTAACACTGAATGGCTGTTTTCACCATCGTTTGGGGTAAGTTGGGAGCAGCCAGATCCAGTGTTCATAGAATACTGTCTATGGACCAGGAGGAGCAGCAGTGTTGGTGGGATACGGAATAAAACAATCCTAACATGACCCTGGATTACTGGACTTCACCCAGCTTGACAAATGTGCATCTCCACTCCTTTCCACAAATATTGGGGTGTGATATCTAGTTCGAAATGTTGTACATTCAAAGCGTGGCCACAGCTTCTCTATGCAGTCTGATCCTGGAGTTGGTACATTCATGCACTGGCTTTCTCCACTTCCCACTTAATGACTTGGCTGTAAGGGTACCAGCTAAAATAGCAGCTGGCAAAGAGATGGGGAGGGGTGGGGAATGGAAACAAATACTGAAGTCTCCTAAATCTCATCAGTAGTCTGTTAGGTAGTTAGGTCTTCTGTCTGGGCTGCAGAAAATGTCTCTTCCTCTTTGTTATCTAAAAACACTGACGTAGAGAGTATAAAAACCTAGCAGTTATCCAAAATCTTTATAAATGATTTGCTCAGCTCTAGCTACAGTATTGTGCTAAATGCTATTTCATAAAGGATGTAAAGGCTTTAGATTTACAGAGGTTCACTAGAATAGTTTCAAGGGTGAGGAACGAGTCATTTGGAGAGACTGATGAAACTGGAGTTGTCTTCACTGAAGTCAAGTCAGAAGAAGCCAAGAGTAGTTTTAAAATGCTGAAGGATTTTTGAGGAAGAAAATGAAGTTATTTCCAGCCGAGCTGAAGTGTTGATAACCAAAATGCATGGTTTTAAGATGATTAACCAAAGAACCAGAGGCACCAGAAGAAAAAACTTGTCTTTTGCAACATGTTGTTAGAAATTGGAATGCACAGGTGGTAGATGCAGATTCAATAGTTACATTTGAAATGAAATTACATACTTAAAAGAGAAAATTTTGCAAAGACATAGGGTGTGAGTGAGGAGACTGGGACGAACCAGATTGCCCTCTGAAAGAGCTGGGGCAGACCCATTGGTTTTCCTGCACAGTATTTCTTGTTATTCCTATTAGAAACTCTCACCCATTGTGAAACATGAAATATCGAGGATCACGAAGATGTTTTTACTGATTTTTTTTTTAAAAGTTGAATGATCCCTTAGTTCACCGAGCATATTGTGTGTACTTTCATGTAGTAAACTGACAGTTAGGGATTCGGTACAAACCAAAAATTATGCAACGTTGGGGAAATTACTGAGTTCAAATTGAGAGGGAGAGGGAGAAAACCGTGAGAAATTGTACGTGGTTGGTTAGACATGCCAGTAACAGGTCCAGACAGGTAGTATGATTAAATTCTAACAAATTCAGCCAGTGTTTCATGCTTTGGAACTGTCAGTGATGCATATCATCCTGGCAGCCTCAGATAATTGACCCGTTTGAACGTGGGAAAACTATAACCAAGAGCTTGTCGGGCTTCTCCTGCTCTCTGACCAGCATAACAACTTATTTTACTAATGAGGTGTTAAGAGAATTAAATACGTTTTAAAATTAGAAAGCTTGCATTGGTTAGGTAGTTGGGATGACCCAAAGTCCTTCAGAACTAATATATGCCAAACCAAATGAATAAACTGCTGGAGACTCTGCAAATCTGAACTAAAACAGAACGCTGGAAAAAAATCAGCAGGTCTGGTAGTTCTTATGGAGAGAGAGCAATTAATGTTTCAAGCCTGAAATGACTTATTCAGAACTCCGATGATCTATTTTGAATGAGTGATAGTTGTCACTAAAGAAAAGACAGAGCTTGCATTTGCATGTAGCACCGTTTGCAACCTCAGAATGTCCCTAAGCATTGCAGAGTTATTTTTGAAATGCAGCTGCTGTTGTTATGTGGGGAACCATAAAATCAATGAGAATCTGGAGGAAGAGAAAGCTAGTTTTTCGGACGACCCCAACAACCGACAGCAGCGTCTGGAGGAGTTTTGGACAGGGAGCAGGAGGAACGGAACCAGCACATCCCCAGGCCCATGACGTGGCGGTTGCAGTGTTGGCAGCGGTGGAGGCCCATAACCGAGACCCGGGAACCAGTTGCAGAGACCCGGGCTGATATCAAGCGGTGACTGAGGGAGCAACAGAGGAGGAATACTAGAGGGAAAGATGGACTCTATTGCAGTTAAATCTTTCATATGTTCAGTGTTTCAAGATGGGACCAGAGTGTGGCAACACTCCGCATATAACACGCGATAAAACACTTTTCACTGTATTTTTATATACATGTGACAATAACTCGAAATCTACATCTAATCTAATCAAACCAATGGTTTCCATATGTTTGAAGGAAGGCAATAATTTGCGATACCCTGCGCTTTCTTTGAATAGTAACCTTGGTACAATAACCATCATCAAGGCAGCACTCGCAGCATTACTGAGCAGTTCCTTGGTACTGTGCTGAATGAATAGCTGAAGTGATGTGCCCAAATTCATAACAAGGACATGAACTTGCACGCCTTTCAGTCAGAGGTAAGAGTGCTACTGCCAAATCAAGCTGATGTTACCCGAATAAGTACAAGGTATACTTCTCATTCTCTATTTTTTTGTGGGTTTTAGGCATTGCAGACAAGACTGCATCCCTAATCCCCATTCAAATATACACCTTTTTTAAAATTTTGTTATGTAATTTGTTGCTGTAATGTGGAAGCTTTATCTGCTGTTATATCCTGCGTGCCCCAGGGAAAAGAGGTAGAAACATGAGGGTGGAGCAAGATGCAGTCAAAGTCTTTAAGTGAGTCTTGTATCCCAAGAGTAAGTATTTGTCACAGCCAGCCAATGCCTCTCTTCATGGATTTTGGAGCATTTAGGGATATACACTTTGTCATGTGCCATCTGCATGTTACACGTGCCCAAAACTTGTGAGTAGAAAAGAAAATATCTGCATGTATTCAACAGATGTCAAATACCAGGAAACAGATTTACAGATTGTACATTAATTTGGAATTCTAAAGAGACAGTCAGATTCCTTAGTCTTTCGTTAGGACCACTAACAAAAGCATCAATGAAACAAAATCATTTTAAATCAATATAATAGCGAATGAATGAGGCTCCAAATATATTACGTAAGACATCTTTTGTAGATGGTTTAAAAGACTGCACACATAAAACAATCTTCTGTTAGGCAAATGTCATCCTCAATCACCTCTTGGAGATATTTATTGTTGCACAAGTCACACAGAAGCATTTGCTAAACCCATCCAAGTGGCCATAATTGCCCCAGCCACGCTCTTGCTGGACATAAAAGATCTTATGAAACAGTTGGAAGAAGCACATGGATGTTTTGCCCAGTTCCCTGGTTGATATTCAACCCTCAATCAAAGTAATCTGGAGCAGATTATCTGAATGCCATCATGTTGCTGTTCTTGGGACTTTGCCCTATGATAATTACCTTTCGTGTTTCCTAATCAAAATTGTAAAGATTCAAAAGTACCCAATTAATTGTAAAGTGCTGTGGGATATCCTGAGGGTGTGTAAAGTTTGTAAATTATATGATGTACAAACACAGGACTTGGAACAGGAGTAGGTCATTCGGTGCTTTGAGATGCTCTGCCATTTGATAAGATTATGTGGCTGATCTGGTTGTGTTGATCAGCTCCATGTCTGTCCCATTATTACCCTTGACTCCCTTATCTATCAAAAATCAACTTCACTCAGCCTTGAATAAATGCATGAACCAGCCTCCTCTGTTTTGTGGGGAAATTCAATTCAATTCAATTCACCTCCATCCCATGGTCTCAATTTCTCCGTCTCTGTTACGTCTGTTCTTCAGACGTAGATGCCACCTTCTGCAGGGAGGCCTCAGAAATGTCCACCTTTTTGTTCAACTGAGGATTTCCGGCCACTATGGTTCACTCTGTTCCACAACACCCTCAGCTGTGTCTGATCCATTTCGCTCACCCCTCCCACAGCACCAATAGAGTCCGCGGTCCTTACTTTGTACACAACCAGCATCTGCAACCAAACTGCCATTTCCACCATCTCCAGTGGGAAGCCACCATCAGACACACGTTCCCATCCTCCCTTGCAGACATTTCATAGGGACTGTTCCCTTTGGGACATCCTGGCCCTCTCCTTGTCCTCTTCTCATCCACTGTCAACACTGCCATAGCACCTTCCCATGCACTCGCAGAAGGTGTAACACCTGCCTTTTTATCTCCTCCCTCCTCGCTGTCCAAAGCCCAGATACACCTTCCAGATGAAGCAAGGATTTACCTAATCTAGTATAGTGTGTTCTCCGTTCACAATATGGTCTCCTCCACACTGGGGAGACAGAACACAGACTGGATGACCGCTTTGCAGAACACCTAGTTTCTGTCTGTAAAAATGACCCTGAACTTCCAATTGTCTGCCATGTCCCATTGCTAACATCTCTGCCTTGGGCTTGCTGGAGTGAGGCTCAGTACAAGCTGGAAGAGCAGCATCTCATTTTCTATGTGGGGATCCTGCAGCCTTCAGGACTCCATATCAAGTCCAATAATTTTATGGCCTGAATATCTCATCCATGTCCTTTACACAATCCCACACCCAGACCTTGTCATGACATGGGCTGCTTTATTCACAGTCAATCTATTTTCACCTATGTTTTGTCCCAGTTTTGAGCTTTTCTCCTTCCTGAGCTTATTATCAGTCAACTCTTTGTCTGCCTGTCTGTTTCTCTCTCTGGGCTTTGACTCCACCTATCTACTTACCACCCTCCATCCCCACAAACCTGTCGTAATCAATAATGGCACCGTTTCCCAGCTACTATCAGTCATAGAGTAATACAGCATGGAAACAGGCTCTTTGGCCCAAACTAATTCATGCTGACCATGGTGCCCACTCAGCTAGTTACAATTGCTTGCATTTGGTCCATATCCCTGTAAACCCTTCCCATCCATGTACCTATCCAAATGTTTTTTAAATGTTGCTATTGTACCTGCCTCAACTATTTTCTCTGGCAGCCCATTCCATATACACACCAACTGTTGTGTGAAGAAGTTGCCCCTCAGGTACTTCTTAAATCTATCCCCTCTCACCTTAAACCTATGCCCTCTAGTTTTCAATTCCTCATCCCTGGGAAAAAGATGATATGCATTCACCATATCTGTACCCGACATGATTTTATACAGCCCAATAAGGTCACCTGTCATTCTCCTACGTTCGAAGGAGTAAAATCCTATCCTGGCCAACCTCTCTCTATAACTCAGGCCTACTAGTCCTGGCAACATTTTCATAAATCTTCCTTGCTCACTTTCCAGTTTAACTACGTCCTTCCTAAAACAGGGTGACGAAAACTGTACACTCCAAGTGCGGCCTCACCAATGACTTATACAACTGTAACATAATGTCCCAACTTCTACACTCAGTGCCTCGACCGATGAAGGCTGGCATGCTCTGTACTTGCGCACCTAGGCCCCTCTGTTCCACAACACTCCATTTACTGTATAATTCCTACCTTGGTTTGACTTTCCAAAGTGCAACACCTCTCTCTTATCTGTATTGAATTGTATTTGCCAAATCTCAGCCCACTTCCCCGGCTGATCAAGATCCCTCTGTAATTTTTGATAACCTTCATCGCGATCAACAATACCTCCTAATTTTGTATGATCCGTGAACTTACTAATCATGTCTTGTACATTCACATCTGGATCATTTATGTAAATAACAAATAACAAAGGTCCCAGCACTGACCCCTGTGGCACACACCAGTCACAGGCCTCCAGTCCGAGAAACAACCTTCAACCATCACTCTCTGTTTCCTACCGTTGAGCCAATTTTGAATCAAATTCGCTAGCGCTCTCTGCATCGCGCGTCCAGCTCCAGATCAGCACCTTAATCTGTGGACATGTCCTATCTGTTTCCATAACTATGTTAAAACTAAGAGAGTTAAGGTCACTGGACCCAAAGTTCTCTCTGACTGACACTTCAGTCACTTGCCCAACCTCGTTTCCTAAGAGGAGGCCCAGCGTTGCACTCTCCCGAGTAGGGCCCTCTAAATCCTGATTTAGGAAACTTTCTTGGACATATTTGACAAATTCCACCCTGTCCAGGCCTTTTACATTCTGGGTGGCCCAGTCAATATGGGGGGAAATTAAAATCTCCAACCAATACTACTCTAATATTCCTACAGGTATCTGCATTACCTCTACGCATCTGCATCTCTAGTACCCGCTGGCTATTTAGGCATTTATAATACCCTCCCAACAGAGTGACCATCCCCTTCTTGTTTCTAAGTTCTAACCATATGGCCTCATTTGATGACCCCTTAAGAATATCCTCCCTAAGCACTGTTGTTATGTCCTCCCTTATCAAAAGGGCAACTCCCCCTCTTCAGTTACTTGTACTTCTGTGATGCCTGTAGCTTCTGTATCCTGGAACATTGAACTGCCAGTCTTGCCCTTCCCTCACCGTGTTTCTGTTATGGCTATGATATCCCAGTCCCTGAAGCCAATATTCTCTGAGCTCATCTGCCTTACCAGTCAGGCCTTGTGCATTGAAATAAAAGCACTTTAAAACTAGAAGTCTTTCCCCTCCCTTTACTGTTCTCCTGGCTATCCTGAATAGTTCTGAAGAAGTGTCATGAAACGTTAAGACTGTTTTCTCTCCACAGATGCTGCCAGACCTGCTGAAGTTCTCCTGCAATTTCTGTTTTTGTTTCTAGGGCATTTTCTGGGTATCCTGACCTACATTCATCCAACATCACTAAAACAGATTTTCTGTTCATTTATGTTTTCGCCAATGTTTCTTACTTTGCACGTTTTTGCTCTTGTTTCTTACTTTACAACACTAACCACTTTTCAAAAATATTAACTCGTTGTGAAGCACTTCAGAATTCAAGTTCAGTCTTCTTTTGTATTCTGTCCTCACATAAGTGGCTGCGGCAGTCAGAAATACACAATAATCCACAACATAAATCCAGCTAAATTGTTCATCTGCCAAATCCATAATTTTTCACATATTCCAATATTCACTTCCTAATTCAATCACTTCTTCTGAAATTACCTAGTTTCAGCCTCAGCTAAACCCAAGATTCTAGTCTTTGCCAATTACATTGGTTGCATGAATAACCTGTGGAAGTATGCAGTACTTATATTTAATTTCCTTTCAATGGAAATTCTTTATTAAATTCCTGATAATTCCTGAAAATTACATAGAAGAGGTTATTGCATGGTCTCAGTGGAGAGCACTGTGTTGAACAGTGCAGCAATTGTTTGAAACAGGCTGCAAACTGTGTTGCGTTGTTTAGTGCTGAAAGTTAGGTGATATCTTTATTTGGTTAACATTAGAACTGCAATTGCGTCGCATACTGATGTTCAATGTCTGATTTTGCCTCTCTCCATTTTAGTGTTACTTGGAACACTTTATACAATCTGGCCCAGACTTTCCATTGCCTGGTTACATTCTTTCTCCAGTGTAGTCAACACATTTCAATTGGCTGCAGTTTTAAGTGCATCTAGTTTGTTATAGTTTAGAGGAATGCCATGTCATTCCTTGGTAATATTTGTCTTTAGTGTTGGAAGCAACGGGATCTGCAGGAATGGTAAGAATTTCTCAGATGCTTGTCCCATGCAGACACGAAAGGGACTTTTCCATATGTGCAAAGCTGTGCACCTAGACTCCTGAGTGAGGTACAAAGTGTCAGCATGTCTCCCTGCTGCTCACCGTCAATAACACTATCACAATTGCTTCAATGTGAACCTCCCAGGCACAATTGAACAGCACCACAAAACCCTATTAGAAGGTAATTCTCACAAGTTCTTTCCTGATGGCTCATGTAAATTTATACAGTGAACTGATATTCTGATATCAGACCAGGAAGGTGTCGGGTTCAGGAGGTGAAGAATGCTGAGTTTGGAGAGGGAGCAATGCGGGCATTCAGATTTAGAGTCAGAGAATTGTACAGCATGGAAACAGACCCTCAAGTTCAACTTGTTCATGCCGACCAGATATCCTAAATTAATCTAGTCGCATTTGCCAGTGTTTGGCCCATATCCCTCTGAACCCTTCCTATTCATATACCCATCCAGATGCCTTTTAAATGTTCTAATTGTACCAGCCTCCACCACTGCCTCTGGCAATGCATTCCATACACACACTACCCTCTCCCTGAATTTGAATGGGCATTTTTGGTTTTTGTTAGGGCTACCATTCCCACTCAGTCTCCAGCAAACCCTCCTTCCAGTTTCCACCTTTGGGTATCAAGTGAGGAAATGACCAGGCTCAACTATGATGGCCTTTGAGCAGCTGCAATAAATCGATACTCCGGAAATCACCCGAGAAAGAGAGAAGAAAAGTAGTCTGTGTGTTCTCGTTTTACATAATCATTGTTTGCAAACTAATGCTAAGACATGCAGTACTTACATAATTTCAGTTCTGCTGCAGTGAGCTGTTCTTGGAAATATCTGAAAGTTCTTGATCGCTTTGGGATTCAGGCCATTAACTGAATGAACACACTGGCATCTCAGCGGTAATGTTGCTGCCTCAACTAGGTGAGGCAAAAGAATTGAGAAGAAAACTGGTCAGGTTACCGTTTCAAAAAAAAAGTTCTCATCCAAAGTTAGAATGGCTTAATGCAATGAATTCAATTAATTTATCAATAAAACACCAATTCAGTGCTCACCTTTGCTCTTCAAGACAAGTTGAAGTAGGAAGAGTGCTGCAATCTGAGCTGTAGCCTGAAGTCTAAGGTTCATTGTGTTGCATGTATTTGGCTGGTTGAAGAAAATAAGAATATAAATTTGAACATGCCCTTAAATAACACAGAAGTCCCAAGTAGATCAATGACAATGGGAGTGACCCTGCTGTAAGTGTGCAGGAAACGATGGATGACCTGGTTGAGAAGGTTGGTTTTGGTGAGCCTCCTACAAGGGAGGAGTGAGTAGGCAAGATGAAAGATCCAGGAAAGAGAATTCTTTAGCTCATGGGCTTAACGGTTAAGTTTCGACATCCTTACCTGGTCTGGTCCAAATGTGATTCCAAACCCACACCAATGTGATCAACTCCTAACTGCCCTTTGAGGAATTAGAGAGAGAGATAATAAATGCTGGCTTGTCAGTGACACTCACATCCCATGGATGAATTATTTTAAATAAAAAGCACCTGTTCAATTTGAAGGTTTTGGAGGAGCTGGGCCAGCCTAACCCAAACTAACAAACAGGCAGGAAAGGAGTAAGTTTGGTGTGTAAGGCAAACTTCTGGCTTGAGGTGAACAGGATGACTTCCATTGACAAAACTCTGACATATCCAGGACATGACAATACACAATTAAGTAAGCCCAACAGGATATGTGGAGTTAAGGGTCATGTGAGAGAGGTGAAGTTGACTGAAGTTACCTGAAAATTGGTGTAGTGTTTATCCTTGAAGTTACTGAGGACCAGCAAATAGATAACCAAAAGGAGTTGTTATAGGTCATGCAGGCCAAGCAAATAAACCATTGAAGGATATCAATGTTGCAAAAGACTGAATGGAATGAATTGAAGTTGGAGAGAAATATTATAAAAGATTATACTCCAGCATCTTCGAGTGGGAGAGCATTTTCCTCACCTCTGAAGCACTCTGCAATGTTTCTCAACATGAAAACCATCTGATAAAATGAAGTTGTAAATCGACAAGATAATGAAATTGTTCAGCAGAGTATTTGCAGAGTGGCGTGATGACAACAGTTCTAAACGAATATAGACTGGTGATTTTTGGATGCCATTAGGCTAGACGCACTAGTTGAGTGATTGGGAGGAAAACTGAGTGTGGGTTAAGTGGCAGGTGGTGGTTCCAGAGAAGGTAATGAACTTGAGGGAAAGACAGAAGAGAAATTGTAGAGGTAATCAAGTCAGGGCTAAAGTTATGAAGGAATCAATAAGGTAGGACACTTAAAACTGGGACTGCACTTCATCTGTAAGTTGGACATGAAGAAATCCTTCAGTTCATCATACAAGCCATATGGAATCATTTCTGGAAGATTGCTAATTTTAAGAAATCGTCAAGTCTTGCTACGTATGGGACTGATTAAATGTTATGAACAATTAATGTACTGTACATTCGCTTTCGCATAAATCAGCAGTGGTGCTGTTGCATCTTCAGATAGCTTCGAATGAACAGTAAGTGATTGATTTGATTGTTACACAAAAGAAAAAGATTGTAGCAGTTTCTTATAAATAAGAGAATTGGTCAGACAAAACTGAATATTGATTTGTAGAAGTAACGTGAATGCTGTGCCTAAAACCTTAGCTTTGCCGAGAATACGTCCTGTCAAATGCAAAAACATATCACAACATTTGTCTCCTACTTGACAGTTACAGTTTTACACATTAAAATAGTTAGGGCTAACCTTTCTGAAGAAATAAGATTGAGAATTGCACACCGATGTCTCTGCTCTCCAGTCGCAAGAATGAGTTGGACAGCACAGAGAAAGTTTGACACTGACTCTGTATTCTGTCGGATAGTTGAACATATTGGGTGGGTCATCACGTGATTTCCTCAAAATCAGCTCATCTACAGCTTGGCACAGAGCCAGATTTCACTATAGAGTTAAAATTAATCTACTCTGACAACAATCTGTAAACTTTCACTCTGTCTGCCTTCATTAAAACATTGCAAAATTCCCCATTATGGCTCTGGCATTGACTGAGAACTGGACTTTTGAAAACTCCTCTGGGAACAGTGCCCAGCTCCTTTCTGAATTTTATGGAATTCCCCAATGCAATCCCGAACCTAGAGTTAAATGAACTTTTGACAGTTCAGCTGGTTGCTTAAGCCAAGATTCGGCAAGCTTCTGGAAGTGGTTATAAAACTCTACAATTCTCATACAAAGTAATGAATGTTTAAAATGGGAATGCTGCAAATATGCAGTCATTTTGTAGGGAGAAAAAGAAGTAATATATTGAAAATAAATCTTCTGTCAAAACTTGCAATAATGTTCCTAAGCAGAACACAAATAAAGATGGGAGGAAAAGTTAAGATTTTTATTCAATATCAGGAAAAGAAGGACAATGGTAGATTTTTTTTTAAAACAGGGAGGCAATGAAACGACATTAGAATAATAAGAATTTGCAAACAGGAATGCATAACAGGCATGTAAAGGATATGCAAGATTAACTTGCCAAAAGCTCCACAGTTTAACCTTTTAAAAGCATTGTTGATTTCTTTCTGGACTGTGTCGGTTTTTGTTCATGACTTCAACGCTCTGTCACTTGGGCCATGATCTCGATGGAGTGTTCTTCCGAGCTTTGGGAGGCGTTGTGCTGGAAACCTGGATATCCAGGCTTCCCACCATGCCAAGGCTGTTTTGTTTCCACCAGATTTCCTGCCCGGAAACTCGGCTTGATAGGCTCCTTGCTGGGGGAGGAAGACTTGTCGTGGTAATCAGTTGCTGCAGAGGCTCGGTCAGACAAAACTGACCAATGATGTGCAGAAGTAGCAGCAACCCTTGTGCATTTTCCAATCTCTGTTGTAGACTGGGACTTTGGATAGTGATGGTAGGGACTTGGCTGACCAGGAATTTCTCCCATGCCTGTCATCTTGCAAGTTAAAAATCAACCTGTTCAATTATGCATGAATTTATTTTTCTTGACTATTAAATTCTGGGGCGAGGTTCAAACCCAGAGTTTCAGTGCCAACCATTGTATGCCACAAGACCTTGAAGATTCAGTTGTGGAGTCTACGAGCAGGTAGCAAACTTGCAGCTGGCTTTCCCAAACCCCGTGAAATGCAGGCTAAACCCAGAAGGCAGATTAGAAATGGAAGCACCAAAACAAAGTTGCTGAAAAAGCTCAGCAGGTCTGGCAGCATCTGTGAAGGAACAGAAAAGAGTTAACGTTTCGGGTCCGGTGACCTTTGCTCAGAACTGGACGCAAAACGTTAACTGTTTTTTTCCCTCCACAGATGCTGCCAGACTTGCTGAGCTTTTCCAGCAACTTTGTTTTGTTCCTGGTGTACAGAATCTACAGTTCTTTTGGTTTTTAGAAATTAAGGCACATGGACACATTTTTTAAAAACCTGCCCACCCCTCAAACCATATCCTTTGTGAGGCTCTCCCCGTCCTCTTGTTAAAACTACAATTTGGACCTTACTCTGAACTACGTGTGTTGGTGTACCTGGAAATGGGCTATGCAGTTTTTCCTTGGTGAAATTAGGAAATTGAGCTGCTAGATACAAAGAAGGATTGAAGACAATGATCTACATCAATGATGTACTGAGTGGAGTACTGCTATTTGGCACTGTCTGGTAAAATCCAATCCCATGTCATTGCAACATGGATTTTACAGTGTAATATCAGTAGAAACACCTTCAATTAACTTGTTCAACTTGCTGTCTATTTAAAATGGGGTACTTTTAATTGCAATTCATAATTTATTAATTCAGAATACTTGTAAAATGTCTAGGCTTCAAGGCTTTAAATCACTTTCTTATTTATTGATTCACTGGATGTAGGCATCACATTTATTGCCTAGCCCTAGTTTCTCTTGAGAAGTTGGTGGTGAGGTAGAACTGCTGCAGCCTTTATGGCAGAGGTACATCCACAGGGCTGTTAGGGAGGGAGCTCCAGGATCTTGACCCAATGAAGTAACGGTGCTTCAAATTGGGAGGGTGTGTGGATTAAAGGGGCACTTGCAGGTGGTGCTGCTCCCATGTATCTGCTGCACATTTCCTACTGGGTGGTAGAGTTCACAAGATTGAACAATGCTCCTGAGGAGCCTTGATGAGTTCACATATAAGTTTGTCAAGCCACTCGAGGTTGATTCCTGACGTTATCTAAACATTTCCGGAACATCATGTTAACAGATGCACATTCAACAATGAGAGCACTGAGTGGACAGCAGCTGAAGTATTATATGGATGGATGTGAGGTTATCCAGTTTGGTTGGGAGAACAGAAGCAGGTTATTATCTGAATGGCAATAGATTGGGGAAGGTGGAGGAGCAACGAAACCTGGATGTCCTTGTTCACCAGTTGCTCAATGTAAGCATGCAGGTTCAGCAGGAATCAAGAAAGGAAATGGTTTAAAAAAATTTAGAAATAAAGTGGCATGATGGGTCAGTGGTTAGCTGTGCTGCTGTTTGATTCCAGCGTTGGGTGACTGTCTGTGTGGAGTTTGCATGCTCCTCCCCATGTCTATGTGGATTTCCTCCTACAGTCTAGAGATGTGCAGGTTAAGTGGATTGGCTGTGCTAAACTGCCCGTAGCACTCAGGGATGTGTAGTCTACATGGATTAACCATGGTAAAATGTGGGGCTACAGGGATGGGAGTGGGGGCTGAGTCTGGGTGGGATATTCTTCTAAGTGTCAGTGTGGACTTGGTGGGCCGAGTGGCCTCTTTCTGCACTGTTAGGATTCTATGATTCCTTGGTCCATATGGAGAAGAACTTGGACTGGACTTGATGGATCAAGTGGCCTTTTCTCTGGGTGAAATGTTCCATAAATCATTACCTTAGGTCCTTCACATCAAGAATGGGTTAATTTACCATAATTGTGCTGGATCCGTGTTATGCATTCTATTGCACAAGTTTTCTTGTCACATTTGCTTCACAGATGTGTGATGATTTTAACAAATGAGTCAGCAATGTGACTTGTAAATGGTAGTGCATGGAGGCGTCGGGGTAATCTGGTTACCGTTTCCTTATGAACAAGGAAGTTAATCAGAAAAGAGGGCAAGCCACAAAAGCAAGAATAAGAAAACAGATAAGAATTAGACAGTGGCCTGCTTGCAGGAGACTTCTAGTTGAGAAGAAAAAAGCATGGTGGCTCAGTGGTTAGCACTGCTGTCTCACAGCGCCAGGGACCCGGGTTCTAATCCACTCTCAGGCGACTGTCCATGCGGAGTTTGCACATTCTCCCTGTGTCTGCGTGGGTTTCCTCTGGTTTCCTCTCACAGGCCAAAGATGTGCAGGTTAGGGTGGATTGGCCGTGCTAGCTTGCTTGCCCATAGTGTTTTGGGATGTGCAGGCTGGGTGTTAGTCATGGGAAATATAGGATAGGGGGTGGGGTGCACTTTGGAGAGCTGGTGTGGACTTGATGGGCCAAATGGTCTGCTTCCATACTTGTAGGTATTCTATGAAAAAAAACAGCTGATGGGAAAACGCAAATCAATCTGGCTAGATGAAGAGAGGAATTTAGAGTCTACAGAATATTGCGTCATAACAGTTTTGACCAGAGCAAATGACTAATAAAAAAAATGTTAAATGCATGTTTACTTTAAAAGCCTTGCAATTCTTCCAGCCTTTGTGCTTCTAGCCATTTGATATTGTTTTTGACAAATAATTAATCCCATAAATAAAGGCTGAGCTGAGCATTGAGGTTAGAGTTTTGCCTTCAGTCCTTGGAGTTTGGGTCCTGGAGTTGTCCTGTGAGCCTCATGACATTGCCCCTGGATCCAAACATTCCATCCCTGAAATGTGGTAAGTAGTCCACGCTTTGTGGGAAGCTGCGGTTCAGCTAATTAATGACAAGGAGGTGGGTCCCCTGCACAATAAGAGATGGCGGGCAAGCTCTGTAAGCTAGAGAGCCAATCAGAGATCTTGATACAAAGCTGTAGCGGGCTGTGGTCCAGGGTGGGATAGAGGAGAGAGGACATTCCACAATGAGATGTCTGCCACTCCAATGGAACCAAAAAATGGCTTTTGCAACAGGATTTTTGCTGTTGTGATGGTGGTGGGGAGAGGGGAGGGGGAAGCCTGTAGCTGTTGCTGCACTCCAACAGGTGGAGATGAGCGTTTTGGCAGGACTGGAGTGCTGATTGTTCCCCTCTGATTGGTCTGCCAGCAGGCCACTGCCTCCAGCTGGGGTAGCCAGCAGCACCCATATCCTATGTATTAACATACAAGTCATAAATGATCATACCGATACATCTTAATGATAGCCAAGCCATTAGGGTATTATGTGCCAGAATGTCATTTATCTCAGAAGCAAGTTCCATTTCCCGTGAGGCTTCAGAACTGAAAGTGTGCCTGAGTGTGTAAGTCCCACTGAAAATGGGTCTTGTTGGGGTGAATGTCTGTCATCTGGTTTTAGCCGATTTGAATGTAGTTCCCCCTGCAACATTTTGTATTCTGATCCTATTTCAGTAATTGTCTGGAACTAGAATATTGACCAAGGACATGGAATAGAGCAGATGACTGCCTTGATATAGAAATGAAAAAAAATTTTGCAGTACCTCTCAAGATAAGGCCGATTATCTTTCGCACTAACCTTTGGCAAGTTTACTTCTGTCCTTTTGAATGGGTCCTGGTTTTACTGCCGTGATGTGTCTAACCAAGAATGGATGTGAAGGAAGGACTCCAAGAATTCATGCTGGTAGCACCCACTTTTTCTATTCCCATCACTGGCATGTGCCTGACTCTTGGAACGTAGTTTCCTGAAGCTGTGACCAGAGTTTCAGCTGGCACACGTTTCCATCAGAACGCTGCCCCTGTAAAGGTACAAATCTCAACTTGTGGCACCCTGGGGGCAGGAGCAATGATCACAGCACCTCCCACCAACATCCTTTGCTCTCTCTCTCTCTGTCTGTCCTGCTCTCTCGTTCGCTCTCCACATTGAAATGCTATGTGTTTACAGTTATGCTAACGTTTTTTAAGTATCAGTAATTCAGCAGACACCAGCATTGCTGAAACAACCACAAGACAGACTAGAATAGCATGTATGTTGCAAATTGACGTAGGTCCATTCTGTATGTCTACAGTGAAGTTCCAGACATGGCAGGGCAACAAGAATAGTAATGTCTCATTAAATTCTTAAGACCCTAAGACATGGGCGTAAGGGTTAATAGAATTAAATGTTTCCCTTTAGCAGAGGAGTCTGTTATCAGGGGACGTAGATTTATAGAAAAGAGCAGGAGGTTTAGAGGGGACTTATGGACAATTTTTTTCACCCAAGAGTGTGTTAGGCATCTGAAAGGCACTGCCTAAAAAGGTGGTTCAGGCAGGAATCCTCACAACATTGAAGAGCTTTTGTGTAATGACTGTAATGAGATCAGCCAGGTGGACCTCATAGAACGTGAGTTCCCAGATTGGGGCTCATCCAATCAGAGCGCCGTGGCTGACAGATAAGAATAGAAATGTCAGACAATCTGTTCACACTGAGAGCTGGCTCTGAGGGAGCTGGATCAATGTCAAGTATTCTCCACGCAGAAATAAAGAGTGACTTGGTGAGTGGATACCGGTCTCTATGGACGAGAGAAAAGCACACAACGGGGTAGGCGATGGACCAGTGGTATCATCGCTAGACTATTAATCCAGAAACCCAGCTAATGTTCTGGGGACCTGGGTTAGAATGCTACCACAGCAGATGGTGGAATTTGAGTTCGATAATTAAAAAAAAATCTGGAATTAAGAATCTACTGATCACCATGAAATCATTGCTGATTATTGGAAAAGCCCATCTGGTTCTCTAATGTCCTTCAGGGAAGGAAATCTGCCATCCTCACCTGGTCTGGCCTACATGTGACTCCAGACCCACAGCAATGTGGTTGACTCTCAACTGCCGTCTGAAATGGCCTAGCAAGCCACTCAGTTGTACCAATCGCTACAAAGTCTCAAAGAAATGAAACCAGACAGATCACTTGGCATTGAACAAAAACAAAGTTGCTGGAAAAGCTCAGCAGGCCTGGCAGCATCTGTGAAGGAGAAAACAGAGTTAACGTTTCAGGCCTGGTGACCCTTCATTGACCTAGACACCGGAAAAGGCGATGGCAGAAACAGCCCTGTCGACCCTGCAAAGTCCTCCTCACTAACATCTGGGGGCTAGTACCAAAATTGGGAGAGCTGTCTCACAGACTAGTCAAGCAACAGCCTGACACAGTCATAATCATAGAATCATACCATACAGACAATGTCCTAGACTCCACCATCACCATCCGTGGATATGTCCTGTCCCACCAGCAGGACAGACCCAGCAAGGGGGTGGCACAGTGGTATACTGTCGGGAGGGAGTTGCTCTGGGAGTGCCCAACATTTACTCAGAACTCCATGAAGTCTCATGGCTTCAGGTTAAACATGGGCAAGGAAACCTCCTGCTGATTAGCACATACCATCCTCCCTCAGCTGATGAATCAGTATTTCCCAATGTTGAACAACACTTGGACGAAACACTGAGGATGGCAAGGGCACAAAATGTACTTTGGGTGGGGGATTTCAATGTCCACCAGCAACAGGGGCTCAGCAGCAGTAGTACTGATCGAGCTGGTTGGATCCTAAAGGACATAGCTACTAGACTGGGTCTGTGGCAGGTGGTGAAGAAACCAACAAGAGGGAAAAACGTACTTGACCTCATTCTTACCGAGCTGCCAGCTGCAGATGCATCTGTCTGACAGTGTTGGTAAGAGTGACCATTGCATAGTCCTTGTGGAGATGAAGTCCCGCCTTCACATTGAGAACAACTTCCATCACGTTGGGTGGCCCTATCACCATGCTGTATGGGACAGACTTTGCACAGATCTAGCAACTCAAGACTGGGCATCCACGAGGCGCTGTGGGCCATCAACAGCAGCAGAATTGTACTCCAGCAGAATCTGTAACCTCATGGCCTGGCAAATCCCCCACTCGACCATTACCATCAAGTCAGGTGATCAACCCGGGTTGAGTGGAGAGTGCAGGAGGGCATGCCAGGAGCAGCACCAGGCATACCTGAAGATGAGGTATCAACCTGGTGAAGCCACCAAACAGGACTACTTGCACGCCAAACAGCGAAAGAAGCAAGTGATAGACAAAGCTAAGCGATCCCACAACCAATGGATCAGATCTAAGCTCCGCAGTCCTGCCACATCCAGTCGTGAATGGTGGTGGACAATTAAACAACTCACTGGAGGAGGAGGCTCCGCAAATATCCCCACCCTCAGTGATGGAAGAGCCCAGCACATCAGTGCAAAAGATAAGGCTGAAGCATTGTCAGCAATCTTCAGCCAGAAATGCCAAGTGGATGATCCATCCCTGCCTTCTGCAATGGTCCCCAGCATTACAGATACCAGTCTTCAGCCAATTTGATTCACTGCACGTGATATCAAGAAACGGTTGGAGACAGTGGATTCTGCAAGGCTACTGGCCCTGACAACATTCCAGGAATAGTAATGAAGACTTGTACTCCAGAACTTGCCACTCCCTTTGCCAAGCTGTTCCAGTGTTGTAACTGTACTGGTATCTACCCGACAATGTGGAAAATTGCCTAAGTATGTCCTGAACACAAAAAGCAGGACAAATCCAACCTGGCCACTACCACCCCGTCAGTCTCCTCTCGATCATCAGTAACGTGATGGAAGGTGTCAGTAACAGTGCTATCAAGCAGCACCAGCTCAGCAATAACCGGCTCAGTGATGTCCAGTTTGAGTTCCGACAGGGCCACTCGGCTCCTGATTTCATTACAGCCTTGGTTCAAACATGGATAAAAGAGATAAATTCCAGAGTTATGGTGAGAGTGATAGCCTTGACATCAAGACTGCATTTGACTGAGTGTGGCATCAAGGAGCCCTAGCAAAACTGGAATCGAAGAACATCAGGGGGCTAACTCTCTGGTGGTTGGAGTTATTCCTGACACATAGGAAGATGGTTGCGGTTGTTGGAAGGCAATCATTTCAGCTTTGCAGGAGTTCCTCAGGATGGTGTCCTCAGCCCAACCATCTTCAGCTGCTTCATCGATGACCTTCCCTCCATCATAAGGTCAGAAGTGGAAATGTTTGTCAATGAATGCGCAATGTTCAACACTATTTGTAACTCCTCAGATACTGAAACAGCCCATGTTCAAATGCCATAAGATCTGGACAAGATCCAGACTTGAGCTGATAAGTGGCAAGTGACATTCACACCAAACAAATGCCAGGCTATGACCATCACCAATATGAGACAATCTAACCACCACCCATTGACATCACTGACTCCCCCACTATCAACATCCTGGGGTTTATCATTGACCAGAAACTCAACAGGACTCACCACATAAATACAGTGGCTACAAGAACAGGTCAGAAACTTGGAATGCTGTGTTGAGTGACTCACCTCCTGACTCCTCAAACCCTGTCTGCCATCTACACGGCACAAGTCAGGCATGTAATGGAACACTCCCCACTTGCCTGGATGGGTACAGCCCCAACAACACTCAAGAAGCTTGACATCATCCAGGACAATGCAGCCCGCTTGATTGGAAACCACATCTACAAACATTCACTTCCTCCATCACCGAGGCTCAGTAGCAGCAGTGTGTACTATCTACAAGGTGCACTGCAGAAATTCACCAAAGATCCTCAGACAGCTCCTTTCAAAGACATGGCCACTTCCATCTAGAAGGACAAGGGCAGCAGACAAATGGGAACACCACCACCTTCAATTTCCCCTCCAAGCCACTCACCATCCTGCCTTGGAAATATATTGCCGTTCCTTCACTGTCGCTGGGTCAAAATCCTGGAATTTCCTCCCTCATGGCATTGTAGGTCAACCCACAGCAGGAGGACTGCAGCAGTTCAAGAAGGCAGCTCACCAGCACCTTCTCAAGGGCAACTAGGGATGGGCAATAAATGCTGGCCAGCAAGCATCGCCCACATCCCACAAACCAATTTAAAAAAACACTCCTGAAGAAACTCACTTGTAATAATCATCTTTGAGTTGCAGTAAGCTTTTCTGGCATCATACCATTATTTGAGAAGCTTGACTCATTCAATCCTACCATCGAAGACTGGGCCGGGTATATGGAAAGAATCAGCTCTGAGGAAGGATCACTGGACCCAAACCGTTATATCTGATTTTTTTTGTTCACAGACGCGGCCAGATCTGCTAAGCTTTTCCAGCAACTTCTGTTTTTGTTGTGTATGGAAAGAACGTATTATTTTTTCTAGCCAAATGACACTGGGGCAAATGAAAAGCAACGAGTAATTCTCCTGACAGCTCGTGGACTCACAGCTTTTTTGTTTATTAGGAGCCTATCTTTCCCTGGGGCACCGGATACGAAAACCTGTAAAGAGTTGATGGATTTAGTTAGCGAATATTACGAACCCACCCTTCTCTAATTCTAAGACGCTGTTGGTCTTACTTGGCAATTGAAGAACCAGGAGAATCCGTATCAGGATTTTTGACGAGGTTAAGACCTCTGGTAGAGGCATATGTTTTTAGTTTAGCCCCTAATGAGATTCTGAGAGACCATTTGGTATGTGAGATTAATGATGTAGCCATGAAAAAATGCCTTCTGGGTTTCAAACAGGCACCTACTGACTTTACCAGAATCAAAAACAGAAATTGTAGGAAAAGCTCAGCGGGCCTGGCAGCATTTGTGGGGAGAAGTTAGAGTCCACGTTTTGGGACCAGTGACCCTTCCTCAGAACTGGCGATAGGCAGGAAAATATTGGTTTATATGCAGAACATCGGGTGAGGGGAGGGGATAAGGAGTAAACGGTAGGTGGGGATAGAGCCCAAAGACACAGGAGTGGATAATGATAATGAGGGTGAGTAGCTACTAATGGGGACTATTCATGGCTCATGATGGGTTGTGTATAATAGCAGACTATGCGATGACAAGGCCTGGGTGTGTTTTTGAATTTAATGATCATTTGAAACACTACAGTATACAAAGCAAAGAGCTAAGTGCTTTAGTGAGATTACAGTAAATCCATGCTTGATGACTGGCATAAACACAATGGGCTGAAGAGCCTCTTTCCATGCTTTAATACTCTAACTCTAAACCTTTTGGCCCATGGAGTCTAACACATGGAACCCATGAATAGTTTTGGTTTTAGTAGTAATCTTAGATTCATGTATAATGGTTAATAATCTCAAAGTAGATTTCTTCCTATCTTGGTCTTGTCATGCCTTCCCACCGGATAACATGCCCGTCTTCCCTATGCTAAGTACCGTGGGTTACTCAGACGATAGTTAATGACTCAGTTATAAACCAGATTAATGAGGCCCATTAGAAGTGATTGCCATCATCAGCTCAAGTTTCCTGTCTACCAGAGGAACAAAGAGAACTTTCTGAGGTCATTAACCTGTAAGAATGGACCCAGTTTGTGGGGTGCTTGAGTTTCCTGATTTGGTCCAAATCTTAAAAAAAACTCCAATAGCTATTTTTAGTCATCAAAACGTTTTCCGCCCAAAATAACAATGTCATGACAAAAAACCTTGGAGCCCCAAAATCGTCAAGAACCGCTGTTGCCACACTTACTGCCTGCACTAGGCCGACCAGAATTGGGGCATTTTTGATGCAAACTAGAGCTGGTCATAGAGCCATAGACCCTCTACTGGGTACAAAACACGATAGTTCTAGCCCCACTCCCTGACATTCTCTCTATTCTGTCAATGTGTACCCATATTCCCCATGCCCTGAGGAAATTTGGGGAAGTTTTTGAGCCAAGTCTGATTTTTATCGCGAATATTTCACATGAGGTAACATAATGACATGTCTTGAGATTTATGTTGTGTAAGACATATTCGAATAAAAAGGAATTGCCAAATAGATTTTGACACAAAGAATCATTTAATCGTACCTTGGCTAGGATAGGACGATTTGATTAGTCATTTCCAATTTGTCTTGTTTATTAGAGTCGCAGGTGTCTTGTGCAGATCAGCAGTATATGAATCACTCCAATAGAACGTAATTAAATAATTCATTACTGCAGATAAAAGCAGGAACCGAGCTGCAGGGTAATATGCTGGGAATTCCAATCATGATTTCCCATGGGATCAACATTGATGTCTAGGCAAAGACTGGACACTTCTCCATTACATAACCATCACCTGTTTTTGTTGGACTCAACCTTCATATATTTAGGACAAGTGTCAGTTTTGGGGAGTTTGAAGCCGTGACTCCCTCAGTAGGTTCTAGGCAACTTTTCTCAGAAATGTTTCTGCTGCTCACTTCATTAATTGTACATCTGACTTCGCCAATGTCGCTTTTGTCCAACTTTATGCTCAGCAGAGGTGGAAGTGCTCACACTGCAAGAGCCATGGTTAAAGAACATTTTGACATTTTGAATTTTGCAAGCTAGGACCTGATCTTTAATATGTTGGCCTGAAATTGGAATTGAAATGGCCCTCAGAGGCAAGTTGTCACCCACTTTGAAGACTGGGATCTGGAGGTCATTGTGGATATGGTGAAGGAACCATCATCTTTCCCCGGTAGAGAAGTCCAGAGCAGCAGACTGGCCCGATGTAGCCATCAGGTAGTGCAGTGTCCACGGTTCAAAAAAATACACAGCAATGCTGCAAGATGGTTAATGGCCTGAGCTTCTATACTCCGCAAGGCTAAGTGTCGCCATCTTGTCTCGACCACCTCACTCTAACTCTGCTACTGCAGCCATCTTCCACCAAGGTTCATGGTCCGCTATGCTCACTATGACATGCAGCACCTTCCCTCAATTGATCTCTCCCATCCCATATCCCCTCCCCTCAAACTGCTAACTTTGCCTCCCTTCTGCACTTTGTTCTCACTCATTCTGGTCAGCTGACCACCTTTCCTAACTGTGACAGGTCAACCCCCTGACACCAGTACAACCTGGGCTACACCAACTGACTAAGGCCCAAGATCCTGGTGACACCGAGCACTGAGTTTGAATGGTGCCCTTGATTAATGTGGTGGTAACCTACTGACTAAGGATCCCCCTGTCCATGATAAGGATGACCAAAGACGTTTGGACAGAGGGATGGGGCACAGAGTAGATGTAAAGTTGGGAGCAAGGCCCAATCAGATAGAGAAGGAGTGCTGGGACAATCCAATAGACAGAGAAGACATAGGCAGGAAAATGCACGAGAGACCCAGAAAGCTAAATTGTATCTATTTTAGTGCAAGGAGCTTGGCTGGTAAGGTGGATGAACTTAGAGCATTGATCAATCGGTGCAAATATTGTTGCAATCACTGAGACATGGTTGAAGGAAGGACAGGACTGGCTGCTCATAATTCCAAGGTATAGAAGTTTCAGGCTTCTGTAGGAGGGGAAGTAAGAGAGGTGGGAGTATTGCATTATTGTCAAAGGAAACCATCATTGCAGAAGGAGGACATTGTAAGAGGGTCTTCAAATGCAGCCATCTGGGTAGAACTTAAAAAGAAAGGGGCGGTTACCTTCCCTCATGTATTACAGGCCTTCCATCAGTCAGAGGGTGATAGAGGAGCAGATGTGTAGGCAAATCACAGAGAGGTGTGATAGAATGAGAGATAACAAGGTGTAGAGCTGGACGAACACAGCAGGCCAAGCAGCATCAGTGAAGCAGGAAAGCTGACATTTTGGGTCTAGACCCTTCTTCAGGTGTTAGAGAAATAGGGTTATATTTGTAAGGGATTTCAACTTTGCCCACATTAACTGGGGTTGTCCGAGTGTGAAAGGGATAAACTTTTTAAGTGCATCAGGAGAGCTATTTGTGCCAGTACAAAGAGTTCTGCTAGAGATGGGGCAGTGCTAGACCTAATCCCAGGGAACGAAGCCAGTATCAATTTGAAGTTTCAGTGCTGAGTATTTTGGGGATAGCAGCCGTAACTCTGAAAGTTTCAAAGTTATTGTTTGAAGAGATAAGGATAGTGCAAACGTTATGTGTCTAAATAGGAGGGAAGGGCTATATCAGTATCATTAGACAGGATCTGGCAAACATAGACTGGGAGCAGCTACTTGTAGGTAAATCTACATTTGGAAAGTGGGTGGCTTTTAAAAGTAGTATAGTGAGAATTCAAGGCCAGCATGTTCCTCTAAGAATGAAGCGCAAGAGCAATAAGTCCAAGGAACCTTGGATATCAAAGTATATATACAGTTTGATAAAGAAAAAGATGGAGGCATGTATCAGGTACAGCATATTGAAAACAGGGGAGGCCTTTCAAAAATATAGAGAGTATAGGAGGGTGCTTAAAAAGGAAATTAGGAGATCAAAGAGAGGCCACAAGATATCCTTGGCAGAGGAGATCAAGGAAAAACCCCAAAGCGTTTTATAACTATATTAAGTGTAAGAGGATCACCAGGGAAAGGGTGGGTCTTATTAGAGAATAAAGGGGCACTCTGTGCATGGATGTGAGTGAAGTGTTAAATGAATACTTCTCATCTGTATTCACAGAGGAGAAAGGCAGTGTAGCTGGGGATATCAGTTGGGAGTGAGAGGTTCTAGAAT
Source organism: Ginglymostoma cirratum (assembly GCA_024137785.1). Lineage (NCBI taxonomy): Eukaryota > Metazoa > Chordata > Chondrichthyes > Orectolobiformes > Ginglymostomatidae > Ginglymostoma > Ginglymostoma cirratum. Next base: position 9,276,366 of record JAHRHZ010000070.1, read on the forward strand.
GAATTAAGATTCATTAGATGGAGTTATTAGATATTTTAGTGGGCATAAAGGTGCAGAAATACCCAGAGCCTGATGAGCTGTATTTGAGTCTGCTATGGGAGGCAAGAGAGGCAATTGCTGGGACCCTGGCAGAGCTTTTTAATACTTCACTGATCACAGGTGAAGTGCCGGAGGACCAGAAGATAGCTAAAGTGGTTCTTTTGTTCATGATGGGCAGCAGGGATAGGCCATGTAATTATAGTTAGTCTGATATCAATGGTAGGGAAATTATTGGGAAAAAGTTCTGAAGGACAAAATTAATCAACACTTTTGGAAAGGCAGGGATTGATCAGGAAGAGTCAGCATGGATTTGTTAAAGGAAGATGCTATATGACTAAATAACTGAGATTTTTTAAAAGAACTAAATATATTGATGAGTGTAGTGCCAGTTGATGTGGTTTACGTGGACTTCAGTAAGGGCTTTAACAAGGTTCTACATGGAAGGCTGGTCCAAAAGGTAAGAGTTCATGGGGCCCAAGGCAAGTTGGCAAACTGGATCCAAAATTGGCTTAAAAATAGGAGGCAAGGGATGATGGGGGAGGGCTGATTTTATGATTGGAAGCCGGTGGCCAAAGTATGCCACTGGGAACGGTGCTGGGATATTTGCTGTTTATATACATTAATGACTTGGATATGGATGTAGAAAGAATAATTGGTAAATTTGCAGATGACACGAAAATTGGTGGTGGTGTTGATATTAAGGAGAATGATCTCTGGCTACAGTCTGATATTGATCAGCTGGTAAATTAGGCAGTACAATGGCAAATGTAATTTAATTCTGATAAGTGTGAGGTGATGTATTTTGCGAGGCCTAGAGTATGTTGAGGATCAAAGTCCATAGACCCCTGAAGGTGTCGGCACAGCGGTGGTGAGAAAGGTGTACGGGATGCTCGCCTTCACAAACCGAGGTATAGAATATAGGAGCAAGAAAGTTTCGTTACAACTTTCTAAAAAGTTGGTTAGGCCACAGATGGATTACAGTGAGCAGTTCTGACGTCCACTATTGGAAGAACATATTGCATCAGAGAGGGTGCAGAGGAGATTCACCAGGACGTTGCCTGGGTTGAAAAGTCTCAGTTGCAAGGAAGGTCTGGATAGGCTGGATTTGTTTTTCTTGGAGCAGGGGAGGCTGAGAGGGGATCTGACTGAGTTATACAAAATTGTGAGAGGCATAGTCAAGGTAGGCCATGATAATCTTTTCCCCTGGACAGATGTGTTTAAGACCAGAGGACATAGGTTTAAGGTGAGGAGCAAGTGGTTTAGAGAAGCTCTGAGAAAATAAAATTCACTTAGGGGGTTGTAGAAATATGGAACATGCAGCCTGAGAGGGTGATGGAGTCAGGTCTTCTTGCAACATTGAAGAAGCATCTGAATGAGCACTTAAAATGCCAGGGCACAGTAGACTATGGACCAAGTGCAGGTAAATGAGATTAGTGTAGTTTGGTGTTTGTTGGTCGGCATAGATATGGTGGGCCGAAGGGCCTGCTACGATGCTGTATGACTCTAAGGCATTGCCATGGGATTGAAGCACATACAGTGTGTTTCTGTATAAGCTGTTGTATGTCTTGTAGGTATGATATTGTCATAGCACAGTGTTGTACTCCAAAATGTCCATCCTCTTGACTGTTCAGTGCTGGCAAACAGGATAAGCTTTCTGACTTTCTGTCTACACTACAAGGCAAGATGAACTGACAGTGACCCTGTAGGTTTTGAATGAAGCAGCAACATGTACCAATTACAAGACAAAACAGAGTGTCCAAGTAAATGAAAGCTATGTGAGTGCTAAGAAACAAGCTAAGAGCACAAGATACACCCAGCTCTGATGCATGAGAAGGTTGCAGTCCCTGTGGATAAAGTGGCCTGGCAGCAGCATTGCAGTATAAGGTGTCAGTGAGCTCTAAGGTGCAGTATTGTAGTGCTAAATCATATTATAAGTTAGTGTGGGTTGCACTATGAGGATGCAGTGAAGCTGGTGCTTTGCCAATGCCAAGTTCCATGAATGGATAGTGCAAGTGGTTTTTGTCCATGGAGCATGCCCTGAGATATTGAAGGAATCTGACCAAGAAAATACCTGACGGCTTTAGTTTCTCAGTTCTGCTATCATCCTTGTAAATGTTTCTTTTCGGTCTTTGCAATGCCTCTAATAAGGGGGCCGGTTAGCTCAGTTGGCTGGATGGCCAATTTGCGTTGCAGTGATGCCAACACCATAAACTCAATTCCTGCAATGGCTGAGGTTACTTTGAAGGACTCTCCTGCAGAACCTCTCTCCTTGCTGAGCATGGTGACCCACAGATTAAACTACCACCAGTTGTCACTCTCTCATTTTGTCTGTGTCTTTCATGAGAGAGCAGCTGTATGGTCTCGTAAGATTGTGGCAACTTTACCTTAGTGCCTCTGATTCTATATTATGATCTGGAGATCAGATCTGTTCACAGTACTTCAAATGTGGTCTAACTAGATTTCAAGCTTAGAAGAAACACCAAGCCTCTGGTCAGTAGTTCTGCTTGAATAGGAATTTATGAGGGAAGGATCATGTGATTTCTCTGATGACTAAGGTGAGGCTAACAATTGATCTGCTTAGCCACACAAACCTGCAAGTTCCTCTGGCTCTGTTTCTCATGGCACTGAATTATCTCTACTATGGTACATTGTCATTGCTCTTCTTCACCTTTGTAATGATGAACTGAGTTGCCATAGTTCCCCATTCTGACCACTATCTTGGAACCCTTACAAAAGGTGTGCTCCCTGCTTGACCAACCATTCACATTTTCCAGTCAAGATTTGCATTGTAAGGATCACTCAGATGGTGTACTAATGGGCAACAATGGGGTTACCTGGAACTGCATCAAATCAACATCTTTGGAAAGTAAGAGGAAAAGATTGGATAAAGAAAAAAATAAATGGTGAGCACACTTTCAAAGATAATTCACTAGGACATCAATTGACTGCATCAATCACCTGTTGAAACGAATATAGAACGTAGAACATTACAGCGCAGTACAGGCCCTTCAGCCCTCGATGTTGCGCCGACCTGTGAAACCAATCTGAAGCCCATCTAACCTACACTATTCCATTATCATCCATATGTTTATCCAACGACCATTTAAATGCCCTTAAAGTTGGCGAGTCTACAACTGCTGCAGGCAAGGCATTCCATACCCTGACTACTCTCTGAGTAAAGAATCTACCTCTGACATCTGTCCTATATCTATCACCCCTCAATTTAAAGCTATGTCCCCTCGTGCTAACTTAAAAATATTTTAAGTTTTGTTTTAATTACTCATAAATTTGCCAAAATGCCTCAAGTTCAGGAATTTATGATATATTTAGAGTGTTAGATAAAACTTATTCTTCTAGTTTTAACTCACTTTTGGATCAGGTGGGATTAACCTTGTAGCCCAGTGGTAGGGGCACTAACAGTATATCACTTGAAGCAAGGTACTTAGCTACAGTTGAACATGTTTGGGCACATCCTTGTGATTAATGCATTACTGACTTGTGAAATCATTGTGTCATTCTAGAGTAACCATCTGTGGTTTGCAGTGTTGAAAGAAAAACATGTTCAAGACAATGCTGTCATGATATCACAGCCAGAATGGGCCATTGAGTTTAAAAGAATTGTTTAATTGTGTCCTTTTTGCATTGTCTGATTCAGCTGTTGACTTACAATGGTTGAAAATCACTCTGCAAAATGTAACTTTGTTCCTATTCAATCACAGAATGTGGGTGTTGCTGGCTGGGCCAGCATTTATTGCCCAACCCAACTGCCCAGAGGGCATTTGAAAGTCAGCCACATTGCTGTGGGCCTGGAGTCATATGTAGGCCAGACCAGATGAGGATGGTAGATTTCCTTCCCTCAAAGACATTAGTGAGCTGGATCAGTTTTTACATCAATTAACAATGGTTTCATGGTCATCAGTAGATTCTTGATTCCAGATAGATTGGCAGAATGTCCAGAAACTGTGGCCTAGAAATGTGCTGTTCTGTTAAACCTGTCAGTTTCTATAAACATCAGTTAACTTAATGCAGGGCACAGTCAGATTTGTCTTGTGTGATATGCAGTTGCTACAGAGGAAAATTCATCATCTTATATTAATAATGATAATTGTTGAGATTCAAATTGCAACTCAATGGATTCCTGTACTAAATAAAGTGCTTTTGTGAGACATACCTGTTCGTTATATACAGATTCCAATTCTATTCCTTTCTTTGGCATGATAGGGTATAGAGATTGGACCCATGACCAGGTTGATCTCATTGACTACGAGATTGTTGATTGGGGTTGTTAACCTGGGCCAATCAGGGAGCCCTGGCTGGCATATATAAACAGGAGTGTCAGTAGGTCTCCTCAGTCTAAGGACTGGCTTTGAGCTGGCTGGTCAGAGCCCATGCACAGTGCTCATGTTAATAAAGGGTGACTTGGTGATGGGATATTGACCTCTGTGCAGGTATTTCATTGGCTGTCTGCTATCCCTTTTTGATTTTTGTCATTTTATTTACTTTGCTGATTTGTTTTATGTGTTAGGTTATGGAAGGTGTTTATAATATTTTTAAGTCAGAGTATACGAACATCTCTCGTGGGAGCACAATCTTATTTGACTGTTGTAAGACAGAAAACTGTGCGACCTGTGGAGTCCATACAATAGGTTGTTATTAGTGGGTGGAGCCAAGAAATGGGCAGTAAATAGGTAGCAGAGCTGTAAGAGATCTAATAGAAAGGTGAGGTGGGAACGGGGATTTAAAACTGGGTGAAATGATATAATAACGCCAGTTATATAAGAGCTATGATGACATTTTTCCTTTTGAGCTTTCTTCTTAATTTTCCCCATTTTTGGTGACTTCTACTGTGTAGGAAATAATTTGCCTTGTGCCTTTGTTGCTGTATTTGTGCTGCAGAAAGAACATATTGGTTGCCAAGTAGCCTGGCAATGTTGTAAGAAACAAAACTTCAGGTTTTGTTTTATGTGGTTGCTGTTCCGTAGCAAACGTAATCCCTCAATTTTAATTCCTCGACAGAAAGATTACAGCAACATGCATGAAGGTGTTTGCAGCCTTCATACAGCAAGGAACACAGACATATTGAATGTGGGGGCTGGGGAGATAATGGAGAAACAGTAGAAGAGGAAGGGAATAGTCAGGAAGGGGCTATTATAAATAACCTGCTGTTTCCTGAAATCAAGCTATTCTTAAAAAAAATTGGCCAAGAGCTTGCTTTTCACTGGATGAAGCTGAGTGGGTGAAGGCTAATGTGGGGAATCTAAGCATTGACCAGTTTCTGTTGATTTAATAAAACTCTACAGAAGAAGCATAAGGCATTGGGACTAAGTAGGATTTTCCTTTCATTTATGATTTCTGTCATTAGTTTAGGGCCATGAAATGGTGACTTTTAAAACTATTAATTGCATGTTTGTTTTTTGTAAAAATACACATGACAATAAATTGCTATTCTATTTTATTCTAGACTACTGATTTCACCCTAGCAGAGGAAAGGTTTAACTGAGTCTCCCTGTTCAGTGACAGTGATCCTATTAGTGAACTATGCATATTGATGGGAGCCCTCAGGCTGGTGGCTAAAGCTTCTGTTGACGGGTTTGTTGCAAAACGAAGTTATGAGGACTTGGCTGGAATATCAGTGCTTCATTGTGCAGGCTAGTTATACTGTAGGTTGAGTACACAACATTAGAGCATGTAGGGTCTTTAATTTATGCCTCTCTTAGGGATTGTGTTTGTTAAGTATGTAAGCCGGACAAATCAGAGACCCCTGTACTATCCGTTTTAGCACCAACCACTGGATAACTAAATTAATATTGTTCACAAGGATCATTCTGAAAGGAATACCTGCAAGACATAAATAAATGCTAAACCAAAGAAGAGCGCAGGCACACAGCTAATCCTGTGACTCCTTGAGAATGATAACTGACTAAATTTACCAGGCATGAGCAATAACTGCTGGCTTGACATCCCACCCTTGAATGAAAATAAAGTTTGGTCAAAGAGGACAATTTTAAGAAGGATGTGATCACCAGTCTACTCCTTTGTTCTTCCTGCCCTTCTCACATTCCGCCAACTTAAAAACTTTTCCATTTCTGATTCTCTTCAGTTCTGATGAAAGGTCATTGACCTGAAAAGTTAACTCTGCTGTCCACAGATACTGCCTGCCCTGCTGAGTTTTTCCAGCTTTTATTGTTCTTATCTCAAAATTCCAACACCTGCAGCATTATTGCTGGAGGAGGACAGTAATAAGTTTGCATCAATGCTATGGCTATAAGAGGTGTATTTTGTTCTGTTTTTGTTTTAATCAAGAAAAATTGAAATCAGAAGTGCCTATCAGTCTGCTTCAAAGCCTGAAAAGTAAACAGCTTATGAGGCTTTTGGGGGTTATTTTCTAAGTTTGGAACAATAGAAGTGGCCTGAATGGGTGTGCTCAAGCTCCCCCAGAGACAGGATTTTTTGGTTTAGTTTATCAGTAGCAGTTGCTGGGGCTTTGAAGCTGGGTTTGGAAACTGCAATACATCTCTCCTTCAACTCTCTCTCTCTCAGTTTTCTCTTGATATTTTTCCTACTAGACTGGAGACAATCTATTTTACTGAATTTTGTCTTTTACTAAGGGTGTGTTTATGGAATGTTCCAATATCGGAACAGTTACTGTTTAGTCTAACAATCTATTAGAAACATAGAAACATAGGAAATAGGTGCAGGAACAGGCTGTTCGGCCTTCAACCCTACACCACCATTCCATATGATCATGGCTAATCATGCAATTTCAGTATCCTACTCCCACTTTCTCCCCATACCTCTTGATCCCTTTAGCTGCAAGGTCCATGTCCAGCTCCTACTTGAATGTATCTAATGACCTGGTCCCGACAGCTTTCTGTGGGTGAGAATTCCACAGATTCACAACTCTCTGAGTGAAGAAATTCTTCCTCATCTCAGTCCTGGATGGCTTATCCCTTATTCTTAGACAAATATTCTATAAAGTTTTCCAATTTCTTCATTCGTTTGTTATATTTTAACTATAGTATATGAATAAAGTGTGTTTTTCTTCAAATCTCATAGTTTGACCAATCAAGTTTCTCAATCTTAGCAGTTGATGTAAAATTAACAAGTGAAACTCCTTGGGATATTTTATAGCAGTGAAGATCCTACATGAACCCAATTCTTTATGTTATTCCTTTGATAAATATTATTCAAATGAATGACAGAAATAAAAGAAATGTTGAGGTGTTTTGAATTAAAAGCGACAAACTATAGGCATTTGGTCAATTATGGAATATACATAAATACAAAATGTTTTCTAACATTGAATCAAATAAAAAGAATTCAAGTTTTCTTGTTTCATTTGAATTTTATTGTAAAAACTTAGAAGTTGCAGCTTTGACCTATGAGTAGCGTGTTTGTTCAAAACATGCCAATGTATACATGGTGTTATCTTCAAGTTTGAAAAATACATATGCTCTGTTCTACAAAATCACTTGGAAAATGTTGTCCATCTTTATATAAAATACCTTCTCTGCAATATAAAACATAATATAAATAAAATAAAGCTTCAAAATTACATTTTTAATGTCCATTACTTATGGAATGCATTATAGTTTAGTTGTATAAACACTGACCCGCTTGATTCGATCTACGATTAATCGGTTCAGCAACACACACCACTGCACAACAATTTTCATTTGGTGAATTTTTTTTTGTGTAGATTTTTTGGCAAGTCTTGACTTGCGTTGTGTCACCATGTACAATATCGTCTGATTTTACACAGTGCCTTGGACAAACTTGACATGAAAGTGCTCACAACACAAAGTATCAGTGTAACTTATGGAATTAAATGACAATACATAAATAACATACTTGCTTCATTAGATTAGATTTTGTTTCACACAAAACATACTGAAATTAAATACAGCTATTACTGGCAATGGATTGAATCAAGACATTAAGAGAACAATTCATTGTTCTTGATTTTGAAATGATAAGTTTGAACACTTTTTGAATTGGCTGTCCCTGTGATGCAAATCGCAAGAGACATCAGAAGTCAAAAGGTGAATTTCCTTTTTCCTTTTAACCTTCTCTAAGGACAGCACACTTCCTCTGCTTCTCTTTTTGGATCTAATTCTTTTCTTAGTTGTTAGTGCCTCTCCTGCTCGTTGGAATACATTCCCTCTTCCTCGTGATGTCATGGCCAATTCTAGAGGGGTGAAGCAAAAGAACACATTTTTCAGATGATATATCTCCAGAGCAGTGTTCAGAGTTTAACATGCCTTATCTAATTCCAATTCTCTTAATCATTAAGAATCCCAGATATTTACTGCCGGTGTTTCTTTTTATATATAGTTCTCCATTAATCAACTAAATTATGTAGAACTGTACATACATTGAAATGATAGAACAATAAGGAAAGAACTTTATTGAAAGCTGTCTATTAAATGTTCAGTTTTGGCTTGAATTTGCAGCATAAACATCATTACAAATTAATTTTAATTGTCATGTATATTGAGTTCTGTTGACTGATTTGTGCAAGTAGCATTACACTTGGTGACAAAGTTGGAAATATTTGTGATTCAGACAGTGAAAGATATTACATTGTCTAAATAAATGGAGGGGTGTATTTTCTTTAGTGGAGCCATTTAAAATGTGCTTTGATGAATTAACTGATTACTTGGCACTCAGTTCAATTAAATAATCCTGGTGTTATGGAAAACTACAGGGCAGGTATTGAACTACATAGTCCATGCATCAAGCTGTAAAATTGTTGATTTCAGTTGGTTAAATGGTAGTCAAATCAGCACAAGGCTGTTCACTTTGATACGTAGAAATGCCTGCAAAGCAAATATGAAACTACTTCAAATTATGTTTAATCAATCTGCTCAGATGTGTTATGACACACTTTGGGACAGGTGGAATTTGAGCTTGGACTTTGTGGCCCAGAGGTAGGGACACTGCAGTTACTTTTTAAGGTCTAAGTATTGTACTCCTTTAAGGATAGACTTGTTAAAGCCTGTCCTGTTGGCTCTATTACATACGCCTACATGTTTTGTGGCCAATTAACATTCTTCATTCTCTATTTTGCAAATGCTAATCTGTTGATTGTAAAATGTTCAGTTCTACAGCTGAAGTACCATGACAGAATGCAATCAGACATTATAACAGTTAAATATTTAATCTAACAGATTATTTTGTATATGCTCCTAACTGTACATTGGTTGGGCAATAATTTGTATAGCTATCGAATGCTGCACAATCATTATTGATTTTACACCTTTTCCCCATTTAATAAGACTGTTAAGCTCTATTCCTGGTGATTCAAAGTTTTTATTATCTTCAAATTGTCAATTATCTAATGCTTGAACTAAATTATGCAACTCAATGCTGAAACTTTCCATCTATTTGAATTAAGATGATAGACTGTAATTCACTTTCTCTGTCATAAAACAAAGTATTTTGAGCTCACCTTTCCCAACATGCGACAAGTGCTCTGCCTTGTTTTGAGTTGGGGTTAAGGCATGTTTCCATTTTTGAGTTGTTCATGTTTACTGCAAGTCTGAAAGAATACAACAAATGCGAAACGTAACGTTATTTTCGGCATTATGTGTCTTTAGAGTCTTTAGCTGATGTTGAGATTGTTGGGTGTTAAATTTATTTGGACACTTGAATCAATCTATTAAGTATCTGAAAAATCATTAACAATGACCACCATGCAATTATCAGAACTTTCTACTTGAGGTTCGTTTCTTTCCTTCTTTACCCCATTTTACATTCTTGTTTAAAAAAAACCCTATCTTATTGAGTGATCTTGGAAGCTGTATTTCTGTTTTACTTTGCAGCAGTGTTATTCTTCACACTTCTAGATTTGTCATTGTTGTAGTCTTTTACTTTAATCTGAGAGGAACACCATATTTTTTTCCCAACTTGCATCATAGAATTTGGGAAGAAATTAAACTTTGACTGAAGGCCATTTTTCAGACTGCTACAAAATGACGTCTGCGCCTTTGTAGCTCAAAATTAAAATGAATTTCTTGTGATTTTTTTTTGTAAACTGAAAAGAGGGAAAATGCTGGCAAGAAATTTGAATTTGTATTTGTCATACCCAATATGCATATTGAAGATTGAATCTGGAAAATACAGGCTATACATAGAACAAGTGCCATCAGAAAATACAACTCAGCTCTTCAGGATGAGCTATTGTTTGTCACTGACTCTCAGCCTCTGTAACATGGGGAGGAAGATTTATTGTGTTCTGAGCCCTCGTTTCTTTTGGCAATTCATCCAAAATTTCCTAAGCAGGTCACTTAAGTTGAAACGTTTGTTGACGACTTGGCGGATTTCACTCCCTCTGCTTTATTGAACTAGCATTTTAATTTGCGATTCTATGCACCCAGTTTGCTCACTTTGCAATAGTGCGGGAACTACTATACCCTTATCTACAGTCTTTAATAAAAGATTAAAAACAGTGCCCATCTTCACAGTGCCCCTTTAGCAGAAAGATGTCTTCACAGGTTACAGTGTTACTTACATGATTTGAATTTTTGAGCAATGTGCTTCTTTTGGAATGATTAAGTAGTCCTCTACCAATCTGAATGGCACCATTTTGACAACATTTAAGCAAAGACATCTGGGTGGAACTACGGTGCTCTCTGTAAAAGATAGTTTGCATTGGAATTTATTATCCCTTAAAGCAACAGAACACAATTCATCTGTTTTGAATAACTAAAACTTTGTTACTAACCTGCACAGACAAATGCCAGAGCCAAAAGAGTTAATGCCTGGATTTTGCAGTTCATTTTCTTGTTGGTTTTGTAGATGTGCTCTAACCTCCTGAAAACACAAAAAGACAAATGTTCAAAAACTTAAAGAATCCATGTGCATTGGAAACTGCAAGTGCTGGATGTGTAACTGTAATCCAAAACCTCATTGAATTCTGCTCACAGCAACAGAATGTCTCAAATAACTATACTTGGAAATGACCAAATGAAACAGACAACTGAGGTTGCTGGAGGTGTGAAATAAAAACAGAAATTGCTGGAGAAACCCAGCAGGCCTGACAGCATCTGAGGGAAGAATGCAGAGTTAACGATTCAAGTTATCGCTGACTCTTCATCGGAACAATGTTTTTGCAGCATCTGAGAAACTGACTGTTTACAAAAATGCTTTTTGTTCAGTGGTGCACAAGTGTATGAATTACACAGTTAAAAGTTGCATCAAGGAGTGGAATAAAAAGTGGACTTACGAATAGCAGTTTGTTTGAGACTGTCAGTCAGTTTTTCTTCCTTTAATCTGCTCCGCGTTGCCTTGCTTGCCTGAAGCTACAGCGCCTGTGGAATGTTTCGGAGCAGGACAGATGCTTTCGCTGCTGGAACGTGCAGTTTGTGGTCTGTGCATGTTGGTCCTTTGTTGCTGCTTAAGTAGTGGCTCAGTTGTCAAAATCACATGGTTTACTGGAACAGAATGATGAAATCTTGGAGATTCCAGCTAGACTGAGCCAAAAAGTGGCAGCTGTCTCGGATGTTCATTTTTTTTGAACAACGGAAAAGTTACGACTTTATTTCGTCAAGTTTCTACTCTCTCTCACTTCTCTCTGGAAGGTGTGACTCTTTCCTGGATTGTAGTTTGGTCACCTCCCCTCTCTTTTGGGCTATTTGAAGTTGAAACAATGAACTTGCACTGGAGGTTCTCCCACACATCACAAATAGGCAAAAGAGTAGGCAATTCAACCCCTTTTCTGTGGCTCACTTGGACTGTAGCTGATCTGTGGGCTGCGTTTTTGGACCTCACCAAAGCTGCTTGCAGAGATACTGGGAGCCTAAAAATGGCAGTGCCAGCCGGTGTTTCTGACCCCATCACCAATGTCAGCCATTTTTTTGCGAAGGCAGATACAGAGCCCATAGGGATACTCACACCAGTGGGAGTTTAACTGGGATTTCACCACTGTCAGTTTCCTGATGTAATGGTTTCCTCAGCCAGCTGCAGATGAGTTCCCCATGCCAGCTTAGGAGGTCAGCGCTGCCCGTTTATCGAACCTCTGACTCCGTATTTCTGTACCCTTATCCTATGCAAAAGTGATTCTCTAACCTGGTACATCATCAGTATACTGGGTGGAATGTGTTTTCACTTTCCCTCCACTGTGTTGTGTGAAGAGATGCTTCTGACCTCAGCCTGCCCAAATCAAAACACTTGTCATTGTTGGTACAATATTCTGCTGAGCTTTCTTTACTAGATTTCTACTGTGGTTAAATGGGTGTTAGGTTTGAAACCCATGATACTGACTCTTTTTCATTTGGAATGTTAAAGGGTCCAAAGAATCTGAACTTTAGTGTTCCTTAAACCCAGCAGCCAGTCAATGGCATGGTGCCTGTAATCTCCTCTGGTCAGTCCATACTTCAAGACAGCTCATTTACCCTGTACTTACAAAAGCTTCAGATTTGTTTGGCTAAGACAAATCGCAGGAAGGTACCACTGCACACGTCATGAAGTAGTTCCAAGGGGAAGGAAGGTATTAGCTATTTTTCAGGCCTTGTGCTCATTCTCAATGTGTGCATTTCAGTGACATACATATAAAGCATCAAATTCAGCAATGAATCTTCTATCCAAAGTGTAGAATGCATCACAAGATGTTCAGAGACGAACTTGCTATTCAAAGAGGTTGAAGGCAAAATCCTATCACATGGAGCCAATAATGAAGAGATGATAAATTAAAATTAAACATTACCTACCACAGAGTTGCATGTGACACTTGAGGGCACAATCTGACCAGTCACATGTGACTCTATGGTAGGGTAGGAAATGTGACTCTCTGGTACGCTAGGAATGACCAGCAAATAAATGTGACTACATCCGTCTGCTCAAGAGGATGTGAAAGTTCTCATGGCCCTAGAGGAACAGCAAGGGAGTTCACCTTGTGCCTTAAAAAAAAAACAGAAGAACTGCAGATGCTGTAAATCAGGAACAAAAACAAAGTTGCTGGAAAAGCTCAGCAGGTCTGGCAACATCTGTGGAGGAGAAAACAGAGTTAACGTTTCGGGTCTGGTGACCCTTCCTCAGAACTTGTGCCTTGGCCAGTATCTATCCCCTAATCAAAATCACAAAACGTCTGATCCTTATCACAAAACTGCTGTTTGTGGGAGCTTGCCATGCCCAAATTAACTGCCCTGTTTGCCACCTTGCAATAGTGCCTATGCATCAAAAGTATTCAATTAGCTGTCAAGGGAATCCAGTGGTCATAAATGGTGCGTGATTATAAATCAAAAAAGACTTGCATTTATATTGTTTTTCTTACTATGGGCAGGCAGAACTGTGATTAACATATTCAAATTGCACTGGTACAGCATGCTTTTAGAGCTTGATTTGAAATTAACACCATGGTTGTCCCAAGTCAGTGAAACTGGATCCCAGAGGTGAGCAACTTGTTATTTTACACTGTCTCTGTGGACTAGGAGGTGCAGAAAAACCTCTATCAAGCCCCTCCAGTCTCTCAACCTCTGCCAGCCCTGATCTTCACCCCCTCACTCTGATTTCAATTCACAGTTTCCTGTCACCTCTTGCCACCGACAATCCCAAGGTCTCCTTCTGCTATGCACCCGAGCCAGGCTGTTGTTTTAGCTAGACCTGTGTTTGATCCATGATGGAGTCTAGAGTGGACAGAAGCTTGGAGTTGAAGCCACAATATGAATAGAATCGAATCGTAGAATCCCTACAATGTGTGAAGAGGCCATTCGGCCCATTGAGTCTGCACCGACTACCCAAAGAGCATCTCGGCCAGACCCATTCAATCCTTGTAACCCCTTAGAGGGTTTTTAACTATGTCTAATCCGCCTAGCCTGCACATCCCTGGACACAGCAGACAATGTAGCAGAACCAATTGGTCTAACCTACACATCTTTGGACTGTGGGAGGAAACTGGAGCGCCCGGAGGAAACCCACGCGGACACGGGGAGAATGTGCAAACTGCACACAGACAGTCGCCCGAGGATGGAATCAAACCTGAGTCCCTGGCACTGTGAGGCAGCAGTGCTAACCACTGCCCCAACGTTATGGATGACAGCGTGGGCTCATCAGACCGAAAGGCCTACTCCTCCTCGATCTATCTCATGCTCTAAGAGCTGGTTGGCAGCTACCAGGCAAGTGGGGGCCTGCCATGAATATTGGCAGAAGCTCTCCAACCCTGGTCCAGTCAGTTTATTGGTCCAGTTTCTGTGTTCCCATGGAGTCATCAGGTTCAAAGTCAACCTTGCTACAGTTCTGGCAACAGTCTCTGCCTTTAAGTTCTGAGTGGGATTAAAAACTTCTAAGATGACCAGTGTGGAAAAAAAGTATTTAAAAACAAAGCTACAAGCGTAACAAAGTGGCACATGTTTGGGATGAAAACTCATGAGAAAGACCACAAGAGATGCGATTGATTTATAGAGTGATGTAGTAAGACCTGACCAATTTTAATGTTTGTATAGATTCCGGGATCTGAGTAAATACTAAAATCTAAAATGCAGTGGCTCCTAAACAGCATTAAAATTAAAACAAAGGTTCGTATAAAATCAGTGCTGGATAGTTCTTTCAAAAGCGTTATCCATTGCATCTTGGTGGAAGTTTGAATAAAGGGAACTTCCCAAAGTAGTCACCTTGGCCAAGACTGAAATTACTTATCTTTTTTAGACAGTTCCCTTCAGTAAAAAGGAGAAACTGAGCTATTCTGCTTTTTGCACGTGGCCCATCATTGTGTCATGAAGCTGGTTTGAACTCTGAAAACCATAAACTTCTATAAACTCCTAAATGTGCAAGCTTTAGTCTCAGTTGTCACCAGTTACGAAAGATGATGGCTTCTCTCCCCCTGTAGCTCAACTGGAGGGAATTGTGGCTTCTTTGAAATGGGATGCTGGACACATAATCTGATATATGGATGGAGCTGGTGCAGAGATAGTGCCAAGGCACAGAACCTATTTGAGGAAGAAGAAGAAGGCAGTGCCTCATATTTAAAAGGCACCTGGATGACGGGAAACCACTGTCGTTGGAGATTTCGCACTTGAAGGTCTTCCACTTGAATTGGCTATCAGAGCCATTTGTCCCTAGCATCTCCTTGAAATGAGGCCAATTGTCATGGAATCTTTTAATGTGGGCCACTTGTTGCTCAGTTTCTCCCACTGTTAGCACCTCTCATAGCTGTATCAGACGGATTTACAGGTTTATAATAAACGTGCTGATCTCTGTCATGCACCCATTTTCTGTGGCCGTCAAGTTCTGGGGAGGGAGAGTGATTCAAATCTGGAGCACCTGGCCCAGAGGCAGGAATGCTACCCACTGCACCACAACACCCCTCATATTGGATCTGGCTGCCAGCTGAGCCAGTGTGATAGGCAGTAAAGAAAGGAATTGAAAGAGATTTGTGTATCAACCATATTAGATGTTGCAGAGTGGTCAGCATTGACGTCTCACATTCACAGAGGCTGCTGTTTGTAACTTTGGTTGCCATGATCAGCGATGGATTATTGCAAGCAGTCAGCGATAATCCCCGTTATTGAATTGATGGGAAGTGGGAGTTCAGTGTTGGCCACTCACTGTTCTAATACTCTTTCATGCAAGATTTGAGGTTGTTTTTCAGCAGCATTTAGGGCTGTAAATGTTTGTCACAGTGATAGTTACATGGTTTTAATGTAGCTTTTTTAGTTTTGCTTTAAGTTACTTATTCTTGGGATTTGTTGCAAGGAGGCCATCATGTATAGTTCGTCCTCAATTGGGATGGTGAGCCACATCTTTGAGCTACTACATTGAAGGAACTCCGTGGTGCTCTTTGATGGGAAGTTCCAGGTCCTAAGCATAGAGTAAAATTTTGAGGGAAGCTTGCAGGTGGTGGCGTCTCCATGTATCTGTTGCAACGTGATGTTAGAGATACCACATTTCGAAGGTGCTTTCTTCAAAAATTGATGGTATTCCCAGCAGCATCTAGCAGTAGGCAGGTAGAAAAGCTTGTAAACAGGCATTGAAATTTATTGTCGTCCCTTTTCGGTGCCACAATGAATTGCAAATCCTCAT
Organism: Ginglymostoma cirratum; assembly: GCA_024137785.1. NCBI lineage: Eukaryota > Metazoa > Chordata > Chondrichthyes > Orectolobiformes > Ginglymostomatidae > Ginglymostoma > Ginglymostoma cirratum. The sequence continues at coordinate 9,292,422 of JAHRHZ010000070.1, forward strand.
TGGAAGGTCTCTGGGAAAACAGCACTTGCTTTTCATATCCGCGATAGAAGTTGGCATTAGAGTAGCAGCATTTGTACTTTTATTCATGATTTTGTTTGGTTGGCCCTGATATTGTCCTTCATTGTTATGTAACAGTTTTATATCCAGATATCCAAACACATTATTTCACGGTTGGTTACTAAAGCACCATTGACTGAGGAGTTGGAGCAAATCCATTATTTGTTCATTTGCCAGGAGATGGTACAAAAGATGGAGAAATTTATTTGTCAGAAGGTTGGGTGAGGGCGCTGTTCATGTTATTTAGGTGGACTGAAACACAAAATAGCTTTGCAATGCTGTTAGGACGATTTTCTTGTCATTAATAAACAAAAGGTAAAGTTGCCGTAGTCCCAGAGGACCATGAGGCTGATCTTTCCATAGAGGGAGACACTGATGGTGAATTTAACTTAAGGGGTGAGATTGAGAAGGTGAGACCTTATTGGTAAGCTTAGCCAGGGTGGGAATAAACACACACAGTTGGGTCACTCTGCATTGCAAGCCAGCTATCCAGCCCCTGGTTAATAAAGCAGTCCTGTGAAACCATGTGGAATTGACAGGATAATAAAGTTCATTAATAGAAAGAAATGGGGATGCAATTCTGCATTGCACAGCTAAAGGATAAGAGCCAAGGTAAACATTTAATTGTCTTACTTTCAATGGTTTTTGTGGCTAATGGTAAATGGAAATGTTTAGGTTGGTGTGGGAGAAGCAAATATTTTAATTCTTAAGGGATTGTTGCACAAGATAGACACTATACATAAATAAACAAAAACAAAATCTGCTATTAACAGATTAAAGGTGTAGTGCTGGGGAAAAAAAATTGCGAGTTTATTTTCCTCAAAGAAAATTAATTCAACACCGACCTCGTGCAGAAATGTAACTGTGAAGAAACAACTGTTGTTTAATGTGACTTAAGTTAATGTCTGGATTCACTGTATTAAAAAACTTTAAAAGCTGCTAATTTGAATTCATTGCTACCCCTGTATTAAAGCAATATAAAGACTGAATTCACAGCCCCAATATTTAGCAAGTAACTATCAAGTGTGTGAAGAAACTTGACTCAAATATTTGAAATTGTAAAATTGCTGACCAAATTTATCCAGGTTCTCTAGCTAAGATATGAAAAGTGTCAAAAATAGGAACGTTTGCTTTCAGGAAACAGTGCATAATGCATTCACTTTTTAAAAATCTTTGACTTGTGCTCCTGAAGGGTTAAGAGAACTGGAGTTTCCAAACAGTCACAAATGTTATTTTTGGCCACAGATCTTCATCCGTCCTGAGCATGACTCTCAGCCATGCAAATAAAGAGTGCTTTTTTTGAAGTGCTGCTTTATATTCCTTATCTATTACTTTTGTGTTGATGTTCATGTCATGCCTGTGATGGCTGAGCAGAGTAGATAGGGAGAAGTTTTTCCTACTTGTAAAAGAAACAGGAAGGAGGGGGCATAGAGTTAAAAGTGATGTGGAAATAAAGCAAGGGTGACATGAGAAAAAAAGCACATTTTCACACATCGAGTAGTTAGGGTATGGAATGCACCACCTGAAAATGCGGTGGAGTCGGGTTCAAATGAATCATTCACAAGGGCACTGAAGGTTTTTGTGGATAGAAATGGGGAAAAGGGAGGAGATCAGCACGAGATAAGAGAGCCGGTGGCGCACATGATGGGCCAAGTAGCCTCCTTTTACATCATAGTAATTCCACGATAAACTGATCCTTCCCTTCAGCTCCTGCCAACTTTTTCTTGTAACTTGTATATTCATTATTTTCTTTAATTAAGTGTATATTTTCCGTTTCCTATAATTGTGGAATCTGAAGTGTGGTATACACATGGGAAATGGGACACCAATGTCCCATGGTCTAAATCCAGTTGGAATTTCCACTTATTTTAATGAATAGATTTCAGCTTTTGTACCTAGAATTATTTCTCTGCATGGGGTGAAAAGGCTTCTGAACTGAGGGTTTTTAATGCTGAATTCTGTTGTTGTAAATTGAACTTTAAGACTGTTGAATTAAACGTTCAACCAAAATTGACGACATTCCAATACAAAATGCAATGCCATGTTGTGGTTTCTTTATTCAGACATTTCTTGTCCTATAGCCCGCAAGAGAAGCATGAGGAATCAGTGGTACACAAAAACTACTGCTAAAGTATAATGTGAACCACAAAATGTGACACACTTAGTTTACTGAAGGCAATTTAACTGTTTGATGTTTGTGATTCACTTTCTATTAGCTTGGAGTGAAAATCCCAATTTGTTAGTTGCAATTCTACTTGTGAAGAAATATATTATAAAAATGTCCACTTGTTTCAGTTGCTCACGAGAAACAAACCACAAGAAGTGAATAAACAGATGGAAATTATCATTTTCTTCAGCTGAGATTAGATCAGAGGAATCCAGGATATGACCCCATGAACCTCGGCCACCCCACATGTCTCAGTGACTCACTGGAGAGCGAAATTCGTAGCTGAAGTATTGGGAATTAATGCTCATTTAAGAGAAGGAAAACTAAGAAAGTGTAATGGTGATTGAAGGACACCTAATGGAAACTTACATTTCTGTAGCACCTTAATGTAGAGTAATGTCAGAAAGCATTTCACAGCACTTTCAGAGTTATAAGACTAGGATCCAAGGGCACAGCCTTGGAGTAAAGGGAAGACCTATTGGAAAGGAGATAAGGAGAAACTTCTTCAGCCAGAGAGTGGTGAATCTACGGAATTCACTGTCACAGAAGGTTGTGGAGGCCAGGTCATTGAGTACATTTAAGACTGAGATAAATAGGTTCTTGATTATTAAGGAGATCAAGGGTTGCAGGGAGAAAGCAGGAGAATGGGGTTGAGGAACTTATCAGCCATAATTGAATGGCGGAGCAGACTCGATGGGCCGAATGGCCTAATTTCTGCTCCTATGTCTTATGGTCTTAAGACTCCAAGACAAAAACTGTCAGAAAGGGTGGCAAAAAAGCTTAATCAACGAGGAAGGAAGAAGAGGGAAGTGGAGAGGCTATGGGGTTTAATGAAGAGATTTTCAGAGTGAAATTAGCACCAACACCAAAGCCAGACACCGGGAGGGGGAAATGCTGAGCTTATTAGATTCTGATAAATGGAGAGTTGGATCAGATGGATAGTTTGCCAGGCTTGAGGAGATTTACAAAGGTAATAGCCACAGTCTGCAAGGCCTACTCTTTCTTAATGAGATAACTATACGAAGGCCAGTACCCCATCACCAGTTCACCCTTTATTCACACGTGTGTAGTACAGAACAGTGATGCAGCTAGCTCAGAGCCGGGTCCTCGAGCGAGCAGAACCCCTGACACCCCTGTTTATATCTGTCAGCTCCCTGATTAAACCAGGTTAACACCCTAATCAGGGAACCCATATTCTATGAGGTCCACTTAGCTGACCTTGTTCCAAGCACTACACGTTTGCCCTTGAGGAGCTTGCCTGCAGCAGAACCGATTGCATCGGTGACGGCAGCGAGTTTGGGCTCAGTGGCGAGAGATGGCACCGAATTGTGGCAAGTTTGAGCTTGGTGGGCCCAGCACAGGACCGCTGGCAGCGGCACTGGCATCGACAGCCATTCTGAAGGGTAACACTCCTGTATTTGTTCAGGAAGGTAGCGGACTCTGATACTTCAACTGATTCCAAGATGGTGGCAGCACCAGCTGGGTGGGCCCAGCGACAAGTGATGGCACCAGACCATGGTGTCTTCATCATTGGTGGGTCCCGTGCAGGCAGTGGCGAGGCGCAGGATGAACGGCTGTTGCAATGGTGGCAGCACCGCAGTGTTGGTGAGCCCCATTAAAGGCTCACAGAGGAGGCAGTGGCGAGGGTGTTCTGGACGTTTTCTTTTCCTTTTGTTTCTTTTCCTTTAACTTCAGCTCTCGTTTTTAATTTGAACTATTGTTTTTTTTGATGGTGTCAGAGAGTGGCAACTCTGTACACTTTTCACTGTACTCCTGTACTTGGGTACACGTGACCGTAAAATCTATTCTAATATAATGAACATAACAACTGCGAAGGTGTTGAGGCCAAAGAACAATTGCCCTGACTCCACTGCAACTATCTTAACGTGAAAATCGTCTCTGTCTATTTCTTGGGCTGAGTTTTTTTTGTGTGGAGTGGGACCGTTTACCCGATTGGGGTATGGTTGTGCATGCTTAGTTTATAGAACTTTATATCTACAATGCTCACTGGAAATGGGAACTGATTTATCAGCAGCAGGGAGAAATGGAATACATGAATAAACAGCAGTGTATCTCTTCGATCAGTGAGATTTAAACAATCAGGAGCAAACTACAGGAAGGATTCAGAATTGGGATGAATTAGAGTGGGTGAATTCAACACCAAAACTGAGAGAGAAAGTGAAGTACAGGAATATGAAGGAAGATTTTTAAAAGGGAGAGAAAAGTAAAAGGAAAAATAAGAAAAAAGGAGTCACATATAATGTGACTTTTTTTTAAAAGTCACCTAAAATAATTCACAATCTGAAGGAATAAGATTCCATATTAGTTGCTAATTTTCTAAGGCACAGAGGCTAATTAAAACTCAAACAATTTTTGTGTCCTTTTAAAAGGGCATTTACAGTCGTAGTTGTTTGACTTAAAATGTGGAGGAGGTGCACTGGGCAATTAACTTGTAAATCAAACAACATTACGAGGAGGGCTAGCAGAAAATGAAATTTTCATAATATTAACATGATATAAATTGACCAGCCAATTGTCAGTGATTTGTAATTTGGGAGGTGCCTGGTATTCCTCCCTTCCTTAACTCCCCCTACTAGTTATTATCCAATTTACACTTCATAATAACAGCATAATAACATGCATCATTCACGTGATGCTATTCATCTCAACAAAAGCCAGCTTTACATACCATTGAGGTCACACAATCGTGGTTTTTAGATGATTGACATTCATCTAAAAGCATGGCTAAAGATCAAAGAATTGCATCCAATCTTTCTCCAAGTTTTACATTTATAACGCTAATTTTGAACAGACATAGCACAACTGTTGATGAAAATTTTGTATAATAAGAATAGCAATTCCTCATGCCAAGAAGCCAATTATTGGAAATAAATAAATGACACATTGGCTGCAAGAAATATTAAAGTTAGGTGCAGAAGTGCACAAAATGCTGCTTCTTCTATGCTGGTGCACAGACTTCTCCCAGAAAATATTTAATGTTTACATTATATAGTGCATACTCTTCAGTGTAAGTTTTCATGTAATAAATTTTAATTCATCAAAGTTAGTTGGGTCATCAGAAGTCCTCTTCTGAAATAATGTGAGCAATCAATATCAATGGGCAAGTAAACATTAGAAGCTAAGAAGGTCTTCAAGTAACATTTAAAATACTCAAGTAACTTGTTTACTTTGTTTACTGTAAATTCAAGTAAAAATAATTTATATTCAGCTTTTCTGTGCTTAAACAGAACCCAGTTCCTTCAGCAGCCATTTCTCTCATTCTCAGAAATACTTGATGCTGTATAACTCTATGACTTCGTTCTTTTTTCATTTGTTCCCGACTGTTACCCCTTCCCCCTCCTGCCTGTGGCTATGCTAACCATGTATCATTGACCCAGCCTCCTAAGCCCTCTGGTTATGTTGATGATTTTCTCCACTCTTAGCTCAGGCAATCTTTCGGCTGTAAGTAGAAATTCCAGTTTCTACTGTACCTTGGATCTGGGAGTTTTCACTTGCAGCTGAATTCAGTTTTACATTACAGGACTGGAGTTGAACCAAAGCTAGGATCAACCCAACTCAGGGATGGTCAGGGAGTGGTTGGGCTGAAACCCAATTATACATCCAGACCAGACAATAATTGACTTTTAATAGTGAGAATAATCAGTTCCATCACTTGACAGCACTTTTGTCAATGTGGATGACTTCAGAGCATAGCTGTCCAATAAAACTGGCTAAATTGAGAAAATATATAGACTGACAATGAAACACAAGAAAAGCACAGGCATACGTACGAACACACACCAGGACAGACACATGTCTAACAAGCAAGCATTTGTCAGTAACACTTAATCACTTGGACTAGAGTTAGTCTTTTCTCCAAATGACCAATATCTGTGTTTTCTTACTTCATCAAACAAATTGTTATAGCCCTGAGATGAGAGCAAGTGTTTCGAAGTGGAGTCTGTATACTGTTTTCATAGTTAACCCTATATTTAGTAACCTGCTAAGGGTGATCAACTGAACAAAGTAAACAAGTTGCTGAGTGTTTGGAGCATTTATAGTCATAGAGATATCCAGTGCGAAAGCAGACCCTTTGGTCCAACTTGTCCACGCTGACCAGATATCCTAAATTAATCTAGTCCCATTTGCCAGCATTTGGCCCATATCCCTTTAAACCGTTCTTATTCACGTACCCATCCAGATGCCTTTTAAATATTATAATCATATCAGCCTCCACCACTTCATCTGGCAGCTCTTTCCACACACGCACCACGTGAAAAAGTTGCCCCTTAGGCAACTTAGTTGCCCTCTCACCTTAAACCTGTGCCCTCTCGTTTTGGACTCCCCTACACTGGGGAAAAGACCATGTCTGTATTAAAAACATTCTCAGTTTTCACTGTTTACTTGTCAATTGACATTGTGTTGAGGGCCCATTGAAAGACTTTCCGAGACACTTCATGAAAAATTCACCAAGACTACCCCTCAACCATTTTCCCGGATGTTGTCTCTGGACTTCATGTAAAAAGGGTGCGTGCACTGCTTCTGTACATTGTTGGGCACCATGTTAGGAGTGACCAGGTGGAAGTGATTGGTTGGTCATTGGCATTTTGTCAGATGCCCTGCACATCACCTCCATGGAAGAGGTGGTAAGGCCCAAAAGGGCAGCACCAGCTGCTACAGGAGAGAGTGCAGGAGTGTGATGAGGGATTGCAGTGAAAGATCCTCTCCACTCAAGAGTCGTCAGGGGTCACTACTTCTCCACTCACATGACACAAGACCAGTGCATAAGGAAGCTACACTACATTACAGAGGTCATTTACGATTTCTGGCTCAAAATCCTGGAACTCCGTTCCTGACTGCATTGTAGCTTTACCAAGACCGCATGGACTGCAGTGATTGAAGTAGACAGGTCACTACCACCTTTTTGAGGGCAATTAGGAACAGGCAATAGATGCTGTTTTAGCCAGCAATGCCCACATCCCAGAAATGAATTAAAAAGGGGCAGACTTGTGAAATGAGGATTCGGATATCATGGGACAGTATTGCCTGTTGCAGTCAGGTCAGATCTTTGTATTTTTATGCCGCTGGAACCTTCCAGTCACACATCTGTGAGGGAGGAGATCTCACCCATCCCAAACCCACAGAAAGGGGACCTCTGTGGCTCCTTCAGACTTGCTGGTCTTTAAGGAATGATCCCATTTGTGAAGAGCAGTGACTGTTCTGATGGAGGAAGTGTGGCAGGCGATTTCAGTACAAGTTCCTACAAATGGTAGTGCAGTAATGGCCAGATAATGGTGTTGATGCTGATGTTCATTGCAGAATAAATGTTGGTCAGGATACCAGGATACCTCACCAGCTCCACTTCAGCCAGACAGGTCGAGGCTTTATATACTCACCTGAAGTGGCCAGACTAGCGTCTTGGTTTAACATCTCATTTGTAAGAAGGTACCTCCCAAAAATACAACACTCCCTTGGCACAGCACTCAAGTGTCAGTTGAGATGTGAAATCTCTGGATTGGAACTTGAGCTCGCAACCTTTTTACACTAAGTGTTTACCCATTGAGCCTTACCTAACACTCGCTATTCTTTTCCCTCAGCTACTAAATCTGGGTCTGGTCAGTGACTCTGATAAGAACCTGATGAAGAGTCACCGGACTCGAAACATTACCTCTGCTTTCTTCCCACACCTGCTGAGTTTCTCCAGCAATTTCTGTTTTAGATACGAGTACAAGCCTTTTTAAATCGAAACACCTTTTGTATCCTTGCTTGTAACTGCCTAAGGAGAGCTAAAAAGGAGTCCAGTCTTCAATGTAACTTTGCAACTAAGAACTTAATTTGTTTCCAAAGTAATTCATCTAGATTAAGGATTGAAATTTGAAACACCTGACGAAAAATTGCTAGTTCCAGGAAACGGCGTAAAGAACTACATATAAAAATGATTCACATTCAAACTTACTGGAGATTAATGTCTTTTTATAAATGTTAGGGGACAAAGAGTCAGTTATCTCTTGGATTACACGTGAATGAGCTAACGCAAATACTTCTGAATATATTAGTGAAAGTTTTCTACGTTTAGGGTGATTGTTGCTTTGTCACAGAACGGATAAAATTAAAATGCCAGAGTTGTTCAGTCATACACAGCTGTTCATGTGCCTGTGTCACCTAAAGGAAAAAAACTTGCCTCTGGTGGTGATCAGTTTTGGAAAATGTGCCAATGGATTTCACTCTTGTACAATATAAAGGAAATGAGTCATCAAGTGTCAATGTGCTATGGAAAATTCGCTCCGTGGAGGCTGCCAGTAACCAAAGCCCAATTTCCGTTTTTGTTTCAGAAAATGCAGCAGATGTCAACCTCAAAATCCCTCCAAAAATGGAGGCTTACATAGTACGTTGAAAGAAGTGAATTGTGGTTGTGTGTTGCCATTCTGAAATGTAATTTTTTTTTAAAATTCCCTGGCAGGACATGGGTTTTGCTGGCTGGCCAGTATTTATTGCATGTCCCTAATTGCCCTTGAGAAGGTGTTGGTGAGATACCATCTTGAACTACTGCAGACCATGTGCTGTCAGTTGACCCACAATGTCCTCAGGGAGGAAATTCCAGGATTTTGACCCAGTGACACTGAAGGAATGGTGATATATAAATGATGGCATACCTGAAAATGAGGAGTCAAACTATTGAAGCTATCAAACAAGACTATTTGTGTGCTGAACAGCATAAGAGATAGAGCTAAGTGATCCCACAACCAGTGGTTCAAATCTAAGCTCTGCAGTCCTGCCATGTCCAGTTTTGAGTGGTGGTGGACAGTTAAACAGTTCACTGAAAGAGGAGCTCCATAAATATCCCCATCCTCAATGATGGAAGAGCCCAGCTCATCAGTGCAGAAGATGAAGCTAAAGCATTCGCAGCAATCCTCAGCCAGAAATGCCGAGCCAATAATCCATCATAGCCTCCTCCAGTGATTCCCAGCATTACAGATACCAGTCTTCAGCCAATTCGATTCACTCCATGTGATATCAAGAAATGGTTGGAGGCACTGGATGCTGCAAAGGCTGTGGATCCTGACAATATTCCAGCAATATTACCAAACACCACTAGAACTTCCTGTTCCCTTAGCCAGGACCTTCCAGTACAGTTACCCAACAATGTGGAAAATTGCCCAGCTATGTCTTCTACACAAAAAACAGGACAAACCCAACCCGGCCATTAATTGCCCAGCCAGTCTGCCCTTGATCATCAGTAAAATGATGATCATCAGTCATAAGCAGTGCTATCAAGCTGCACCTGCTTACCAACAACCTGCTCAGTGACACTCAGTTTGGGTTCTGCCAGGGACACTCAGCTTCTGACCTCATCACAGCCTTGGTTCAAACATGGACAAAGGAGCTGAATTCCAGGTGAGAGATGAGAGAGACAGCCATTGACATCAAGGCTGCTTTTGACCGAGTGTGGCATCAAGGAGCCCTAGCAAAACTGGAATGTGTTGGAACAGGGGCAAACTCTTCACTGGTTAGAGTCATACCTTGCACACAGGAAGATGGTTGTGGTTGTTGGAGGCCAATCATCATAGCTCCAGGATGTCTCTGCAGAAGTCCCTCAGGGAAGTGTCCTCAGCCCAACCATCTTCAGCTGCTTCATCAATGACCTTCCCTCCATTACAACGTCAGAGTGCTGATGTTCTCTGATGATTCCACAATGTTCAACACCATTCATGACTCCTCAGATACTGAAGCAGTCCCATGTTCATATGCAGCAAGATCTGGACAATATCCAGGCTCGTCCTGACAAAGAGCAAGTAACATTCTTGCTATACAAATGCCAAGCAATTACCATCTCTAGTAAGAGACGATCTAACCACCACTCATTGACATTCACAAGTGTAACCATCTCTAAATTCCCCGACTGTCAACATCCTGGGCGTTACCACTGACCAGAAACTCCACTGAACTTGCCACACATACACAGTGGCTATAAGAGCAGGCCAGAGAGTAGGAATCCTGTGGTGAGTGATTCACCAATGACTCCTCAAATCCTGTCCATCATCTACAAGGCACAAGCCAGGACTGTAATGGAATACTTGCCACTTGCCTGGATGAGCGCAGCCTCAACAACACTCAAGAAGCTTGACATAATCCAGGACAAAGCAGACCATTTGATTGGCACCACATCCACAAGCATTCATTCCCTGCACCACAATGCTCAGAAAGCAGGAATGTGTGCTGTCTACAAGATGCAACACAGAAACTCGCCAAAGTTCCTTAGACATCACCTTCCAAACCCACAAACATTTTGATCCAGGACAAGTGCAACAGGCACATGGGAAATACCACCGTCTGCAAGCTCCCCCTCGAGCCACTCACCATCCTGACTATATATTGCCATTTCTTCAGTGTCAGTGAGTCAAATTCCTGGAATTCCCTCCATAATGGCATTGTGGCTCGGCCTAGAACAGTTGTTCAAGAAGGCAGCTCCCCACTAGCTTCTCAAGGACAACCAAGAGCAGGCAGTAAATGCTGGCCAACCAGTGAAGCCCATATCTGACAAATGAATAAAAGAAAAATATTTCCAAGTCAGGACGGTGAGTGGCTCGGAGGGAAACTTGCAGGTGATGGTGTTTCCCATGTGCCTGCTGTACTTGTCCTTCTGGATGGAAATGTTTGTGGGTTTGGAAGGTGACATCTAAGGAACTTTGGTGAGTTTCTGTATTGCAGAAACCGCTTCTATCTAGATGCAACAGATACATTTCTGCTGCCCTTATCCTTCTGGACAGGTTGTAGTCTTTGAAGTTGCTGTCAAAGGATCTTTTGTGAATTCTTGCAGTGCATCTTGTAGCTAGTACAGACTGCTGCTACTGAGCATATTGCCATCCGATGCTAAGTGTGGAGGTATCTTAAAATTCTGTCTTTGCAATGTGCCTGGCTAGAATGTGCCAATGAGTAAAACATGCATTTCAGGCTGATTACGAATGTAAGGATAGCATATCCTTACTCAAAAGGATTAGTAGGGTTAGTTTAACTGATTTAACCTCAATACTCATGTGCTAGTACTGTACCAAAAGGTTGGACCACGTGCAGACCAGAGCATGCTGCTCTGTAACCTTACTATTACGGGCAAACTGTTAATAAACGTTGCACAAAGGTGACCTAGAAACCTGGTCTGAACTTGTACGAAGATCCAAATAACCCATACAAAAATTGGTACATAACAAATCATCTGGTAATGGTTGAGACTTCCAAAGGTGGTGGAATAAACACCGCATCAGTCTCGTCTCTAGCCAAAACTATGTCCAAGTTTTATTAGAAACAAAAGATTGACGATAACCAAAACAAACACAGCATTCTGCATGGTTTTGAACTGATATTTAAACTCTCACTTTCTCCTCAAATGTCAAAAGAACAAAAGACTGCACTAACTGTATTGATACCACATTCAAGGAAAATCCAGTGAAGTGTAAAATGGACACTAACTCACAACCAGTAAATTTCTGCCATTTGCGAAGGTTTACATTTCCCATGTGCTTGTTCTAATTGTTGCTTTTGGTGACCTTCACAGTGTTGTTGAGCTGCAATCACATTCTTTTCCTCTCCGACTTTTGATAAAGATTAAAGAAGGCTGATAGCAAATAAGAATATGGCTTTGATATAGATAGGAGGTGTTGGCGGTGTTCCCTTTTGAGTCTTTGTTTCTTGGTTGGAAATTACTTCAGTTTCGTTGGCCAGTCCGCAGAACAAAGCAAACAATTGTGCTCAGTGGTTATTTTTTGAAGAATGCCTACACTTGGGTTTTTCCTACTGAAATGTATTTGTGTGGGAAGTATATCCCTAACGAATCTACTAACTTTGTGTAGTTTACGCCCTTTGAACTAGGTATGGACAGTAGCAGTACCAAAACTTCACAAGATGACCAATTTCCTTTGCAACTATTTCAAAATATATTGACCCATGGTTAGCATTGAAGCCAAAGGCCCCACATTCATTACCGAGCATCCAGAGTTTGAATTCCATTTAATATTGATGTAATGTTCTCTAATGCTCAGGTCAACTATCCTTAATCATCTCTGTACATTTTCATGGCCATGCCCATGTTTGTTAATGCATATGGTCTGATCACCTTTTAAACATCGAAATATGCAACACAGATACAGCCCATCATGCATGTATTAACTCTTTGAAAGGGCAATCATTCTTTTTTGTTAGAAACCCTATAGTGTGGAAACAGGCTCTTCGGCCCAACAAGTCCATACCGACCCTTGGAGCATCCCACCCACACCCATCCCCCTATAACCCACCTAATCTACACATTCCTGAACACTACGGGCAATTTAGCATGGCCAATCCACCTAGCCCGCACATCATTGGACTGTGAGAGGAAACCAGAGCACCCGGAGGAAACCCACACAGACATGGGGAGTGTGTGCAAACTCCACACAGACAGTCAGCCCAGGATGGAATCGAACCCATGTCCCTGGTACTGTGAGGCAGCAGTGCTAACCACTGAGCCACCAGGCTGCCCATTCTTAATCCCACACTTCTGCTTCTTTTGTCCACTATCCTGCATTTTCCTCATCCTCAAGTACTTTCTGACTCCTTTTCAAAATTATTTATCAAATCAGCTTCCACTGCCTTTTTAAGTTGGCTGTTCCAGCTCCTAACAACTGAGAGTGAATTTATTTTCATCACCTCCCATATAAGAGTTTCAGCCTGTGATTTGGTGATTGATTGTTTGATCAGAGGGAGCTTTTTTTTTGCTAGCTATCAAAACTGCTTGAAAACCTTGATAAGGTCATTCCTTAAGGCTCGCTTTTCCAGGGAGAACAGTACTCGTGCTGTCAACCTTCCAATTTTCCATGGAAAATTTTGGCAAAGTGATTCAGCAAGGCAGTAACAGGTGTGTTTTGTCATTTTAAAAAGGGTCCTGCTCTCTGCATACGAAACATTCCTCATCTTTTTTTTTATATTTTGTGCTCTAACTGATTGTTAATACCCACCTTGTAGTTTCTGTGTGTAGTTTATTTTCATGGGTGATTCTTGATTCCCTCTGCTCTCAGGGCTGTCTTCACGAATCGAGACAGTCTGGATCCTCAACAATACATTTTCTGTGAACCACTAGCATTATACCTTGTTTTCACAAGATGGTTCCCTATCTATAAAATATGTCAAACTATCCCAGTGTCTAATGTTTTCTATTGAAACTACTGTTTCTACTTGTTTGTTATTTCAACTATGGGTACATTTACATATCCAATGGCAATTAAATAAATAGCGATAATATACTGCATTTACAGTAAAAAAAAAGTCATATTCCTTCTTGGAAAAGAAACATCAGATATGAGCAATTTTCCACTGGAATATTCTGTTTTTTAAATTAACATATTATCAATGCAGAACTGTCGATTCGCTGTAATTAAATCGAAATTGGGCAGTTTCAGCAGTTGGTGACCGATCAACGAGTCAGCATCAGGGTTTTAGCACCCTGGATAAACCTTGAAATGATATCATAGCATTACACATCATTGTGTATAAATAGCACAGTGTGAATGGAGTTTGGTCATTTAAACCACACTACACAAGAGGCAACTCATATAGGAGACTCACTTGAGTATGCGGTCATGCACATGCAAAAAAGATGGATTATTTTATAAAACCATAAGGTTAGAGCCTGGTAAATCTATGATTACCACAATTCCTAGTGTTTAGTATTACTGTATAATAAATAGTGTTGCTTTGAAGTTAAAGACCATTTTTGACTTTGCCTTCTCAGCTAGTTTGTCTGAAACCCAAATTCATAACGTGATGTCAATAAAAGAGGCAACAAGAACTGGACAATATCCAGGCTTGGGCTGACAAGTGGCAAGTGACATTCATGCCACACAAATGCCAGGCAAATTGGCACTACGTCCACAAGCATCCACTCCCTTCGCCACCGAAGCTCAGTAGCAGCAGTGTGTACTATCTACAAGATGCACTGCAGAAATCCACCAAAGATCCTCGGACAGCACCTTTCAAAGACATGGCCACTTCCATCTAGAAGGACAAGGGCAGCAGATACATGGGAACGCCACTCCCTGCAAGTTCCCCTCCAAGACACTCACCATCCTGACTTGGAAATATATCAGCATTCCTTCACTATCACTGGGTCAACATACTGGTAGTCCCTTCCTAATGGCATTGTGGGTCAACCCAAAGCAGTTGCACAACAGCAGTTGAAGAAAGCAGTTCACCACCACCTTCTCAAGGGCAGCTAGGGACGGGCAATAAATGCTGGCCAGCCAGCGACGCCCACATCCCACAAAATGAATGAAAGAAAAGTCATAGATCTACTCCACTGTGATTCTTTGTTGAATAGGTTTCTGGGAGCTACGCCAACCTGACCTAAAAGTTTCCAAACCAATTCAAACTAATTTGAACAATTCAACTAAATTGCTCAACCAATTTAATTTGTATTCTGCTGAAACATTTGCCAGGCCTTCTGTAATGAACTGACAGTGTGGTGAAAATCTGAACAAATCACCACATTGTCTGCTCGTGTTTGAACTATGTGGGTTGCCTCCTGTTACAATCCAGTAATTTTGGTGACAGCAAACCTCAGCATTTGTATCAGTTTAGGCTGGGCCATGAATTTTAACTGCAGTTGACTCTGCTACACTAATTTCGTCCCTCTCGCCTGACCCTACCCAGTACGCTGACTTCAGTGACAGTCATCTTTGTGAAAAATGGAGCATTACCTTTAACCAGGCTAGTACTGGTTCCACCACCAGATACCGTACCTAATTACTTGCTGTTTGTACCTCTACCTACCAACCCACACACACAGACACATGATATAAAGAAATATTACCATGCCTTGTAATCTATATAACAAATTTAACTGCTGTATTAACCCACTGACCCATTTATATCCTGTATCCACGTCAATGACCATATACGGTGAAATTCAGAGGCCCTGATGTTTGACTTTTTTTTATAGTTCATCAACTTTCCCAGTTGAAAGGTATTTTGAATCCAGTGCAGTTACTGCATCTGTTGACTCAGTCTTGCTAACCCCTGTTAATAACATCAGCATAACATCTGTTACTAGAGCTGGAGAGCTGCCCTTTCCATAAATAACTTCCAAATGACTGATTTTCGCATTCTCTGGAAATGTTTATGACAAAATGTTGAGTATCCATCCTGCAGTAGGGTGCTTTCTTAAATGACTGTACTGGATTAGTGTTTCTGGACTTCAATTCAAATGAGTATGGAGTGTTTCAGGTGTATGACAGCCATTTTGTTTCCATAAGAAACCTGTTCATTTTTAATAAAGTTTTTTAATTAGAACGCATAGTGTTTTATCAGTACTTGCGATTATTCCATGAAAGAAATGTTCCTTTCTTTAACTTTTGGTCCATGATGTTCAGGGTTTTGGCAGCTATAGCTGTCTTGGTGATTGACATTCTACCTTGTAAGAACTGCTTTGTTGCTTGTAACAAATGACACACTGGGTCGCCTCGTGCCCCTGAATCAGATGGTCGTAGGTTCATGTTCCATCCCAGAGACTTGAGAGTGAAATCTAAGCCGGCATTTCATATGGTACTGTCAGAGGTGCTACCATAGAGACATAGAGTCTGGTCAATATTTATCCCTTGACCAATATTCCTACACCAGATTGACGAGTCATTGACATACTGCTATGACCCCGCTGAGCACAACGTCGTTGTCAGATTTCTTGACATTGACAGATTTCCCCATCACTTCAACAGATGATTGTTCAGTACAAATGTTGGTTCATCACTGTCTGAGTCGGCGTCATGTGATTCAAACCAAATGAGATTTGCAAATCTGCTTGCAAATGAAATTGCTCACAGTTGGAGGAGTAACTTTATAGGGTGCTTGCATGTCCTGTAGAGACCTGACTCTGTTCCTCTCAAATGTTGGGATCACCTGATGAAGAAGACTCCACCATTTGGATCTGTCCAGAGTTATTTTTTCCTGTATAATTGCGTCTAACATGCAAGCTCTAACTGAGATTGACTTTGAATGGATGCCCAATGGTGGGCTTCCTTAGAACATAGAATCTTACAGCACAGTACAGGCCCTTCAGCCCTCGATGTTGCGCCGACCTGTGAAACCAATCTGAAGCCCATCTAACCTACACTATTCCATTATCGTCCATATGTTTATCCAATAACCATTTAAATGCCCTTAAAGTTGGCGAGTCTACTACTGTTGTAGGCAGGGCATTCCACGCCTTTACTACTCTCTGAGTAAAGAACCTACCTATGACATCTGTCCTCTATCTATCACCCCACAATTTAAAGCTGTGTCCCCTCGTGCTAGCCATCATCATCCGAGGAAAAAGACTCTCACTGTCCACCCTATCTAATCCTCTGATCACTTTGTATGTCTCTATTAAGTCACCTCTTAACCTTCTCTGTAACGAAAGGAGCCTCAAGTTCCTCAGTCTTTCCTCATAAGATCTTCCCTCCATACCAGGCAACATCCTGGTAAATCTCCTCTGCACACTTTCCAATGCTTCCACATCCTTCCTATAATGCGGTGACCAGAACTGTACGCAATACTCCAAGTGCAGCCGCACCAGAGTTTTGTACAGCTGCAACATGACCTCAGGCTCTGAAACTCAGTCCCTCTACCAATAAAACCTAACACACCGTACGCCTTCTTAACAACCCTATCAACCTGGGTGGCAACTTTGAGGGATCTATGCACATAGACACCGAGATCTCTCTGCTCGTCCACACTACCAAGAATCTTACCATTAGCCCAGTACTCTGTATTCCTGTTACTCCTTCCAAAGTGAATCACCTCACACTTTTCTGCATTAAACTCCATTTGCCACCTCTCAGCCCAGCTCTGCAGCTTATCTATGTCCCTCTGTAACCTGCAACATCCTTCCGCACTATCCACAACTCCACCGACTTTAGTGTCATCCGCAAATTTACTAACCCATCCTTCTACGCCCTCATCCAGGTCATTTATAAAAATGACAAACAGCAGTAACCCCAAAACAGATCCTTGTGGTACACCACTAGTAACTGAACTCCAGGATGAACATTTCCCGTCAACCACCACCCTCTGTCTTCTTACAGCTAGCCAATTTCTGATCCAAACTGCTAAGTCACCCTCAATCCCATGCCTCCGTATTTTCTGCAATAGCCTACTGTGGGGAACCTTATCAAACGCTTTACTGAAATCCATATACACCACATCAACCGCTTTACCCTCATCCACCTATTTAGTCACCTTCTCAAAGGACTCAATAAGGTTTGTGAGGCACGACCTACCCTTCACAAAACCATGTTGACTAACCCTAATCAAATTATTCCTTTCTAGATGATTATAAATCTTATCTCTTATAATCCTTTCCAACACTTTACCCACAACCGAAGTAAGGCTCACTGGTCTATAATTACCAGGGTTGTCTCTACTCCCCTTCTTGAGGACAACATTTGCTATCCTCCAGTCTTCTGGCACTATTCCTGTAGACAATGAGGACATGAATATCAAAGCTAAAGGCTCTGAAATCTCATCCCTAGCTTCCCAGAGAATCCTAGAATAAATCCCATCCGGCCCAGGGGACTTATCTATATTCACACTTTGCAGAATTGCTAACACATCTTCCTAATGAACCTCAATCCCGTCTAGTCTAATAGCCTGTATCTCAGCACTTTCCTCGACAACATTGTCTTTTTCATGTGTGAATACTTACGAAAAATATTCATTTAGTGCCTCTCCTATCTCTTCGGACTCCACGCACAACTTCCCACGACTGTCCTTGACTGGCCCTAATCTTACTCTAGTCATTCTTTTATTCCTGACATACCTATAGAAAGCTTTAGGGTTTTCCTTGATTCTACCTGCCAAAGACTTCTCATGTCCCCTCCTGGCTCTTCTTAGCTCTCTCTTTAGGTCCTTCCTGGCTAACTTGTAACCCTCAAGCGCCTCAACTGAGCCTTCACACCTCATCTTTACATAAGCCTCTTTCTTCCTCTTGAGAAGAGATTCGACTTCTTTAGTAAACCACGGTTCCCTCACACGACCACTTCCTCCCTGCCTGACAGGTACATATTTATCAAGGACACGCAGTAGCTGTTCCTTGAACAAGCTCCACATTTCATTTGTGCCCAACCCCTGCAGTTTCCTTCCCCATCCTATGAGTCCTAAATCTTGCCTAATTGCATCATAATTGCCTTTCCCCCAGCTATAACTCTTGCCCTGCGGTATATACTTATCCCTTCCCATCGCTCAAGTAAACGTAACCGAATTGTGGTCACTATCACCGAAGTGCTCACCTACCTCCAATTCTAACACCTGGCCTGGTTCATTAGCCAGTATCAAATCCAATGTTGCCTTGACTCTTGTTGGCCTATCTACATACTGTGTCAGGAAACCCTCCTGCACACACTGGACAAAAACTGACCCATCTAAAGTACTCGAACTATAGCGTTTCCAGTCAATATTTGGAAAGTTAAAGTCCCCCATAACAACTACCCTGTTACTTTCGCTCCTATCCAGAACCACCTTTGCAATCCTTTCCTCTACATCTCTGGAACATTTCGGAGGTCTGTAGAAAACTCCCAACAGGGTGACCTCTCCTTTCCTGTTTCTAACCCCAGCCCATACTACCTCAGTAGACAAGTCCTCATCAAACGTCCTTTCTGCCACCGTAATACTGTCCTTGACTAACAATGCCACACCTCCCCCTCTTTTACCACCTTCCCTGATCTTACTGAAACATCTAAACCCCAGAACCCACAACAACCATTCCTGTCCCTGTTCTATCCATGTCTCTGAAATGGCCACAACATCGAAGTCCCAGGTACCAACCCATGCTGCAAGTTTACCCACCTTATTCCGGATGCTCCTGGCGTTGAAGTAGACACACTTCAAACCACCTTCCTGCCTGCCGGTACACTCCTGCGACCTTGAAACCTTATTCATGACCTCACTACTCTCAACCTCCTGTTCACTGGAGCTACAATTCAGGTTCCCACCCCCCTGCTGAATTAGTTTAAGCCCTACCGAAGAGCATTAGCAAATTTCCCCCCCAGAATATTGGTACCCCTCTGGTTCCGGTGTAGACATGTGCTCAGCTGTCTACAAAATGCCACCCTGAGATATGTGGGAATCCTTCTTGTGAGCCAGATAGCCAACCCAGTAAAGCTCAACTCTGACAAACGTGCTGTCACCACCAGGTATCCAGCACCTTGCAAGTTCTTTGGGGTCAGGCCTTTTGCAGCAAAGGTGGAAGCTTTGTGATCCTGATAGGTTGTCCATGCTTCGCAGTGATTGAGAAGAACCAATAGCTGGTTGACATTGATCTTTGCTTTGAGACAAGCTCAGTGCTCCCTCCAAAGCCTGGGGGCTGAGCCTGCTGAATGTGAAATTTGTTTTGAGAGATGACAGGTGGTTTCATCGTCCAACAGGGCGGTGTCAAAGAAGATGCTCCCAAATTAGCAGAACCATGTAACTGAATTGAGAGGGTGTAATGTTGATTGTGACAATGGGGTTTGGACTGAGAGGCGGATTGTGTTAGTGCAAAATGTGTTTTTTTTTTTGGACTAGTATGACCAAAGCCTTCTGAGGTTTGGACTAAGTTGTTGCCAGCCAGCAGAATATCCTTCGGAGTGTGTCTGAGAATGCGATTGTCAGCAAAGAATTCACTTACGAGCTGATCCGTGGCTTTTGAGTGAGCCTTGCTCCTTTGCAAGAGATTGCAATCTGCCCTGAACTGTATGAGTAACACAATGTCAGAACCTTCAAGAGCATTCGAGAACACAGCTGGAAAGTCGAAGGCAAACATAGCTGCAGCCACAATGCAGCCTTTGGTGACAGGACAGGTGGGGTGCCATTCCATGTCACTGTGGCTATCCATACTGTCAAGAATGTCACTTGTCTTAGGGCAGCCTTATTTGTACAGCGTCATTCTCAGGCTTTCACAATTTACTGTATCATTGGTCTTAAAATGGTGATTTACATTCCTAATTGTATTTCACTGGGTGCACAGTGTCTTGCGGAGTGGCAGAGTGGCTCAGTGGTTAGCTCTGCAGCCTCACAGTGCCAGGGACCTGGGTTTGATTCCAGCCTCAGGCGACTGTCTGTGTGGAGTTTGCACATTCTCCCTGTCTCTGTGTGGATTTCCTCCAGGTGCCCCAGTTTCCTCCCACTGTCCAAAGATGTGTGGGCTAGTGTTCAGATTAGGTAGGTTTGTAGGGGGATGAGCCTGGATGGGATGCTTTGAGGGTCATTGTGGACTTGTTGGGCTGAAGGGCCTGTTTCCACACTGTAGGGATTCTAAGATTGAGGCATCCCATGGTTTTGAATGGTGTGCTATCAATCTAAGAGCTTTCTTTCACCCTCTACAAAGTGCTCTGCAATGGCAACTGAAACTCTGGATGCTATGTGGGTTTCCCTTCATGTTCTGGATATTGTTTGTTTTCAAGTGCATACACACAGGCCAGGGCACAATTCACAAGATCTTTTTAAGTTTCCTACCGACCATTTTGTTGTGGGAATGCACTTGTAGACTGGTGAACCTAAAACTGTTTTCCTGCTTTATATGATCATTGACTTCAGAAAGAAAGAAGGAGAACACTTCCTCCATCTACATCAACGGCCCTGAGGTCGAGGGAGTGAAGAACATCAAGTTCCTCGGATAACTGACAACCAATCCTGGACTTCCCACGTAAATATAACAGCCAAGAAGGCACAACAACGCCTGTTCTTCCTCAGGTAGCTCAGGACATTTGGCCTGTCCATAAGGTCCCTCGCCAACTTCTACAGATGCACCACTGAAAGTATACTGTCTGGGTGCATAACGGCCTGGGATGGCAACTGCTCTGCCCAGCACTGTAAAATCTACAGAAGGTGGTGTGCACAGCTCAGACCATTATGGAAGCCAATCTTCCATCCGCAGACTCTATTTAAACAGCTCGCTGCCATGGAAGGGTGGCCAACATCATCAAAGACCCATCGCACCCTGGTAATGATCTCCTCCAACCTCTTCTGTCAGGCAGAAGATACAGAAGCCTGAACACATGCACCAGCATGTTTAGGAACTGCTTCTTCCTGGCCGTTATTAGTCTGATGAATGGACTCTCTAGCCTCAAATAATGCTGATCTTGCTAATGTTGATCTAGCCTAGCACACGCCCTGTGCGATGTAACCTGTATGCCTCTGTCTAAGTCTTTTTGATCTGCACACCCTTGCTTACTATGATCTGCCTGTACTGCTCGTAAACAAAGCTTTTCACTGTACTTCGGCAGATGTGACAACAAATCAATCAATCAATATAAGTGTGGCTGCAACTCCAACCCTCAGTGGTGTGAAATTATTGCAGTCCCAAAGATCAGTCCAGTTCTGTTTATGCACTGTTTATGTTCTGGTTTTGCTGTTCATGTTCTGGTATTGCACTACCATTAGCACAGTGGAAGTGAGTCTACGAGGAGAGACAGAGGGAACAACGAAGGATATGCGAGAGCGAGCAGGTGTTTGTGCAATGATAAGTGCCAACATGATAGTTTAATTGTTGTACAATGGGATCACAGCCCAGTGTTTATACACATTTACTGTTACAATCTTACTGTATTCTCAGAGTCTGTAATGTAATTTAGCCGGAAGAAAATGTTTGTTGGTTCCATGTTGGTTCTTGCTCATTGATATTACATTTACGTTTAAATCACAAAAGACTAGTTATGACACCAGAAAAGCAATTTTACTGTGGTGATGAATATTCCATTTCAACTGAATGCTATTGATTACGATATCACACTGGAGCATGCTTGGGAAGAAATTTGCAGGTCATCACCATAACTGAGTTTTCAATGTTTCTTATAATTGAATAAAAGGTGTTTGTTCATGCCAACACAATTATGTTGGTAGTTTTCTGCACGAACCGTCTTCTTGCCCTTATTTATCCAGAGACCTCAGTACGATGTGCGTACCTTTACGTGTGTTCACCCAATTGCAGTTTGTGTTTTTGTGATTTCTGAGCATGCAAAGACATTGCTGCTCTCGGTTCAGATAGTTTCTATACCTGAAACAAAAGATTAGAACACAAAGGAGTCATGTCTTACAGGTTTGTTTTCTACAAACGTTTTCTAGGTTCCCATGTATGAACCACTGAAACAGGGGCAAGGTATATATGGAGTGAACAAGACCTCAGATTTTTTGCAGACTGTATGTTCAATGTATATAACTGGCACAAAGCAGCAATCAGCAAATTTAACAGAAGGTAGAACAGCACAACCAAATAAATGGAACTTAAGATGGAGGAACTGTGATTATATTTTGACTACTGTGCCCAGTTCTGGTCACCAAAAAAAATGGCAGACCACCAGTACTGGAGGCAGCACAGAACATAGCCACCACCCCTACTGTTGCTGATCTGATTTGATGAGGAGAGACTGGAGATGCCGGAACTTTTCAAGATTAGATGCTAATATTGAAATAGACAAGGTCGTTGAAGTAAAGGAAAATGGTGATGTTAGAAAATTAAATTGAGAGTGTGACAAGGTTTGATTTCAATCTAGTAAAGGGCAAACAAGGGCTGTTATCATAAGATAACAAGGTGTAGAGCTGGATGAGCACAGCAGGCCAAGCAGCATCAGAGGAGCAGGAAGGCTGACGTTTCGGGCCTAGACCCTTCTTCAGGATATCATAAAATTGCCTTCTCACAATCGGCATCAGTCAATGGAGCAGAGTTTTAAGGGAAATGTTGTTTGAATAAATCATATTCAGGAGCTTTCTGGAGAAATGAATAAAGGTGGAGTGAATAACTTTCCTTGGTTATAATCAGGCTTCCCTCACCAATTATTTGTAATGTGATGCTGTGAAAACTGCTTAAATTCACTGGACTACCAGAGTGTTGCGGAGTTTCCTTCACAGATAGAAGAAATGTAATGACTATGAGATCAAATAGATGTCAAAAGAAATTATTGGGACCATAAGGAGTCATTTAGTGAAGTACTTTTACTGGCTAGAAGTGTTTAGCAAACAGGAATTAGATAAATGGCAAGTTAGTCTGATTTTTTTTCAGTATCACTATTGGCAGTGAGCATAGCAACAATTTGCTAGAATTATGTTGAGCTACTAAATTGGAACTGGCGTGTTCCAATCTTTTGTCTTCTTTTGTCACATTGGAACCCAATGCAGTTGCCCCTGTTGTCTCTTTCATTTGAAAACTGCTTCAATGCCCTAAGCATTTCTAGTTGGGGACTACAGAGAACTGATTCAAAATCTTGGACTTTGTTGTGCATAAAGCTGAAGTCTGAAGCAATATTTTCTTGCTATGGAGTTTAAAATGAAATATTTTTATTGTATGAACCTTTGGGAAATGGCCACAATCAACAAATGTGCGTGGGAGGTGAGGATGAGTAGTTACTGTCTGAACAAGATATGGTATACAGAACCCTCCGAAGTAAAGAAAAACATTACTTCAGGTTTTTGATCATGATCAGACCTTTTCCCACAATAGTCAGTAATCGGAAATGACCATTGGTAAGAGAAGTGGAACTATTTTCTTTGGCTTTATGTTTTATCAGTTATCAATTTAAGCTGATCAAAAATCTACTAGTCTTTGGTATATTTTTAGACCCCCGTTTCTGTGAAATTGTAACACTATTTTTCATAGCTCAAGGTGGGTGTACGCCTGTGATGAGCTGCAGAATTTTTTGGAAAAGAAATTTGATTATTATCCATTTGTTTCTTTTGGTTTTGTGTTGTGGTTTCCCAAACAATTCATTAGTTCACCCTAGACTAGATAAACACACACTTGCCAATGCATAACATTCTACAGGACCAACTCATTTCCTGTTCAAGAGAATATATTTGACTGGAATATCTAAATGTAACCACCACTTCCTACTGCAATAGCATGTAAGGTCAACAAATTAGGTCTGGTTTTTCATGCTGCAATGTGGCCAAATGTTCTGTTTAAACAGCTGACCAATTAAAAGAGGAGAATAAAATAAATTCGGTTCCATTGAAGCAATATTAAGGTTAGCAGAATAAGAAAAAAATGCTGGAGATTGAAATGACAGTCGGGCTAGAGAAACAAAACAGTCTAGTAACATGTCTGAAGAGAAAAAAACCTTTAATGTTTTGAGTCCAATATGACTCGTCTTCTGAATTTGAAAAGTTAACTTTGTTTCTTTCTCCACACACAGTCATACAGCATGAAAATGGATCCTTCAGTCCAACTAGTCCACATCCAGCATGTTCCCAAACTAAACTATTCCCACCTGCCTGTGTTTGGCCCATATCCCTCCTAGAAACCTTCCTTATCCATGTACTTATCCAAATGTCTTTCAAATATTGTGACTGTACCTGCATCCACCACTTCCTCTGGCAGTTCATTCCATACACAAACCACTCTGTGTAACAAGAAGTTGCTCCTCAAGTCTTTTTTAAATCTTTCTCCTCTCCTATGCCCCTAGTTTTGAACTCCCCCGCCTTAAGGAAAAGACCTTTGCTATTCAACTTATCTATGCCCCTCATGGTTTTATAAACCTCTATAAGGTCACCCCTCAATGTCCAAAGTTCCAGTGAGAAAAGTCGCAGCCTATCCAGCCCATTTCTTTAACTCAAGCCCACTATTCCCATCAGCATCCCGGTAAACCTTTTCTGAACTTTCTCCAGTTTAATAATATCTTTTGTGTAACAGAGCGACTGGAACTGTATTCCAGAAGAGGCCTCACGACATCCTGTACAACCTCAATATGATGCCCCAACTCCAGTAGTTAAAGATCTGAGCAGTGCAGGCAAACATGCTAAATGTCCTCTTAACTAGTGTGTCTACCTGTGACACAAATTTCAAAGAATTATGTACTTGAACCCCTAGTTTTCTCTGTTCTACAACACTACCCAAGGGCACTACAATTAATTGTATAAGCCCTGCCCTTGTTTGTTTTACCAAATTATAATACCTTGCATTTATCAACACTAAACTCCATCTGCCACTCCTCAGCAACCCCCCCCCCCCCCGCCATGACACAATTGATCAAAATCTCTTCGCAATCTTAGATAACCTTCTTCACTGTCCAGTAATTTTTGCATCTTTCACACACTTACTAACCATGCCTCCAATATTCTCACCCAAATCATTTATATAAATCACAACAAAAGTGTACCCAGTACCTGTCCCTGTGGAACACCGCTGGTCATAGGTCTCTGGTCTGAAAAACAACCCTCCAGCACCACCCTCTGTTTTCTACCGTAAAGCCAATTTTGTATCTAATTGGCAAGCTCACCCTCAATCCCATGTAATCTAACTTTACTAATTAATCTACATGTTGCCAGACTTGTCAAGTTTCTCCAGAACTTAGTTTTAATTACATATTATATGTGAATATTAACAGGTTCTCATTGAAGTTTATGAAGGCCTGAATAACCAATAACCAAACTACATGGAAAATACATTCAAGTTTTAACTTTTTATTACAACAAGAGCTAGTTTGTGCCCTGTTATATATTTGTTGTAGTTCCTCTGTTCTACTTAATCTTCTTTATGAAGAGGCTGATTAGAAAATGGAACGTGCAAATAAACTAGGCAGAGTCTATCGTAACTTGGAGAGTAACAACACCGTAACCTTGACCTGTTTCTGTTTTGCAACATCAAACAAAGAGCTAGAAAATTACATCTATTGAAAATCCTGGTCAACTAAAAAAAGGTCTAATAAAACTAATAAAATTGATGATAAGAACTTTGTGTTGTCTAAATATAATGTTGTTCTTATCTTTAGTTTTTAATGATGTTCTGATGGTATTCAGTCGGATTATGACTGTGCCATAGCAAGGAAACTCTCTTCGGCTTACCTATGAGTACAGGAGAGCAACATTTTTGCAAGACGTTCATTTGGATCGAGACAAAATATTTTCCCAGTCTTCAGCCAAACTCTTCATTGAAACAAAGTACAAAATTAGAGGCTTTATCTCCAGGTTTTGTTCTTATATCTTGGTTCACATTCTGAATAGTGCCAGATGGAAGGGCCATTGTAGGAAGCCACAAAGTTTCTGGCCATCCATTGTACAGTATTTAAAAGTAGTTAATACACGAGATCTATTCGAGGTTATCACAACAGGAATAGTTCAATGAATGGCATGATTAAAACCCCTCAAATATTACCACTTTGCCAGATGGAAAACGTTTGGTCCATTAAATATACATTGTTTTGGAAATAACCAAAAGGTAGTCTAACAAATATACCCCACGTGTAGATTGAATTTTCAGATAGTGGGTGATATAACGTGGATAAAAATGGGAAGCATTTCCCACCTGAAACATTGCTGCCAAAAAAAAATGAGTAATGAATAAACCATTAATAGATCACCAGCAGTATGTACTGAACATCAAATGAATTCCAAACCTGAAATCTAGGCCCTTGCCCATTTTTCACTTATTTGAAAAAACCTGTATTCATTTTACCATTTTGATTAGGTTAATACCCCTTTAAAAATGGAGGCAGGAAATTCTATACATTACCAGTTCGATGACTATGAAATTGTTCTGTTATGCTGTGTTGGTTTTAATAACACACATTGTGTGTACGTAGTAATAAGTAATTATGAGAGACATCTGTTGAAATTTAGAATGGAGTTAATATGCATCTTGCACATAATGACATAATGGGAGGAGGATGTATGTTACTGTCCCAGGATATGGCTCGATGGTAGGAAGCAGAGAAAGATGGTTGAAGGTTGTTTCTCAGACTGGAGGCCTTGATTTAGTGGTATGCCCCAGGGGTTGGCGCTGGGACCTTTGTTTACACAAATCACAAATAACAATCTGGATATGAATGTACAAGGCCTGATTACTAATATTGCAGATGATACAAAATTTGGAGGTATTGCTGATAGGAAGGAAAGTTATCAAAAATTACGGAGGGATCTTGATCAGATGGGGAAGTGGGCTGAGGATTGGCAAATGTAATTCAGTACAGAAAAGTGTGAAGTGTTGCACTTTGGAAAGTTAGGACTTATACAGTGAATGGTAAGGTCACGAGGAGTGTTGTGGAACGGAGGGGCCTAGGTGTACAAGTGCACAGTTTGTTGAAATTGGCATCACAGACAGACAGGGTGGTGAAGAAGGCATTTAGCAAGCTGGAGTATTGTGTATAGTTTTGGTCACCCTGTTTTGGGAAAGACATAGTTAACCTGGAAAGTGTGCAAGGAAGATTTATGAGGATGTTGCCAGGACTAGTTGGCCTGAGTTATAGGGAGAGGTTGGCCAGGATAGGACTTTATTCCTTGGAACGTAGGAGAATGAGAGGTGACCTTATTGAGGTGTATAAAATCATGAGGGCGTAGATAGGATGAATGCATGTAGTCTTTTTCCCAGGGATGAGGAATTGAAAACTAGAGGGCATTGGCTTAAGGTGAGAGGGGAAAGATTTAAGAAGGACCTGAGGGACAACTTCTTCACACAGAGAATACTACATATAAGGAATGGGCTGCCAGAGAAACTGGTTGAGGCAGGTACAATAGCAATATTTAAAAATCATTTGGAAAAGTACATGGATGGGAAGGGTTTACAGGGATATGGATCAAATGCAGGCAATTGTGACTAGCTGAGTGAGCACTATGGTCAGCATGGAACAGTTTGGGCCGAAGGACCTGTTTCCATGCTGTATTACTCTATGACTCTATGGTATGAGCAGTGACCAAGAAACTGGGATGAGATCTAGGTTCTTTTCAGTTTTTTTTAAAAAGCCAAATCTCTTTCACAGTGGATACCCTCCTGCTTACTCTGACCCTAATTAGAAAATTGGTGCTGAGTCATGAATAGTTTTCTTCTGGAATGTGAGCTTATGCCTCATTTAGTCGTTATTGTGCAACCATTTTGTGAGCCATGTCATTTTTTTATGAGTCCATTCAGAAACTGTATTACGGGGGTTCCTCTTGGCGACTGTCTGCCACATTATAGATCATGGGGTAGAGTATCCAAGCAGGAAAATGCTTTGTCGGCACAACTCAGTCAAGCTCAAAGTAACTTCTACAAAAGATCAACAAGGTTTAAGCACAAAAAACATTCAATGCAACTTGAGGTTCACCAATGTTCTGTGCCAATTTAACAAGTATTGTGCGAGCAGCAGGTCCCATCCACAAAACTAAACATGTCCGAAAGATGAATTAAACATTAATGGGAGTTTTCAGTAATTGTGCATGTTTGTCAGGCCTTAAAGGCTTGATGTAAAAATCAAGCCCTGTTGTTTGGAGCGTAAAGACGTGTAAGCAGCAGGTTTTAAAAATGGTTGAATGTATTTTTTTTTAATTTACACAGGTGCTGATTACGCTACCTAACAATTATGAGAAAATAGTTCTGAATTTTTTTTAAATGCACTCTTGTTTCAAAATTGATTTCCTCACAGCTAGAGAGATTCAAGTTCTTTTCTTGTGGTAAATCCATTTTCAGCTGCATTAATGTTACAGCACCAAGCTACAACACCTAAACATGCATGTATGTTCAACTGAACTGTAAGGTTTTGGAGTATTCAATTGAATTTCAATTGAACTGGTACAGGCAAGGTTTGTGTTCTGTGATATGAGAATTAATTTGATCGAAAATGTTTGGGAGTTGGTGGAGAAAATACTTCTGTCAATCAGCACAGTTTGCAGTGGGGTCACTAATTTGGGAAATTCAAAAGCAAACGTTTTCGTATGATGGGGAAATTAGAACCACATCTGAACACTCAGGCACCAGATGTTGTAAAGACAAACTTTACCACCATTCACAGCTTCTATAATACTATATCAAATAGTCACATCCTTCTTGAGATTGAAGTCTGACCATCTGATGTTGAAAAACGCACCTTGCATTTAACTCACGTGGCCTAAAAATGACTACATGCAGGCATTTAAATGTGTGCAATTCTCTCTTGTACACCATTACTCACCGAATTTCAAGGGCTTTGCAACTGACTGTTGGTTGTATAATTGAGTAGTTCACTATGTGGCTGGTCTTCACATACTTTATTAACTCATGGCAGTGACACCCGCCTGGAGCCTGTGCTGAAAGATATTAAGAGTGATACAGGTGTAATGGTCTGATTATATTTAAAGTAAAGTGATGGAAAGTTCAATACTTACCACTGGAGAAGTATGCACTCCATAAAATCATCATCAGTGTCCAAATGGGCAGCCTGTGATCCATTTTTCAGCTTTTACTTTGTCTCTGGAATAATTATTTCAAAGCATTAAATTTAATCATATGATATTATTTACAGTATTTACAGAATAGTTATGTCACAGATGGTGGCCATTTGTGTCCTTACTGTAGAGCAATCCAATCAGTTCCTTCCCTTGCTCTATGCAGCCCTTTAGGTTCACTGCATTCTAGCGACCATCCAGTTTATTTTCAAATCATTCAGTTTTCACTTCCACAGCCCTCATAGGCAGCAGGTACCCAGTCATTAGCACTCGTTACAGAGATAAGTTTTTCCACATTCCCTCCCCAACATGGCATTTCATCTCATGTCCAAAAATTTAAAACTGTGTCCCCAGCTAATTAAGTAAATTAATATGGCCCAAACATACCTTCCAGGTGAAGCAACACTGGGGAAACAAAGCGTAGACTGGGTGACCGCTTCGCAGAACATCTACGTTCTGCTCGCAAAAAAGACCCTGAGCTCCCTGTTGCCTGCCACTTTAATGCCACTATCCTGTTCCCTGACTAACATCTCTGTCTCAGGCTTGCTGCAGTATTCTAGCAAAGCTCAGCACAAGCTGGAAGAATAACATCTCATTTTCCGCTTGGGGACCCTGCAGCCCTCCAGATTCAGTGTTGAATTCGATAATTTAACAGCCTGAACTCCTCCCTGTCCTAGCCCCCTACCCAACACATCAGGCCTTGTGACCACACAGCCTGCCACTTCACACCACCTGTTGTTAGTCACTAACAGTCCCCATTTAACAACTATTCATCCTCCCAGCCTGATCGTTAGCAACTCTTTGTCTATCCAACTGCTCTTCACTCTCTTTCGGCCCTATCCTATCATTTACTCCCTACCCCATCCCCCTCCCTTTTTTCTGCATATAAACTGATGTTTTCCCAGCCACCATCAGTTCTGAGGAAGGGTCACCGGATCCAAAACTTTAACCCTGTTTTTTTTCCCCCTTCACGTATGCTGCCAGAGCTGCTGAGCTTTTCCAGCAACTTTGTTTTTGTAAAAACCGAAAGAACAGCGGATGCTGTAAATCAGGAACAAAAACAGAAGTTGCTGGAAAAGCTCAGCAGGTCTGGCAGCATCTGTGAAGGAGAAAACAGAGTTAACGTTTCTGGTCTGGTGACCCTTCCTCAGAATCCAAAACTTTGTTTTTGTTCCTGATTCACTGCATCCGCAGTTCTTTTGGTTTCTAAATTAATATGCTACTATTTTTCCTCGTTGAGGCTTCTCAATGAATGTCTAGATCAAAGCACACAGCAACTTCTTTACAAGAGCTGAGACCAATTAAGAGCTCTAGCTTTTGACTCAGGTTGACCTGAAACAATGCATCTCAGTTAACAACATCGAATTGATCTAACGTGGATCATAAAAGTCAGCAGCAGTCAGCCCATTGCTGCAAGCAACATATCGCAGAAATAACTGATTCTACCTGAGAAATATACACCTGTTAACTTTATATATTACACATTAAGTTGCATTTCTACCTCGTTTGAAATCCATTATGCACAAACCTTTTTAACTGTTTCAGGTGTTTGAAAGATTCTACACGTCACTCTTGTTCTCTTGTTTGGGGTAGATGTTAGAAGCAGTTGAATTCTGAAACTTATCGTGGAGTATTGCTTCCTTCATGTCAATTTATATTGGAGGGGTTTATGACACTAGTTGCTAGTCACGTGGTCTGTAAGAAAAATGAACAGCTTTCCAGACACTGGGGTCCTGGATTCTGTTTGTTTATTGCAGTTTTCTTGATCTATACACCCTTGTCATAGTATTAAAAATATTTTGTAATTATTTTTATTTGTTATGTATTTTAATTGTGTGTGAATTTACATTATTTGTTAAAAGCAGTAATTGCTTCAGCCAATCTGTAGTATTTTTATTACTGTTATGAAACTTCCTTAGGATCAGTGTAAAAAGCTTGAATTAAAGTTTTGAAACTGTAAACTTTTATCAGTAGACTTCAATTATACTGACACCTGGATATGAAATGATATCCTTATCAGTTTCACCTGATAGCTTTTGTGAATCTTGGTTTTGATTTTACTTAAATATCGTTCAGATATAGCCGCACCTTAATCAAGCTTTTCTGGTAACTACCCAACAAGATGGAAGATTCCCTTGTCCACAAAAGTCCAATCTGGCCAATTACTGCTGTATCAGTCTCGATCTACAAAGCAATGGGAAATGTCATTACGAGTGCTGTCAAGTGACATTTGCTTACTGATACTCAATTCTGATTCCACATGGGCCACTAACCATCTCACCATTGGATGCCAAAGGGTTACTGTTATTGATTCCCATACTATCAAAGTCCTGGGGCTTACCATTGACCAGAACAGACCTCAACTAAACCAGCCTTATGACCATTGTTGCTACAAGAGCAGGTCAAAGGCTGGGCGTTCTATAGCACTAAACTCTCACCGCAACTCCTGAAAGTCTGCCTGCCATCTACAAAGGATGAACCAGGAGTGTGATGGTTTACTTGCTGCTTGCCTGGATTTGTGCAGCTGAGCTGTAGCAACACTCCAGAAGCTCAATGCCATCCAGGACAAAGCAATCCATTTCATAGGCACCCCATTTCCCATCATCAATGATCTGTCCCACACCCCCTCTGGTACTAATGTGTACCTTCCACAAAATATGATCACATGAATTAGGAGCAGCAGGAGGCCATTCGGCCCTTCAATCCTGCTCTGCCATTCAATAAGATCATTGCAGATCTGTTTGCGTCCCAAAGCCCACATTCTCATCTATCCCCAGTATCTCTTTATTTCCCTTCCTAACAAAAATCCATTTCCACCTTGAAAACATTCAATGACCTCATCTCCGTCACCTTCTGAGGCAGAGTTCCAAAGTCTCATGAGAGAAAAAAAGTCTTGTCATCTCTGCCCTGTAAGGACAACCCCACATTTTAAAACAGTGCCCCAGGCTTTGGATCCACCCACAAGAGTACAATTCCTGTCCATTCCCACCTTGTCAAGACTATTCAGTTTATGCTTCAATCAAATCACTGCTTGCACTTCTGAAACCATGCCTATCCTGTCCACTCTTTCCTCATGACACAACGTGAACATTCAATCGAGTGAACTTTCTTTGAGCAGCCTCCAGTGCAATATATATCCTTCCTTGAAACAAGAGGTCAAAACTGTACTCGGTATTCGAGATGTGGTCTCACCAATGCCTTCTGTGACTGAAGGATACCGCCCTTGGTTGATGCTCAGTTCCTCTGGTAATAAAGCCTGCATCCCATTAGCCTTCTGGATTAATGTGCTGTACCTGAGTACTAACCTTTCTGTGACTCATAAACTAGATCATCTAGATTTCTCAGTACATTGGAATTTTTGTAATCCTTCTCCATTCAAGTAATGCTCTTCTTTTTGAAAGCTTTTCGTGCCAAAGTCAACAGTTTCACTTTTTCCCACATTGTACACGATCTGTCAGTTTTTTTTCTTGCCCACTCACTTAACCTATCCATATCACTCTGCATCGTTGTTCTGTCAGCTTCACAACTTACTTATAACCTATCTTTGTGTCATCTGCGACTTTGGCCACGGTGCCTTCAATTCCCTCATTTAACTCATTCAAATGAATTGTAAGAAGTCCAAGTCCTAGCGTTGGCCACTGTGGGACCACCTGTTACATGCTGCCAATCTAAAATAGACCCATTTATGCATAATCTCAGTTTCCTGCTAGCCAGCCAATTGTCTATCCATCTTCATACCTTGCCCCTTATACCATGAGCTCCTACTTCACACAATAACCTTTGACTTGGAAAAATTAAAGTTAACATTTTAAGTCCAGTGACACTTTTCTGGTCACTGGACCTGAATCATGAGCTCTGGTTTTCTTGCTACAAATGCTGCCTTTCCTTGCTGATGAGTTTCTCCAGCATCTCCAGTTCTTTGTTTTACTTTTCATTTGGAACCTTGGCAAGTGCATTCTGGAAATACAAGTACAGTTCATCAACAGGCTGTTCATTAACCATTGCACACAGCGCTTCCTCAAAACACAGCAATAAATTGGTTATGCAACATTTTCCATTTTACAAAACCATTCTGACTCTTCCCAATTCTCTGGGACTTGTCAAACTGTAACTTCATCAGTTTGCTGAGTACTGCTTTTTCAGTGATTTTCTAAGGGAGGTAATGGTCTAGTGGTATTATCACTAGACTGTTAATCCAGAGACCCAGTTAATGTTCTGAGGACCCGGGTTCAAAATCCCACCACAGCAGATGGTGGGATTTGAATTCAATTAAAAAATCTGGAATTAGGGGTCTAATGATGATTGTGAATCGACTGTTGATTTCTGGTTCTCTAATGCCCTTTAGGGAAGGAAACTGCCATCCTTACCTGGTTTGGCTTACATGTGACTCCTGACGCACAGCAATGTGATTGACTCTTAACAGCCTGCTGGGCAATTAGGGATGGGCAATGAATACTGACCTAGCCAGCGATGCCCTCATCCCATTAATGAATCAATTAAAAAAAAAATTTCACTAAGTTCCTCATTTCTTCCATCTTCCATATTTACAGGTATTGGGTTTTTTGGATCCTCAATTGCACTGCCAGTGCCCCTTTAACAACACCTTCCAAACCCACAGCCTCTATCATCGAGCAGGACACAGGCAGCAGATGTATCGAAGCACCCTCACTTGCAAATTCCCATCCAACTTACACACCATTCTGACTTTGGTATATAACCCTGTTACTTTTACCAAGTCCAAAAGCTGAAGTTGCCTTCTGCACAGCACTGTAGCAAATTTACAGTACAATGGCTGGAGCATTTCGAGGAAGGTGGCTCACCACTACCTTTTCAAGGGTAGTTAGGGATTGACAATAAGTGGTGGCAATGCTGACACCTTGGGAACAAAATAAAATGTCACTGTTGTTGGAAGTAATTGGGTTGTCAAAGAAAATTGAAAATCTTTCGTGTGACTCCTTTTTGTTGATCGTGTGTATTTCTCAGTGCTATTTCTCCATTAAGACAGAGTTGAGATTTTCAAACTTGGCTGTTGTAATAACTCAAGAAACCTGACCTGTTTATTGTTGAACACCAAAGTAGAGCTACTACAAGTAGCATAAATAGACTAGTCCCAGCCCTGGATAGACAGTTCTGCAGACGCATCTCTGGGTCTGCTTTATGAAGGGCTTAGGTGATGAGTTCCAGTTAGGCAAGCCATTGCCTGTTACTAAGGGAACTCATACTCAGCAATCCCTGAGGAGATTAATTAGTGATTCCCCATGGAACTTGTACAGACCTCGTCAAAGTGAAAAACCTCAATTTTTAAAAAATTCTCATTAGTCAACGTTTCTTATATTGAAACCTGCCAGCAATAGCCTGGATGTGGCCTGTGATCAACTCTGAATCTGATGGAATCAATGACTGCATTCTCTGAATCACAAACATATCTCTACTTCTATGACTACAGCTCATTAGATCAAATAGCTATCTATTATTATCAAGCCATCAACCTGTCTCTACGTAATAATTGAAACAAATTAATCTGCAATTCTGAGTTTACAATTTTGTTTCTGGTTCAATTACTGTTCCTTTTCTGTCTTTCGCTTTCATTGCTCATTCCAATTTTGCTTCATACTTTTTCAGTATAATTTTGATTACATTAGTTTTCTTTTGCTTTTTTACAATTATTTTTCATTTCCTTTTGTGAACCTCCATTTGAACGGAGTTAGATGCTCTCTTGTCCCTTCCACGTGTATGTTTCATGTGCCCAATTGCAGGGTATAGGCTTCTACGAAGGGTTGCCCATTGGGATAGGAACAAATGGATTCAGATTAAGAGCAAAATACTCAGCTCCTTGATCTTGCTCCAAGCTTCAGTAAGATTACAGTTGATCTGAATACTCCATAATCGCATCTAACCTTTTACTGCCTCTGCCTTAAAAATATTCAAAGACTCTCCTTCCATCATCTTTTGAGGAAGAGAGTTCCAAATACTCTCAACCCTCTGAGAAAGTGTTCTCTTTATCTCTGTCTTAAATGGGCAATACCTTATTTTTAGACAGTGACCTTTAATGTTAACTAAGGCAATCGTAAATAGCCTGTGACCTACATTGCAAAACATCTGGCTCTTGGGCCTAGAATACGATGAGTGTATTGGCACTTTTGGTGAGGTGTCCCCTGCTAGTCCCCTGTGTCTTGGAGATGAAGCGTGATCTCCTCAATTCAGAATAGGGGATGAACACACAGCTGCCTGATTCTTGGGGAAGAGTGCTGCCAACTGAGTGCTCTTTCCTGCAATCCACACACCAATGGATGGAGTGGCAGTAAGAGAGTTTGCAGGACTGAAATGCTCAGATACGGGGACTGAAATGATAAGGTGGCCCAAGATATGTGATTGTAGATATGCTGTTGTACTGGGCCAGCAGAGGGATGGGTGCAAAAAGCCACTTCATTAACAAGCGAGGGCACCTGTGAATGAAAAATTGCTGTGTCAAAACAGTGCATTCTTTGCAAGCAAGTGCAAAACGATTGGCAGTCATGCAGCCCACTTTTCACTGCAATTGTGAATGCTTTTTGAGAAGTTCTGTTTGTTGATCATTAAATGACATCCTTTACAGAAACTAAACAAACTGAATGGTTTCACTCTGATTAATTATCCATAGTCAAGGCCCACAATTAATAAACACCAACCTTTTATTGCAATGTTGAAAATTACCGTAAAAGATTAAGCTGAACAATAAAAGCTTGCCTTGCTGCAATACCTGTAACCTGTCGGGAGAAAAGTACGAAAGGAAATTCTCTGTTCAGTGCAAGGAAATAATCAGTTCTTTTCTTTTAAAGATTAGGTGTGTTACGAGTGATAAGGGACAACAAATAGTTGAAAGTGAAATAATGTACTAATACAGAAAAGTCATATGGATCCTGATGACTGAGGTACAAAGATCAACAGAAGTCGACAAAACAGAACAACAGAAAGTGTGTATAAAAATAAATTTAAAAGGGATTTCAAAATCATGCCCACATTGTATAAAATCATTAAGAGGATGGCCATGTGAACAGAGTTGTGGGACATCCTTGTTGACATCTATGCTTGAGTTCCCTAGAGTGGTGTCCTCGACCCTAGCACCTTCAGTTGCATGACCTTCCTCCATCATAAAATCAGATATGGGAATGTTCATTAATGATTGCACAGTATTCAACACCATTTACAACTTCTTAGATACTGAGGCATGTTCAAATGCAGCAAGACCTGTACAATATCCAGGATTGGGTTGACAAACAATACCATTTGCACCATGGAAGTGCCAGGCGATGACCATCTCCAATAAGAACAATCCAATTATCAAATCTTGACATTCACTGGTGTTACCATTACTGAATTCCCCCAACTATCAGCATCCTGAGGGTTACCATTGACCAGAAATTCAACCAGACTAGCCATATAAATACAGTGGTTACGACACCAGGTCAGAGGCCGTTCACATCTACAAGGCACAAGTCAGGAGTGTGATGGAATGAACCCCACTTGCCTGGATGAGTGCAGCTTGAACAGTCAAGAAGTTTGACACCATCCAGGACAAAGAAACCTGCTTAACTGGCACCAGATCCACAAACATCCACTCCCTCCACCACCAACACTCAGTGTTCGGCAGTGTGTATGATCTACAAGATGCACGGCAGAAATTCACCAAGATTTCTTAGACATCACCCTACAACTTCTTCCATCTGAAAGGACAAGGGCAACAGATACATGGAATATCACCATCTGCAAGTTCCCTTCCAAGGCACTCACCATCCTGACTTGGAAATATATCATCATTCCATCAGTTTCACTGGGTCAAAATCCTGGAATTCCCTCCATAGCGGCACTAGTGGGTCTACCTACAGCCCATGGATTGCAGCAGTCAAGAAAGCAATTCACCACCACCTTCTCAAAGGCAACTAGGGAGAAAAATAAATGCTGGCCCAGCCAGCAATGCCCTCATCCCATGAATGAAATTAAAAGTCACATAGCTGAGTGCAGGAGTCAAGGATATTTGCTTCAATTTTATAGGATCTTGGTGAGACTGCACTTAGTACATTGTTTTGGTCTGCTTACCAAAGGGAGGATATACTGTCCATAACAAAGCATCACCAAAATGGAGGATCCCTAAATTAATTCTTCAGATGGTGGAACTGTTCAATGACATGAGATGTTGGAGAAACTAGCTCAGAATTATCTAGAGTTTTTAGAACGATGAGAGCTCATTTCATTGAAACTTTAAAATATCTTGAAGGACTGGACTGAGTGAGAAAGGATATAGAATGAAAGTTTTCCCTTGCTTTCTTTTGGGAGGTGATGGTGCTGAACAGGGACAGTGTCGCAGCATTAGGAGCATGCCATTTGAGACTGAGCTAAGAAGGAACTTCTTCATTCAGAAGGTGCTGAATCTTTGGAGCTGCCTATCCCAGAGGGCTGTAGAATGTCCATCATTGAGTATATTCAAGACAGAGATTGATTGATTAGTTTCTGGCTGTTAATGATATCAAGGCGTATGGGGATAACACAGGAAAATGGTATTGATACATATTGGCCATGATCTGGAATGTGCAGCAGGTCGGATGGCCTATTTCTGGGTTTTTTTGGTATAAATTTTTATTTACTTTTGATCCAATTGTGATCTCATAATCAGCCACACTCTTCCTTTTACCATACTTTTATTGTTAATATGGTTGCAGAAGACTTCTGGGGTTCTCTTTTATGTTTGTTACCAGCCCCTCTTCCTACTAACTCTTTGCTTTTTGAATTTGATTTTTCACTCCTCCTCCGAACCTTATGTTCTCAGAGTGTTCTCTATTGTATTTTGGATGTCGCACCTGTTGTAAGCACACTGATTTTTTCATTTTAATCTTTAAGTCTTTTCTCATGCAGGGGACTCCTGATTTTTTGGCCCTACCTTTCCCGTTCTGGTGACCTTCATTAATTGGTGCAGTCTTCTGTCAACACTGTTAGCAATATAGTCCAGTTGCCAATTAAATAGTGTATTCCTATCGTACAGTATAAATGTTGGGTTTCCCCTTAAACTGTTACTTGTACAAATCGGTCTGATGAGTGCAAGAGGAAAAATTTGACAAAATATGCCTCTTATCAGTGACACTCAAGTCTCGTACTACCAAATGTATATTTGTACTATCAAATCAAGACAAATAAATAGTGAACTGTATTGACAGTAAAGGAAGAGTACGGTGGACGCTCCAATAAAAGTAAAACTTAATCAGTGATGGGGACTCACCAATGTTGTCTAAAGGACAGGAATGAATAAATTTTGAAACACACCAAAGAGAGACAAATCCCAGGTCCTGAGGGTTTCTATCCCATGACTTCATTGAAGTGAGCAAGACCATTGCAAACTTCCTAACAATGACCTTTTAAAGTTCTCTGGAGGAAGAAGTTAGTTCTTCATATTCACGTGCTGCCCTGCTTTTTAGGAAAGTTGAAATTGAAACCAATAAATTGTACATAAGTTAGCCTCACATTTATTGTCAAGAAACCTATTAGAATCTATAAAGGGTAATGTGACGGAATATTCTGAAATTTAGAGCCAGATGGATTTGTAAAGGCTAGGTTATTTCTTTGACTCTGATTGAATATTTTTTGAAGAGTTGGTTGCTGTAGTGGACAAGGATCTATCAATGCACACCAGTCACTTGGACTTCTAAAAAGTGTACAATAAAGACCCTGGTAACAAAGTGTTCATTAGAGTTGAAGCTCATGGATTTAAACGCAAAATTATTGAACTGATTAGGAAATGGGCTGAGTGAAAGGAGGCAGAAAAATTATTCTAGTTGGTAGGAGGTGAAGAGGGGTGTCTCAAAGAGATGTGTCAAACGACTTCAACTATATGTCATTTATGAATGATTTAGATGATAGAATTGAAACCCAATTCCCAAGTTTGCCAAGGAAACAAGGATTAGCAGCATTGTAAACAGTATTGAAGAAAGAAAAGAAAATGGCAAAGAGATATCAATAGTTTAGGTTTTGGGGTAAAAATGAGGCAAGCCCATTTCTTTAGAGGCAAACATGAGGATTGGAATGAAAATGAGATTTATAAACAGTGAGTTGCTAGAAACAGTGGAAATTCAAAGATACTTGGGAGTCTATGTACATAGATCATTAAAATATTATGAACATATAGAAAAAGTAATCAAAAAGACTAATATAACGGTGGACTTATGTATTCCACTGCTCTCGAGAATAGAAGTTGTTATACAGCTGTGTTAAGTTCTACTTAACAGCTTTTAGTCTGAATTTCCAAAACTTAAGGAAAATATATTGGCTTTGGCAGAGGTGCAAAATACATTTACCCAAAAGTTACCTCGACTTTGAGGTTAGATTTTGAAGGGAAGTTACTTCAATTAGGCTTCTGTTCCCTGGAAATTAGAAGGCTAACTGATGGTTTGATTGAAGTTTTCACTTGGAGGCAATGGCCTAGTTCTATTATTGTTGGATTATTAATCCCAATAACGATCTGGCAAACTGGATTTGAATCCTGCCATTGCAGATGGTGGAATTTGGATTCAATTCATCGTAGTATAATGATGACCAGGAAACCATTATTGATTGGGCAAAAAATCCCCAGAGCAATATGGTTGACTTTTAACTGCCCTCTAGCCAATTCGGAATGGGCAATAAATGCTAGCCTAGTCAATGATGCCACGTCCCATGGACAAATAATTTTTTGAAAATGAAATAGAAGAGAGGGCATACATAGGAAGAAGCTATTTCCATCCCTTAGAGAGTGTCTGATATTGGGGCATGGCCTAAAAGTAGAGCTGGACCTTCCAGGCATGAAGTTAGAAAAGAACTCTGTTTACAGAAACTAGTAAAAATTTGGAACACTCTGCTGCAATTGACAGTTGACATCCAATCA
The DNA here is from genome assembly GCA_024137785.1 of Ginglymostoma cirratum. Lineage (NCBI taxonomy): Eukaryota > Metazoa > Chordata > Chondrichthyes > Orectolobiformes > Ginglymostomatidae > Ginglymostoma > Ginglymostoma cirratum. The sequence goes on from JAHRHZ010000070.1 coordinate 9,332,672, forward strand.
GCCAATTGATCATTTTGAATCTGAGATTGATAGATTTTTCATGACCAAACATACTGAAGCATGTGCAGTAAAGGTGATAGATGGAATTTAGTCACAGATGGACCATGATCTCATTGAATGACAGAAGAACTCAAGGAGTTGAATGGCCTCCTCTAGTTTCTGCATGCCTCTTTAGACTCCTTTTATAAGGATGGAGGCAAAGGAGTAATCAAGATACCTACTGTATTCATAATTTAAAAAAAACTATACTTACAAATCTGCTGATAGGCTTTAGGAAGGAGTATGTTGTGGAGCATAGACACATGGAGGTCAGTCACCTATTTCTGGGCTGTGTATTGTAGAGTTTTGAATAAGTATGACTTTTCCAGTGGCCTATTGAGCTCTGTCTAACTTTGCTATCAGAAAAATATGCTCTTGAACTGTGACAGCGTAGCTGTATTTTTTGAGGTCTGAGATTTTACATTGGCTTTACAGCATAGGGAGGAGCCCATTGAGCCTAAACAAACATGTTCTCACTTCATCTCACCCCATCCCATGGTCTGCACTAAACCTGGTTTGTTCTTCTGTCCATCAGGTGTGAGTCATTTATAGGCGGAATGGAACCCAAGTTGAATTCTGGTAGTGCTGTTTGCTTCGTGTCAGTTTTGTGTGTAAACTATCATCATATTTTACCCTATGCTACTGCATATAATTAACAAGCTTCTCTGCATGTTTATTTGAGTTGTGGTGTACTTCTCTTACCAGATTATGGCTCAAGGAAGGATATTATCAAACTGGAGAGGGTTCAGAAGTGATTAACCAGGATGTTACTGGGTATGGAAGGTTTGAGTCATAAGGAAAGGCTGGATAGGCTCAGACTTTTCACTGCAGCATAGAAGGTCGAGAGGTGACCTGACAGAAGTTTATAAAATAATGAAAGGTATAGATAGAGTTGATGGTGATTGTCTTTTCCCTAAGATGAGGAATTTGAAGATGAGGGGACACATTTTTAAGGTGAGAAGAGAGAGATTTAAAAAAGTCATAGCAACTTTTTTACACAGGGGTGGTTCACGTTTGGAATAAACTTCCTGATGAGGTGGTGGATGCAGGTACCTGGATGAGCACTTGGCACATCATAGCATTCAAGCCTACGGCCCTGTGCTGGTAAATGGGATTAGGCTGAAGTTCAGGTATTTCCACATGTCGGTGCAGACTCAATGGGCTGAAGGGCCTCTCCTGCACTGTATGACTGTATGCTTGTATGGTTTGAAGAAAAGTAAATTGACTTAAGCAATTAGCCATGGTACTTGAACCCTGATACATGAAGTACCAGCTCTATTAGAAAAAGATAACTGTATACATGGTTTGGAGTGGACCAGGCAAGGAGGCAGATCCTACATCAATTGGAGGGGATAGCGACTGACATTATCAGTCAACTGTTAATCCAGAGATCTAGGTAATGTTCTGGGGACCCGGGTTTGAATCCCGCCACAGAAAGTGATGGAATTTGAATTCAATTAAAAAACAAATCTGGAATTAGCAGTCTACTGATGACCATGAATCCATTGCCAATTGTTGGAAAAACGCATCTTGTTCACTCATGTCTTTTATGGAAGGAAACTGCTGTCCTTGTCTGGTCTGGTCTACATGTCACTCCAGACCCACAGCACTCAGGGGCAATTAGGGATGGTCAATAAATGCTGGCCTTACCAGTGATGTCCTCATTCTGTGAATGAATACAAAATGTACCACTACCATCACGGTGACTGATCTTTGGCATCATTCTACATCACACTCTGGTCAATTGAGCTAATTGGCCCCCAGACAATTAAATTGCTATCAACAGGAAATAGTTGCTTGTTTCTAATGCGTTTTCTTTTTGTTTCATGTAGATTCATATTTCTAAGCGTGTCCAATACAAATAACCATGGAAGGAACTCAACAAACGACTTTTGTTAAAATCAGTGAAGACAAATGTATTTCAAAGTAAGTGTTGGCATGCACAACCTTGTTTTTTTTGTAATACAGACGTTTGTTTCTGATCTTCTATTTTCCGTCAAAAGCTTTTTATATTCTCATTAAGGTCAGCAGGGTTGGTGTCATTGACATTTCTTTCGAGCATTGTCATTACAAATCCACCAGGATATGTAGTTCAAAACAGACAATGTTAATTTTTCCCAGTTTCCTTGGTCTTTTTCAAGACTGCTACCTAACAGCTTGGCTATGACCCAATGAAGTTATATTGATTTAAATAGGCAGAAAATTGTCATAGTTCTGCCAGGGAGACTGAAGCTTTTTAAGGTAGTGCAGACCATGCCAAACTATTTCACCTCATGCAGAACAGTAGAGCCAGAAATCATGGCCCGCATTTGAGAGGAGATAATATCAAAAATGAATCTGTGGAAACTGATTATCGTTGAGTGAGCAGTGAATCTATGGAACAGAATCCTTAGGGGGATGGTAAGATCATTGATTGACTCAAACAAAAGATAAATAACTTTGTTTAAGAGTTGTTTTTAGATATATTTTATGAGTAAATGGAGACATATTTGAATGTTTGTGGTAAGTGAAGCAATGCTTGGGAGAATAGAAGTGACTGGGCAACTACGGGTTTCCAAAGAATTTTACCACTGGCATTTTCCTCATATCATGACTGGGCCTTTTACAGGCCAATAGCTAGAGATCAGTCAACAAATCTGTTCTCATTGTGTCATGAAAATACCAGGAAAGTCAAAAATTGAACTAGATGACCTCAGTCATTCTTCATCTGGCAATCCTTTTGTTCCTACATTTAAAATGAAGAACTGTGGCCTTTACTGATGCTGAGACTGTTTTAGTCCCAGATGACCTATTGCTTTATTTGTTCCTTTATTCATCCCGGAAGAGAAATGACCTGGACAATCATTCTTTGAGATTATACCTGATCAGATTAGTGTTTGACTAAAGATGGGGATATGTCAGATGACTGTTCCTTGTCTTACCTTCATCATTCTTTAACATGCGTTTCTCTCACTACTGAAACTCGTCCTTGTGGTGCTCCCTATCACAACATACATGATGTGTTCTGCACTATTTATACTGCTTCTACTGCTTCTGTGACAAAAGGTGTGCGATGTTTTGTATTTAGAGTTTAGATTTAAAATAGTGTCAAATGGGGAACAAAAACAAAGTTGCTGGAGAAGCTCAGCAGGTCTGGCAGCATCTGTGAAGGAGAAAACAGAGTTAATGTTTCGGGTCTGGTGACCCTTTCCCAGAAGGGTCTGTTCTGAGGAAGCGTCACTGGACCCAAAACGTTAACTCTGTTTTTTCCTTCACAGATGCTGCCAGACCTGCTGAGCTTCTTCAGCAACTTTGTTTTTGTCCCTTACAAATGTAGTTTGTGAAACTTCAACACTGAGTGTTTGGTTAGAAATCTGCAGGTTATTTTAAAAACTAAGAAAGTCTCAGCTTCCAGTTTTGAGAATATCCATGGAAGGCTTTGCAAGTCAAAGGAAGGAACTGGGGAGAATCTGCAGTGCTGAAGTTAAGGATTTATTGTAAAGGAGTAATTTCTGAAAAGTAATGGTATAAGGGAATAGATGAGACTTTGTTTTGCAGCGTATTTTAAGATCTGTCAAACTTTGTTCCATATCTAGCTTTGTTATGATTTTGTTTATGTTTTTTCTGAAATGCACTTCTGCTCTCTTGTTAAAGAAACTCTGCAGCAATTACAACGTTTGAAAGACATTTAGATAAGCCCATGTACAGGAAAGGTTTGGGGAGATATAGGCCAGGAGCAGGCAGGTGGGACTAGTTCAGTTTGGGATTATTTTTGGTATGGACTGGTTGGACCGAAGGGTTTGTTTCCATGCTATGTGACTATATGACTATTTACCAGAAAACTAATTTTTCAAAAATCTGTCAGGCCGGATTTCATTCTGGGATTTGACCTTTCCAACAGTTTGGATCGTAACATATGACTGAGCAATTTTATTGCCACACTTCTTAAATATTGTTTTATTCCATTTTCCTAACTCATAAAAATATTTTACACATTTACATTTCTTAATACTGATATTGAAGAGAAATTCTAACAGAAGTGTCATTTCTGAGGGGAAATGATACCTAATTCCTCTCTGACTTCGAACTTCCTGTTTAGCAATACTATGTAATGCTGTAACTGTACACAGTCTGGAGAAATCATGGTCAAACATGAGATTTAAATAGTGACCACATCAAGGTTTGCATTTTTGTAATTATTGACTATGTCACCACAACCATTGAGCTTTTAAACTGAATGAAAGATCAAATATTCCACGAAAATGAGTACATATAATTTGCTTGTATAATGAAGTTGCTGGAATTCTGTTGTGGATAGCCTGGAAAAATGTGTCTCTTCAGTAATTCAAATTCATCTGATTAGATTTTTGTAACATTTCATAAGTGATCCTTTCTCGTTGATCTTACACTTTGATGATTACTGAAACTGAATCTTCGCTGCTAACAGCACTGACTAACATGTTCACAATGCGTTGCTGAAGGAAACTGAGTGGGAGGGCAGCCTTGTTCAATCACACGGATGTGTCCTCCCCCTCTGGGGAAAATCCCAATGTTCTGGCTCAATGCAATCAAAAGATGGGTGAGGTTCAGTGGAGATCAAGTGGAGTAGGTTTTTGTCACTTGTTGTCCTTTTACAGAATTGAGCACCAATTTCCAGGCACTAAGGAGAGCAAAGACTCCTGTTTGCGCCTACACAACGTAAACCTGTTGGATGAAGCAAGGCTTTGTTGCTCCTGATTGTAGGTAGTTGGAAGAGAAAGCCTAGACACATTGGAAATGGCCTGTTTGTCTTCCTACTTTATTTTGTAGCACATACTCCTGTTTCTGGCTCTTGCTGTGTTTTCTGACTCAAACTGCTTCTCTGGCTGACCCCTCAACGCTGACTTGCCTCCGCCCCATCCCAGACAATCAGTCTGTTCCTGAGTTAACTGCAAGCATGCTTCCAGACCCCTCAGCATTGGAGCTTGTGGGCTGTTTTGCAAGTTGCCAATGGCACGACATGGATATCGAGGATGTCAACCCACATTGCACTATTGATATTGTATTTGTCTACAGAATAGCTTGCTTCTTAGATTTAATAGTATGTTGATGCTTTTTGTCTTTAGGTCTGAACTGTTAATGCTTCTAAAAACCTACAACTGCTACCAAGAAGGGAAAAGTTTCCAGTTAAGACACCGAGAGGTAGGACAGTTAACTGAGCTCTAGATACCTAAAATAGTTCAGTCATTAGGGCTGCCTCATTTAACTTTGGTGCCATGGCCAGCAACTGATTAATTGATGACGCTGTATGTCAATATTGCTTAATGTTTGGTCCGGACATGTGCTTTGCTGATATTAATTTAGTGTCTAGGATCTGTGGAAATAGTTTCCATATTTCACATTTGTCTCAACAACTTGTATATTGTTTTTCTTTGCCCCAGTTTCTACCATTCATCAGTTTTACCAGGAAGTGAAACTGCTTGACTTTGCATTTGTATTCATTTAAATAGCACCATATTTATCTGAATTGTCCCCCAAAGCTAGCTGATTTTTGGATATAACAATTGGCTATTCAGCAACTTGAGTTTGTTTAGAGCTTTAATGAGTTTCTTTCAACATTTACAATCATTAACCCATATTAATTCAGTGTTATATTTAGTGTAATTGCTGACACTGAACAAGTATCCATTCTTTAACTTTGAATGGCAAAAATGTTGCTGCCTAAGTGTGGTCTCCCAGTTTATTTACATCCATTTGACATTGATGCCAGTAAGCGCTAAAGATCAGATGTCCTGGGGGCATATCCATTAGAGAAAAGTCAATAGCCATCTATCAATAACATACAGGAGTGTGTTGCATTTATTTTACTGCCCCCTCTGCTTTGCTCTTGCTTCTTGCTTTGTATGTCTCTCTCTCACCCTCTCTGTCTCTCTCTCAGCCCCTTTGTCTCTCTCAGCCCCTTTGTCTCTCTCACTCTCCTTGTCCTCTCTTACAATCTTCATCTCCCTCTTACTCAGTGGCTGTCTCCTCCATTTGTTCCACTTCTTTTTGTCATCCTGATCGGTAAAGAACCATTCGTGAAGGAGTGAAAGGAATTGACTTCTGGGAAATAATCACTGTACATGGGCTGCACGTTTGTGCCTTTTCCAATCTGACTGTATTAAAACAAAATCCACAGATCACCATTGCTCCCCATTTCAACACCTATCCAGTTCTCTGTTACAAGCCGTCAGTGTCTATTGGCCAATATCCTAAAGAAGAGATCCCACAAACCAGCTAATCCATGCCAACTGTGCCTTGTGAATAATGTGTATGATCTAGTTTTCCTATGTAGTGCAACATGGCTAGCAGCCAGCAGGTGACCTCAGTTGTTGCTGGGGTCAGGGGGAGATTGCAGGTGACCTTGCAGGACGGCCTGGAGCTTAAGGGCCTGGCTTCAAATTGCATGACCCTCCCACCCCCCCACAGGTGCCTGATGCCTGGACTCGCTGGATAAGGGGGGGCACTGACACAGGGAAAGTAGGTGGGAACACAAACGCAGGGAGAGGACAGATGGTCGTGGAGCTATGTGTGGCAGCCCCTGAGTAATCCTTGTAAGCTGTCCAAGGACAGACTGTTGCAATGCTGAGATCTCCTGTAGAACTCTCTGAGTACTGGAACCTGATTGGGAACACTCTGAACTTACAATGGCATCAAGCCAAGACTTCATTCTGAGCTTCGTCCACAGCGATGCAGTGGAGGATGAGTCTGCCTCTTCTGCAATGGAAATTGAAACATTGGCCATTAAAACCCAGCCTCACAGCTGGTCCACCAGTGCTGCCATGAAATGGGCTACCTGTCCCATACCGGAAAGGATGGGCACCACGCTCTGTGTAAAGTCTTACGTCTGGTTGGAGCTGGTTTCCTTCACATTTCTCAGCAGCAATAAGAGGCCCTTAGGCCAGCCTGCTAATGAAGCAAGCATTTAATTGTGCGTGTGCATCAACCATTTCCTACTCCATTCAAGTCCTCGTGAGAGTCCCCTGCAGCAGAACCCGGTTCTGAACTTGCTCCTCAAGAAACTGGCTCATCCAGTCCACTTCATCTGGCTGCTGTCTTCTCATCTCCAAGTGCTGATCCTACCTCTCCACAGCCCTCTACAGCAGACGCTGTGTCAGTACCAGAGCGCCCGGCTATGCCAGTCAGATCAAATGATGATGTTTCTTCCTCAAATATATGCTTCTCTTCTCCCTCCCCATCAATTCGGGCGCATCTGTTGCAGAAAAGCAAGCCATTGTTGGGTCCAAGAATGCGAGAACTTGGGACACAGACCACAATGGTCTGCAAGCAGCCCTTTAATACGGAATACACGGGCCCAGGATGAACACTTCCTGGGCAACATGGCATCCTCACTGTGAGAATTTGGTTCCCCCGATTGCACAGACCTGCAGTTCGAATTTTGCAGATATTATGGTCAATGACGTGGAAACTAATTTTAAATTCGATACAGGGACGGATGTATCGATTCTTTTAGAGCATCACCGACAGTTAGGGAAAAGTTAAGAGCATTCTCCATTCAACTTCACCACACCCGAGGAATTAAAATCAGACTGAAGGCTCAGATAGTTGCTGTACTTTGTTACATTCGAAGACAGTGCAGAAACCCTGTATGTTACTTGTAACCTCTATGCTTCTTAATTAAGTGGAGTCCAATGTATATATTTATATACTCTGCAGTTAGCAGGTATTACCCCATGATCAGGCTTACTGCTTTATATGCAAGGCAAAAGCTGCCATTACACTGTGCTTCAACCCTGTCTTCAGAAGAACATCTTTTACCATCTCAGTGCGATTCCTGACATTTACTGAGAGTGAGAAATACCTTCAGGCAGCTTCATGTTTCACCAGCTTTAATTAAAAGCTGACAGTCTGGGTTGTTTTTTTCTCTTTTAAAGCTGGTCTTTCAGGTTTGAAGCTCTGGCAGCTCAGTCTAGATGACAGCAAGAAATCCATTGAAGATAGCCAGCCCAGGATCCTCACACCACCCCACCCCCAAATGCTTTTGCACCTTGGGCAACCTCTCTCCCTGCTTCCCAAGCACACTCTGGCCTGAGTTGGATGTCTGGCAGCCCTCGGAAAGCTGTGTGAACTGACTGGTCCACCAGCAGTGGTCATCGTGTCAGGAAGAGATCTACAATGTGAATATTATGAATCTAAATTGCTGAAGGTGGATGGCTGTGACACTATGAACCTGATGGTGTAGTGGGCAGGGTTTGACATTTGAACATACCGTCACTCACCCTAGTACTCATGAAGACCCCACCATCACTGTCTGCTTCCATTGCTTTCAAAGTGTTTGTCTGGACGGCCTCCTGTTTCCACATCTCTACCAATTCTCCTCCTCCAGCCCCACGCATCTCCAGAAAGTCGAGCTCTCTCCTACTTCCCATCTCCACGGTGGCTCAGTGGTTAGCACTGCTGCCTCACAGCACCAGGGACTTGGGTTCAATTCCACCCTTGGGTGACTGTCTGTGTGGAGTTTGCACATTCTCCTTGTGTCTGTGTGGGTTTCCTCCGGGTGCTCCAGTTACCTCCCACAGTCCAAAAATGTGCAGGCTAGGTGGATTGGTCGTGCTAAATTGCCCGTAGCGTTCAGGGATGTGTGGATTAAGTGGATCAGCCATGGGAAATGCAGGGTTACAGCGAAAAGGTAGGGGGATGGACCTGGGTGGGATGCTCTTTGGAGGTACAGTGTGGACTCGATGGGCCAAATGGCCCACCTCCACACTGCAGGAATTCTATGATCCACCACTAAGCTAAGATTTCCAGCACAGCATTGGAGAATTTGCAGTGTCTTTTCTGGCCCATGCTACAGAGTGAGAGCGTGCACCTGCCCTTCTAAGTGATGCAAGCTAACTTTAACTCCCTCCTGAGCCAGGCAATAGTTTGTTTTGTTGTGACATGCATACGGAGATTAACAGGCAGCAATCACACAACGCCATCTGATTGTTCACCCTAGCAGATGTTTAGCACAGTTTATGTTGAAAAGACTGAGCTGCATTTGGCCAGTTCATGGGCTGAGGTTATCAGAAGGCTATTGTGCTGTTTTATGTAATAGTCGTTTCTGGGTGAAAATTTAATGAATGGAAGACAATTGCAACACTGGAGTAATCCATTAAAATGTTACTTTCATAGAAAGTGATGTAGAATTCTTCCTTCCCTAATTTATGTTCCTAGCTGATTGTTCTTGCCACCCATTTTTTTAAGGCAATGTAGTTCATTCCTCTGTTTTTTTGAGTTTTATTAAAAGTTCCAGGATCTTCCCTATTACATTTACTTACTTGGAAGTGCACACATGGTAAGTCAAAAACCAATGAGCTACTTATTTCCTCAGGGGTTTTATAAATGCATTGAGTTGCAGGCAGGACAAATAGTGCAAGCATGTCTTAAGAGATAAGTGCAAGCATGTCTTAATGTGGCTGGATCATATGGTTTCTTGGAAATGATCTTTCTGCCTGTAAACTGAAAGCAGACCATTTAGTGCCTCATTTATTATTGGGTCATCATGTTGTTTAATCTCAAAGCAATTATATTATGCCAGAATGAGCTTGTTTGACTTTTCCTTTCCCATTTTATGATTTGTTAATAGACATAGGAATTAAAATTGCTTATTATTTAGAAAAAACGGATTTAAATTAACAAAGGGTTTGGTTATAATGTTTCTGTTCTGAGGGGTCCAGTGTTGGAATCCCACCAGCCTGTAAAACCAGAAATTGCTGGAGAATGTCAGCAGGTCTGGCAGCGTCTGTGGAGAGAGAGCAGAGACAACAAAGGATCATCTCTGGAGTGGTCGCTGAACCCGAAGCATTAAGTCTGCACAGATGCTGTCAGACCTGCTGAGTTTCACCACCAATTTCTGTATGTGTTTCATATTTCCAACTGTCCTTTGGAATATTTTCCCTCCAGGTTACAGTTGCCTGTATTTATGTTGAAAAAGGTCCAACTGCAAGACAAGATCATAGATCATAGAACATAGAATCGCTACAGTGTCGAAACAGGGCCTTCGGTCCCACGTGTCCAGACCGAACCTCAGAGCATCCCACCCAGACCCATCCCCCTGTAACCCACCTAATCTCCACATTCCTGAACACTATGGCCAACTCACACAGCGTGCAGAGATAATAGGTACTGCAGATGCTGGAGAATCCGAGACAACAAGGTGTGGAGCTGGATGAACACAGCAGTCCAAGCAGCATCATAGGAGCAGGAAAGCTTGATGTTTCAGGCCTAGGCCCTTCATCAGAAATGGGGGGGGGGGAAGAGGGTTCTGAAATAAATAGGGAGAGAGGGGGAGGCAAATAGAAGATGAATAGAGGAGAGGATAGGTGGAGAGGAGGCAGACAAGTCAAAGAGGCGGGGATGGAGCCAGTAAAGGTGAGTGTAGGTGGGGGGGTAGGGAGGAGATAGGTCAGTCCAGGGAGGACGGACAGGTCAAGGGGGCGGGATGAGGTTAGTAGATAGGAGATGGGGGTGGGGCTTGTGGTGGGAGGAGGGGAGAGGTGAGAGGAAGAACAGGTTAGGGAGGCGGGGACAAGCTGGACATCTTTGGACTATGAGAGGAAACCGGAGTACCCAGAGGAAACCCACGCAGACACAGAGAGAATGTGCAAACTCCACACAGACAGTCGCCCGAGGGTGGAATTGATCCCAGGTCCCTGGCGCTGTGAGGCGGCAGTGCTAACCACTGAGCCACCGTGCTGCCCGAAAGAGGGTAGATCGGATTTTCGCACAGTCAGGGTGACTCCCAAAACGTTTGAAACTGACTGGGTGAGACCCACTTTCATTCTGGGCACTAACAATGTTCCATTGCCCAGGATAGGTTTGCATGCAGCAAGCCCACACCATACCTTCCCAACCTGACCATTTCCATTCTAGGGGTCAGTATCTCATAGCCCACCACATTTTCTGTAGATAACAAGGTGTGGGGCTGGATGAACACAGCAGGCCAAGCAGCATCATAGGAGCAGGAAAGCTTGACTTTTCGGGCCTAGACCCTTCATCAGAAACATTTTCTGTAGAGTTGGACCATATTCTCAATGAGGTGTGATTCATGGTCCCTCAGAGGAGATGTGAACCAGTGTTTGAATTTGGAAACACTTGAAGGTTAAGCTTCATAGATTGCAGCCCCTTTCGCCCAGTGGTTCCTCATGGCCCCACCTACTCACTGTGCTAGCTCATGCCCCTTCAGTTGCTGCCCATTCACCCGCAATGCACTTTGTATGTAACAACTGAACCAACGCAGCCAGTGCAACTGATGAGAAAATGAACATGCGTTCAGAAATGTTCTTTTAAAACACTGCTATGCCTATGGTCCTATAGAAGTGTGTAACAGATTGTAAAAGCAATCATATAAGTCTATGAAAACTTTGTATCACCTTATGTTTTGTAAGTAAGCATTGCGACATTGGCGAAAGAGATTGCACAAAGAACAACTGACGATAACTGCTTAACCATGTCAATCAAGCAAAGATTGACAACAATTCATTTGTCAACACAGATTCTGTACTGAGCTTTAATCAGTCTGGGTGCTCAGTCAGAATGAGGAGAGTGAGAAACCCAGATGGCTGATATAGATTAGCAAACAATGGAACGAAATGTGTGTGAAAGACACCTGCGGCAGAAGTCTGGATGTGCTGACATTTACAAACTTTGGGTGATAGAAGGCCACTGTAGTAGTCAAGTTTGGAAGCCATAAATGAAATGGGTGAAAGTTCAGTCACCTGGATGACTGAGGCAGGGCAGAGCAGACGATATAGTGGAGATGAAAGTTAACTTTGTAATGTAATTAGTGACTTATTTTCATGTTACGGTGAAAGTTTATGATTGTGTTGCTTAAACCTTGACATAGTAGGTGAGAAGGAAGTGAAACCAGTGGAGTTAGGATGGTTGTACTGGAGGTGATTGTAGCTTGTGCAAGGTTGGAAATTGAACAAGCAGCCTGATAACGTGATATTGTTTGTGTACCTTGCCTTTCCTGTGTGACATTGTTGTGACCCTTAATGGCAGTAAGTCTGCTTTGAGTTTGCAAGCTGCACACGCGCACATCAGTTAGTGGTTGCACTGTCTGCTTCGTAACTTTTATAACATGTTTTTCTGTTTTAATGGACTAATGCAAGGAATTAATCAAATCGTGATGAGTGAGTGATTGTTAGAACATTGTCATTAACAATGGTGAACAGCAGTGAAAACCGCCACACTGATGTGATCTAATGTGCTTGAACTGTCAGCAACCAATTAAATCCACTGGGAGAACACATGGCTGACAGTCTTAAATTGTGCTAAAATGTACAAATCAACCCTCACGGTCTGTTGAAGCACGTTGAAAACAAAGCTTCTTCACAATCAGACAAATCTCTATAATGAGGAAAATGATCAGGTCAGTGTTGGGTTGAAAGGAAGAAAGGGAAGGTCAGTTGCGCATTGTCAGAATGTGCAGAAAACTTCTTAATTTACATCGGGATGCAGCAAACCTTCTACCGGAATTGAAAATGCCTAAAAAGCATTAACAGGTGTGATTTGTAGGTTTAGATACATCCAATGCAGAAAAGAAAGCGATTCACATTTGCTCGGTAATTGAGAATGAAGGTCCGCAGAGACTTAATACATCAGGGTTAACAGCCAACAGCTTAAAGATCCCCAAATATATGGACTACATTAGAGGATCAATTTAAAGTCAGATTAAATTTCCACATTCATTGACTCAAATTCATGTCAGTTTGATTGAAGACTTAAGAATCACTAGGCTGCTTCATGAGCAGATACAATGGAATATATAAATTTTAAGAGAGAGAGCTAGCAAACAGATTTTTGAATTGGTGATCAGATCCACTCCATAGGATGCTTTCCATAAAGATTTGCCAGACAAACCAAAAACGTGTAGTTTGAAGAGCTACCAAAGGATGGATGCAAATATGAAGCAATCCTTTGCAGCTCAACGAAGCTTACAGGCCCTTTGGACAAACCCAGTGGTTGACATGATCACTAGCAAACCCAAACATAGTAAGATATGACCTTCTGCATTGACTGTGGAAATGCCCAACTTTCAATCAATTTTGCAAGGCAGGTGGCAGAAATGATGATTGGCAGAGATAGTGCACTAGAGAAAAGGCTGGTGGAGCTGTAAAGAACTGTGCACTGACTCAAACAGACTGTGCATAAGGAGTATCTTCAAGATTTCATACAAGGAACTGGTATATCGCCAGGGGTGTTTACGTAAAATAGTCACTAAACCAGACTTTGACAAAGTCCTCGCTGTTTGCAGGAGGTGTTTCAGAAAAATCTGATATGTGGTGACAGAACAAAATGTGAAGGTTTATCTCCCGTAAAAATTAATTAATGAATTTTCGCCAATGCACTGGAATAAAGACATCAGTGCAAATCAGCTGAGGAAGTACTGAAAGTTATTCCCTAATAAGAGAGGCATATATGTCCAACACAATTTATTTCAGGGTAGTAAGCAGCACCGTGTCTCTGACAGAGAGTCGTGAGCACATTTCACACTGTCATTCATCAATGTTATCACACCGTCTGAAGTATTCACAAAAATTCGAATGAGTTGCCCTCCAAAATCTATTTGTTTGTTATTGGCTAAGATTGACACAGGGACATGTGCTAAATGCTATCCCTTCTAATATGGAGCAGTATGTGCCCGCTGATAGGGGAAACCATGATGAAACTTTGCAACAAACACTGGCTCACCAGTTCCATATGCAGGATTAATAGTGCTGGAGTGCAAATACAATTAATCTGCCTAGACATTGCAGATACCCTACATCGTAGAAAATGTTGGATCAGCAAGATCAGGTCTACCAGAATGCCTTGCCCTCTCGTGTTTCACAATCCACACATTCAGTCGGAGATCAGAGACATAACAGAAACAACAGCAGACTATTCCAAAAACACTTTCACAACTGAATATGGAAGAACTGAATTCTTAACTTTCTTAGAATTAGTGCATCTAAAATCTCAGCTCTGTGCTGTGGAGAGAAAAATGAAATTACAAGAGAAAAAGGCTGAGCAACTGGTGCAGGATAAGTCAATCTTGTGAATGCCAAAGATGATTGAAGAGCTGGAAGAGAAATAAAGGAACCAGATGCCCTACAAGTTCTATATCATAAATCCAATGGTAAAATTGCTAGTTTACGGGAAGATTTAGAGTGACTCACATGTAAAGCAGATGGGGCTCAGCATGAGCAGCTACTGAAGCATTGGTTTTAGCTCAAAGCAATGCTGGAGAAGTTGATAGCCTGCAAAAACAGGTGAAGATGCACAGCACACAAAACAAAGAGCTGCAAATCACTCATGGGTCATTCTTGTCAGAAATAAATGCTAGCAATGATAGATAACACGGTGTGGGGCTGGATGAACACAGCAGGTCAAGCAGCATCATAGGAGCAGGAAAACTTGACGTTTCGGGCCTAAACCCTTCATCAGAAAAAATTTTTTTCTGTGTTTTGGAGCATGTAAAATGGTTTCAACATGAATGCAAAGCTTTGAGAGATGGAACTGTCAATGCTGCAGTCAGCTTTGATTTTTGTTTCCACAACTCACGATACGTACTTGAGATAACAAGGTGTGGGGCTGGATGAACACAGCAGGTCAAGCAGCATCATAGGAGCAGGAAAACTTGACGTTTCGGGCCTAAACCCTTCATCAGAAATGGGGGAGGGGAAGAGGGTTCTGAAATAAATAGGGAGAGAGGGGGAGGCGGATAGAGGATGGATAGAGGAGAGGATAGGTAGTCTGGTGAAAAAACGCAAGCGAGACATTAAAGGAACCAAAACGAAAAAGAACTGCAGATGCTTTAAATCAGAAAGAAAAACAGAAATTTCTGGAAAAGCTCAGCAGATCTGGCAGCACCTTTGCAGAGAAATCAGAGTTGTCGTTTTGGGTTGAGTAACCAGTTCTGAGGACGAGTCACTTGACCCGAAACATTAACTCTGATTTCTGTCCACAGATGCTGCCAGATCTGCTGAGCTTTTCCAACAATCTCTGTTTTTGTATCAAAGAAACCAAACAACCTCTGAAGCAACAAGTGGAAGAGGTCCGGACAAAAGCATTAGAGAAGAATTTACTAGACTGACAGAAGGTTACAACCTTTATGGCATTAGGATAACCGAGACTCTAAAACCAGAAGCCTTAAAACGAGCTGGATGCTCTTACCAAACAAAACAGCAAATGCCAAGATAGTTTGAGCCAGTCAAAGCAGCTCAAGGAGCAACATCAGTCAGTGTTTCCTCTAAAACAACATACGGCTGTTGTGAATCAATATAAGCAAATTCTGGAACAGCAAGTACAATCCATAAAAGAAACAGTTTGACAATAAAAATAGGAATGACAGTTTAGATCACTGATAACTGTGACAATTAATGGCACCTCCAGACCAAGTCACTTGACATATTCATAAATTATCTATACCTTGAGATTTTGGCTAACTTGGTTGTAAATAGTTAAAAGCGGGCAGAAGTTGTATGTGTTTCTTGTCTTTACTAAATTCACCTTTAAAGACTCAATGAGATCTCAGTGACTTTATCTGAATGTCTGCTTTGAGTTTGCAACACAGGTCATATGGTTGCTGCAATGTTTGCTTCATAGCTTGTGTGTTTCACTGTTTTGAATAAACTAACCCTCAAAGTTACTTAATCCCAGCTGAGTGATTATTATTAATGTAATGGGGGTGCTGCAGAGGGATTGAGAGTTAGAGGAGGATCAGAACAAAGTATTCCCAGTCCTCATGTGGAATTTGACTCTCTGCCTTCAGATGAAGTCACCACGAGATAACACATACATCGGCAAAAGAATCATGGCAAAAATTGTTACATTTGGAGGTGAAGTGGTAACAATGCAGTGGTGAGGAAAGGAACTGTTGCTTGAAATGCTGTGGCTAAAATTTAAAACTAAGAGTGGAAACAAGTGAGATGATTTCCATTGAACTGGTCCACAGAGAGAAGATATGGGGGGAGGGTATTGTACCCAATTGTGTTGAAGGCTACAGGGATGACTCTGAGGAATAAAGAACTAGAGCCTTCGTAATAATAATTAAAGTCATAACCAAACACCATAGTAGAAGTCAGACTGTTAGGAGAAAAGGGGAGCATTTTCAGGATGGAATCGTGTAACTAGCGGAGTGCCACAGGGATCAGTGATGGGGCCACAATTGTTTATAATATACATTAAGGACTTGGATGAGGAAAGTGATTATCGCCAAATTTGCAGATGACACAAAAATAGATGGGAAGGCAAGTGGTGATGATGACACAAAGACCCTGCAGACGGACGTGTAGAAATGAAGCAAGCGGGCAAAACATTGAGAGTTGGAATATACTGTCGTTGGTTGGCTCGCCGAGCTGGTTTGTTAGTTCGCAGACGTTTCATTACCCTGCTGGGTAACATCATCAATGCGGCCTCCAATGAAGTGCTGTTGTGTCTCACCCCCTAGTATTTAAACTCTGGGTCCGTTGAAGTTGATCACCTCATTTCTGATATTTCTTTGCAGTGGTGTATATATAGGGTCTAATTCTATGTGTTTATTGATGGCCTTCTTGGTGGAGAGCCAGGCCTCTAGGAATTCTCATGCTTGTCTCTGTTTGGCCTATCCTAGGATCCTGATGTTGTCCCATTTGAACTGGTGATTCTCCTTATTCTTACATCTCCTTACACAAACACGGAAAAGGAGAATCACCAGTTCAATTGGGACAACATCAGGATCCTAGGACAGACCAAACAGACAAAATGGGAATTCCTAGAGGCCTGGTTCTCCACCAAGAAGGCCATCAATTAAACACATAGAATTAGACCCTATATATACACCACTATGAAAAACTAGAAATGAGGTAATCAACTCCAACGGACCTCGGAGTTTAAATACCAGATTGGAAATCACAACGGCACTTCATCGGAAGCTGCACTGATGATGTTACCCAGGAGGGTAATGAAACGTCTGCGAACTAACGAACCAGCTCAGCGAGCCAACCAACCACAACATCCACAACCAGAGCTATAATCTACTCAAGAACCTTAGATGGAATATAGTGCAGGAAGATATGAGGTTACACACTTTGGCAGAACAAATAGAGGAGCTGAATATTATTTAAATGTAGAAACACTGAAGAAAGCTACAGGACAGAGGGATTTGGGAGTTCTTGTGCATGAATCACAAGAAGCTAGAATCTAGGTTGAGTGGGTAATGGGAATGCAAATGGAAGTTTGGCTGTTATTTGGAATGGAGTGTAAAAGTAGAGACGTTTTACTAGAGCTATGCAAGGCAACAGTTAGTTGTAATACCGTGAAAACTTTTGGACCCCTTATCTAAAGCAAGATAAAACAACATTGGAGGCAGTGAGAAAAGGTTCACGAGGCTAATACCAGGCATGGACGGGTGGTCTTATATGGCATCGTTAAGTAGGTTTGGCCTTTACACACTGGAATATAGAAGAATGAGTAGCAAGCTTATTGAATCATACAAGATTCTTATCGGGTTTAACAAGGGGGTTTAAATGCAAAGAGGTTGTTTCCCCTTGTGGGAGAGTCTAGAATCGGAGGGCTTAATCTTGGAATAAGGGGTCACCCATTTAAAACAGAGATGAGATATTTCTTCTCGGAGGGCAATGAATCTGTTGTATTACTTACTCCAGAGGGCTATCGAGGAAGGGCCACTAAGTAAAATCAAGACTGAGATAGACAGATTTTTAATCAGTAATGGAATCAAATGTTATGGAGAAAAGGCAGAAAGTGGAGTTGAGAATTATCAAAACATTGAAAGTGGAGCAGACTCAATAGGCTGAATGACCTCCTCTACTCCTATGTCTTTTGGTCTCATAGACACCAATTTCATTGGTGGCTTTAATTATGGGCATTCCAGGGTTCTGGCAAGTAGAGATATCAAGAGAGTTTCAAACCTGGAATTGCAGAATGGATGGGTATAGATTTGGAAAATTCCAAAATATTGAAAAAGGGAGAGTAAGCTGGAAAAGGACCAGTGGTTTGCAAGGTCAAGAAAGACAGACGGTAGGTTTTGAGAAAGCATTTGATGGTGCTGGTTTAGAACAGATGAGGAACATTTATTGTAGTCAGAATGGGAACCAGGAAGACATTGTAAGAATGGTCAGTAGTGTAAGGAGCAAGAAGAGGGATTCAGCAATGCGATATGTTCAGAAAGAAGATGGGAAATGTGAGAAAGAATTGAGATTTCAGGGCTAGGCCAGTGAAGAACCTGGGGAAGGTTTGCATTACGAGGAAGGGAAAACAGCCACGCCAACTAAATGGATGATCTAAGTCATAGTGACAAAGAAGTTCATGAGCTTCTTGTACTTGCTGAAGGGGAGGGTGAAAAGGATATGGGACATGGAGCTTGAGGGGACAAGTTAGTGTTTGCAAAGAAACCCAGGGTTTTCTTCCCATTTGATATTTCTTCAATTAGTCTAGCTGGATCTGGTGATCATTGGCTCTCTTGACATGAATGAGCATGTTGAGGCCTTATTGACCAGGATGCAAGCTTTCACCCAGAGTGGGATTAAGATTGGCTTAAGAAAGGCACGAGTATTGGCACATGGTTTCTCCTAAACTGTAGTACGAGATTTCAGAGAGACTGAGGTGATGACTGAGACCCAGAAACCGATCTCTTGGGAAATGCCTCAACCAGCCAATGTGAGGGGTGTATGAAAGGTACTGGGACTAGTTAGCTCATGGACGGATGTTATTGAGGGGTAAACAGAAATGGTAGGTCTCCTGCAATCGTAAAAGGAAGGTGACACACTAGAGAAGAGGTGATATGTTGTAATAAAGAACAGGAAGAAGCTTAGAGTAAAATAAAGATAGCCCCCTTGAAAGTATCTGGAGAGGGACTCCCACAGCATGGGAAAGCCTTTCACATGTATGTCCATGACAAAGGAAGCCGCTATGGAGTTAACAGGCTTTGGAGCACAAAGACCAGATGCGGCCAGTGATATACTTCTCAAGCACACAGTCACCTTTAGTGGTAGCCTTGGCATGCTCAATGAGTCAGGACTGCAGAGCTTAAATGTGATCCATTGGTTGTGGAATTGCTTTGCCTAGTCTGTCACTCACTGCTTCTGCTACTTGGCAGACAACTTGTCCTGTGTTTTTGCTTGATTTTTAGTTATGCCTGGTGCTGCTCCTGGCATGCCTGCCTGCCTTGTTTGTTGAACCAGAGTTGATGTGCTGACTTGATAGTAAAGGTAGAGTGAGGTGTGTGCTGGACTATGTGGTCACAGGTTGTACTGGGTACAACCTGCACTGATGGCTACATTGATGCCCTGTCTTGAATTAGTAGACCTATTAAATATCTATCCCATTTAGCAAAGTGTCGGTACCACACCATACAATGGAGTGTATTCTCACAGTGAGGGTGGGATTGCTCTCCGCAAGGACTGTGGCGGTGATCACTATTACCAATGCTGTCATGGACACATGTATCTGTTGCTGGCAAATTGGTGAAGACAAGGTCTAGAATATCTATTTCCTCTTCTTGGTCCCCTTCACCATCCGTCGCAGATTCAGTCTAGCACCAATGTCTTTTAGGACTGAACTGGCTCGGTTAGTGATAATGGAGAGCGACTGATTCATCAGCCAAGGGGAGAGTGGTTGTGGGGTGTGATTGAGGATGGGGAGGTGGAGGGGGAATGGTACGGAGATAATATAACCAGGATGAGGTTTCCTTGTCCATGTTTGACTCGATGACTTTGTGGAGGCCAGAGTCAATTTGGAAGGACTCCCAGGATAACCCACTCCCAACTGTAAACAACAGTTCTGCCTCTCTGCTGGGTCTGTCCTGCCAGTGGGACATGGGTGATGATGGCGATCTCTGGGACATTGTAAAGTTAGATGCTGTGAGTATGACTATGTCAGGCTGTTGCTTCACCAGGTTGTAAGTCAGTTCTCCCAATTTTGGGCTGTGGAGTGGGGTTTAGAAGTAGAGCCAATGGCGTGAATGTCACTAAAACCCAGCAGGAATGAGTACTTCTGTCTCTCCTGCTACATGATTTGCGTGAGTAGGATGCTACAGTTGCCAGTTGTGTAATTGGTGAGCTGAATAGTGGGCAGGCGGAGGGGAAAAATCAGCAAGATGCCCACGATGGATCTTTCTGGTAAAGAGTTCTTTCCTAAAAATGGGAAAATTCAGCCCCAATTATGCTTTGTGACAATAATGTGTCAAAATTTGTTTTCTTTAATTCATTCATGGGCTGTGCACATCACTAGCTGTGACAGCACTAATTGCCCGTCTCTAGTTGCCCTTAAGAAGTTATTGGTGAGCTGCTTTCTTGAATTGCTGCAATCTTTTTGTGGCAGAGACACTCGCAATATAGTTAGGGAGGGAGTTGCAGTATAATTCCATCAGTCAAATTAGGTGGCAAGCATGGGGCTGGACGAACACAGCAGGTCAAGCAGCATCATAGGAGCAGGAAAACTTGACGTTTCGGGCCTAAACCCTTCATCAGAAATGGGGGAGGGGAAGAGGGTTCTGAAATAAATAGGGAGAGAGGGGGAGGCGGATAGAGGATGGATAGAGGAGAGGATAGGTGGAGAGGAGGCAGACAAGTCGAAGAGGCGGGGATGGAGCCAGTAAAGGTGAGTGTAGGTAGGGGGGTAGGGAGGA